>OY282640.1:68295421-68912921 GCA_958299015.1 Tetanocera ferruginea
AGTAAAACTACCTTTAAATTTGAGAAAAAATAAAGAAGAAAGAGTTACATATTTTAAATAGTCAAATAGTCATCGTCTTCTTTAGTTGCATTTGTTAATGTTGCATTTGCATTTATAAAAAAGTGTTTTTTTATGTTGTCAAACAGAAAAGACTGTCGATTTGGTTGTAAAAACTTTTTGTAGAGAGAAAAGGATCGCTCAACGTATACAGACGTGATTGGAGCAAACTTAAAAGCAGCGCGTTCATTTGGGTTATATTCGGTTAAATATACTTGTTGTACTTCATCGTTGCCTAAGCAGCTATTTGTTTAATATTATTAAAACCAACATTCTTTACAAGAACATCGTTTAAATTTTTAAAAATTTTTTTGGCTGTTGCAAAAAAAATTGCTCAAAAGTAGGCATTTGAAAGTAAGTTTCGTATAAATGAATTGGCATACAAATTTTAACAGCTGAGTTATAAACCCTTATAAGTTTATACATTTATAAGGTTTATGAGGCTTTTACATGATTAAGTAAAAATCCTTAAAAAAAAAACATATAAAGGCAAAAATATGCATTTAAAGACAAAAACAATGCATTTAAAGGCAAAAAATGCATTTATACGAAAATATGCAGAAATATACATTTAAAGGAAAATATACAAAAATATGCACTATCAAATGAATGCCATTTTAAAGGAAAATTCTTAATTCGTGCAGTTCTCTAATTTGTTCATGCCTAAAGTCGTCAAAAAAAAAACATGCATTTGCCTGGAAATCCGCGCCCTAGTAATGATTTTATAATAATTATACATGACCATTAAAGGAGTTAACATGATTTTATAATGATTCTACATGACCACCATAATGATTTAACATGATTTTATAATGTTTCTACATGGATATCATAATGATATTACATGGTGTGATAACAGTGGCGTACCGAGAGGCTAAGCCGCCCGGTGCGGATTCCAAATTTGCCGCCCCCCTCATATGCAATAAAAAAAATCTTTGATATTAATATAGTGTTTTGTATGCATAGTTTTCACTTTAGAATTTTGTCTTTCATTGTTCTCAATTATTTAAAAAAAAAATTCTAATATACATATCATAAACCTATTTCTAATACGACGCAAGTTTGGAAAAAATGGAGCAAAACGCGCGCATGAGTCTATTTTTGCTCTCATTTCTATATTTACTAAAATGTAAAGCTGATATATTGACACCTGAACAAGTATTTTTTAAGGAGTAACCTGGCATAATAAAATTTTGTCATTGCATACACACTATACTTATACCCTACAGTTGAAAATAAAATTTATTTATGATATATAAAGTGGTGAACAAAACATATAAAATTATAAGAGCCATGAATTTTTTAAAAAATTCCATTAGCAGTATATGTGATTAAAACAATAAAAAATTTTTTTTGCGTAATATTTTTCCGAAAAATATATTTGTAATTTTTCAAAATTATATCTATTTTTATTGAACTTATACACATTTTTAAACATTAAAATAAACAAAATCTTGAAGGCGTCAGGTCCCCTTAAACGTTAATAATCGCTATTATTCCAAATGTTGACTTACGCCATATTAGAATAGGTCAACGAAAAATAAAAAAAAAAAAAAAAAAATAGTTAATTACATTTAGGATGCTCACAGTTCTGTATTTTCTGCTCTGTTAACTTTGCCGTTTATTAACTTTAGAATATTTTAGCACGTGTTAACTTTGATTGTTTTTGTTTTACGTACAAACTTGAGATACCACTTGTTGCTAAAGTTATCTCATAATTCTTCCTTTCCGTTCATTCGAGGCATGTTTATGAACAAATTTCAAATTTTTGAAAACTATTTTTGCAATTTAGCTCCAAAACACAAAAAGAGGTGCTCACAGTTCGATTTAAATATCTTTCTAAAGTTGTCAGGTGTTAACTTTAGAAGCAAACTGTGAATTCCCTAATTGTCAAAGTCTATTTCATTACTTTACTTGTATTCTATAGATAATATGGCAAGATTTTGTAGGCGAGACGTACTCATTGTAGTTCTAATGTAGGTTTTTATGAATAAAAGCTTAGAATAAAGCTTAAAAGTATAAGAATGTTTGGAACTGCGTTTTCTAGACTTAATTTAAAAATAAATTTTAAAAGTTCAAGTGGACCTTTCATACAAGAATCAGTTTCTTTGTGAGCTAAAGAAACAATATTCTGAAGTATTTTTCTCTCAACGAGAAACTCTTCCTTGTCAATTTCTTCGTGACAGAATTCATTCAGTTTACATTCCAACTTATCATTCAGGAGAATCAAAGGAGTAAGAATTGCGAATTTTTCAGCAAGAGCATGAAGCTGCTGAAATATTGTGGTCATTTCTCAAAATCAGTTCTTGAAAATTAATAATTAAATTATTAAATTAGAAAATGACCTAAATCAGTTTAGACCACGTGATTGTTGTTGTTGATTTTATTACAACAGTGAAATCCCTTAAAAAATAAAAAAAAAATATAATAGATACGACTTAAAATTATACGCATAAGTCTTATTTCTTAATATGCACTCTGAACTTACAATTCGCCATAATCAAACGAATTGTAAGTTCAAAACTTTCTCCCACACTCAACACATCAAAGCACAAAACAGCTATTTTTACCAAATATACCTAAGTTGAAAAACGTTATTCTGTTAAACCACTTTTCTACTGGGCATTTCCACTAACAAGTTAAAGCACTTAAAAACTCAAAAAACATGCTTGTTTCAAGTCGCAGCCGAGTTACTCGAAAATTCAACTACTCGCACATGCCTAAATATTATGTCTTTTTTTATTTCTTTGGCAACTAATTTTGAGACTCGAAAAACGATTTTACATTTTGGTTGTGCTCAATACGAAGCTCAGAAATATAGTTACATTTACTGTGGTGGCCAAAGTTTAATTCTTTCTTTTGTTTGTACACCTTAAAATGATATTGTACACATATTTATTTTGTAAAAGGCTTTATTTAGCTTCAGTGCCGCCCCTAAACTATTGCCGCCCGGGGCGGACCGCCCCCCTCCCCCCCCCACGGTACGCGGCTGTGTGATAATGATATTACATGATTTCTGTATGACTACATGGCCATCAAAATGATTTTATATGATTTCATAAAGAATTTACAGGACTTCATAATGATTTTAAATGATTTTTAATGATTTAACACGACTACATAATGATTTTAAATGATTGATTCAACATGATTTTTTTTTGTAATTTTTACATAAAAATCATAATGATTTTACTATAACTCTCTGTGATGCATAATCATAGGTAAATCATGTAAAATCATTATTGTTCTAGTTGATTTTACTATGTCTTTTTTCTGTGTGTACATAACTATGTTTGCCTTGATTCCACAATGTTGATCTGTATTATTTTGTAATATCGAATATAAAATTAACGTACCTACATTTTAAAAATGATTTTATTTGTGTATATTATTGAAATACTAGTGTAAAAGCCCGTCCTTCGACGGGAAGGAACCATTTAGAGTTCAAAATGCGACAAAAAATTTATTGGATTTATATACAAAGGTTTTTATTTGAAAACATATTTATTAAATTATTTTGATAAAACTTCTTTATATACAACATTTCTAGTAAAAAATTCTTAGAATTTTTAACCTTGCCCTTGCCATCTATAATGCTTAGTTTTACATCATCAACCAGTTCTTTTAGAAAAACTCCTACTTTTTGCAATATTTAACCTTGAAATTTATTTATGGTCATTGAAAATGTCAGTTTAACTGGAAATTGTCGCCTCCGGAGAGTTAAAGGCAAATCTGTGTTTGTCGGGGCCAAATCAATTGTAGGTATGAAAACTATTTCATGTTCGCCAGTGCGCCTGTCAATACCTGTGCGATGATTAATTAAGTTTTTAGGTTTTTCAAAACTAACCACCTTCCATTACAGATATCTCTTTTGGTATTGAAATTTCGAAGAAGTATTATAATACTTCCAATTTTGAATTTAACTTATGCAGTGGCATTCCTGAAGGATAAAATTAATTCAAAAACTCGGCAGGGTAATTTTGTTTATCGTTATCATCACTGTCTTCAATTTAATCCGTGCTCAGATCTCTCACTGTGTCACCAACTAAAATATTTAGAACTTGCTCGTTGACTTCGTTCACATCGGAATTTTTTGTGCACAGGATAGCAATTTTGGAATAACGGTTGATGTTATTCGGACTCAAAGTATCGCCAGAAATCTATTTAACCCTTTCAATGGATTTGTCCATTATATTGGACACTTCAGAAAAAATTTTTTTTTTTATTTTCCAACGTCTTTTCTAAAATCAAATAGGTTGGTAATATGAAATGAAGTTGTGCTAACATGACAGAAATAATTTTAGGGAGATATATAACGTTTAACTTATGGCGTTTTCGTTTCTACCAAAAAATGTTGCCCTGTCGCAGTGCAAAATGTTTTCAATGTTGCCCGCAACCCTGTAAAAGTGCATGTTTTTGCCTACTCGAAAAATGTCAACTTAAATAAACGAATATAACCATCCTTGTCTAACGCACGCATGTCATAATATTATCGTTTTAAAAACAGCTGATATTCAGGGCAATCATCTACCCTGAGAAAGTTTGCAAGGCAGAAAATGCGGCTTTTTTGCCCTCTGTGAGTGTGACATTTTAAGAAACGAACACAGAATTTACTCACCCGTTTGCACTTATTTTAGAATCGAACACGAAAAAAGGCAAGGGCAATGAAAAGGCAACATTTTTTGGTAGAAACGAAAACGCCATTAGTTAGATTTTCGATTTTATGCCCATCAGAACCCTTCAATTTTTTTATATCGCGTGTTAATAAATTTTGCAAAAAAGAAGTGATTATTGTGATTGGTGTGCAAAGTATAATTTTTTTTTATAATAACAATTGCATAAATAACGCATGTGCATTTGTCTCCGATTGTTTTAGTTGAACTAAAATATTATAATACAACGTTATCATGGTTTTGTCCATTATATTAGACAGCCTTCCAAAAACAAAGCAGCTCATGTAAAAATCAGAGGGATGTTTTTTAATATTTTTATTGCTTAAATGATGGGAATATAAGCTCAAAAAATTGTCCACGATTATTCTAGGCAAGCCATTGAAAGGGTTAATAAGCGAACCTTTACAAACAAAATAATCTGGAATTTCTATGATATCTTCATCTCCATTTCCTAACTTGAGTAGCCAATCGCTAAAACTTGGATCAGAAGACCGATCACGACCGTTGTGATTTAGTTCTAGCAATTTCAATTGACACCAACGTCACTGAATGTAATAATTGCTGTTCAGTTTATGCAGACCGAATAGGTTCTGGTTCTGTTAATTAAGAAGTACTGTAATAGCAAGACATGATGTTTGATGTATAGTAGTTGAGGAAAATGACGATAGTCTTCAAGTACAAAGATTTCCAATACATAATTTAAGAATAGGTGCTGGTCCAGACTGAACAGGTTCTAAAAAGTATAGTACGTACAAAGATTTCAAATAGATAATTTTACAACAGGTTCTGGTCCAGGTGGAACAGGTTTTTAAAAGTACAGTACGTACAAAGATTTCAAATAGATAATTTTACAACAGGTTCTGGTCCAGGATGAACAGGTTTTAAAAAGTACAGTACGTACAAAGATTTCAAATGGATAATTTAGAAGAGGTTCTGGTCCAGGATGAACAGGTTTCAAAAAGTACAGTACGTACAAAGATTTCAAATAGATAATTTTACAATAGGTTCTGGTCCAGGCTGAACAGGTTTAGATACGATATAGAGCAAAAGGTTTAGTACATACAAACATTTCAAATGAATTATTTATAACTGGTCATGGTCCAGGCTGAACATGTTTTACGATATAGAGCACGGAGCAGGACGCTTGCCTTTTATATATGAAGATGAATTATTTATAACTGGTCATGGTCCAGGCTGAACATGTTTTACGATATAGAGCACGGAGCAGGACGCTTGCCTTTTATATATTAAGATATTATTAAATATATTATTGTATATTTATATTGTACTATATAATATAATATTAATTAAAAGCCGAAAAGGCTTTGCTTATCTTAATATATAAAAGGCAAGCGTCCTGCTCCGTGCTCTATATCGTAAAACATGTTCAGCCTGGACCATGACCAGTTATAAATAATTCATTTGAAATGTTTGTACTTACTAAACTTGAAATCTTTGAAATCTTTGTACGTACTGTACTTTTTAAAACCTGTTCATCCTGGACCAGAACCTCTTCTAAATTATCCATTTGAAATCTTTGTACGTACTGTACTTTTTAAAACCTGTTCATCCTGGACCAGAACCTGTTGTAAAAGTATCTATTTGAAATCTTTGTACGTACTGTACTTTTAAAACCTGTTCGACCTTGACTAGAACCTGTTGTAAAATTATCTATTTGAAATCTTTGTACGTACTGTACTTTTTAAAACCTGTTCATCCTGGACCAGAACCTCTTCTAAATTATCCATTTGAAATCTTTGTACGTACTGTACTTTTTAAAACCTGTTCATCCTGGACCAGAACCTGTTGTAAAATTATCTATTTGAAATCTTTGTACGTACTATACTTTTTAGAACCTGTTCAGTC
This sequence comes from Tetanocera ferruginea, assembly GCA_958299015.1. Lineage (NCBI taxonomy): Eukaryota > Metazoa > Arthropoda > Insecta > Diptera > Sciomyzidae > Tetanocera > Tetanocera ferruginea. Next base: position 68,302,018 of record OY282640.1, read on the forward strand.
TGGACCAGCAACTATTCTTAAATTATGTATTGGAAATCTTTGTACTTGAAGACTATCGTCATTTTCCTCAACTACTATACATCAAACAGCATGCACAGAGAGTATATTATAACAAGAGGTTTTATGAGAATAACTTCGCTCTGTTAATGTTAATTTCATGATGTCGCCAAGAGGACGAACTTTTTATTCTACCGTGAATGTCAACGCTTCTCTCAGAGCAGCTGAAATAGATAGACAAAATGTTTGTAGATGCTTGCAATTCTATTTGGAAACTCTCTTCAAATTCTTTCCTCTTGTCCCCTTGCCTATTAGTTTCCATCCCTATGCCAATTGCCATATATTTGTTGTTTTTGTACTCAACCACGATCGTTGTTGTTGTTGTTAGGCTATTGTAAAAAGGAAGCCATTCGCGTAGTTCGTTAGGTTGTTTTTGTTGTTGTTGAAGTTAAGTGCGAACGATGTTGTTGTTCTTATTAGCTGTCGTCATTGTTGTTGTAGGATTTTGTTAGATTTTGGATATTTTACGTATATCTCCTTGTGTGGCTATGAATGAATCTAAAAATAGAAATACATGTATTCAATACATTTACTGCTTCCAATTTGAATGTATGCGTTTGTCTTAAAGCTGAAATGAAATAATTTGCATTTTTGATATTTTTGCATTTTGTCGATCTCATAGAAGTTGCTGTTGAAAACACGTTGTAACTTTTGCAGTTTCAGTCGGATTGAGATAAACCAAAGGACAAAATTAAATAGAATTTATCGAATATTGATATGGCATCAAAAATAAATGTTGAACAAAATTAATCAATGCATTTTTAATAAGATGTTTTTTATTATCAGATTAAAAGTAAACATTCGTAACCTTATTTTTCCAAATTTTTAATTTCTATTTTTATAATATTTTATTTGAACTACTTTTATTGGCTTAGAACCAAAATAACTAGTATCTTATGTATTTAAAAAATAATCAGATATAATTATATTTTACTTCTTAAATATTTTGAATAAATGTACCTAAATATTTTTATTTATGAGTTTATTTTAAATATTAGCCTAAGCAATATAGTTTTTTTTTCACAACTATATTATGAAGTATAAAGTGTTTGGTGGTTAAAAATCTTACAAATAACAATTATGGAATGATTATTGCCATCATTAAAATGTACCAATATACATATATATAATCAACAAATATATATAAAATCAAGATAAAGTAAATAATAAATCAAAAACATTCTAAAATGAGTTTCTTTAAAGTTCATATGTATTCTTATGTATTATGTATTTAAAATGAAATATTTTTTAAAATATACATTATACCTACATATATACCTACAAATAATTATTTGTTGTATTTATTTGAATATATTTATATATATATTAATTTATTTCTTGTTTATTTTATATATAATTATATATTTATATATTTATTTTATATATTTTATATTTTATATTTTATATTTTATATTTTATATTTTATATTTTATATTTTATATTTTATATTTTATATTTTATATTTTATATTTTATATTTTATATTTTATATTTTATATTTTATATTTTATATTTTATATTTTATATTTTATATTTTATATTTTATATTTTATATTTTATATTTTATATTTTATATTTTATATTTTATATTTTATATTTTATATTTTATATTTTATATTTTATATTTTATATTTTATATTTTATATTTTATATTTTATATTTTATATTTTATATTTTATATTTTATATTTTATATTTTATATTTTATATTTTATATTTTATATTTTATATTTTATATTTTATATTTTATATTTTATATTTTATATTTTATATTTTATATTTTATATTTTATATTTTATATTTTATATTTTATATTTTATATTTTATATTTTATATTTTATATTTTATATTTTATATTTTATATTTTATATTTTATATTTTATATTTTATATTTTATATTTTATATTTTATATTTTATATTTTATATTTTATATATTATATTTTATATTTTATATTTTATATTTTATATTTTATATTTTATATTTTATATTTTATATTTTATATTTTATATTTTATATTTTATATTTTATATTTTATATTTTATATTTTATATTTTATATTTTATATTTTATATTTTATATTTTATATTTTATATTTTATATTTTATATTTTATATTTTATATTTTATATTTTATATTTTATATTTTATATTTTATATTTTATATTTTATATTTTATATTTTATATTTTATATTTTATATTTTATATTTTATATTTTATATTTTATATTTTATATTTTATATTTTATATTTTATATTTTATATTTTATATTTTATATTTTATTAGATTATATTTTATATTTATATATAATAATATTTATTTTGTTATTTATATTACAAAATAAAAATTAAATTAATCTGTTTTAAAATATTTGCTTCATAAAAATCTTTTAATCAAATTAAAAACAAATTCTTCGTAAATCAGTTTTAGTTGTTTTTAATATATTTTAACTTTTAAAATGTATTTTTCATATTATGCTACTATTAATATTAATCTACTAAAACTATGGTGAAAAGAAGCAAAAACCCTTGAGAGTTAATTGTAGTTTATGTATCGCATGTACCTATATTTAAATAATGGGAACAATCATTTCATAATTCTTATTTGTATCTTGTTTTAACCACAAAACACTTTATACTTCATAATATAGTTATAAAAAAAAAATTAAAATTGCTAATTGATATTTAAAATAAACTAATAAATAAAAATATTTATGTACATTCATTCAAAATAAATAAGAAACAAATTAAAATATATTTAAATATATTCAAATAAATAGAACAAATAATTAATTATAGGCATATATATTTTTAATAAATATTTAATTTTAAAAATATAAGACACTAGTAATTTTGCTTCTTAGCCAATAAGAGTAATTCAAATAAAATAGTATAAAAATTTGGAAAAATAAGGTTACGAATGTTTACTTTTAATCTGATAATAATAAACATCATATTAAAAATGCATTGATTAATTTTTTTTCAACATTTATTTTTGATGCATTATTAATATACGATAAATTCTATTTAATTTTGTCCTTTGGTTTATCTCAATCCAACTGAAACCGCAAAAGTTACAACGTTTTTTCAACAGCAACTTCTGTGAGATCGACAAAATGCAAAAATATCAAAAATGCAAATTATTTCATTTCAGCTTTAAGACAAACGCATACATTCAAATTGGAAGCAGTAAATGTATTGAATACATGTATTTCTATTTTTAGATTCATTCATAGCCACACAAGGAGATATACGTAAAATATCCAAAATCTAACAAAATCCTACAACAACAACAGCTAATAAGAACAACAACATCGTTTGCATTTGACTTCAACAACAACAAAAACAACCTAACGAACTATGCGAATTGCTTCCTTTTTACAACAGCTTAACAACAACAACGATCGTGGTTGATTAAAAAAACAACAAACATTAGGCAATAGGCATAGGGGTGGAAACCAATAGGCAAGGGGACAAGAGAAAAGAATTTGAAGAGAGTTTCCAAATAGAATTGCAAGCATCTACAAACATTTTGTCTATCTATTTCAGCTGCTCTGAGAGAAGCGATGACATTCACGGTAGAATAAAAAGTTCGTCCTCTTGGCGACATCATGAAATTAACATTAACAGAGCATTGTTATTCTCATAAAACCTCTTGTTATAATATACTCTCTGTGCAGCATGTCTTGCTATCACAGAGAGTATATTATAACAAGAGATTTTATAAGAATAACTTCGCTCTGTTAATGTTAATTTCATGATGTCGCCAAGAGGACGAACTTTTTATTCTACCGTGAATGTCATCGCTTCTCTCAGAGCAGCTGAAATAGATAGACAAAATGTTTGTAGATGCTTGCAATTCTATTCTCTTCAAATTCTTCCCTCTTGTCCCCTTACAAATTGGTTTCCTCCCCTATGCCTATTACCTAATGTTTGTTCTTTTTATAATCAACCACGATCGTTGTTGTTGTTAAGCTGTTGTAAAAAGGAAGCAATTCGCGTAGTTCGTTAGGTTGTTTTTGTTGTTGTTGAAGTCAAATGCAAACGATGTTGTTGTTCCTATTAGCTGTCGTCATTGTTGTTGTAGGATTTTGTTAGATTTTGGATATTTTACGTATATCCCCTTGTGTGGCTATGAATGAATCTAAAAATAGAAATACATGTATTCAATACATTTACTGCTTCCAATTTGAATGTATGCGTTTGTGTTAAAGATGAAATGACATAATTTGCATTTTTGATATTTTTGCATTTTGTCGATCTCACAGAAGTTGCTGTTGAAAAAACGTTGTAACTTTTGTGGTTTCAGTCGGATTGAGATAAACCCAAGGACAAAATTAATAGAATTTATCGTATATTAATAATGCATCAAAAATAAATGTTGAAAAAAATTAATCAATGCATTTTTAATATGATGTTTTTTATTATCAGATTAAAAGTAAACATTCGTAACCTTATTTTTCGAAATTTTTAATTTCTATTTTTATAATATTTTATTTGTAACTATTTTAATATAACTCGTGTCTTATGTATTTAAAAAATAATCAGATATAATTTTATTTTTCTTCTTAAATATTTTGAATAAATGTACCTAAGTATTTTTATTTATTAGTTTATTTTATATATCAGCCTAAGCAATTTAAATTTGCTTACAACTATATTGTGAAGTATAAAGTGTTTGGTGGTTAAAAATATTACAAATAAGAATTATGAAATGATTATTGCCATCATTAAAATGTACCAATATACATATATATAATCAACAAATAAATATAAAATCAAGATTAAGTAAATAATAAATCAAAAACATTTTTAAATGAGTTTTTTTAAAGTTAATTTAAACCCTGGTCTTATGTTTTTAAAATAAAATATTTTTTAAAAATATATATACCTATAATTAATTATTTGTTGTATTTATTTGAAAATATTTATATATATAATAATTTACTTCTTGTTTATATGTATTTTTATATTTATTTATATAATTTTATATTTATATATTTATTTTATATATTTTATATTTTATATTTTATATTTTATATTTTATATTTTATATTTTATATTTTATATTTTATATTTTATATTTTATATTTTATATTTTATATTTTATATTTTATATTTTATATTTTATATTTTATATTTTATATTTTATATTTTATATTTTATATTTTATATTTTATATTTTATATTTTATATTTTATATTGTATATTTTATATTTTATATTTTATATTTTATATTTTATATTTTATATTTTATATTTTATATTTTATATTTTATATTTTATATTTTATATTTTATATTTTATATTTTATATTTTATATTTTATATTTTATATTTTATATTTTATATTTTATATTTTATATTTTATATTTTATATTTTATATTTTATATTTTATATTTTATATTTTATATTTTATATTTTATATTTTATATTTTATATTTTATATTTTATTATATTATATTTTATATTTATATAAAGTATAATATATATTTTATTATTTATATTACAAAATAAAAATTCAATTAATCTGTTTTAAAATATTTGCTTCATAAAAATCTTTTAATCAAGTTAAAAACAAATTGTTCGTAAATCAGTTTTAGTTGTTTTTAATATATTTTAACTCTTAAAATGTATTTTTCATATTATGCTACTATTAATATTAATCTACTAAAACGATGATGAAAAGAAGAAAAAAACCCTTATAGTTAATTTTAGTTTATGTATCGAATGTACCTATATTTTAATAATGGGAACAATCATTTAATAATTCTTATTTGTATATTGTTTTAACCACTAAACACTTTATACTTCATAAATAAGTTATAAAAAAAATCAAATTGCTAAGACTGATATTTAAAATAAACTAATAAATAAAAATATTTAGGTATATTCATTCAAAATAAATAAGAAATAAATTAAAATATATATAAATATATTCAAATAAATACAACAAATAATTAATTATAGGCATATATATTTTTAATAAATATTTAATTTTAAAAACATAAGACACTTGTAATTTTGCTTCTATACCAATAAAAGTAGTTCAAATAAAATATTATAAAAATAGAAATTAAAAATTTGGAAAAATAAGGTTACGAATGTTTACTTTTAATCTGATAATAAAAAACATCATATTAAAAATGCATTGATTAATTTTTTCAACATTTATTTTTGATGCCATATTAATATTCGATAAATTCTATTTAATTTTGTACTTTGTTTTATCTCAATCCGACTGAAAACGCAAAAGTTACAACGTTTTTCAACAGCAACTTCTGTGAGATCGACAAAATGCAAAAATATCAAAAATGCAAAATATTTCATTTCAGCTTTAAGACAAACGCATACATTCAAATTGGAAGCAGTAAATGTATTGAATACATGTATTTCTATTTTTAGATTCATTCATAGCCACACAAGGAGATATACGTAAAATATCCAAAATCTAACAAAAACCTACAACAACAACGACGACAGCTAATAAGAACAACAACATCGTTTGCATTTGACTTCAACAACAACAAAAACAACCTAACGAACTACGCGAATTGCTTCCTTTTTACAACAGCTTAACAACAACAACGATCGTGGTTGATTATAAAAACAACAAACATAAGGCAATAGACATAGGGGTGGAAACCATTAGGCAAGGGGACAAGAGAAAATAATTTGAAGAGAGTTTCCAAATAGAATTGCAAACATCTACAAACATTTTGTCTATCTATTTCAGCTGCTCTGAGAGAAGCGATGACATTCACGGTAGAATAAAAAGTTCGTCCTCTTGGCGACATCATGAAATTAACATTAACAGAGCGAAGTTATTCTTATAAAATCTCTTGTTATAATATACTCTCTGTGTTGCTATTACAGTACTTCTTAATTAACAGAACCAGAACCTATTCGGTCTGCATAAACTGAACAGCAATTATTACATTCCGTTTTGGTGTCAATTGAAATTGCTAGAACTAAATCACAATGTTCGGTCTTCTGATCCAAGTTTTAGCGATTGGCTACTCAAGTTAGGAAATGGAGATGAAGATATCATAAAAATTCCAGATTATTTTGTTTGTAAAGGTTCGCTTATTAACCCTTTCAATGGCCTGCGTAGAATAATCGTGGATAATTTTTTGAGCTTATATTGCCATCATTTAAGCAATAAGAAGATTAAATAACATCCCTCTGATTTTTACATGAGCTGCTTTGCTTTTGGCAGGCTGTCTAATATAATGGACAAAACCACGATAACGTTGTATTATAATATTTTAGTACAACTAAAACAATCGGAGACAAATGCAAATGCGTTATTTATGCAATTGTTATTATAAAAACAAAAAAAATTATACTTTGCACACCAATCACAATAATCACTTCTTTTTTGCAAAATTTATTAACACGCGATATAAAAAAATTGAAGGTTTCTGATGGGCATAAAATCGAAAATCTAACTAAGTTAAACGCTATATATCTCCCTAAAATTATTTTTGTCATGTTAGCACAACTTCATTTCATAGTACCAACCTATTTGATTTTAGAAAAGACGTTGGAAAATAAAAAAAATTTTTTTCTGAAGTGTCCAATATAATGGACAAATCCATTAAAAGGGTTAAATAGATTTCTGGCGATACTTTGAGTCCGAATAACATAAACCGTTATTCCAAAATTGCTATCCTGTGCACAAAAAATTCCGATGTGAACGAAGTCAACGAGCAAGTTCTAAATATTGTAGTTGGTGACACAGTGAGAGATCTGAGCACGGATTAAATTGAAGACAGTGATGATAACGATAAACAAAATTACCCTGCCGAGTTTTTGAATGAATTTTATTCTTCAGGAATGCCACTGCATAAGTTAAACCTCAAAATTGGAAGTATTATAATACTTTTTCGAAATTTCAATACCAAAAGAGATATCTGTAATGGAAGGTGGTTAGTTTTGAAAAACTTAAAAACTTTATTAATCATCGCACAGGTATTGACAGGCGCACTGGCGAACATGAAATAGTTTTCATACCTACAATTGATTTGGCCCCGACAAACACAGATTTGCCTTTCACTCTCCGGAGGCGACAATTTCCAGTTAAACTGACATTTTCAATGACCATAAATAAATTGCAAGGTTAAATATTGCAAAAAGTAGGAGTTTTTCTAAAAGAACTGGTATTTAGTCATGCGCAGTTTTAGCGGGCTGATGATGTAAAACTAAGCATTATAGATGGCAAGGGCAAGGTTAAAAATTCTAAGAATTTTTCTAGAAATGTTGTATATAAAGAAGTTTTATCAAAATAATTTAATAAATATGTTTTCAAATAAAAACCTTTGTATATAAATCCAATAAATTTTTTGTCGCACTCTTAATAGTTCCTTCCCGTTGAAGGACGGGCTTTTACACTAGTAATAAATAAAATAGCATAGCAAATCATACTATGTCGCTTGTTTAACAAATGATAGGCAATTTTTTGAAATCCTTAAATTTTTCGCAATTTATGCTCTATTAAAACGTTTTTATTGTTCAAACTTTTGCAAAAACGAATATTACTTTTAAAACATTTTATGTGTTTTTTACCATTGAGGACGAATGGGTTATTTTTAACTCATCCGGAAAATTTATTTTTACTTTCTGGGAGTTTCTAGAGATTCATACAGGTTTTGACATAAATTGGATGAGAAAATATATCCGCTTGTATTTGAGAATCGTTTGTGGTATTTTTATGTCTAGTCTCTGAGAAATCGGGATTAATATATACCTATGAAAAAAAATATTTTTTGACTTCCAAGTTTGTTCTTTCACATAAAATTAAAACAAGTTAGAAAATGTGGCACGCGTTAAAAGCCACATTTATTCCTTATCCTTTGAGCCCAACTTTATGAAAATGTTGTGAAAATTGTGCCGACACGTCTTAAAAATTTAAATGGGTTATTTTTCACCCATCTGCAAATGCTTTGTCAGTGCCAAAACAATGACTTTTTGGATAAATTAAATACGTTTTTGCATTAATCTGATATTTTTCCTTAGTGTAAGGGTATAAAGAATTTGATATGCACTTGTTTAAATATGTTTTTAGATACCTGAATAAGGTTATCAGATCAAAATTTAATTTAAGAGGAATTCGGATGATAAAAAGGAAGACATTGGTTCTAGGGAAGTTGGAAAAGAAGGTTACATAGACAAACACTACACTTCTGAAAAAACGAGTTGCTCTGTTACCAAATTGTTCACTACAAGGTTATTAATTTGAAGTACAAAATTTAAGATAATGGCAAAAAAAGTAAGGAAAATCAAAGTGCAGAAAAAAAAAGGATTGCAAAAAACTACAATTTAAAATTTTTTAAATGTTAACAAGGAAGACGGCCGGTAGTTGCGTGGCGTGCAAGGCAACGAACTGATGCAGCCCGAATTCAATCCTCACATCTGGCGGAAAGTTTGTTTTAAGTAAATAGACTTTTTGATTTGCTGTCACCGCAGACAGCCATTGGCTGTAGACAATGGCAAACCTCAAAAAGTAAACAATGCAATTAAAGCTTCTGAATGAAACATGAACTTTAGCCATTTTTTGTCGGCATAAAACATGTAGGTCCAGTTTCGATCAATAACACTGCGTTACTCATATCCTGTCCCATGAAACAATAAAAAGTTCAAATTTGTGTGTAAAGCAGAGAAAAACGAAGATCAATTTTACGTATTTTCTTGCCTTATTTTAAAAAATTGCGCAGAGATGTTATTCAACAAATGCTGAAAAGCAACTGACTTGATTTGCTGCCAAAATAAAAACAAAGCAACAGCCGAATGCATACGATCGTCAGCCACACGAAGTAGCTATTAGTGAACGTGTGTCGACGTCGCGCAAGCAGCATTATGTTTCCAAACACGTGTGCTTGGAAATTGAAATTGTGCCCTTCTCTGCTTTAAATATAGAAAATGCTCGTAAAAGCAAACATTTTTAAGAAAAAATTAAAAATTTTATTTTGAACCACTTTTGAAGTGACCTAGTCTAGATTGTAGGTCTGGTGGAGTACACTGGGAAACAGCGAAAAATCGTCTAACACCCTCAAAATGTCGATTTACCGTTAAAAAACCAGTATTGCGTACCTTCACTCACTTCTAACCAAGCAACTCAATCAGTTTTCAACCGATTTTTAATTTCTTATCATTTTTGAAAATAGACCATCCTAAATATAAATAAAATTTGATGGTTCTAATGCTATTGCTACGTGTATTCATCAAGTAAATACAAACATTTTGACAATTTTTCGCATTTTCCAAACTTTTACAATTTTTTTAAGACATAGTTTCAACAGAATACCACCTTTTTAAATAAATATTCTGAAAGAACTTTTTAAACCGAGTACAGTGAGTGCTTGTTTTCAAAAATCGGCTAATAATTGACGAATTTATGGAACGTTTTCGGAAAACAAACTATTTTCAAAACGTCACACGGCACTGTACTTTGTATTCCTCACTTTTGAAAGGGCTCCAACTACTGTGCGCGTATTTGTGAAACAGTTTAAAAGGCTTTATCTTTTTAACGGTGAATTTTTTTCAAGATCAAGACAAAATACAAAATATTAACGCGTGGCCTGAAGAGTGCGTTCAAGTTATCGGCTGTTATATTATATTTTACGTAATGTGTGATTAGCGCGATTATTTTTGTTACGTGTGCGGCTTACTTATCGACAAGGAACATCGCTTTGAATTAAAAAAAAAAACGCTGTTATAGAATAAAATAACACTTTTGTTGAAAATTGTTGGTATGAACCAAAATTTCCTTGTTCGACTTGCTGTGCAGAACTAAAAAAATGGAAATCTGAAAACAAACATTCGTAGCCTTTTTCAAGCCCCATGGTTTGGCATCGTCAAGTGATCCATAAGCTATTTTTGTAAAGCAAATATTTAGCATATAATATTAATTTTTATTAAAAAATATATGTTTTAATAAAAATAGCATATAAATTAAGTTTTAATTTAAGTGGTTGTGTTTTTATAAAGTCAAAAACTTCTTTCGCTTAACAACTATGTCATAATTTAAGTATAAATTACCTAAACAGTAAAAAAATATATTAAAAATTTTTTTTTATGCGAAATTTATAAAATTTTTTTTTAAATTAACACTTTAGTTAGAGACTAACTTCTTAGTCATGTCATCTGAAATTAAAACAAGCATTTTTTTACTTTAGAATAACCAACATATAACATCAGATTCATTTTATTAGTTATCTGATTTTTTATTCTCTAGAATTGATAAAAGCCACACTGTGAGTCATGGAGAAAATCCATATCAAACACGTGATTGGTCAGCCAGGAAATTGTTTCGAATAGGAAAGAAAAATGTTGTTAACATCCCGTTGGTGTAAACTGATAAAATTATTTTGCCGCCTTAACACCTAAACACCTTAACATGAAATAGTTTGTGAAAAAACTGGACAAGGATGGCGAGGCTTTTGTATACCTTAAATCAGTTTTTCCACCAAGAAATCTCTAAGATCGAAACCCGATTCCAGGGGAGAAGTAAAGTAAAAAAGATATCCAATTAATGCTGGTCACTTCAACGGGAAACCGATGATTCATCGTTGAAACGCAGGCGATCAAACAAGCATTTCTAAGCTTAAATGTATCGAAGTGAAAATATTTATTTTCTTTGAAAAATTCCATAAGTTTGTAAAATAATGGCCAATTTACAAAAAAAAAGCATTCATTTTACATGGATTAAAACCTTCTCACTGAATATTAATTAAAAATTAATTATATTAGACCAACGTATGCTTTAAAAACGTCGTCAAAGTTAAATGAAGTGAAAAAAAAGTAGAAAAGTGTTCATTTACTTGATAAGTTCACGTAGTAACTGCATAATATCCACAAACTAGTGTATACTATTAGAAAGGCCTATATTTCAAATTTCCAAAAATGGTAAGAAATTAAAAATCGGTTGTAAACTGATTGAGTTGCTGGGTACGAAGTGAGTGAAGGTACGCAAAAACGATTTTTTAACGGTAAATCAAAATTTTGAGGGTGTTAGGGCACTTTTATTCGCTCATTCCTATTGAACTTGACCAGGCCTACAACCTACACTAGGTCACTTCAAAAGTGAATTAAATTTTTTCTTTTTTGTATCACCGTGTAATTATAAAATACACCACTAAAATGTTGTTTAATTTTCTTTAATAAGTTGATTAATTTTAATAATAAGATGGTTTTTTTCTTTTTGTTCTGCTTTAAGTGGTTTGGACTCCAGAGTACACAAATAGAATCAAAGTCGTAAAAAAACAAAATCCGAAATCACAAAAATGTTGAGTTCATCTAAAAAATAATAATTGCAGTTTCATAACATGGTAGAACTGTTAAACAGTATTAGTTATCAAAATTCGTGTTACGCGAAAAAGTTACCAAATTGTTGACCAGTGTGATTAAAGTTGAATTGGATAAAAGGATCAAGTTTCAGTTCATAAGTGTCTATTAAAATTTCTATATTTCTCAAAATGTTTGTAGATTTCTTTTAGTTGAAGACTTATTTGTCATTTCTGAGAAATTTCGGAATTTATTCGTTAAGTTATGGCCGCTAATGGATGTATAAAAATTCCACAACTTGTTTTCTTGGAAATGTATGTTTGTACTGTATGTTATCAGTTATTTATAATTGCTTATTAATTACCTGTATAAATCGCCCACAACGCGCACAATCATCCGGTCCTGGTAAAATGGTTTCATTTGTGGATTCCGGACTACTTGGAGATACATAAGTTGGCTCCGTCTTAAGCGAAATTCTTGAACTATTTTCATCGCTTACAACAGGGCAGTCCGTTAGATTACTGCTGGTCGAATATTTTATGGAAGACTCATCAAATATCGTCTGCTCTGATGTTTCGTAACTAAAATATATGTGTGTACAAATGACATTATTATGACATAAAGTTATCAAAATTAAAATAATTATGTTTTCGATTTCAAAGAGTCCTTCCTACCTTCTAAATGGATCATTGAATGTACCGAAAGGTTTTAAATTATGATCACATATATCGGTACATGAGCTGCATGCTCGTAATACGGAGTTACTATTTGAGCCTGCAGCTCGTTCACATGGGCTGCTTCTCCGATGCGTGATTCGAGATGTTGGACTTTTTTCCCTTGCGCCTGGACCAAGAAATCTTGCGCTCTGCTGCTGTAATGTAAAAAAAATAAATTTATAGCAGCCACTCACTAATCATTTCTACATATTTATATGTATACTAGCAGATATACCCTATGTTAAGAGTACACCGATGTATGATACTTTTTTTTGTGAATGATTATTATACAATTTTATTTAAAAACTAGTAAGCTATATCTTCGACTTGGCCGAAGTAAAAATACCCCCACGGCCGATTCTTAAGGTTGGAAGAATCTTAAATTGGAGAGCTTTGTGGCCTTTTTATAAAGTTTTAAATTTTGGGGTTGTATGGGAGGTGGGCGTGTTAGATTGTGTATGACGCCCATTTTTCTAGCATACCTCAGTTTCGACATAGAATTATAGATTTATAGATTTTTCAATTTTGGGGTTGTATGGGAGGTGGGCGTGTTAATTGGTGGATGACATCCATTTTTGTAACACACCTCAGTTTTGACATTAAATACACAAATACCGAGTTTCCATCTTGTAACTTTAATATTAGCCTCTTTATAGATTGTTCAATTTTGGGGTTGTATGGGAGGTGGGCGTGTTAGTGGGTGGATGACGCCCATTTTTCTAACACACCTCATTTTTGACATTGAAAACACAAATACCGAGTTTCCGTCTTGTAACTTTAATATTAACCTCTTTATAGATATTTCAATTTTGGGGTTGTATGGGAGGTGAGCGTGTTAGTGGGTGGATAACGCCCATTTTTCTATGACATCTTAGTTTTGACATAGAATATACATATACCAAATTTCAGTATTGTAGCTTTAATATTAGCTTCTTTGCAGAGTTTTCAATTTTGGGGTTGTATGGGAGGTAGGCGTGGTTTTCATCTGATTTAGCCCATTCTCGAACTTGACCTTAGTTTTTTTAAAAAAAGCTTAAATATCGAATTTCATTACGATATCTTCAAAATTACGGCTGTAATCGTGTCGACAGACAGACGGACAGACGGACAGACAGACGGACATGGCTAAATCAACTCAGGTGGTGATGCTGATCAAGAATATATATACTTTTCCATACCTACCACGCCTCCTTTTGGGTGTTACACACGTCGCGACAAAATTAATATACCCCTTACGCAGTACGCGTGGGGGTATAAAAATAAAAATAACTCAGTACATTGAAACAATGGAAGCCATACGGATCTCCAGCATTTATCTCCAATCTGCAGCATAGATATCCATTTGATCTCCGTCTGAGAAACCAGGCATTCTACAGTGGAGATGGGTTGTTATTAAACAATCTGCTATTTTGCAACTGTTATTTTGTTCATAACAGTTGGGACTGTTATGTAGGGTAAACTGTGGTACCTGTGACTTTGGGGCACATTTCACTTTGAAGTTTTTGGTATGAACAAACCGTTATTTTTCATTAATAAGTTTGATGAATTTTGCATCATTGTATATAAGTAATCGTCACGAAGTTTGACGATTCTTGCATTACGTGAAGAAAAGTAAGAGGTGTTTTTGTTTTTTTCATCACGTATCTGTTATTTTCCGGCATTGATACGTAAGGACATTCTGGTCGTGTTACAAGAGTCAATCAAAGTATCTTTTGAAAAAGGTAAAAACAACTCTTTATGTTTTTTAATATATAAATGAATTTAATTAAACTAAATTTATACTAAACAAATCTTAAAAAAGGAAGCCGAGAGCATTTGGGGTACATTTGACATTTTTGATTAGGGCACTTTTGACAAATGTTAGTTGTAAAATGATCGAGTAACAGCCATATGTTACCAATTCATTTAAAAATTTTTCAATATATTTCTAGATTGGTTTTAATAAAAAAGATGGTTTCAAACACCAGAAATGAGACTATCAGTAGCCGTAGAAATAAAAAGACATCAAGAGAACAGACGTTGGTTAACAAATGAAGAATGAAAGCCCATACATGTTATTGATTCTGGTAATATCTATAGTTTTGATTCGTTTGGGTTGTTCAGTGATACTGGGCTAATTTTTCCCCAAGCGTTGAGCCACTTCACTTTTAATATTATTTTTTCCCTAGAGCATCAACATAAGAAGTGGAATTCCCAAACACGTTAAACACACTTGTGGTTATCATCAGCTGGGCCTTAACCACCTACCTGTTTACTCGTATCCCTAACATCTCTGCTAGCAATGTGTACTCCTAACTTTGACAGTTCGTTAGAGATAATTATTGCTCG
Source organism: Tetanocera ferruginea (assembly GCA_958299015.1). NCBI lineage: Eukaryota > Metazoa > Arthropoda > Insecta > Diptera > Sciomyzidae > Tetanocera > Tetanocera ferruginea. The sequence continues at coordinate 68,317,399 of OY282640.1, forward strand.
CTTAACTAGTCGCTTATTGAAAAAACAATAGATTATAATTTTTTATTGCAATTGAGTGAATTTTACTATATTTAATTCTGACATCAATAATACCGAACTGATCTTGTTAAATTCGATATTTTAACTCTATTCTACTCTTACAAACACGAAATAAAGATATTTTGAATTTTTGTAAGAATAAGGCTAGTCTTTCGATTTCTTAAATAGTGTAAATATTCATTTTTCAGCCTTTTTTTAGAAAATCTTTAAAAAATATATGTAAGGACTTTAATAATACAATATCCTATAAAGGTTTTAAAGTCAAATAAATAACGCGTTTAGTGAATAAAAAAATTTTAGAATTGGTCAACAATTTTTGGAGCATTAACACTTTAAAAAAAAGCCGTCAAATCTTCCCCAGTTTACCCTATGTATAAAAATAACTGGTTCGCTGTTGCAGAACCACCAACTTAAAATTAACAGTAGAGAAAAATAACAGTCTGTAGAAAACAACAGATTCGCTGTTAAAGAACAACCAAGTAAAAACTAACAGTAGAGAAAAATAACAGTCTGTAGAAAACAACAGGTTCGCATTTGATGTTTCAAATTGCTTATTGATGATTTTTACGAGAGGTTTTGCTTTCAAAAATTGCAATAAGCATTTGTTTCACTTTTAGGTGTGGAAAAATTCCAAAACCATGGACTTTTTGCATTTTAAATATTTTTCCATTTTAATTAGTCATGTTGAAGTACATATAATTCTAATCTCAGTAAACACCTGCGTCAAGTTAACTTAACTAAATAAGAGCAAGCACCCACGGTTGTACAATAATGTCGGGCTTGGTTCTCTAGTGGTGACCGTAGCATGCAGGTTAAGAGTGTGGCTATGCATGCACGGAGCTCGAGATCGATTCACTCGCGGCAAAGTTTTCTTCAATAAAAAAATTTTCTGATCGGTTACCACTTCTCTCCAAACAATGGCAAACCTCAGAGAGCAAATAATGCCATGTAAATATTTTGAGAACTTAGTAAATATTTAAATAAGTAAATATTTAAATATATTTAAATATATTTAAATATTTAAATATATTTAAATATTTACTTAATATGTAAATATTTAGCCGTTCGGAGTCGGCATAAAACATGTAGGTCAAGTTCTCGGTCAATTGTGACAAACATTTAATAACACACACAACAAACAATTGATCATAAGAAACACCTCCAAAATCATGCCTAACTTAAAAAATTTGTAATCAATAATTTCACTAAACTGTCAACTTAATAAAATGCTCATAAAATCATCAAACTTAAGTGAAAATACATAAAATTTTCAACAATATCACAAAAAAATAGACTTTAAATATGTATACTTTAAAGTTTAATCGTGTGACAATATAATAAGATGTACTTCCTTGAAAAACCATAAATTTTAAGAATATTTAAAAAAATCAACTTCTTTCAAATGCAACATCCACAGGTAATCGCGGGTAGTGATCAGAACAATGCATATGACAATTTAATGCTTTATAAACATAATGGCACCAAATCTGTTTGTTACTTGTTGCAACCTTTTTTGTTATTCTTTATATTATTAAAGCCTTAAAATGCTTTTTTATTTTTATTCCCCCACTCGTACTGCGTAATTTTCATGCTTTCTTAATGAAATTCGATATTTGAGCTTCTTTCTAAAAAACAAAGTTCAAGTTCGAGAATGGGCTGAATCGAATGAAAACCACGCCTACCTCCCATACAATCACAATAATGAAAACTCTATAAAGAAGATAATAATTAAGTTACAAAACTGAAATTTGGTATTTAAGTATTCTGTCAAAATTAAGATGTTTGAGGAAAATGCACGTCATCCACCCACTAACACGCCCACCTCCCATACAACCTCAAATTTTAAAACTTTATAAATAGGCTTCTCTTTAAGCCTCAGGCAAAAAATTTGATTACATGTATTTTATATCAAAACTAAATCGTGGAAGAAAAGTAGGCGTCATTCGCCTACGGTCACACCCACTTCGCATACAACCCACTATAGTGAAGGCTCAATAAATAGGCTAATATTTAAGCTACAAAATTTAAATTTGGTATTTGTGTATTTTATATAAAAACTGAGGTGTGTTAAAAAAATGGCCTTCATATATCCACTGACACGCCCACCTTTCACAAAAACCATAGAAGCAAAACTGAAACCATCACGAACACGCCAACCTCCCATACAACCCAAAAATTGAAAACTTTATAAAAAACCTTTATAGAAAACAATTTGATATGTATGTATTTAAGATGTTATAGCCCGTTTCAAAAGAGAAGAACATTTTTTAGTTTCATTTTTCGATGCGCAGTGAGAAATTATTTTTAAAGCTAGAAAATTTTTTAGAGCGTAATTTCTTGCTCTTTTTGTACTGTTCGCTGAACTTTATCCTTTTTTAGTGTTTTTTACTATTTTTCTAGTTATTTAAATGCGACAACATTCAGAACAAATGCTCAAACAAGTACAGTGTTGCACCACCGGCCTGCAGCAACCTGCATCTTGAGAGAGAAATCAAATACAAATTACATAAAAAATAAATTATTTTCTCAAGAAAAAATTGTGAAGTGAAATTTTTTCAAACAAAATATTTTTTGACGCCCCCTTTTTTTTCAATTTTGATTGGTTGATTTTGAAAAATAAAATTCAGTACTTCCGCAGCGCAGTTGCGATGAACAACAAAATTTAGGAATATACATTATTTTATTTTCATTTATTTTTCTGCTCAGAGAATATTCAATTTTTTTTTTAATGTCGACCAATCAGAATGAAGAATGCTCTCAAAATTATGTTCTTATTCTCAAACATGCGCGAAAATGTTCTTCTCTTTTGAAACAGGCTATAAAATCTTTTTGAATCTCATACAAAAAGCGCTCCAATTTAAGATTTTTTTTTAACCTTACAAATCTGCCGTGGGGCATAAGATATTCCTTACTATTTTTTTTTTTAAATTTGTTTTAATAAATAATTTCAAATCTGCACAGAATTCTTAATATCATGATGTCAAGTCAAGCATCAGCACTAAAAACTTTTAAAACTTTTGCGCTCTTTAAAGATCTTTGGCAATTATCATATATATGAGCGATCTTATTTTACTTACATAGATAATCTGTTAAAAGACTTTGATTTGCATGGGCAAAGCCACGCCCAGTCTTCTATTGTTCGCGCCAGTTTTCTGGTAGAAAACCCTGATCAATAAGTTACTCCATAACGAGTTTTAATATTATCCGACATTTTGTTCCAATGATCTTTATATGATTATTTTGTATTGTATGGACGGTGCCACGCCCTTTTGACCACTGCTTGCTCACTTTTGCCAGTCAAAGTGTTTTCATACTTATAGTTCTATATTTATACCTAAAATTTGAGTTGATCAAAAAGTGACACGCTCCTTGTATAAAACCCATAAAATATTACCAATGGGCGGCACTTATAAATTTAGATTTTATTCCTAATTCTGAGATTGTGGGACCTGTAATTTCAAAGTAAACCGATATTGCAAATTTCATTTACATCAGAAGTGCCACGCTTCTTTTATCGATCGGTACCAAACTTCACAGGGACATTTTCGAGACCTTGTGACAGGTACCCTGAAAAAATCACATAAATTGGTTTAGCGGCTTGGGTGTCTATAACTAACATACAAAGATAAGTACATTCATTTTTATATAATGTAGATTATTACATTTTTGAGTGTAAAAGGACACTTAAAATTCTGAAAATCGTGAAGTGTAACGATATCTTTCTAGTTTTTTTATTGTACTGTATTTTATATTATTTGTTCACCATTTTATCTATCAAAAATAAATTTTATTTTCAACTGAAGGGTATAAGTGTAGGGTGTATGCAATGAAAAGATGTTATAATGTGAGGTTATTCTTTAAAAAATTATTTTTCAGGTGTCAATATTTCAGCTTTATATTTTAGTTAATATAGAAATTAGAGCAAAAACAGTCTCATGCGCGCGTTTTACCCCATTTCTTCCCAATGTGCGATGCCAGCAGATACAAAAACACATATTAGGGGTATTCTCGCTGTCTTGCAAACCCCTTCCAAGGTGTAAGAATTACAAAAGTTACAGAATCTTGCAACCCGTGCAACGACACAACAACAAAATACAAGTTACGCAATTCGTGCAATTTGTGCAACACTAGCACCCATGTTTTGGGTGGACGTGCAACCGTGCACTCTGATTGAGACAAACTTGTTCATTTTAGTTCGTGTGCGTTAGCGTAAGTATTTAAATTTTGTGTTTTCGCCTGTTCGCGGCATTTCTTTTAATATTAACAAAATTTGTGATTTTGTGAGCTCCCGCAGTTTTGCATATTTCAGTATTGCAAGGTTGCATTTTAATAAATTTTGCATCTTTGCTATACTTCGAGAATACCTCTATTGAATATATGTTTTTGGCAGATAAAACTGCTCAACAGTGGTGGTGGCCACACGAACTTTGATATCTGTTTCAGCGTTCTTCCCACGTTATGAAACTGTATTTTTTTGTTTTAGGTGACCTCAGATTTTTTGTGATTTCGGATTTTGTTTTTTTACGACTTTGATCCTGTTTTCTACTGCGGAGATAAAAAAAAATAACGCAGAGCAAAAAGAAAAAAAAACATCTTATAGAAAATTAAGCCAGCTTTTCAGTTGGGTTTTCAGTTTATTTTATCTGCCATATTTAGCCTGAGATATTCAGGTTCAAAGTAAAATTTTTGATTGTTTTGTTAAAAATGTGAACTTTTACAAGAATTTTTTTTAAATTTAGCCATATTTAAAAAAACAATTATTTCTGTCGTGTTCTTTATTAACTTCTCTTAGTTTTTATACCAAAAACATAAACTTTCTCTGAGAGGAATAGTTAAAAAAAATTAAAATAAGGGAACAAGCCTTATAGTCGTATGTAAGGAATAAGAATCTCATTTAGATGCAAGTGAAATACTGAGAGTGCTAAATGCTTCATATGACTAAATGGCTAGTTCGCTTATTTTAATTGTTCCTCTCGGAAATTCAATATAAAATACGATACAAGTAAATTTTTATAAATATGGCTTTAAGTTTAAAAAATTCTTGTAAAAATCAAAATTTTTAACAAAAAAATCAAATATTTTACTTTGACTCTGAATATCTCACAGACTGAACATGTCAGAAAAATAAAAAAGTACCTCAATAAAAATCTTGTTTAATTTTATATCAGATAATTTTTTCATTTTGCTCTGCGTTAAGTTTTTTGGACTTCAGTAGCTCGTTCTTGTAACTCGTACCGATCGCAGTTACCGATCCATATTACCGATTTGACGTCACTCTGACGTAATTCTCACCTACAGTGTTCGTGTAATAATCTGAATCGATTTCTGTTCAATTCTTTTGTTCCAAATCGACAAACTGTCAGCTGTTCCAATTCCACTTCAAAAGAATCCTACAAAGAAGTGTTTGTGTAGGAAAAGTGAGTCGATAAAAATTAAAGTTTTTATCACTGACTCTGAGGAAAATGAGAACACTGCCGATTGTTATTTATTTACTTTGTGTAGGTAAAAAACGCTTACAAAGCCGAAGAACTGAATACAAATAATGAGAAGGTAAGCTAAAGTATAAATATTTATAATATTAAGGTTAAGTATATTTATTTTATAGCAAGTTATGTCCGAGCGAGTTTTCAAGTCACAGCATGTCTTATGGCATTAGGGTTCCCAACTGTCCCGGATTTCTGGCTAAATCGCAATACTGCGTTAGGTCGGTCGTGCGTTGACAGTTCGAGTAGAGATCAACGTGTTCTTATGGTGCAAATCTAAATGCGACCTCAAGCGTTGGTCGTACTTTATATCGTAAAACAAGAAGAAGAGATAAAATACGACCAAAGTACGATCTAACGAGATAAGTAGAAAAATGTTCTACTCGGTCGTGCGTTTGACATTTCTTCATATACCAGAGTTGCATTTTCGTTGGAAGCGCTTAAAATGTGGGTGTTTTATGGTTTCACTGGCAAAGATAAATTTTCGTGGGATTTCTTTTATTATCGCTGGAATTTATGTTTTATATAATTTTTTTTAATAACTCATGCTATTTAAGTAATCAAATGAAAATTTTGATAAAGTTAATCTATTTGTATTATTTTTCTTCAAATTATCTTTGTATAAATATGCGTTGGCGAAACAGGTAAGAACAACTTTTGTGGGCATTTTTGTGTAGCTGCTTTTATTGGCATCGCCAAAATTACAGACGCACGATCTGTCAGCGCAACATTGAGTTTTGTTACTTTATAGGTCGTGCGTTCTGACAGCTCATCTCGTAAAGTTTATGCAACGTCGATATAAAGTACGATCGGCGCACGACCGACCTAACGCAATATTGCGATTTCAGCATTCGCGGGACGTCCCGCATTTCAGCTAATTTTTTAGCGTCCCTTTTGTCCCGCATTTGAGAACTTAAGATTGTTTGTATCTGAATTTCCAATTCGACATGAAACACAGTTTACTAAAACTGTTTAATTTTATTATCAAATTAAATTTATCATTTATTTTTCATACATTTTATTTATCAAAACGTTTTGGATCTATTTTTTAGTTTTTTCATGAATTGAGCAAGTGTTGTGAACAGATCTAAACAATATCAAGGAACCAAGCGATGGTGTAAAGGCATCGTTGATATCCTTTATTTCTCAAAGAATAAAAGGAAATATTTAATAAATAAAAAATTGCATTTAATGTTGTCCCGCATTTTTCAGCCAAGTCCCGCATTTTTTATGGCTCCGTCCCGATTTTGTACTTTTCAGAGTTGGTAACCCTATATGGCATACATAAAAACAAAGTTTCATTCATCTCAATTTAAAATATTCACTTTCTAATAACAAGGAAATAATAATAATAGTAATATTATAAAAATGTACAGCTTGAAAAATAAAATAAAAACAAACGAACAGCTGTTTGTCATTTGATTCAGTTTCGCATCATTTCTTCTCGATTTGTGTTCCTTTTCATCACGGACCGAACTTTTAACGATTTGAACTTACACAAACACTAGTTCTCACGAAATCGGTAAATAAGGATCGATACAACGTGACGTCATAAAAATCGGTAGCTTGTCGATTTATTTACAAGAACGAGCTACAGAGCATAAAAATATGATCAAAGTAAAAAAAAAACAAACATGCATGTTCTGTAATCCGATTTACGTCGAAATGCCGGTAAACGAAAGCCGATGATATTTGATTGAAAGGTGCTCTGCGATTCCGATCTTCGAATCCGATATTCGTTTTTTTGGTGGATCTAAGGTGTTCTGTACTCCAATTTATCGGAATTTCAGAGAATTTAAATACGTCGAAATTTTCACTGGAGGATTTTCATTGTTTTAACGAAATTTGAGTGAATATGAAATAAAAAGTTTCCATACCGACAAATGCTTTTCTATCATTTGACGAATGCATTTTAAGACATACGACATTTTTATTTTATTGATGAAATATATTTTGAAATGACGTACGACAAAGTCTGCGCTAAAATATTGTTGACATGCTAATAATTTGGACACCCAAAGCAATGCTCGCATCTTTTCCAACCAGTGTTGGTACATGTATGGAAAATAACCTACTTGTAGGGATTCTTATCGTAAAAAATAAGCGTAGGGAAAGTTAGGACAGATTTTGTAAAATTCTCTGAAAATAAGGAATTTTCAGAACGCACAAAAATAAAAAAGACCAGCTCATCTGCATTCAAATTTATTTACTCTTCTAAGCTTCTTGAGAACATGAACTTTAGCCGTTCGGAGTTTTCATAAAACGGTCTCGGTCAATTTATGCAAACATTGAATAAAACACAACACAGTTGATGATAAGAAGCTCGGTTAAAGTCCTTTCAAAGGCTAAAATGGCCAATTTGTTTTGTTTTATTTTAATTGGTATCTAAACTTTCTAATGTTGCTTCACTATTTCACAACTGTTAATTTTTTAATGCACACAACTGCTCAAGTATAAGGCTGCAGTAGAAATGCAGATTTGTACATTTTTGACGCTCTTATGGCTAAATCGCAATACTGCGTTAAGCTGGAAGTTCATTCGATGCATTTGCGTTTTTCATCCGTTTATTCGCTGGCGTCATAAAATAGAAGTATGTGAAAGCTTATGGGAGCGAGTTCAATGGTTGTGAACGTTACGCTGGCAAAACGCTAGTTAAGCAAGAAAGTTGAAAATATTTCAACTTTTCTTGCGTAAGTTGCGTTTTTTGACAGCTCGTTACTTATAACGAAAAGCGAGAAGAAAGTAAAGTAACGAGTCAGAAGCAATTACTTTCAGGGATGGCTCTTACACATAGATCTTAAAAATGTTAAATGTCTTAGATTTTTTTGTTGATTATTTGTTACCAGGACGTGTTTAAAACTAAAGCCTGGTTTTCACTTGGTCAATTTCAATGACAACAATCACTGATGTCAGTAGGTATTTAAATCATATGACGTCAAATGCGTTTTCATTACAACCCTAAAACTGATTTAAAATCTAATGTCAAAGACTGACGTGGAATTTATGTGTCAAATGAATGCCATACTGTTTTCACATTCGTTGTTATTTGAAATAATATTTGAAATTATAGAATCGCAAAGCAATGAACCAGAAGCGGACAAAGTTATAGAACGTGTAACTTTGTTTCGAACCTTGGAACCACCGGAGGATAAGATAATCACAACTCTTTATGTGAGACCACAACGAGATACGCTCCATACCACTAGAGTCTCGTCGACAGAGTGCCTTTGGGTAGTCATTCAGCGGCAACAGCGTTTTTGAAAGCAATTCCAGCTGCGAGTTGAAAGCAACTCCACCAATAACGGGTAGTGGTGGCGTTGTTATATTTTTATCCTCCGGTGGCTTCAAGGCTGCCTACGGTTTACTTTTTATTCCTACATTTTCAACAAAAATATCATACGCAACTGAAACAATAAAATTAAAATTAGCTGTTTCAGGCAACAATTGACACAAAATGCCAACATGCTGGCATTTCGATTTTTTTTTTTGTCATTCAACGATATACTGATTGGCAATCTAAAATTATCTGTTCTCATTTGTTTGTGATTTCATATGACTATCAGTGGTCATATATGACAACAAACTAAATAACAATACGTTTCCATTAGATTGACAACATTTGTCATTGAAAACTGACCTAGTGAAAACCAGGCTTAAGAATTTAAATTTTTATGATTATAAATGACGACATTTAAAGTTTTTTGTGTAAAAATTATACAAATTATTAAGATATATGATGCTAAGATTTTATAAACTGTTTTATAATGCTGCAGCCCTTGCTTGCTCTGAACGTAAAACGCAGTGATTGAACTCTACAATAATTTTCTACGTAAATTGCTCTAGCGAGTAAACGAATGAAAAACGCAAATGCATCGAAAGAACTTCCAGCTTTAAGCTGCGTTATAAAATAGAAGTATGTGAAAGCTTATGGGAGCGAGTTCAATGGTTGTGAAAATTACGCTGGCAAAACGCTAGTTACGCAAGAAAGTTGAAAGTTGAAAATATTTCAACTTTTCTTGCGTAAATTGCGTTTTTTGACAGCTCGTTACTTATAACGAAAAGCGAGAAGAAAGTAAAGTAACGAGTCAGAAGCAATTACTTTCAGGGATGACTCTAACACATAGATCTTGAAAATTTTAAATGTCTTTGATTTTTTTGTTGATTATTTGTTAACAGGACGTGTTTAATACGTAGAATTTAAGTTTTTATGATTATAAATGAAAACATTTTGAGTAATTTTATGTAAAAATGATGAAAACTATTAACAAATATGACGCTAAGAACATACAAAATGTTTTATAATGTTGCAGCCCTTGCTTGCTCTGAACGTAAAACGCAGTGATTGAACTCTACCATCATTTTCTTGCGTAAATTGCTCTAGCGAGTAAACGGATGAAAAATGCAAATGCATCGAATGAACTTCCAGCTTTAGGTCGGTCGTGCGTTGACAGCTCGAGTAGAGATCAACGTGTTCTTATGATGCAAATCTAAATTCGACCTCAAGCGTTGGTCGTACTTTATACCGTAAAACAAGAAGAAGAGATAAGATACGACCAAAGTACGATCTAACGAGATAAGTAGAAAAATGTTCTACTCGGTCGTGCGTTTGACATTTCTTCATAAAGCAGAGTTGCATTTTCGTTGAAAGCGCTTAAAGAAAACCAAAGAAAACTATAGTACAAAGTACACATTTATTGTATTGTGTTGTTTTTTCAACAATCAATATTATAACTTTTCAAACAATCTCAATCTAGTCATTTTAATAGGCTTGATTTTATAATTAGTCTTAAAAGAGAGATTTATTTTAGAGTGGGTCGAAAAAAAGTTTGAAAAAACCACCCGATATTTAAGCGATGACCTCGAGAGGATGCCGAAAACAAAATATATTAATTTTTTTTGAACCACCGGAAAAACAGCCAAAATGGTATTTTTTGCATTACTTAAGCCTTACATGTCAGATCTTAAAAAGTTATATTTCGTTGAAGAGGGCTTAAGTTAAGTTAAAAAACAAAGAAATTGTAATTTTTCAAATATTTGATATAATCCTTTTTTTATGTAAATTAACTTTTATTTTATTCAACGAAAAATTACATAAATAAAACAAAATTGCAAAAGAAACGTCACAATATATTCAAGTTTCTCAAGAAGAAAACCTATAATAGTCCTCTTCGCTTGAGCAAAGAACATAACCAATGGAAAAATTTGATATTGGAGGTATACTCGATATTTCATCACATACATACATCAGCCATTTCATTATTTTCAACTTGCTCTTGTATATTATCTAAAGTCAACTGTCTTTGAGGAATCTCATCAAAATCGGAGCATTAACATTGGGCATTTGTTTCTATTCCAAGTTTGTACTGACATATAAGAAAAATCTTGTTCCATTCCACTTCATTGTATTTATGTGGATGTTTTAATTAATCATAATGTTATTTTATGAGACTTGTTATAAACCTCCGAACCGACGGTTTTACCCCTGTCGGTATGTTTGCACAATGCCACAATTCTTGAAGAATTTTTAAGAACTTTTGGTATACAATTATTAAGCTTACGATTTTTTTGGGAAACTTGAATATATTGTGACGTTTCTTTTACAATTTCGTTTTTATTATGTAATTGTTCGTTGAATAAAATAAAAGTTAATTTTTATATAAAAAGGATTATATCAAATATTTGAACTATTATAACTTCTTTGTTTTTAATAAACTTAAACTTTAAGTTTTTAAATAAATAATTTCTTGAACACAAATTAAACATATTTAAAGGAGTTTAATTTATGGGCGAAAAAAACAAATTTGAATTTGAATTTGAATTTGAATTTATTTAACAAACATTGTTGGCATATAAGATAAGTTCTTTTGCATGCCGCATTAACATTGGATATAACAACGTACAAATGCAATTAAAAATGAATGGCTTATATCAAAAATAGTACTGAAAATGACTTAAGTTTAAACAGAGTAAAATATTTCATTGAAAAATGTAGTACAAATAAGAGAGAAAGAGAGGTTAGAGAGAGTAAGAAGAAGATAGCTAAGAGAAGTGTTTGTAGATTAAATGCTTAAAGCTGCTTTTATTAGACACACTTTTAATACTATAAGGTAATGAATTCCATGACCTGATAGAAGTGACGAAAAACAATCTACTGGAGTTAAGGAAATTATATTTAGGGATCATGAGGTTCATGTTTCGACTTGATCTGCAAAACTTCAACTTTTCAAAGAGATATATGGGACAACGTGTGTAGATGATCCGGTGTAGGAAAATGCAACATCTAGCCTCTAAGTAACTTGGTAAGTCGCAACCAAGTATTTTTTTACAAAAGACAGAGATATGATCGAACTTATTAAGACCGTATACATAACGAGCTGCATTATTAAAAGCGACCAGGAGCTTGTGTAAGGACCGAGAGTCAGGCTTGCAGTACACGACTTCAGAGTAAGTTATGATCGGCATAATCAGCTGCAGTACTAATTTTCTTCTCGTTTCAACGGGCACAAAACCTGATGTTCTTCGGAGATTACGAAGAATAAAGTACACTTTTTTTACACATAAGTTGATGTGATCCTGACATGAAAGGGATGAGTTTATTTGAAAACCAAGGTTAATGACTTTACTAACAAGTTTTAGTTTAACATTATTTAGTAGAATTGTAGGCAAATCTTCGTGATAATATTGATATTTAGATATAGGCAAAACAAATGATTTCAAGGGGTTCAACGTGAGCAAGTTTTCATCAGCCCATTTGGAGACCAAAGCTAAGTCCTCATTGACTCTAGCACATAAATCTTCAATTTAAGGGGGAAGACAATGTAGTGCTGATTAAGTCCTTTTCAACGAGATATAATTTTTTAAGATTTGACATGTAAAGCTTAAGTGATGCAAAAAAACCATTTTGGCTGTTTTTCCGGTGGTCCAAAAAAATTTTTTTTTTTGTTTTCCTCTCGACTCAACTTCAAAATAAGTGGTGGTTTTTTCAAACTTTTTTTTTAATATTGAAAAGAAGAAATTCATACATAAATGTTGAGTTTTTTGGTTTAATTTTGATGCTCTTAGAAAATTATTTGGGGGTTTTGCAATGCTTAGTTAAAGCGCAAACATAACTTAAACGGTTGTAGGGAAATTCCTAGGGAACATTTTTTTGAATGAATTCCGATTCCGATCCACTTCCGAGGTGGATTTCAGAACATACCTGAAAATCCGAAATCGCAAAAAATCTGAGGCAAACTAAACACAAAAAACTGCAGTTTCTTCACGTGGGAAGAACGCTCAAACAGTATTAGTTTTCAGACAGTATTAGTTATCGGTTCGTATGGCACGACACGTTTTTGTTTGTTCTTCACGCAGTAATCATTTAATGCGCAAACAGTGTCGTTGAATTTTTGTTTGAACACGTCAACGCTGTGCAGAACTGTACAATTTTTGTACTCTTTGTTTTTCCTGCCAGTTAGTTTTTGGTAATATAAAAAAACAAATATTGCATAAAATCTATCACTGAACATCTAGATATTATTCCTAATTTATGACTTTCAATGTAACACATGTTAACTTTTTTAATGTAAATTTATTAATATAATTTTAGTATTTAGCCACATATTTTTGAGAGGGTCAGTAACAATCATTAGCCGAATCATTCTTTGATGCTCTTATAACATGGTTGTTGGCTGTAAACTTATAGGGGAGAGGTCCGTAAGTTGAACACCATGCATTTATGACATTTCCGACGGTATTTCGCCTGTCATCTTCTTTATTTTCGTAGACTTCAATTTTCAACTGGTTAAAAATTGAATAGACGCATTACACAGCTGCGACAAGCATTGTGTTAAAAATTTTGAATGTGAAGTGAACGATTTTGAGGCGTTGCTCAATTCGAAAATAACTCATTATTCTTTCATTATTTAAACAATGAAATATAATGTAAAACTAAATTAGTAAAAATAAACTTTGGCAATCAGACAGTTTTACTTTGATTTTTATGCTGTTTTTTTTTTTGGTTTTGATGGGGACTTAAGGACCAAAAAACTTTTGTTCCAATTCCAGGCTTTCCAGAAGAATGGACACAATTTTTTTTTGTTTTGCATGTAATCCAAGCAGTTTCTTCAGCAAAGTTGCACATGCTCTTTCGGACGGTATAATACCACGCGAAAAACATTTATTTGGAGATAAGTACTGGCCAAATAAGCTAGAGGTTTTCAACTTACGGATGTCTACCCTACTAATGAACTAAATAATTTTAAAGAAATTAAAAAAGTTATATTTGTCAACCACAGCTGGTTGAAATTGTCACTTTTTTCCATAAAACTCACTCACATATTTTTATGCCGATATCTGCTAAATCAATTAACCTTTGTCTTAAATTAGTTGAAAAGCGCTGTCGCAAAATTAACGACAACTACGCCTATAGTTTTCCCCCCACTTTTACCAATATAAAATATAAGTATGAATAATATAAAAAATTCAATAATACATCTTTTTAACAAATTCTTACTATTATATACCTTTTTTCATACCCTTACATCAATTTCCCAATGCTTATATAAATAAAACACCATTTAAATGTAGAAAACTAGTTGACGTTAACTTTACGACAAGCGCTTGTTCAAGTAAAAAAATAAAGCACGTCTGCTGGAAGGTTAAAATGAATCAATTCAAAACAAGCTATGGATAACTTGGATATACAGCAAAACAAATAATAACTCACCGTAACTCGGACTTCTCGTGTAAAAATGTAACAAAACGGTTTAAATTTTCAACATCCTTGCGAAGACTGAAATGGAAAACAAAGAAACAAACAAGTAAAGAAAGTCTAAAGTCGGCCTAGGCCGTTTATAAAAAACCCTAAACCTACTTTTCCAAAAAAAAAATAATATTATTGAAAATGGGCGTCACCGTGGGCTCATGAAGCATATATTTTTTATGCATTTAAATGTTGATAAAAAAGTTACACATACCAAGCTCACAGTTAATGCCTTTATTGTGCTTTCGCTAAAGGAGGTGTGCGTGTTCATGGACGGATTGCTCCAAATTTTAGAACACACTTTGGTTTTGGTACAAAATACATACATACCAAATTTGATTTCTATTTATTGAGTTTTAAACATTTTTGGTTGTATGGGAGGTAGACGTGTCCGTGGGCGGGTGACGACCATTTTCAAAACCATCTTTGTTTTGTCACAAATAACATAAGTGCCAAATTTTATCTCTGTAGGTTAAACAGAGGCTTATTTATTGCGTTTTCAATTTTTGGGTTGTATGGGAGGTGGATGTGTCCGTGAGCAGATGATACCCATTTTTGAAGACATCTTTGTGTTGATACAAAACATATAAATGCCAAATTTTATTGTTGTAAGCTAATTATGAGCTGAGCTATGCAGTATTCAATTTTTGCGTTGTATGGGAGGTAGGCGTGTCCGTGAGCGGATTTCAAAAATATTCAATAGTGCTGATCCTTGGGTCAATGTGACCATGTGTACCAAGTTTCATCTAATTATCTTAACTCCTTCTTCTTATCCTGTGTTAACGGACAACACACAGACGGACGGACGGACGGACATGAATAGCTCGACTCACGAGGTGACGCTGATCAAGAATATATACACTTTTCTATACAGGACTCGGTCCGTTCTATGCGTTACAGACGTTTGCACACAGTTAATATACCCTGACCTTTCTGGTTTAGGCAGTAGCGTAGCAAGGGGGGGAGGGGGGGGGGGGTAGTCCGCCCCGGGTACACGCTAAAATGGGGTGCAAAATTTGATTAAAGAACTTTTCACCACACAATTTTTGATTTTTTTTAATAATAATAACACTTAAATATTAAAAGGGTGCAAAAGTGAATGCAAATATTTTTTACTTCGTTTTTATTTAAACTTTAACTTTATATGAAATTTGTTTCAATATAAAAAAACGCTCGTACTAAAACCTAAGTCAATTCGGAATATAATTTGTCATTGGTTTGGGGGGGCAATTGCCAAATAAATGCAATTCAAATTTTCACGACAGTAAGATAGCGTACAAAAAGAAAAATGTTATATTATAATGTTACATTCTTTTTTTATTCCATAAAATTGTATAAAAAATCGTTTTTTTGCTTCTAATATTCAGGTTAAGAAGTGATCAAACTTACTCGTATAGTATACATTTTTATTACCATTACTTTTCGCAAATCTGTATGATTTTCAGAGTATGATGAATGGAGGCATCAGTTATTTTGTAAGCAATACATTTCTCCAGAACTTTTCAGAAAAACGTGCTCATGTCATAAATGTCAAGAATAAAAATATGCTTTATGATTTTGTGATTACTAAGTTCTGAGATAATACATCATAAAACAAACCTTATTTACAGCTCTTAATCTGCTAGAACATAATTTTTAATAGTAATATGTTTTTGGGTATCCTAATACATGAAACAATTTAAAAATCAATACTCAACTTATTACATGATTAAAAAATTTCTAAAAAATTAAATTATGATTTAAATGCATTAAATTCTTTATTTAAATTAAATAAATGGCGTTTTATTACAATTGTAAGGCGTTCTGGCGTTTTTATTTTATTTTGAAGATGTCTATTAAAAGCTCAAGATGGTTTTCTGAATCCTAAACTTTACTAAAGTAATCATTATTATGATTAAATCAACCAACAAAAACTGTCAAAATAACAGTTTTTAATATAAGATGCACATTTCCTTAAAACTTATTTTAATAATATAAATTGAATTTTGTTCTCAGTCACCAAATGTGAAGCATCGACAGATTTCTTGTAATTGTCAGCACTTTTTGGGCCATTCATGACTCTTGACCTTGTCCAGCCAGGGCTAGTTTGCTTTGGGAATTATGTACAAAATGAGTATGAAACATATTTCTTATAATGATTTGGTATCACTGTAATATAGTGATACTGTGATATTAATAGTCGAGGATAGGGCAGTCAAATCTTTCAGACCTCAGTTTTGTCTATCAAAGTCGAAGCTGAGATGAATATAGAATACTATAAAGAAGTTGATAAAATTTAGGAAAAAAGTTTATAAATGAATTTTAATACTTTATTTTAATTTTCACTTAACTTTTATATAGGAGACATGGATTGATTTCGAATAAATATTTAACTTTATGGTTATTCAGGGTTAATGAGGGAAAATTTGCCAACGGTTTGCTTCCAGGTCCTGTTTTTTCTTCAATTATGCACAATTTTTCGTAAAATTTTTAAAATTTTCTATAAAAAACTAGCTTAAGTTTTTATAACTTCATAAATTCAATTATTTAAAGCTGAAATTGTGTGGTTTACTGACAGCAAATTGTTCTCGCATAACTTGTAAGCCCTTATAAGCTTTTTTCTAAATCTTTTCTTAAATATGTCATTTTTGTAGAGGTTGATTCAAAAATATGTAGTCGGATTTATCGACAATTATTGTAAAATTCAAACAGAAATAGTGAAAAATTTTATTCAAAATAGATCTTTGGGGATTTACTCACTGTTGAAAATCAAAATTTTGCGTAAACAAAACATATTTGAAAAATTCGTTGATTGCGAAAAATCCTGCTTTAAAAAAATTAAGATATACTTCTAATTTAAAATTAAATGAAATTTTTTAAGTTTTGTGTAATTTACCAAATTACATATCTTTCAAATGATATCAAATATATTAATATCGATGAGATTATTTTTAAGTTTTGTCTATTGTA
This sequence comes from Tetanocera ferruginea, assembly GCA_958299015.1. Classification (NCBI taxonomy): domain Eukaryota; kingdom Metazoa; phylum Arthropoda; class Insecta; order Diptera; family Sciomyzidae; genus Tetanocera; species Tetanocera ferruginea. Next base: position 68,334,613 of record OY282640.1, read on the forward strand.
ACCGAATTTTATTAACTATACAAATAATTAATATATTAAACTTTATTTGCACTTTAACAAACTAATCATAACAGTTATTTAAAGAAATTATATTAATTTCGTGGTAGTTTTTAAACATTACCTATTGAGGTTTACTATAACCTTCTTAAAGGGTGCACAATTTAGTTGGTGGCACTCCCGCCCCGGGTGCCACCAACCCTAGCTACGCCACTGGGTTTAGGGTATAACTAGTTCATTCTGCACTTATTGGAAATGCATGGCAATGCAAAAGCATAAAAACGTAAAAATTTATATTTAGCAAAAAACACTCCCAAAACGATTCCACTGAATATTATTTCTTAAATATTTCTACCACTTCTAAGCAACAAACACTTTTTTCGATATATTAAATTTTACAAATGAAACAGAACATAAAGGAATTCTTCTTAATTCTTGTAAAAATCAAAGTAGATGCCGCCCAGTGTTGTCAGTATTGCATGATAAATAGTACTTTCAGTCCTTTTTGAGCTCTTGTGGGACGCTGCGGCATAACGTCAAAATGATCGCATAATGTGAGAAAAATGTCATACCAGAAAAAAATATTACCGCATGTGCAATATTAACCTTCGGGTCAATACGAGTCTTTACAACTTCACCCTAATACGGACATACCCGGATTTGCAAACGGTTATTCTTTGTATTATTCTTTGAAGAATATTTAAAAATCGAAAAAGAAATTAAAAATTCGGTTTTCAAACTTTCACACTTTTCGGTATAACTTTTGAAATATAAGTCTCGCATTTATGCAATTCGGAACAAACAAAATACTTAGTCGTTTACTTCTACAGGACAAATTGAGCGAGCATTAGAGAAGGGGTCGTGTCACCACCCACACAGATCAAATGTTTAATATCGAATAGCTTTGGTGCTAAATATCTCATAAAATTAAAGCTCAGTATAAATTTAATTTTTGGCCATGTCTTGCGACCAGAAAAAAAGCACGGGCATTAGAAAACGTGGTGTGACTCCGCCCATACAAGCCAAAGTTTTGATATCAAATATCTTTGGAAGTTAAAGTCGCTCAGTATTGAAATTCAGAACGGAGTTACCATTTGGGAATGTCCTTCTTCTAGAAAACTGGGCCGAGCTTTGGACAAGTGGGTGTGCCTCCCCATACAAGCTACATTTTTGATCGAATAGGTTTTGAAGTCACAGATAAAGTAAATGTGTTTGTCTAAGGCGTAGCAACGCGCGCCGGGTATTGCTAGTAAATTATAAAAGAATCATTAACATACACATACAGTACAGTACAGTACAGTACAGTATTCACTAGTGTCCGACCGAATGTGAAGTTTTACCGAAGCCGAAGCCGAAGCCGATTCTTCGGCAAAATGAAAATAATCAGTCGAAGCCGAAGCTGAAGCCGAATAACAAACAAATGTTTTCAAGTAAAAAAGTAGAACAAAATTTAATATATTTTCGATCCAGTCGATAAAAGGTACAGAAATGTAATACTTACTGAAATCTGCAGAAAATTTCTAGCGTTAACTCGGCTTTTATATTTCAGTCCATAACAAAAGTAAAAACGTAACAGTCAATGTCGTAGATAGCTTTTGGTTCTGGCAGGGGTCCAAAAAAAGTAATGACCTGTAATACGCTAAGTTAAGTACAGACATACTTGTTAGAGTACCCATGAAGTGTATGGAATATTCAAACGTGACAATTGTTTTTCGCTCCCCGCGAACTTTCCTAGAGAATGGGTGCTAAAAATAAGATCTGCAAAAATAAACTTGATTTGGTCGCTTTTGAGTTTACCGTAAAAATTACTCAACTCCCCACACAGAAAGAAAAAATACGTAAATATAGCCAAAAACGTTAACAAATATTATTATTTTTTAATTGGATATACCCCAGTTAAAAAGTTGATTGCATGAACACTCAAAAATGCATATCAATTAATGATTTAACTGATTGAAAAAGGTACCGTTAGAATATAAAAAAAAGAAATCTAGTTAACTATTTGTAATAATAGCAAACAAAATAGTTGTATGAATTAAGACATTTATAGATAAAAGATGGTACCGTTATTCAGTTAAGAAAATACAACAACATGTTTTGCTGATTTAGCGAAATTATTCTCACCAGTAGTAAAAAGTTTAATTGCTTTAATAACTTTGAAATTAAATGGTATTAAACGAATTGTTGAAGTGAAGAAATTACTTGATGTATCTAACAAATAATTTAATAGTATTAACAACTAAGTTGTAACATTCAACAAATAAATTGAGTAATGAAACCACGGAATGTATTGAAGTAGTTATTTAATCCATTGGTTTAGCAAAACTTATTGCTGAAACGAGAAAACTATTGATTATTTCAATGAAATAATTAGTTGAAATGAAAAGTGCAATGGTAAATGTGATTATCTGATTTTAAAATGTAATTAAAAAATTGTCGAATTAGTTTATTGAATTATTTAATTCAATTAAAGCCTTTATTAGAATAAATAGCAATTTTTTAAATTTATGTATCAATTATAAAGCTCATAAAGATATGATCAATTTTAAAAATATATATTTAATTAAAGAGTAATTCAAAAGATATGTTTAAATAATAATTATTTCATACTTTAAAAAATTAATTTAATAGAAAATTAAACATATAACTTAGAGATATGAGATCAATTATAAATATATATGTTTATGATAAGTTTGGTTACATAAACATATGTATCTTAGTATTGTTAATTTTTTTTCAGAAGAATTAATTCATTAATAAAGACATTTTACTTCAAAAGTAAGAAAAGATACAATATCAGTCATTTAACTTATGTAAGAGTATTTTCAGAATTGTTTGACAATTTTATGGAAAAAAAGCTTATTAAAATCATATCAAGGATAGTCATATTTGTGCTTCCAAATTAAATATTTTATAATTATTATAGCGAATTTAAGTCGTTTATTATCGTTGATATTCTTGTACTCTTTCGTTTAGTATCTATATTGTAAAAAACTTTTTGAACAAAATTATAAAATAAAGATGATTCTTCTGGGTAGTTCAAATTAAAAAATAAGAATATTTTAAAGCATATGTCAGCTGCACGAATACATCTTAAAATTGGGTACCGAATTTCATCAAAGTATACAAATATTTCTTTAACATCATTAAGTTCACCGACAATTAACAAACATGGCTGTTTATTAGCTTTTTGAAGTTTGAAGATCTTGAATTTATTTTCCAGCTCATTTGACGTGTTCCCAATTAATATAAATGATTCTTGAGAGTCACATATTGTAAAACGTCTCCTTTTTGTTTCTCCACAAGAATTTGTTATGCTTGATTTTGTTGGTGGGAATAAGTAGTACAGAAACCAAAAAATTGAAAGATCTCTTGAATCTATAAATTAATTAATTAAAGTATTTGTACATTTATATATTAATGTATAAGTTATTTATTGTTTTGTTTTACTTGCCTTCTTTCAGACAAACTTTAACTTTTCGAAACAAAGTTGAAATTATCAGAACAGGTTTCCAATTCTAAAAAAAGGTTATGTTCACAACTTTATAGAAGCACAGAGAATCTAAGAAATGATGAATTAGTTTACTTTTTATTATATTGAATTATTATTATATTTAAGTTATTGAAACACGACATGAAATTTATTATGATATTTCACCGAAGTCTTAAGCACCAGCAAACACTCACTATTGAAAAATGGTTTACAAGACTGAAAGAATAAGAATAAGGCGTGAAAGAATAAAGTGAAACAGTGTTACAGCTTAAACCATTTTTTCAAGTGTTGCATCTTTGAGGGAAATTATATATAAGTATTGAAGGTTATTGAAAACTTAGCAGGATAATATATGAAACTAATTTCAAATGAAGCTGAGTTCATTTTATTCATAACCTATTCAATTAATTTATAAGAAAGACTAAATAAGTTATTTATTTTATCAACGGAATATCATGATACATCTGGTTGACCTATAAAGAACAGGAATTTATTAATATTTTGAAGGGCATTTTTGTTATTTCTACACCGCCATGCGAACTGGGTAGGGGAAATTCGGTATTTGAGTATATTATATTAAAACTAAGGTGTGTTAAAGAAAAAGGCGTCATCCATTCTCTCACATGACCGACTCCCATACAACCCCAAAATTGAAAACTATAAATAGGATTATATTTGAGCTGTAGGAAAACAATTTGATATTTATGTATTTTAGGCGTCATCAAAAAAGTAATATCGGACGTGGGGTATTTAAACTTCGGCCAAGTCAAACCTTACTGATTTTTTTTTAAGATTTATGTGATGACATTACTAATAAGTAACAAAACATGTTATAATATGACAGGTAGGCTTTATCAGTTCAATTCTAAATTCAGAAACTGGCTAACTCGGAACTGTTTACATGGAAAACATCGAGTTAATTTAGAATTGTCAAATTTATTTGAAAATTGCCTTATTCCTTTGCAAACAGTTTGTGGGAAAAATAGATATAAATAAAAAATTTAAAGTTTTCGCTCCAAAACAATTCATCGTACGCCATTTTTTTGAGGAGAAATAACAAAATTCATTTTGACAAACTAAACACATCCAATTCAAAAGTTTCGTAGAGTTTTTAAGCATAACGAAACTCAACTCAACTCTCGTTTGTATGCAGATTTAACGAAGAGTAAGACCGAAGATACGAGAACAAACCCATGTCAATTAGTAGCCGCCGATATGAGATAGGTTTAATCGAAATTAAGCTGAAAATTGGCAGTAAAAACACAATTAATTTTTTTAAGAACATGCATGCACTTGGTATAAGAATATTCATTGTGAAATCATAGATGGCAGATTAATGTTATAAATCACTTTCGACTGATTCTTTAACTACCGTGAGATGTGTGAATTTTTTAACGTGTGATTTTTTGGTTAACGTGCTACTTTTTAATTCATGTGTGATTTTTTCACACAACTTTGTGTATAGTTTTATATAATATCATGGATTTTTCATTCATAAATACATATTCAAACATATCACACAATTTTTCAAATTAACACAGGATTTTTAATAGTCACATTTTTGATTTATGACTGATAAGCGAGCGAATTTTGAAAATTTGTTAATATCTGTGAGATTTTTTTTTCTGAATTTAAAATAGCTGTAACATTTTGCAAGTGATTTTTAAATGATTTTGTGCGTTTTTTAATGACTGTGAGATGTAATGAGCGATTTTAGATTTATATGGGATATTCTGTCTGATTTTTTAGTTACTCTGTCGTTTTTATTTCAAAGTATCCCATGAGTGATTTCTATATATTTGCCGTGAGATAAAAATATTTCTTGTGAGAATTACAGTTCGTATATGTGCGCCTATTGCGCATAAAGGGATTAACACATAAAAGGGATTTTAAAAGTTATACATTGGCAACACTCTTTACTTCGTTGATTTCATTTGCCAAACATGAACCACAAAGAAGAATTCGGTATACGTTACAAAAATAACGGAACAGTGCAAACTTCTTGTTAAATCAACTAAAGATTTTGCTACTTTGATACAACAAAGTATTGAAAATAACGCCTTCTTTCACATTTCTTTGCAAAAATAAAAGAAAATGAACACAAAGAAAATGAATTGAACTTTTAATTAAATTTTTTGTTGATATAATTAACACATTTATAGATGAAATTGTAATAACGGTACCATCTCTTATTTGTCAATCACTTTGCTGAATTGATATAATATTTTGCTATATTTACAAATGGGTAATTATAAATATTTTGATAAATGCTATGATTCATTCGTTAAACATAGTTTGTAAAATGTACGAACAACTCACTTTATGTGACGAATAAGTTGACTTAGCTAGCAATCAGATCGTAATTATTTTTGTTAATTGTATTGATCTGGCGTTTGGTTGAAAATCAAAATTTTGTGCGCTAGACTTACAAATGTCGTTGCTTATCCTATTAATGATGCTTGATTAATTTCATTTGCTATATATACAACCAATATTTCTTTCTGTGCATGAAACGCATGAAACACGACCACTCAAAATTTCATGTAAAATTTATCGGTAAAGATTTTTCGGTTCTCACTTTCCTCTTTATCATGTCGGTTATAAAGAGGACCTTTTGACAAACGGTCAAACTAAATTTTTTTAATAATTTAAGTCAATTTGAGTGAGGAAAAAACCCACTTTAAAATTAAACAAAAAATTTTAAAATAGAAATTTAACGTGTTTTTTTGCGTTTCTCTAAAACAAAATTTAAATCAAGCGTGTTTAATCTTCAACTATAAACTTTTTATTTTTTATAATTTTCTTTTATTATTTCTTTGTAATAACAAAAAAAGATTTTAAGATATTTAAAAAGTTGTTTTAAAAACAAAAACTTTTGTTTTAAATGTAACTTTGCTTAAATGTTTTTTGTTTAAATGTAAAAATTGTTTGTTTAATTTTAAAGTACTTTTTTCTCAGTGTACTTTTAATTTAATTTCAGCTCAGTTCATAAAAAATAATTGTAGGTGAAATGATTGGACCACCCCCATACCTACGCCACTACTAACAGTCGGACTTGCTGCATTTATCATTTGAATAAAATGTTCAACAATGAACACGAACTCATGAAAGAACAGAAAAGGAGAGGACACAAAAAAAAACACAAAACGAACAATGAAAATTTTTCAAATGTGGAGTTTTTAACGGAGTTCACTAAATAATTAAAAAAAATCTAAAAACATATAAAAAAAATTGTTAAGAATAGCAAAAACATTCGGCAAAAATAATCGACTATTTCGGCCGAAGTCAAAATATCGGCCGATTATGCCGATTACCGAAGCCGAAGCCGAATAATTGATCGGACACTAGTATTCACTATCTGTAATCAGCACTGAAAATTTTATGTAAATATTACACACATAAAAAATATATAGTTTTAAGTTTTGTTTAAGCCAAATGAAGTGTCTCTAAGGGCTAGTTTTTCTGCGCGGGTTTAAACTCTAGTCAAATTAAACCAAGGTTAACTCACCAAAAAGGGATGTTAAAACTCCACAAAAAGAAGTTATCCACAAAAATTGTCCCATCAGCGCTTAATAGCGGTCTAATAGCTGGCAAACTACTCCTTCGACTAGATTTGTCTTACGTTGCTGACCTGGTTGTTTTCATGTGTCTCCGAGGAAGGGTAGAAAGTTATACAGTTGTAAACCCGCCAAACTCTTAAGATTTTTTAGTCTTCAACTGTATGAACTGGAAAAGCTTTGTACTTTCCCAGTCAAGATAAAGCTACTAATCAACTAAAACTGCTTCTGCCGAATTGCATTTGGCATCAAAAATACAACTGCAAGTAGTGTAACTTTTCGGTTAGAATATGCCTGGCGAGTAGTTCGAGTTTGGGTTCGAAAAAATGTTTCAAAGTTCGTTGGAGTGAACATAATTTGACCGAGTAAGAACGGAAGCAATCAAAATTGTTAAATATGAATTAAACTCGTTTTTCTGATAAAATATAATCGCTAACTGTAAGCTTTTGAGGTAGTCTTAAACCTATTTCTGTTTTTGGTGCAAGCAAATTCTTTGTAATAAATGTATGCATACCTGGGTATGTATGTATTGGGAAGAAGGAATAAAAATAAAATGGCCCCGACGGGTCCCATAATCGACCAAAACAATAAATGTTTTTTTAATAATTGCTTTTATTAATTCAGAAAGCTACTGAAAATTTCAAGTTCTAAATTATTATTATATTATGAATAGGTACAATAAAAAATTTTAGATTTAAATATTCAAATACACAACCGGGTGTGACGTATTGACACAAGGGTTAACCAAGCTAGAGATAAAAAAATAAAAAAAACATAGCGTTACCGAAAAAAGATTCCTTTGACGCGTGGTAAAAATACGAATTAAGTTAATTATGTGCATAGAAAAGTTTTAGTGAATAAATGCACTTGTTTATGATGGTGTGTTTGTTTTCGAAGTTTTTCGGAGTTTAGCAAAACAAGCATTATTCATTTAAAATGAAAGACAAAAATAATTATGTCTGGAAGAAAAAAATCACTGTCGCAGATTTATTCATGCAAAACTCTATAAGCTAAACGCATTATTTAAATTTTAAGACGCAGTATAATATTATGAAAGAAATTCTGACGACCAGTGCAAGAACCGAATTAGGCTGGAGAAAATATATGTTTTATTATTATCTTTCATTATAAGAATGTAATACAAATTAAATTGAATATTTGTCTCAAATTTTTATAATCATAAATAAATAACTGAAAAATTATTCAAATTATTGTTTTATTAATTGGAGCGAGCGAGCGAAGCGAGCGAAGCTCCCATGGAACAGGTTGTTTGAAGCTGTTTAGAGGCCTTAAACTCTCGAATGGATTGACCGATCTTAAAATTTCTTTTTCTGTACTGTTCTACGCTTCCTAACGAAGGTTGTTTTCTTAGGAAGTTTTTTCAAATTCCATTTAGTTTAGAAGTTAATTGAAAATAATATTTCCGTGAGTTTTGTTGTTGTTATTCGCTGAAATTGTTTTCTTCTAACATGCTTGTGTATGTATGTATCAGTCAATGAAAAAACCGAACGACATGAAACGACAGCAAAAATCTTGCGGCGAATGTTTTTCGCTGCAACAGCTATTTATCAATAAATAGTTAAATAGTAAATAATAAGAGTATGAATTTTATTTATGAAAGAAAATAGAAAATAAAAAACAAAACATGAAATCTGTTTATATTTGCATATGTAGGAGAACCCTGTTAAATAAAATAAATTTGCAGTTTTAATTCTTATTTAAGGCTTATTTTCTTTCATAAACAACATTTGTTGTTGTTTGACAGACTTTTGTAATTCCATAAATTGCAGCTCAGCGCTGCTAATAAGTTGCTGCTAAGGAATCTTGCACATGTTAATCCAGTTTTGTTCTTTACTGTTACAACTACAAAACATTAAACAATTTTAAGTGGGCAAGGAACAATGAGCGCGTAATTGTCGCAGAGTATTTGAAAAGAAATTTACTATTATTTTGTTTTCATCAGCAATCCATTAAATATATTTAATAATAAATTTCTTAAATGATTCTTAAACTTATTTAAAAGCAGATTTATTTCGTTTGCAATCGAACGCAGGCATGCACGTTAACGTTAATTTTAACGATAACCAAAATATTTTGTTCGTTTGGTTGAAGCAAAATAAAGAAAAAAACGGCAATTCCAAAAACGAAAAATATTTATTTCGTTTCGGAGAAAACGATATAAAATTTTTTCGTTTTTGTCCCAATCAACCGTTGAAAATAATGTTTATTTCAACAAAAAATTTCGTTTTGTTTGGATCCGAAGAAATTTTTGTTTAAGGTGGTATGACACTTGCTTTTTCGCATTTTTAATAAATTAAAAATACAAAAAGAGCAACACACCAAACGAAGCTATATAATTTTTAGTTGGTGTGAGCAGTACGCTGCAAGTCCAAAAAAATGCAGAAAAGTCATTTTCAATGGCTGAAAACTGTTAAAAAATATTTACTCTTTCAGCCGCTATCAGCTTAAAATCTGACAGAGGCACATTAAATTCTGACATTTCACAATATACTTTTTTTATTGTTTATTTATAATGAATGTACAAAACCAAATAAACACAAATTAACAAAAGAACTGCAAAAGAGTTCGACTTTTAATATTTTAACAAATTTTTTCCATTTTTATGTAAAGAATTCATAATTTTTGACAAAATTCAGAATAACACTAAAATGCTCAATTCAACGGAATTTAAAAATGCGACAAAAGCTAGTGTCATACCAGCTTTAGCATAGGAGAAAATAATAGAAAATTTTTCGTTTTTCAACGAAACGAAATTTTGATTTTAAATTTTTTAAGTTATTTAAAAAACGAATTAATTTTGATAATTTATTTTTCTGCCTCAACGAAACAGAAAAAATTCTGTTGATTTCGTTGTGCATGTCTGATCGAAAGATAAAAGCATTTTTTTATCACGGAAAATTTGTCTGTTGCGTATTTTCTCAAGAAATTTTACACACAACTTCAAAAATCAACGAACGTTCGTTTCAACCGTTCATTAAAAATTAAGGTTTAAATAGTATGTCCGTTCAGAAAAAAATTACTAGCAGCGTCAGTGATTTTCTTTGTTGTGCGTGCGTCATCGGTTCGGTTTGCGTTGTTGCTGTTCTACATGTTTTCGTTTTTGCGTTATCGTGGAGAAATGAAAACAATAAGAAATAAGAAAGAAAATTAAGGAAATCAATCTGCAAGAAACATTCAGATAATTTAGTGCCGGTCGTGAACAAAGTTCCTGAATTTTTAATTCAAACGCTCATTTTGAATAAGTGATTAAAAACGAATGTTCGCTGTTTTTTTTTTATTGTGTGAAAAAACCTAAATAATCCAATTGGATTTGTATTGCCTTTAATTGTTTTTACACAACATCTTTGGATTTGAGTGTTCACTTAAATATTTCTTTTAAGCATATTTCTAAAGCTTTCGTTGTTCAAAAGTAAATAAATTAAATAATTTTTTTTTAGATTTAGTAAGAAAAAAATTATAGAAGTGTTAGTCTGTCAACTCATGTGAAAACGAGAAATTATGAAAATGTTAAATATTATTATTTTCGTTTTGAATTATCATATGCATTGCACCAAAAAAATATATGGCAAATTTTTTTCAAAAATTAATCACATGTTCTAAGTAGGTTCCTTTTCTACTTATAAGAATATTAGTTATTTGTTTTTTTATCGCCATAATTTTGTAAAATATTTTATAAAATTTTTATATATATCCAAATTTTTTCCAATTTCCAATTTTTTTATAAAAGCAACAATCTTAAAAATTAAGTCATTTCTAATAAATCATATCTCCATCTTATGTTACCTTATTTTTGTAAATGGTAACATTCCTATCATTAAAAAACTATAGAAAAGCGATTTTAAAAAATTAAATATTTTTGGAATTTTTATGCTAGAGTTGCCAACTTTCTGAAAAACTTTAATTTGGTTTTATCTCAAAAAGTGGATTTTTAGTTTTTTTTTTGTTTTTTTTAAAACAAAAGAAACTTTTCACTTACAAAGAATTACGATGCCTAAATGGCATGTTTTTTCGCAATCTCTTTTTCTGACACAAATTTCACTTTATCATTCATCTTCATCTTATACCGTTTGAGATATTTTTACAAAATCTTGAACAAAACTGTTTACCGTTTTAGAGTTTTATATATAGTTATGTTTGTTTTATATATATTAATGACCTCACACGTGACTTTGGAACATAAAAATGGAAGAAAACTAGAATAAATTAAAAAATTTTAATTTTTTCGTTTAAGATAATCGAAAGAGATAATATCTCTTTTTATACAGATTTAAGAAAACATTTTTTAAAGCGAGCGACCCAACTAATTTGTATCTTCAACGTACCTATTTATGTGGCCAGCTTAGGTACTTGCTAAGCGATTGCTACGACCTAGTTAATGTTATAATTCATTGCAAATAAGATCTATTTTTGTTCAATTCTTTGAAACTTTATTATAATTTCTGCATAATAATTTTACGCAATTTTGAGGTACTTCGTTGAGTTACGGTAATTTGTATTAACTTGCGAAATTTTGTGCTATTTTAAACGTATGTATATGAATTTATGAGAACTAGTTCGAGATAAAGAGAATTATACTTTGCTGTGCTTTTCAAAAATCAGAATACCAACAGCAACAGACAAGGCAGTAAGCACTATATTAATTAACGATATGCATTTTGCAAATCAAGGCAAAAGCAGGAGCACAAAAAATTATTGGTAAGTATCAGGGATGATATTTTCGGTACAATTGTAATTTTTGATACAATTTTAAATTTTTTCTACTTTCATAATACTGTCAGCATACTGTCAGTTTCAAAACCAAACAAAATGCAACATATGACATCTGATGATTTACGACATGAATTTTTCATATACAGTGCCGGACAAAATAATAAGAACACCCTAAATCATAAAATATTTTAAGTTTTTTTTTTCTTATGAAACTGTTTATGTCGGAAATTTCTTTTAGAGGAATAATGTCATATGCTAAAAACGAAAATAGGTGGGAGCTCCACATTGAAGGTTCGTTTGCAAGGTGGTAGGCCCCGCAAAACTACAAGTTAAGATGACGATAGCATAAATCTGTGGGCGGCATGTAATCCATTCAAGCCAGCTGCGACTTGTACCATTTGTTCTCGGTCTGTAAGGAGACGTTTTATGGAAAGAAACTTTGTGAAAGAACAGCTCGGAAAGTGCCAATGTTGACACAGATACATCAAAACTGTCTAAAATGTTCAATAAACATAAAAAAAATGGCATAACGTGCTATGGACAGATGAAAACAAAATAAATCTAGTTCGAAGAGATGATAAACGTTGGGTTAGGCGCCCGAGAAGTGCAGGGTTCAACCAAAAATATACTTGAATAACTTTAAACACGGAGGGGGAAGTATTATGGCAAGGGAATACTACTGCTGGTATGGTGTGGGAGCTCTGTATTGTATAAAAGAAACTATGGACAGGTTTCTTTACGTCCACATCCTTGCGGAGGACGAAAGTTACAATACTTAGTAAAAGTTATTAAAAAATTGATGACGAAAGGTGATATTTTTATTTTCATTCATACATCTTGCTCAATACAAGGGGGGAAAGGGGGGCGATCTTGATCCATGTCGAAATTATCTCAAGTCGACTCAAACCTCCACGTGGTGTCTCCTGGAAACGGCAAACTAACAACCGTTAGTTGACGGCTAATTTGAGCGGCGGTCACCTTTGGCCTTCAAGCAAAGGTTGTGCGTTGGGTTTGAAGCCCACCACATAAAAAACATTTTAATGAAAAGTTCAAGAACGCTGAGAAAAATTATACCCAAATCTGATGAATACCGCAAACAAAAAACGCCAAGGTGGGTAAGGTGGGTAACATATTTGGTCCAACAGTCGGAAAGTAAGCCTCCACGACAACACCTCAGAATCGGATAACGGTTGATTGACTTCGCCGAAGCACGAAATATGATCGTTAGAAGCACTAGATTCAAGCATCTCAATATTTATAAGGCCAGCTGGTTGTTCCCGGATCAAAAAACACGCTGCCAAATTGATCTCGTTTTGATTGACGGAAGGCACTTTCCTTCCAGTTTTAGTTTCAGGATAGCAACGCTATACTTCTTCCAGTTTTCTTCTGAGTTAAGCGTTATGCCTACTGAATCTATGTAGGTACGATTTAAAACACCCATACCCAGTAAGTATTTGGGTGATGTAGTAGTCTACCTCGCCATGTCACCTTTTCAGCCATTGTTCCAAATTTGGAATAAGGCATTGCATCCATCGTCCTTTGTATAATACCCCCCAACGCATCTGCCACACTTCTACACTGCGGTCACGTGTTATCCTATGTTTTGAGGACTTAGGCAAATCGCTTGGGAGCGTATGTGAGATGCTGCTTAAAGTTAAACCTATGATCTATCATAACGCAAAAGTACGAATGATTTTGACACAATTGTATGGTCACCAACCGATATATAAGCGGACTCAACGATTTTCCAGCTGCTTATAAGTACTGCCTCCATATTGTGCTCTGCCAGACAGAGTCTCGCTGAGTTCAGGCACCAGTGTTGGGTTTTTCAGTACAATTGTACAGTACAATGTTATAATAAAAAGTACGTTAGTACTACGAAGACATTTTTAGTACATTTTCATACATTTGGGCTTCGTCATATCAACTTTCTTTGCTTTTTTTGTATTTCTTAAAGTTTCAGTGCCTTTTTTGTGCATTTTTACAACCATATTCACAACAGTGATGATATTTGATAATTTTGGAGGGGAATTTTTTTACTCTTCTGAAATTACTTTTTCGGACGTGAGCCCGAATTCGGTACCTTTTGTAAATCTATATATAAATAGGCGTTAAGAACAATTTTCTCTCGTGTTTCTCAACCGATATTGATAACTGTTTTAAATGAATCAGAGTGCGGAGCAGAAGTGCACCAAATATTTTATATCTATAATTATAAAAAGGCAAACAAAAAATTGGTCGAATTTCCCCAGGCTATACTAGTATTATTAAATAAGATTCTGTTTTTTTACTGAGACACTAGGGGTGGGACAGTAATACTTGGAGAAATTTAGTAACGGGATTTTGATACCCAGAAACCTTAAATTTTGTGAAGTTCGACCAAAAATTGGTTTTGAAAAAAACAAATTCGGGGTGGCGTGGGGTTAAGTTGTGCCGCATTGGTGTTAAAGGTTATTGGGAAGTGGACAAATTAGCCGAAAACCTTCATAACTACCCAAGTGTTGTCCCTATAGTGTTGAAATGTTCCACCGACCCCAAGAAATTTTTTACTCCAAAATTTTTCAGGAACAGACGTGCCCCAATCTCCTGGTTTTTCTTTCCAACATTTTATCGCAACGTATCTACCCTATATTTCCAATCTTTAAAGGGGCACCTATTTTTCTAAAATTGGCCTCTTTTTGTGGCGTCGTTGACAACGTGTAGATTACGCAATATTTCTTGCGCTTTTTGGTAATCTTCACGCTCAGTCCAGGTTTCTGCACGGTTAAAAATCTTGGACTAAATTTTAAACTTTTTTGGATTACATATAGGACACGACCAAAAAAAGATTATTTTTTAATCCAATGAAAAGTTTTAAATTTTTCAATCCAAACAGGATTTATTTTTAATCCGCAAAAGTTTAAAATTTCTCAATCCAAAAAGGAATAATTGTTTATCCATAGAAAGTTTAAAACATTAAAATCTAAAAAGGATTAGATTTTAGTCCAAAAAAGTTAAAAATATTGTAATCCGAGAAGGATTACTTTTTAATCCAAAAGGATTAAAACACTGTTTACTGTAGTAATGTATATAATAATATTTTGGTTCAGATTTTAATAAACAATTTGTTTCATTTAATTAAAAATAAATTTCGGATGCTTTAACAACATTTAGAATTATATTGTATAGCTTAAATTTCATAGTAGTAGTAGTTTTCAATCTTATACCTGAATAACAATGCGGCAGTGGCAGCGTCAGTGGTAGTGGCATTGATCAGCTATTATTTTAGGAATACTGTTGTTCAATGTTGAAACTTACATAGCAGCAGTGGCAGTAAGCAGTACTGCCGAGGTTAGCCCTATTTTTAAATTCACCGCCAACACGCAAATAATTAAACTACTACTAGATTGTAATTTCCAGGCAGTAAAATACGAAACAGCTGATCACTGACACAGCTGCTGCCACTGCCACTACTGAATTGTAATTCAGCTATAAAATAACATAAATACTTTTTCCTGAAAATACTACCTTAATGCAAATTTGTAGTCCAACAATAGTCTTAAACTTAAACTTTTTCGGATAAAAAAAAATTAAACTAAAATATGGAATAAAAAATAGTACTTTTAGGATTAAAAAATCCTTTAAACCAAAGTTTGGATTAAAAACTAGTTCAAAATTTTTAACCGTGTGGATCGGTAGCAATCAAATCAGTTGAAAATCCGAAGCCTGTGAAAATTCTTGCTATCTGACTCTATAACTTCTATCATCTCGTTCTGTTCATCGTCAGACGATTTGTCCTTCTGAAAATCCATCTGAAAATTTTTTGATCGGATAACCCAAATAAATACTGTTAAACTTCTCTTAAATCTTCTGTTAAACCGAACAATTTTTCGGTTTTAATATTGAGAACAAAATCTTAATCATGCGTGGCGTTTACTTTTTTTGATGATTAGTGTATCCGAAAGTACTTTTTGAGGGCTAAAAGGAGTTGGGGACTTTTGAAAATCGAAAGGAGGTAAAAAAGTCCCTGATTTACAACACATTCAAACGAACTGCCACCCTGATCAGCTCTACTATTTTATTTTTCTATTACATGATCGTCTCTTTCTAGCCCGAAGACATTAATGTCAAATAAATTGAATTTCTTGAAAACCTAATTTTTGGGCCGGCTTGTAACCGCAACTTGAATAAAATTTAAAAACTGAATGTTGAGTATTATATTTATTTAACTATGTATGTATATTGAACTGTTTGTCTATTTCTATTAATTTTATTTTACTTTAAATAATATATTAAATACATCAAAAAGTTTAATATTCATGGAGAAAAAAAAAGTACAATTTGATGTCAAAAAGTACAATTTTTATTTCTTGGTACAATTTCGGAAAAGTAATTTCCCATCCCTGTCAGGCACTATCATCACCGCTTGGTTGCACTTGTCCGGCAGTATCAAGCATATAAAGTGGACGATAAGCCGATGGATCCTCTGAGGAACTAGTGTTCTTCGGTATCAACACCAGTCTATGTATATTGAACTGTTTGTCCATTTCTATTAATTTTATTTTACTTTAAATAATATATTAAATACATCAAAAAGTTTAATATTCATGGAGAAAAAAAAAAGTACAATTTGATGTCAAAAAGTACAATTTTTATTTCTTGGTACAATTTCGGAAAAGTAATTTCCCATCCCTGTCAGGCACTATCATCACCGCTTGGTTGCACTTGTCCGGCAGTATCAAGCATATAAAGTGGACGATAAGCCGATGGATCCTCTGAGGAACTAGTGTTCTTCGGTATCAACACCAGTCTTTGCCGCTCAGGGGCGGATCTGGAAAAAATCTTGGGGGGGGGGGGGTAAATTATCAAAGACACACATTTTCGTTTTGAGTAAATTTTGTCTTTTTACAAATAGACAAATTGTAGGGGAGAGTGGGGTGTTGTGAGACAGGTGTTGTTTTTGGACGATAACTTCTTTAAAAGTTAATATTTTTTTTTCTGGAAACACTTTTTATTTAGCTTATTCAATTGCCTAACATCCTGCGGTCACATTTTTTTTAAATTTAAAAATTTTAATAAATTTCTTGAAGCCTGAAAAAAATATGGAATTTTTGGATTTTAAAAAATTATGGGGTGTTGTGAGACACTACTATAAATATAAAAAAAATGGAAATTTTTTGTTTAAAAGTCTGTATTGAAACAGGAAAAATTAAAAATACAGACAAGAAAATTATTCGCTTTCATCTGATTCGGCTTATTCGCAGCGAGTACAGTGAAAATAACCGGTTTTCATATTGGCACACTGCAGATGAACAGTTTTGTTTTCTTCCAAACTTTTTGGCACGTTTGACCTGCAAATGATGCAAAAGTCAACATCTTCCTCACCTGGTGACAAAACTCTTGCCGGTACGTATTTTGTATGACGAATACGCTTTGCTGGTTTTTTGAATTTTTTTAATTGAAATTATTGAATTGTTTAAGAAGCATTTTTCCCAGACACATACTCGCACATTTCCGTATTTATTTATTTCTCCCTTTTTCTGGAATAATATTTTAGCGAAAAGTAAATAAAACTCTAAATTTAACTATTTTAGAATTAAGGTTGATTAATTCAAATTTTTTACATATATTCCATAATAAAAAAATTGCATAATTATATTTTCAAGTCTGTGCAATTTAAAAACATAGTTCTTTTCAATAAAAAAAATTAAAGGAATTTGAAACTTATTGTTCTGACGCTACGACTATGATATGGTACAATTTGAAAAATAAATGAACAATACAAAATAAATACTGATTACACTGCGCGACGGACGTTCTGGTGCCGGAGATTTTTCAGCTGATTATAGACAAATTGGGTTTCCTGATTTCAAATATGAACTCCGTTTTTCTCCATCAGCTCGAGTTTTTGAGCTATAGGCAAAAACATGAAAATCAGTTCTTTTTCTGATAATTTCGCTAAATCTATTATATTGATCTACCGATTTGTATTACTATGACTGATTTCAACGAAGACATAATAGACCTTTCAATTTTTGCACATTCAATAACAATATCTTTGACAGATTCGAAGATATCGACGTTTAAAGTCAAAAAAATTTCACAATATTACGTAGGCTTTTATTAATATTACGTAACTTTTTTTTAAACCCTTGTATCTTTGATATTTTTCAACGAATTTACAAAAACTGTTTTTTACTTGGTAGAAAATCTTTGGAATTTTAATAAACATTTTGGTTTTTTTATTATCTTGCATATTTTCAAAGAAACTGAAAAAACAAACAGTTTTTTACGTTCAATTTTATAAAAATGCTCACTACTTTTATATAAAACTCTTTTCTACTTTCGTACTTTTTGAAATGAATTTTAATAAAATGGAATGTAAAATCAGTCAAAGTAATACAAATCGGTAGATCAATATAATAGATATAAGAAAACTATCAGAAAAAAAACTGATTTTTATGTTTTTGCCTTTAACTCAAAAACTCGAGCTGATGGAGAAAACGGAGTCCACTTTTTAAATCAGCAGCTTAAATGCATTCGGGATTATTTATCAAGTGTTATTAGGTAATTTTTACTTAACTTAATTTTGTTACTCTGTGTTATTAGGTAGTCTTTAACTTCGTAAATATATATTTTAATATCTCTAAGTATATGCAATAATGCGAGTCCATTCAATCGTTCTTGTTGCATAGTTGAACGTAACCATGTTTTTAATCGTCGCAGTGTAGAAAAACTTCGCTTAGCTGTTGCTACACTGATAGGAAGCGTGGCAAAGATAGCAAACGTTTTAGAAATTAGTGGAAAAATGTCATTGTTACCAAGAGTAAAAACGGCGTTGATATCATTAACCTAAGTTTCGCTCGCCTATTTACACTGCCAAATATGAAGTTCATGAAATAGTTGAAATAGAAAATGGTTCTTTACTGTTTTCCCTACGCCTATTTATATAAAAATGAAGTTAAGGTAGGCTTGAAAAATTTCAGAATTCCAAACAATTTAGAATTAACTCAAACAAAAATAATTGTATGCAACAAATTATTTGCGCAGTTGATACAATCTTAGCAACTTTAACCAAACATTAATTCACTTCAAAACAACCCTGTTATGTATCATATATGACAAAAGTATTACAGATGTACATATATAATATTTTCATAAGGACTATAGTTGAAATATTTCTAAAAAATAATTTAACTGATGATGAAATAATTGAAGTAAAAACAAACTATTGGATTTCACATTGTTTGAGCTTTTTGTTTTGAAAATTTATAAAGTGAAAACTGAAAGTACCAATGCACGTATTGTTTTTTATGGTAAAATTTGTTGGCACAAAGGTTGAAATAAACTTTGGCAGGTTTTCAGTAAAAATTAAGAAGAATAAAATATTTTAAGTGGCAACTCTGGTCTGCATTGCCAAAATATTAATTGCGCTTATTGCAAATCAAAATCAATGCTGCTTGCTCAATGATTTCATATAAAGGATATTTTTTAACTAATCGTTAATATTTTGCAAAAATATAATTATTATAAAGCAAACACTAACGCTGACTTCAAGTTTTTTTTTAATTTTTATTTGTAAGAAAATAACGCGTCTTTAAAGTTGATTGTTTAAAAAATGGCTGTCAATTTGAGTACATAACGTGCTGTAACTTTATATTCAGGCTCATTTTTAAAAAAAGGTGAAGTTACTACATTGACGTAAGTGTTTGCTTTATATATAATAATATTTTTTTTTTTGCAGATGACTACAGATTTTGTTATTCTACAAGCAAGATGGTCCTACTCTTCTCGCATCGCTTCATAAAAACGGCACCTACACGCAAATTACGTCACAAAACAAAATAAAACAACATTTTTTTTTATTTACTTTAATAATTGTTGAAATCAATAAAAACCTAGAGTTTAACAATGTCTCTGATCTTTTTTTCGTTTTTTTCAAAAAACGCCTTCAGAATGGCTTATATACACATAAAAGTACCCGTAAGCTGTGGGCACAATTATTTTCTTCAAATAAGGTATTAAAAAGTAAAGTATTTAGAAGTTCTTGGGGGGTAATTACCCCCTTTACCCCCCTTGTATCCGCGCCTGTTGCCGCTTCCACATTTGTGGAAAGATGCCTTCGTTTATGCACGTATTGAAGAGGTCAGCAAACACCCCTGTCTTTTGCAGTATCACAATCTTGAGCACCTTGTTTGGGACTCAATAAGGCTCGGGGGTTTTCTTATCCTCGACTTCTTTGGCTATTTTTATGAGCTCTTCATTGCTTACATTTTGAAAATTTTGTAACTCTGCTTCATCTCCTGTTTATTGCTAGCGTGTCGGGTTGTTGTTGAAACAGAGTGTGAACTATATTCCTCATCAGTGCGGGACACGTGAGTGTTGGTTTCTTAAACACAGAGAGCTTTTTCATAACGAGATGAAACGCAAAGCCTCATGGCTGCTTGTAGTGTTTTATTTATTTACTTTGATTATATTGTACTTTATATTCTAAAAATGTTTATAAAAATTTTAATTTAAAAATCAATCAAAAAAATATTCGTTTCAAAAATTTTCATATGTGATATATGTATGCATTTTATAACAACTTATAAAAACATAGTGTATTTATAAAAAACATAACAAAACTACTGCTCAGCATCATCACAGATTTGATTCAAGCAATTGAATTTGCTGCTTTTTATAGCTTGGTAGAAATTCTGGTTTGGTAGAAATTCATCAGAACATCTCGAACGGTAATATGTTTGTCTCGCTCTTATGCAGCACCTTCACTGGCTGGAAATTTCCTCATTCCACCAATAGACTGGAACCCGTCGATGAAAAACTCTACCTTTTCTAACAATCGGAGTCACATGCTGATTTAATAGATTCCATCACTTGCGAAACTTTGTCTCTTGAAGAGCCCGTTGCTGACATATCTGAAAACATAAATTCCAGGATAGCAATGTCTAGGGTTCTCTCTTTATATTTGTTCTGGTTTTTGCTCGCCCTTTCTCTGTCGGAGTCACCCATGCTGAATATGATGGCGTGGTGATCACTTCCAGTATAGTGTCCGCTTACTCTCCGTTTTTGTAAGTCTCCCTCAGTTTTTGTTAGTGTGCTGCTAAATACTGCTCTTTCAAAGGTGTTTTGCATTCCAGAGTTAAGCGTGGCAATATCTAAGATCACGAACGCATCCTGAAATGCTTGACTCTTTGATTTGAGGTGCCAACATAGACTCGGATCATTACATTGTAGCAGCCAAAATCCGCACACGTCTATGCGCAGCTAAGAATGTTCGCAATCCTATACAGAGAAAGCTAACGTCGACAAGCTGCAGTCAAAATAGATTGCCGAAGCTACTCGACTCTCACTCCTGCTTCCTGCTTCTCATTTTCCACTCTATGCGCACGACAGCCGAAGAGGTGATAGGCTAGCACCGTCTTCGCCGACACCAGTGTCACGACCAGGAGTGTCGCGACGCCCCAATAATGAAGGACACCACATACAAAGCCACCATGCAGTGAGTTGTAAAGCGTGCTGTTATGGAACGATTACGAGAGAAAAGGAAAGAAGAAAGACGCCTTTTTAGGCGAGAGGCAGAAAAACGAGAGGCAGAAATGCGTGAGTGCGAGAAAATGAAGATGCATGGCGATGGGAATGAGACTCGAAAATTTTTCTAAAATATAAGACGCCTGGCCGATGGTTTTAAGACCGGAGCCTCTTCCTGCAAAGACGAAAACGGGAATCTTGTGAAAGATATCCATAGTACACTAATGTTATGGAGGGAACACTTATCTAATCTTCTAAATTGCGACGCTGTCAATAAACGAAACATTTATTTTTTTAAACTTCGAACAAAATATTTATGCAATAGCTGACCCGGCAAACGTTGTTTTACCTTCAATTTTTATTTTCACTGAAAGTGTGGTTCCGTTGCAAAGTCGTGGCGGATTGATATTTAGATGAAGAATGGTATGTGCACTGAACCGACATATCAAATATTGTTCAAATACCGTTAACCGCAGCTGAAATAAAGTATTTTTTTATATTTGATAGCTGACCCGACAGACGTTGTCCTGTCCTAATAAAAAAAATTTGTGTTTGTTTTGTGAATTTGTGAAAAGCTGTTGCAAATGTGTAAAAATAGTTAAAAAGGGGGAAAACACGCTTTTTTGACTGATAACTTTTATTCATATAGGTTTGGGGTATGTTTGATTTACATTTGATTTGAAAATAAGTAGGGTAAGCTGGGGTAGATTTGACACCTTTTTTTCAAAGTGTTATTGCTCCAACAATTGATGACCGATTCTAAAAATTTTGTATTCCCTATAAGCGTTGATTATTTAACTTTCAAACTTAAATAGGAAATTGTATTATTAAAGTCCTAACATATATTTTTTAAACATTTTCTCAAAAAAGTCGTTTTGTCAAATGTGCCCCTACCACGGGGCACCCTTGACATTTGATGGGGCACATTTGACATGAATATTTGCACTATTTAAGAAATCGAAAAACCAGACTTATTCAAACAAAAATTCAATATCTTTTTAGTTTGTGTTTGTAAGAGTAGAATAGAGTTAAAATATCGAATGTAACATGATCAGTTCGATACAATTGATGTCAAAATTAAATAAAGTAAAATTCACTCAATTGATATAAAAAAATATAAACTTTATTATTTCAGTTAGCGAGTAGTTAAGCAAGCAACAGTTATCTTTATCGGACTGTCAAAGTTAGGAATAAACATTGCTAGCAAAGATGTTATGGATACGAGTTAACAGGTTAGGTAGTTAAGGGCCAGTTAATGATAACCACAAGTGTCTTTTGAGAATTCCACTGATATTAATGCTCTACATAAAAAATAATTTAAAAGTGAAGTGGCTGAATACTTTGAAAAAAATAAGAGTAGCATAACAGAACTACCCAAATGAATCAAAGCTATAGTTGTTACCAGAATTACTTATATCAATGGAATGTTATTAATTACTAGACTTTCATTCTTCATTCGTTAACCAACGTTCTGTTCTCTTCATGTTCTTTTTTTTCTTCGGCTAATTATAGTCCTATTCTGATGTTTGAAACCATCTTTATACCCCCACGCGTACTGCGTAAGGGGTATATTAATTTTGTCACGACGTGTGTAACACCCAAAAGGAGGCGTGGTAGGTATGGAAAAGTATATATATTCTTGCTCAGCATCACCACCTGAGTTGATTTAGCCATGTCCGTCTGTCTGTCCGTCTGTCCGTCTGTCCGTCTGTCTGTCGACACGATTACAGCCGTAATTTTGAAGCTATCGTAATGAAATTCGATATTTAAGCTTTTTTTAAAAAAACTAAGGTCAAGTTCGAGAATGGGCTAAATCGGATGAAAACCACGCCTACCTCCCATACAACCCCAAAATTGAAAACTCTACAAAGAAGCTAATATTAAAGCTACAATACTGAAATTTGATATATGTGTATTCTATGTCAAAACTGAGGTGTGTTAGAAAAATGGGTGTCATCCACCCACTAACACGCCCACCTCCCATACAACCCCAAAATTTAAAAATCTATAAAGAGACTAATATTAAAGTTACAAGACAGAAACTCGGTATTTGTGTATTCAATGTTAAAACTGAGGTGGGTTATAAAAATGGGCGTCATCCACCCATTTACACGCCCACCTCCCATACAACCCCAAAATTGAAAAATCTATAGAGAGGCTAATATTCAAGTTACAAGACAGAAACTCGGTATTTGTGTATTCTATGTCGAAACTGAGGTATGTTAGAAAAATGGGCGTCATACACAATCTAACACGCCCACCTCCCATACAACCCCAAAATTTAAAACTTTATAAAAAGGCTTATATTTAAGCTGCAAGAAAACAATTTGATATGTATGTATTTTAGACACATAAAAATAATGAAATATTTCAAAATCTCTTACAAAAAGCTCTCCAGTTTAAGATTCTTCTACCCATAAGTATCGGCCGTGGGGGTATTTTAACTTCGGGCAAGTCGAAGATATACCTTACTAGTTTTTATTAAAACCAATCTAGAAATATATTAAAAAATTGTTAATGATTTTTTTTTAGCTCTTAACCAAGGATTTCAGGTGTCAAATTTATTCAGTCAAGTCTGCCTTGGCTCGTAAATGGGGTGATAGATAAGTAGGAGGGAAAGTGGAATCAAGACAAGTGTAGAATTTTGAATGTGTGGCGGAGCGCTATATCAGTATTCGAATTTGAATCTCAGGCAAGTGTTATGCTTTACCTCAGTCAATTCGAGTTATTAAGCAATCTCATTCCACAAACATCTCTACCACCAACTACAACTTCCAAAGTCGAATATAGTGATGAATTTTTAACTTCTGTTTATAAGAAATTAGGAACGAATTAAAGAAAGGTAAAAGCGTAGGACCAAAAGATCCCCAATCAAAAATGTCAAATGTACCCCAAACGCTCTCGGCTTCTTTTTTTAAAAATTTTTTTAGTTTTTATTTAGTTTTATTGAAATTTACTTATATTTTCAAAAACATAAATAGTTGTTTTTACCTTTTGCAAAAGATGCTTTAATTAACTTTTATAACTTGACCAGGAGGTCATTACGTATCAATGCCGGAAAATAACATTTACACCCGCAAAATCACAAAAACACCTTTTACTTTTTTTCATGTAATGTAAGAATCGTCAAACTTCGTGACGATTAATAAAATACTAAGACGCAAAATTTAAAAAACAAATTATTGTAAAATAACGGTTCGGTCATACCGAAAACGTCAAAGTCAAATGTGCCCCAAAGTCAAAGGTACCCAAGTTTACCCTACATTGAATCTTATGGTGTTTTATTTACATTTTGATTGAAAGATCTTTGGTCAGATATCCAATTAAAACAAAAAAAAAATAATTCTTCGATTGCTTAGTTGTGATAACATAATTTCGTTCATTGCAATGCTCTATGAAACACGACTTTTTTGTTTTGTTATCTGGAGCGAAAACAAATAATGCTGATGGTATTTATGGTGGCAATTGACCATGGATTTTCAAGGTTAATGCCTCAAACACGCAATGACTGCCCTTGAGACTTGTTAATTGTCATTACAAATACAAGCCTTACCGGAAACTGCAAGCGTTTAAAATCGAATGGCATGTTGGTCGGAATCATTGGAATCTGTGGTATCAAAACGTCTTCACCTTTGTTCTTTCCTTTAATAAGTATTGTTGCTTCGATGACGTTATTCATCAGGTTATTTACCGTAAGCCGGGTGCCATTACAAAGACGTGGTTGGTTTAAGTTTCGTAACATTATCATTACCGACCCGACTTTCAGTTGAAGATTTTGAGGCGGTAGTCCGGATAATTGCAGCGAGTTTAAAAACTCCGTTGGATAGTTGACGACATCACCTTGGAAAGTAACAGAATCCACCGATTTGTACGTCATCAATTCGACAGCTATTTCAGATTTATAGCATCATTTTCTATTTCTAACGAGCGACCCAACGAACGAGCGCTAAGCGAACGATGTTTTGATTCAATTGAAATATGTATATCTAACGAACTGGCTCGCCAACCCTTACAGCAAGCTTATGCTTCTTACGTTTTTTCAAACTGTTATACACAAGCAGTTCTCAAATTCAGCATTGCAAGATCAAACATTTCCAAAGTTTACTGAAATTTTTCTATTTTCTTTAAGATTTCTAAAACTTTTGGCTTTGTTTCTTGTTTGCTGGCAATTCTTTTTTTCAGTTTGTTTATTTTTGAAGTCAGCTGTTCGTGTTTATTTTTTATTTTTTTTGACAAACAATAAATTCCATAATTTTTTTGTTTATGTAAAAATTTTCAATTATTTGAATAAAAATGAATGCAGTGATTGCAGGTTCACCTGATTAAAGATAGTTCAGGAAAATTGCAAGGGCAAACACCTCGAAGCAGCTAACAAATGCTTGGAGCTAGCAGACGCTGAGTAAGTTTTAAAATTCATATATTTTCGAGTGCTTTACTGCTTAAGGCCACTTCACGGGGAGTTTTACCTTCATCAAGCCAAAGCCACCTACACGGAGTGCAGCACTCGTGATTTTATCCATTTTTAACAAAATGTTTATCAACGAGCGCTGCACAACGATAACATAGAAGTGCTCGTTTGAATTTGAAGTTTCTCTTCGTGATTTGACTCACTGCTAGAAATACAATTTTCACATATTTTAGAGTCTTACGACATCGTTCGCCAGCTGATCAGCTGTTATCGTTGGCTTATTCTGTTCGAATAATATATTTGAAAGCAACGAACGAGCATTGTTTCAAACGAAACGAGTGTTCGGATAGAAATACAGAATGAAGCTATTAATCTTAAGATTCTGAACTGGTTTTGATTGTTTCGTAAATCTTGCATCTGCTGAATGAGCAGACGCAAGATTTTCCAACAACGTCTTCCAACAACGTAGCTGCAATTCCTGATGAAGCAAGTGCAAGTGCAGTATCATTCTGAGCGTATCACCGGGAGCGTTAAAAAAAAAAATCCCTCCAGTTCCATCGTTCACAACTTTCATTAGAGTGTTAAACGCATATTTTTGTTGTCAATTCAACAGTGGAACGCTCGTTCGAACTAATTCCCTCAAGGCATCACAATCATATTGCTTTTTGCGTCGCAACCCTTGATTGAATGCGTCGTGCATCGGACAATTGGGAGCCGTTATGCCTAAGTCACTAATACCTTGTTTGACATCATCAAGCACATGTCCTTAATTCTTATCAAAGCCTCGTTGTAAATTTCCTCGCTCAGTTGCAAATTTGGAGTTGATGTTCTTATACGCATCTGATGCAAAATATAATCACACATGGCATCTTTGTATTTGCCCTACAAATCAGTTGGTTTGGATGGCAAGCATGTCGAGATATGACGAGGACTTTCCTTCCAATACCTTGGAAGTGGATAATTTTTCTTTATGTAAAAAACTTTTGTAGACTATTACAAACATTTAAAAAAAAAATTTGCCAAACCAGCCCAGGCGTTCTGCAATTTTAGATACATATATCAAAACAGTGGGCGCAAAAGTAGGCGTGGTCAATTTTTCTTTCAGTAAAAACTTAAAATGGATTACTACGAACATTTAAAAAAAGAATTAGCCAAATCGGTGTAGCCGTTTTCCGATTTTAGATAAATCGAAAAAAGTGGGCGTAAAAGTGGGCGAAGTCAATTTTTCGTTTCGTAAAAACTTAAATTGGATCACTAAGAACATTTTAAAAAAGAATAAGCCAAATCAGTGCAGCCGTTTTACGATTTTAGATAAATCGAAAAAGTGGGCGTGGTCAATTTTTATTTCCGTAAAAACCTAAGTTGGACTACGACGAACATTTAAAAAAAAAATTAGCCAAATCCGTCCAGCCGTTCTCAACTGATGCAATTACCAACGAACGACATTTGATTTTTAATTTATATAGATAGATATAATTCTACACTTAAGCTTTTTGTGTGGAGATACATCTAGAGCAGAGGTGCACACAAGAGCTTCGAATAGCCACTTGGCTTTCACCGACAAGTTGGTGTTCGAAGCTACCGCACTTTTGCGACGTTAGCATTGAATGAGTTTGCGTTTGATCTTCACGCAGTAAGCATCTTATGCGCAAATTGATATGTTGAATTTTTGTATAATACACAAATACCAAGACAAAAATGGTGCGCTTGTGTTGGAAGCTCTGCCAACGCTGTGCATGACTGATCTAGAGCCGTGTCGGGCAACCTTGCACACTTGTGATTGTATAAGTGCATGAAAATATGTATTCATCTCACGTACAGAACGATCAAACGCTTTGTTTTCAGTGTAAGCTTTAAAGCGCTCCTTAATAAACATACTTAAGAAGAGAAAGTAAAGGAGTACAAAGCTGCCCGACACGGATCTAGAGGAAAAAATTATACTGCCTGTTCGCTGCATACTGAGCTTAAAGCTTAATTTGAAAGTGCATATCATAACGTTGGTTGTTATCTAAAACTTGACAGATGATTGACAACATGCAAAACATTTCATACAATATAAAATTAAAAGCAAAAAGTGGTATAATTAAGACTGCCGAATCGTTTTTGCAATGCAAAAAAATGTCCCGAAGCTAAGAAAAGTAGCTAAAACACTAGCAGAGCGCTTATTAGAATTAGAGCTCTTAAGAATGCAGCCGCATCTGGGTCTGCAATTAATGATGAAGGTATGGTGATTGCAACATCGGCTGAGTTCTAAAATGCATTTTTACGAAGCATCAGTGTGCTTTTCTTTGGATTGGTGCATAATAGATTCATTAAAACTGAGCAACTAAAGCATGCTTAACAAAAGAAATCCAGGGCCTAATTTCATAAAAATTAACATGTGACAATTCTACAAATTTATCACAATTGCCTGAGAATTGTTTGTTTTATAAAACTTTGACATATGACATATTTGTAACTTTATACAATAATAAAAATGTCGTAGTCAAACCGACATTATTGTCGTAGTATATTTACAAATATATGTCGACGTTAATGCAACCGCTAATGTGGAGCGCTTGAATTTTTATGAAAAAATTCTAATTTTTTTACGTATACGCCCACTTCTCATATAATGATTTCCATAATGATTCAACGCAATAAAAAGTGTTACATATGGGCAAGAAAAATAAAATTTGGGACGCATTTTATTAATTTAAACAAAGTTTATATTTTAAGTAAACAGAATTTTTTTAAATTAAATTTAAAAATTAAGATTTTATAAAGGTTTTTTAAATTAAGATTTTTTTAAAAATAAATTTTAAAAATGCTTTTTCAGTTCTGGAAGAGTACTTCTAACCGCGAAAAAACATACAACGTAACAAGCGTTGACGCTTCATTCTTTTTAGGCCATTGGGGGAAACTTTCCTCCCTGCACCCTTGGCGGACGCCCATACTTTTGCTTTGCAAAAGTAACGGCAATTCACAAAACAGAAAATAGTGTTGCTGAGTTAAAGTAATTTGTGTATATTTGGAGAATTAAAAAACTAGCACTTGTATTAATTTTTAAATGACTCATGTTTCTTATTTCTCACATAATGTAATTACAATTTTTTCAATTTTTATTATGCGATTTTTTTATAAAAATTTCAAAGAAATATTTATTATGTATGCCGCACACTTCTTACGTGCGATTTGGCGTTTGTATACATGCTGAACTCCAACAAAAATCATTTATAAAAAAGTGCACGTTTGTAGCAGCCAATTTTTTTTATTCTTAATTAAGATACTTTGAGACATATTTAGGCAAAGTGCTAATGCGGCAGCAGATGAGGTTTTTTTCCATATTTCCAAAAAATTTTTTTTCTATTTTTTCTTAGAATTTTATTAAAATTAAATTATAAATGTTTGAATAATCACTCAAATTTAATTTTATTAGTTTTAAAAATATACTACTAGTCATAGATGGGCACTTTGCAGTACCAGTAAAATTGCAGTAAAAATAAATTTTTACTGATAATGAAATCTGATTTGCATTATCAGTAAAATTTTACTGGTAATGCAATTAAGTTTGCATTACCAGTAATTTTTTACTGATTACTGAAAAAAATTTCAGTAAAAATAAATTTTTACTGGTTACTGAAACAAATTTCAGTAAAAATAAATTTTTACTGGTTACTGAAAAAAATTTCAGTAAAAATAAATTTTTACTGGTTACTGAAAAAAATTTCAGTAAAAATAAATTTTTACTGGTTACTGAAAATAAAATTCAGTAAAAATAAATTTTTACTGCTTACTGAAAAAATGACAGTAAAAATAAATTTTTACTGATTTCCGGAAAAAATTTCAGTAAAAATATATTTTAAGTGAACATGAAAATTAATTTGCACTAACAGTAAAATTTTACTGATTGCTGTAAATAGTTACTGGTAGTTTAAAATCAATGTACTCTTACCAATGGTAATATATTGTTTAAATTTATAACTCAGCGTTTCTAACAACTCAGTTACTAAAGGCCAATCGATTTGATATTTGCCATGACTGTGTAATCAAAGAATAAAGCAGGTACATTTTTATATTGAGTCATCGTTTTGAGCGTGTTCTCGTTATAAATAACATTCCAAGTGTCAATTAATAAAAAAATATAATATGAGTGAATTAGATTTCGATAGTGACGATCATGATTGAATAATTATAAGGTTATTCGTATTTTTTGATGTATGCTTATTTTTTGTAAACAAAGAAATTTTGACAATCTGCCAGCAGTGTTTTGTGATGCTGGGAAAAAAGGGTACTTTTCATTGTTTCATTGTGTAGTTTTTGTGCGTAAAAAGTAGTTCAATGATTTCTTCTCAAGTTAACAAGAAAAAAAAATCTATGTAGGTGTTGTATCAAGTGTATGCTTTAAATTAATCTCAATTTAAAAGTTCGTGTGCAAATTTTAAATAAACAATAATTTTGTTTGTTGTTGTTTTAAACAAGGTGCCAATAAATTCATTCAGAATTGATTGAAATGCATATTCACGTTAATTTTTCCTTTTTCAGTGAATTTATGAAACAAAAAATGTATAGGCCGTCGAGCTTTCCTTTCCAAAAAGGAATAATAATTAATAATTTTTCATATAAGTATTTTTTTGGATGAATTTTTCACACATCAACGAAAAGCAACAAACGCTCGTTATTTTGTTCGGTGTTGTGCAATCGTCATCGAATTCGTTTTGTGTTGTTGCATGTTCTTGTTTTTATGTTATTTCAAAGAAATTAAAACAAGAAAGCTTTCAAAGCAGTGTGAAAAGATACGTTAGTGATTTAAATGCGATATTCTCGTTTGGTTTTTGCTTTATGAGTGAATTTTCAAACAAACATGTAAAAGCAGGCTAACAATTACACACGAACGTTCTTTTATCAAGTTAATTTTTTTGTTTCAAAGCAAATATTCACACCAGGCATTACTTACAGTTTTGCATTTATCTTCAAAACTATAATTTTTCTTCGTTAAAACAAACATCGTTATTTTCTGCTCAACATCACTCATAGAGCTTCACAGCTCTAAATTCCTTCATGAATGAATTCCAAATGCGTTTGAAATTGCACTTTTTTCTTTTGATTGATATATAAAAATGATATTTAGAGAATTCACTGGTTTAACTTTTTTATATAGTTTTTATGACTAAAATTATACATAAGTTAAGTTTTTTTGACATTTTTTTAAACAATTGCAATTAATTTTAGTCTCCTCTAATATATTTATGCTTAAAAAAACGGGGCATTAAAAGTAGCAATAAAAATTAAATGTAGTCAATTAAGTATCAAATAGTATGATATTTAGGCAACCGTATGTATTTTTCGACTCAATGACATTGCTCTCATGTTCTCATTCTGCTCTCATTTTAAAATAAGCATACCAAATAGAGAAGACGTCAAAAATACGAATAACCTTTTTTTCATTGAATCATGGTGACGATTCCATTAATGATCCTGATTTTATTTGCGAACAAAATCTTCCAAGTTGTTCAAACGGTCGGGTGTTACAAATAAGTGACAATTTTATTTGTAATGAAAATGATGTTTTGGATCAAAATTTATCAAATGATTTAAGTGAAACTTCAAGTAGTGCTCCTGATTCGCTTATGAATGAAAAATTTATTGGTGTAAATAAGGTTCTCTTTAGTGAACAATTTTTCAAAATACTTAGAAAGGTAAATTAAAAAGATGCATTTTATCATATCTTATTTAATGCTGCACAACTTCATTAAAATGTATGTAGATGAACACAACTCCTTATCAAAAAAGAATGTGTGGCTTGATTGCTGTTTGTCAGATTTGTGGAAAAAATGTAAAAGGATCGCTGCGTGTTAGCTCTAATTTCATCAAGCATTTAAAAAAGGAACATCCACAAAAATTGTGCGACTTCAAATCAAAAAAGGAAGAAAGCAGGCAGAGTGCAGGCCGCAAGTGCTCTTTCAACCGTGATATTTTAAATTTTATTTGCAACACAACGTCTCCCTTGTCCATAGTCAGCGACCAAAGCTTTAAAAAATTATTTCCTGGCAAAAGTATTCCGAGCAGGCGTTCAATAACAAGGTTGCTTTCAGAGAGCCACATTAAATATATCCAAGAACTTGCTATTCAGCTGGATGCAATTGAATACGTGTGCGTAACTGCTGATGTGTGGTCAGGTGGAAAAAAATCATTTTTTGGTTACACTTGCCATTGGATAAATGATGAAAATTTTGAAAGGAAGTCTGTAGCACTGGCTTGTCGAAGGTTTAAGGGAAGATGATATGTGACATAAACAAGCAATATAAACTACCAATTGAAAAAATCGTTTATACAATTACTGACAATGGATCAAACTTTATTAAGGCATTTAAAGAATTTGGAGTTGAATTGAGTAAGCCAAATATACTTATTATATCATATTTATTTATTCCCAATAAAACGTTTTCTGTTGGTGATTTCCGTTTATTTAGGGTCAATAAATGAACATGACAGTGATGAGGAATCTGATTCTGGCTCCGATTCGGATTGCTCGATGGATGCTTCAGGCCCTCAATTTCGATCTGTAACGCCACAACTGTCGAAACATTTTCCGTGTGCGAGCCACACTCTAAATCTTCTGGCTACAACCGACTTCAACAAAGTTATGTATTCTTTAAGTCAAGTTATAAAAGATATTCATAAAAGGTCTTTCAACAGGTAAAAATTGACTTCATTTCAACGGCATTATTTCTACATATATATTTTTGTTTTCTGTGTAGATGCACACAGCTTTGGAACAAATGCAACAGACCAAAATCTGCAGAAATAATCAATGCAGTTATAAACGCCAATTTGTTAACTCCATGCATAACAAGGTGGAACTCACTTTATGATTCCGTAAAAAGGTTGCTGCTACACAAAACCAATTTAGCCGAATTGTGTTTTCGTCTGAAAATGCCCACCATTCTCAGTGATGAGCTTGAGTACTTGGAGGAATACATAAAGCTTATGGGGCCTATAGCAGAAGCTATTGATTTTCTTCAGGGCGAGAAGACCATGTATTTTGGTTATTTTGTCCCTACTATAGTGACTTTAAGACTAAAAATGCGTCGTTTGGAACCAGCCAGTTTCAAGTATTTAAGCGAAGTAAGCGAAAAAATGCAAGAAGCTTTGATCAAAAGATTTGATAAATATTTCCTGATGCACCCTGACGCTTGGGATGCTGTTATTGCGGCTATATCTATTCCTAATATAAAACTACGATTTTTAAAAGCTCTCTTAGAAACAGCAACAACACAAACAGAAGAAGAAGTGAAGAAAATGTTCAACACTTATGTGGTGAAGTATGGTAAAATAGCAGATGCCGAAACTCGTGTTCTGCCTCAAGCACCGCAAAAATCATTCCTTGATTTCGGGGAAGAAAGTAATGGTAAGCCTTTTACTCTTCATTTTCTATTTAATCTTTTTCAATAAGCAATAATAGCTTAAGTCTGATTTTAATGTTTTGAGAAATCTTACTTCAAAGTTTTGAATCGCCATATAGTTTCTTTGAAAACTTTATTGGCTTTTGTGTCAAAACTTTGATTTGGTTACGCTAGAAACAACAGATTTTGTATGTATGTGACGATTTATTCAAAGAATATAGCAATAAAAATAACACAATCGACTTAAGAGATTATTGCTTGCGGACACAGAAATATTTGTATTGATATATATATTTGTATATCTACACTCAGAAAAAAAAGTACATTAAACAACCGTAAAATTAACATTTTTAGTTGACAAAAGTCGTCCGACATTAAAAAATGTTAAAATTGATATTATCCTAATGTACTTTTTACATTACGAAACCTACATTTAAAAATGTATAACTGTCACATAATAATGTTATTTTAACACTTAAAATATCAAAAAGTATCAGTAAATTAATGCAGATAAAAAAAAATGTATTGAAAAATAATTTGCCGCGAGTGGGATTCGAACCAGGGCTCCGGACATCCAAAGCCACACTCTTAACCTGTGTGCCACGGTCACCTGTATGTCTTAACGGCTCAGCTCTTAAATAAACATTACATCTGCTTGTTGTTGACATCTACATTTATAATGTTAAATGGATATGAAATACTATCAATTTTACAGTAAAAAATGATGAACTAAAAACATTTTAAATGTTATTTTAACATTAAGAATTGATATTGCAACGTAAAACATTATATTATCAATTTGATATTTTTCTTATCAATTCAACACAATACATGTTAACTTTACATTTTCTTACGTAAAATCCACATTTTCTGATTTACATTGGAAATAACATTAAAAAACGTTAATTTTACATGGCAACTTTTTTCTGAGTGTACTTCAACAGGTGTTAGCATACAGTGTGTTTCCACTGACTCCGGAAATTATCTCCAGGAAACAATTTTATACCTGTTCGAACGAGACACAACGACTAATTGTCTAAAAAATCACCCAGCAATTAAAAACGTTTTTTTAAAATACAATACCCCACTACCCTCATCTGCACCTGTAGAGCGGTTGTTTTCATTCGCTGGGATTGTGAATCGTTCCAGAAGGCATAAACTCAGCGATGTAAATTTTGAAATGCTTGTTTTAAGAAAAGCTAATAGTGTGTAGCAAGTTTATAATACATGTTTAAAAGAAATAAAAATTAATCGAACCAGGAACTATTTTGAGTGATCAGAAAAACGTTATTGGTAATGGAAATGAAATATTGATCAGTTAAAGTTTAATTCTACTTGAATTTTTTCAGAAAATCAGTAACAATTTATTTTTACTGAAATTTTTATCAGTAACCAGTAAAAATTTATTTTTACTGAAATTTTTTTCAGTAACCAGTAAAAATTTATTTTTACTGAAATTTGTTTCAGTAACCAGTAAAAATTTATTTTTACTGAAATTTTTTTCAGTAAGCAGTAAAAATTTATTTTTACTGAAATTTTTTTCAGTAACCAGTAAAAATTTATTTTTACTGAAATTTGTTTCAGTAACCAGTAAAAATTTATTTTTAATGTTATTTTTTTCAGTAACCAGTAAAGTTTACTGGTAATGCAAACTAAATTTAATTATCAGTAAAAATTTACTGGTAGTGCATTTTATATTTAATTATCAGTACAAATTTACTGATTACTGCATTTTTTAATGAACTTTAAAAATACTGCAGTGTGCCCATGTATGCTACTAGTATATTATAAAAAAAATTTTAATCCTAACGTCTGATTCGCAATTTTGGCAATTTTTTTAATGAATCAACCAAAAAGTTCAAAATTATGGAAAATCTTTGTTTCGAAGCTTCTCACACCTAAACTTAAATTAACCTTTGACTCGTGAATTGGGTCAAATCGACCCAACACAAATTTCACAGTCAATTACACACATTTCAAAATAACAAATTTAACGATATTGTGGCATGAGTGTATACATTGGACTTTAAGCTTTGCAATGAGACTTGATATATTACACATATTCAATACATGTGAGATATATTCAGGTCAAACAAACATGTTCTCTATACGTGAATCCGGGTCAGATCGACCCAACTCTTTTCTCTTTAGTTTAGTCTATTTTCTCCTAGTAATCTCCGATAACTCCGATTCAGAGTGGAGTGATAATGCTTCGTATTTTGATGAAGGTGCTAATAACAACGTAATTCAAGATGTTCGTTTGACTGAATTGCAGCGTTATGTTGAATTGGAAGACGATGAATTAGGAGAAGTTTATTTAGTAGAAAATGTGGTAAGTGCAGTTGAACCAAATCGTGGCGCAAGATACCATGGCAAAGGCAAAAACGATGTCACCGTTTGGTGGTCAGTGCCAAGTTCAGTCGAAAAGGAGCGCACCCAAATTATGAAACGAGGTCGACCTGAAGCATATCCTTATTTGAAAGAAAATATCGATAGAAAAAATGATGGGTTTATGCGAATTTTACCACCCGCTTTCACCCGAAACAATACGAAAAGCAAAGAGAGCATATGAAGCAAACAGAAATTGCCCACTAAAAATGAGACATTGGAAGGACACAGATACCGACGAAATTTATGCATACATCGCAATTTTATTACACGCTGGTTTCGAAAAGGCGAATGATGTCTATGCTATTGAGATATTCCATAAGACCAACAGGCCATTTTACTGATCCGTGATGAGCTTGTTTCGGTTCGAGCAACTTACACGTTTTTTGCGATCTGACGACACACGAACGCGAAAGGGCCGCTTATGTGAGAAAAAGCTATACCAATCGATCATCTTTGGACCGAATTTTGAAAAATTTGACACTAGATTATGTGCCATCTTTGGAACTATGCATCGATGAGCAGTTACTAGTTACAAGAAACAGATGTAGCTTTTGCCAGTTCATTCCATCAAAATACAGCGACCACTGTAAGGGGACTCAGTCTAAAGACAACAAAACAACTGGCACGTGTGATCACTGCTTGAAGCCAACATGTCCATAACATTATATTCGTTCATTCGAATCATGTTACATGAGAAAATACAAAGACCCTGATACAGTCGATGAAAGTGGTGAAGAAGAAGAAGACGATAATGATGAAATGGAACCAGTACCATCAACATCGAACGCATTGAAACGCTAGAAACAGTTGATGTCCATTATAAATCTTAAATCATTCAATATGATTGTTTAAAAATTTTTTCATTAAAGCATATGTAACAACATGAGAATAACAAAAAAAATAAAAAAACCTCACAATTAAAATAAAAAAAAACACCAAGTAAATCCTTATTTCACGAAAAACAATACGTTCGCTCATTAGATTTCATGAAAAATAACGATTTACATATAAATCACAATTAGGGTCGATCTGACCCAGATTCACGAAAATATGTTGAAATTATCATTCACGAGTGTAAGGTTAATAGCTTAAAACCCTTTTGGAATTTTCTTAATTGGAATGTTTTAAAATAAACAAGTCAAATAAACAAGTCCATATTTTGCATTTTGTCCCTCTCTACACTGTGCGGTGTTAGAGGTACGCCCGTTTGATGCCAGGTCATGGCAAACACAAAAATTTTTGATGGCATGCAATTTTTCATATAAATAAATGCTTAAATTTTTACAAACGAAAATTAAAAAATAATTAAAATAAAATTGTTCTGGTTGGGAATTGAACCTTGGATGTCAAAATCACAACAAATCAAATAAACAAGTGGTTAACCAACTGAGTCACGGAGTTTACATTTTTCGCGAGTGCTAATTGATTTGTTGAATGTAGCAAACTTGGAAAAAGCTTATTAAAACACTTATGTCCAATTGTAAAAACAACACTTGGATCAAGCTTGAAGTAAGGAATATTATTCCAAGGGTTCGCTTTCGCTTATCCTACAATTACATGTAAGCGTTCTACAATAGTAAATGAAAGCGTTATCCAAGCTTGAGGCTTTCATTTTTAAGCTTGTTTAAAGCTTATTCCAAGCTTGTTTGGTGGATTGGGAAGTATCGTTACACAGCGAAGTATTAGTATAACGTTACACAGAGAAATTGAATATATAAAATAAGTTGTGAGATGAAATTGAGCAGTATTTTTTGTTTTCATAATATTAAGCTATTTTCATTTATATATTCACCACGAATAAAATTCATTTTTTAACTAGATCTCTTGATAATTTAAATGATAGCATATTGTTTTTATACCCCCACGCGTGCTGCGTAAGGGGTATATTAATTTAGTCACGACGTGTGTAACGCCCATATGGAGGCGTGGTAGGTATAGAGAAGTATATATATATATTCTTGATCAGCATCACCACCTGAGTTGATGTAGCCATGTCCGTCTGACCAAGCAAAGATCAAGTTCGAGAATGGGCAAGATCGGATGAAAAACACGCCTACCTCCCATACAACCCCAATAATGAAAACTCTATAAATAGACTAATATTTAAGTTAAAAATTGAAATTAGGTATTTGTGTATTTTATTTGTGTATTTTATGTTAAAATTGAGGTGTGTTATAAAAATGGGCGTAGTCCACTTACTAACACGCCCACCTCCCATACAACTCCAAAATTGAAAATTATATAAAGAGGCTTCTGGCAAAGCTACAAAATAAAATTAGGTACTAATTCGTTTTTCAGCAAAAATAAGCCGTATAAGAAAAATGGGCGTCATCTACCCACGAACACGCCTACCTCCCATACAACCTGAAAATTGAAAACTATTTTAATAGGCTCCTCTTTAAGCTACAGGCGAAAAATAAACTAAATCGTGGAAGAAAAGTAGGCGTTATCCGCCTACGGACACACCCACTTTCCATACAATCCACTATAGTGACAACTCTATAAATAGGCTAATATTTAAGCTACAAAACTGAAATTCAGTATTTGTGTATTTATATCATATTAAAAATGAGAAGTGTTAAAAAAATGGGCGACAAAAATCCACTGACACGCCCACCTCCCATAGAAACCGTAATAGCGAATACTCTATACAGAGGCTAATATTTAAGCTTCGAAACTGAAACCACCACGGACACGCCAACCTCCCATACACCCCCAAAATTGAAAACTTTATAAAAAGTCTTTTGTTTAAGCTGCAGGAAAACAATTTATGTGTATGTATGTATTTAAGACGTCAGAAAAAAAGTAAAAATTTTTTTAAATCTCATGCAAAAAGAGCTGTAATTTTAGATCTGTTTACCCTCACGAATCGGCCGTGGGGGTATTTTAACTTCGGTCAAGTCGAAGATATACCTTACTTGTTTTATATTTATGTTAGTTTTGTCGATATTGTGCCTTAAAGTTGAAATTATTCTCTGCATAAAAGAAAGCTATGATGCACTGTATATTTTTGTATATGCGGAAAACCAAAAATGTTTATATATTTTGAAGTAAAAGAAACAGTCCTAATTAGCGAGAAAACTACTGAAAATCTTTACTTCGTATTATGACGATTGTCAACATGTCTCGAAAGATCGCATCCGCCCTGCATTCTACTGTTGCTTATGATTTCTGACGCGTATCTGCTGCCTAAAAGATTTATTGCCGACTCTTACATGCATAACGCGTGTGTAATTATATGTGGCAACCCGAATGACATTGATGCCAGATAAAGGAGATGGTAGATAGTAGTCAGCATTGAGTCCCCAAGCAAATGAGCGTTCCACCCAAGGTTTTTGACAACTCTTCTTTTATGCACTATTTCTTTGAGGATCTTTGAATTCTGCTTTATTTATGAAAGCATCGCAAAGATGCGGTGAATTGGCAGAATACAAAAATGGTGGCAAAGAATCCCTGTGCATGAGTCAACATTTTCTTTTTCGAGGTCAAACTAAATCTACTTTCGCACTTATCTAAAACAAAGATATTATGCCATTTTGGAAGCGAAATAACGTATGAAGTTTTTAAGAAAAATATTTTTAACAAATCGAAATTTTTGCTTTTTGACTATTTAATATATTTATGTAAAACCTTCCTAAATTTCGTTAGGTTTTTACAAACTTTAGTGTGTTCAATGCAGTTTTTGGTCATTTGATACTCTATTTTTCAATTTGGTGGATATTTCCTTTTTCCTATATTCTTAAAGAAAACTAGCTGCAAAATTAAATACAAATGTAATTATAAACTCTTATAATGCAGTGCTTATGCTACGCAAACATGTTAGTTTGACTCAATTTGTTGCTATATTTAACAATTAAAATGAACACTTAACTTCTTCGTCAAGTTGGTTCAATTTCTCGCACGCCAATATATTAGAAAAAAATTGTGTTCATTAAAATATTTAAATTAATTTAATTTAATGAGCCATTTCTTTTATGACAAATCATACATCATCTGAAAATTGTATTTCCAAGATTTCAAATATTGATGAAAATCCTAAAGGTCCCTGAGAAGTCATTAAAGTAATGGTTCCTTACTACCGTTGCCAGATTGGGCGATTTGTCGCCAATTGGTTTGGACTTTTTTTTTGGTTTGCACGCCTATATTTTTACAAAATTGCCTGCAGATTTTTATGATAAACACGCTTTTCTATAATCACATCTAATATTATGTTCACACTAAGGCCAAAAAGCCACTTTTCGGACCAAAATAGCTTTTCAGCTGAAAAGCCATATAATATTAAGCATTTCGCCATAAAGTAAATTTCAAATGAAAAGCTGCTTTTCCTTGGCTTTTCAATAAAAAGCAATGAAAAACTAGAAAACAATCCTGATTCTGAAGTCTTTTCGTTGAAGCTGAGTCAGAATATATTACTAAAATACAAATTGTCACTGATATTTGATGCTTCGTCTGTCTGTTTATATTTATTTAAAAATCTTCCCGAATCCCAATTTGATCATCTTGTTGAAATGGGCAAGAAAACAGGCAAAGTGCATTTAAAGTGGAGTGAACTGCATGAGGCAATAGCTTTGCACTACATAAATTTACCGTGAGTCAAAAAAGTTTAGGCAGAAAGCAATGATGAGTTTAAGTTTGTAAGTACAAGTTTTTCCAGTACACTTGCAGAAAGGAAAAGTATAAGCATTAAAAAAATAAACATTTTATTTTATATTTATACCACAATAAAAATTTAATTTCAATTTTAATTCATATGAAATTTTAAAATACTAAAAAACATGATTTTGAAATCAAAAATGTTTAGGCACAAGTGATAATGTTTTTATCAGAGTGAGTAAATTTAAAGTCCTCTAATATTTGGTTAGACGTCCTTTGGCCAATTATCGCTAAGAATCGTTAAGAAACGTCTTCGCATTCTTACAAAATTTGGTGTTTTCTCTGGTGATATTATTGACCATTCGGTGCGTAAAGCCTCCTTGAACGTATTTTTAGAAGTATGTAATATGAGATTTCGTATTTTTTCTAGTAAGTACCTAATGTGCTGAATGGGGTTCATATCGGGTATTTCGAAGGTGTTTTTAGCTGATTTCAGAGCTAGATAAGCCATTCCTGCAAAAGATAAGACCAATTTTTTGGGCCGTTATTTTGTTGAAATTAATGTTGTATCCCAGTGCTCATTTAAAATTTTTAAGCAAAGGTGTTTATCCATTTCCTCATCAATAAAAATGAGATTCCCAACTCCAGACGCCGCCACATAGTCCTTAATCATAAAAATTCCGCCACTGTATTTCACTGTTTATTACGTTATTTTCCTACAGCTCTTTGTTCAGTTTTATTAAACGGTTTTGAGCGCCATATGATGCAAACAAATTGTATTTAGATCAGCGATGGGCACACACATACTATCACATTCTTTGATTGTGTGTAAAGCAGAGAAAAACGAAGATCAATTTTACGCATTTTCTCGCTATATTTTAAAAAATTGCGCAAAGAGATGTTATTTCAACAAATGCTGAAAAGTAGCTGACTTGATTTGCTGCCAATATAAAAACAAAGCAACAGCCGAATGCACATGATCGTAAGCCACACGAAGTAGCTTATAGTGTTCATGTGTCGACGTCGCGCAAGCAGCATTTTGCTTCCAATCCCATGGGATAGGAAATTTAATTTGTGCCCTTCTCTGAATTAGATCCATCACTAAGTATAATACAATCCCAAAATGAACCCGGCTCTTTTACGTAGGGTTTTGTGAACTACAGCCCCTTTTTTTTATTTGAAGCTAAAAATTTAGCTTCAAAAGCGTTGCTGTATTTCTAGGCACAATTTAACAGCTAAATTTTAGGGTTTTGAGTAACTACAATCTACTCCTGGTGTAGCGTTAATGTTTTAGCGCTACACCTCTTACACCTCTTACGCTTTACTTTACCGGTATTTATATAATGATTTATGGTGTTACTTACACTTGATTATGATCTCTTTACTATTTTACCGGTTTCGCGACACGTTTTTTTCTGTACGAAAACATTTATTATTATTTTACGAACGTCAACCGATATTTCTGTTCCACTGCTTATTTTGCTCAATCTTTACCGAAACCAAGATCAATACTCAGTAAAAACTTTTAACAAATAACTTAAGCACAAAATTAAAGAAAAAACAAACAAGAGATATTGTTAAATAAGAAACAACATGAGACACACACAAAGTGTGCCTAAACTTTTTTGATGAGGATTTTTTCTTTTTCCGCTTTAATTTCGATTTGTGTTTGAAGTAACGGGATATTTTTTGGATATTAAGAAAAAACTATTTCTTATGGTACTTACTTCATTAAAAAGTTGTTCAAAATCGTTATTATTAGATACTTAAGCAAAACTTTTTTTCAGAAACATTGCTTGTGCCCAAACTTGTTTGATACACTGTATGTACTCATGGCATAGTTTTCTGCACACAGAAATTTTGGTGGGGTGCAATAGCGCCTTGTGAAATTACACCTTAAAGGCCTTATTTCACTTTGAGTTGAGAAATAAGGCCTTTATTTCAAAAAAGGCTTTATTGCACTTTCAATTGTGAAATAAGGCCTTTAAGGTGTAATTTCTCAAGGCGCTATTGCACCCCACCAGAAATTTTACATTTTTCTTGTATTGAGTACATTTTGAATTATATTGAGTAAATAATGCTCTTAAACGATGCTATAATCAATAAAGAATTCTGTGTACTCAACACATAAGTATGTGCCGTGAATTCATGGATGTATGTGGTGGGTACATTCACACTGCACTCAACACAAACTCTTGTAAATAATTTTATATAATGAGTACAGTTCTGATGTACGTGTTACATAGATTATTGACCCATTAGATAAAGTCATGTAGAACATTTGTGATGGGTACAGTATGTTAGAACAATTTTTATGTGATCAGTACATAAATAATTTACTCATTACATATTTTTTATGCAATGAGTACATACATAATTTGTGGTGACCGTGGCATGCAGGTTAAGTGTGTGGCTTGGCATGCTCGGAGCCCGGGTTCGATCCCCAGCCGCGGCGAAAAGTTTTTTTCAATAAAAAATTTTTCTGATCGGTCACCACCTCTCTGCAGACAATGGCAAACCTCAGAGAGTAAATAATGCCATGTAAAGCTTCTTGAGAACATGAACTTTAGCCGTTCGGAGTCGGCATAAAACATGTAGGTCCAGTTCTCGGTCAATTGTGTGCAAACATTTAATGACACACACAACACAATTGATCATAAGAAGCTCGGTCAAAGTCCTTTCAAGGGTTGAAATGGCCAATTTGTTTTTTGTTTTGTGTACATACATAATTTATTCAGTATATATTTGTATACCCTAAACCTGAAAGGTTAGGGTATATGAACTTTGTGCAAACGTTTGTAACGCATAAAACGAAGCGAGTCCGGTATAGAAAAGTATATATATTCTTGATCAGCGTCACCTCGTGAGTCGAGCTATTCATGTCCCTCCGTCCGTCCGCCCGTCTGTGTGTTGTCCGTAAACACAGGATAAGAAGAAGGAGTTGAGATAATTAGATGAATCTTGGTACACATGGTCACATGAACCCAAGGGTCTGAACTATTGAATATTTTTGGAATCCACCCACGGACACGCCTACCTCCCATACAACCCAAAATGTTTAAAACTCAATAACTCAATAAGATTGTTTAAAGACTTTAAGAATAACTCAAGAATTGTTTGTCATAGAGAGATCAAATTTGGTATGTATGTATTTTATACCAAAACTAGGGTGGGTTCAAAAATTGGGAGTAATCCGTCCATTAACACACACGAGCTACAGGAATAAAACTTGGTATGTGTAAATTTTTCATCAACATTTAAATGCATATAAAATATAGGCTTCATCCGCCCACGGACACGCACATTTTTAATATAATTTTTTTTTTTTTTTTTTGGAAAAGTAGGTTAGAGCATTTCATAGTCGGCCTAGACCGACTTTAGACTTTCTTTACTTGTTAGTACATAAATTAATGCAGTGAGTACATACATAATTTACTCATTACATATTTTAAAGACATAATTTTATGTAATGAGTACATACATAATATATTCATTACATATTTTTTTTTCATAATTTCATGTATTGAATTTATACACAGTTCATATCTGTGCCTAATCACTCTCTCAACAAATGAAATGAATAACTTAATAAAGAAATGGCTAGATTTCACGAAATAATTGGCAATTACTTATGGAAACGCAGCCATTTAATTCTTATCCATTCATCGCATTTGGGGCATTCCACGCAAAGCGGTATATTTTAGCAAAAAAAAAAAAAACTAAATTTCTAATTTTTAACAACAGGGCAGTGAACCTACATGAGTTAAGTCCCCTATGGTACAATATCTTTTTTCTGGCTCATCACTGCAATGATAAATATATATATATATATACATATATACTTATGATATCGTCAAAGAGATCAATGCTAAAAATTAACTCAAAGCTTTTCTCAATTTT
This sequence comes from Tetanocera ferruginea, assembly GCA_958299015.1. Classification (NCBI taxonomy): domain Eukaryota; kingdom Metazoa; phylum Arthropoda; class Insecta; order Diptera; family Sciomyzidae; genus Tetanocera; species Tetanocera ferruginea. Next base: position 68,378,578 of record OY282640.1, read on the forward strand.
TCCTTTTATATACGTAACTAATTGTTATGTAATTGATTTTATTCAATAGCGCATATCGTGTTGTAACTATCACAACCTTCAATTCTCCAAGGAATAGTTTCATTTGAGTAAAATCGATAACATTATAATTGGTAAATCGATGTCGTGTACGTCACGCTTAAAAGATATATATTGTCATCACTAGAGTAAGAGTGAAGGTGGAATTTTTTCACATCACTACTAAACAGACAAATTGTCAACAATTGTAAAACTACTGAATCTCCAGACTTTTTCATTTTTAATGTATTTAAAATTAACAGTTCATTGTTTGTCGCTTACGTCACACAGTTAATGGAAGTTTTTGCGTAAGGACAATATGGTAAAACAACAAAAATTGCAGAATAAAGTGCTTTTAATTCTAGATGAATTATAAACGTAGATTTTAAAAATGGTATTCGTTTTTCATCATCAGTTCGAACTTAGAGGTTATAGGCAAAAATCTGAAAATTTTTCCTTTTTTCAATAATTGCACTATATCGCAGAGTTTTTTTAATAGTTACACGCCAATGAGAAATCCCCATGGATGCCTATGCAAACCATCACAGACATATAAACTTTCACATTCTGCAGTACATTGGAGACGAAATTCACACTCAAAGATACAACATGGATGCTGAAACACCAATATTCAAAGTAAAAAACACCAATAAAATAGTTTAAATTCGTACGTGTCGCTTACGTCACACAGTATGTCGTGTACGTCACGCTTGCTTTTTATACATTTCCACATTTTTCTTTAGTTTAATTTCCAAATTTGACTTTGTATAGATATCTTCAAAGTGCATATTTTTATTATTATATCCATATTTTGTTTTTGCATTTCCGGTTTAGCTGAATTTTCGTGATAAATCGTTATAACATTAAAACTGGTTGATTCATTGTCGTGTACGTCACTCAACATTTGATCGTTTTTTTTTTTTTAACCATCAAGAGAAATTTGCTTAAACTTATTTCTAAAAGTGTAAGAGGTCTTAAATTATTAAAATAATGCAAAAGAATAATGCATAATTACTTAAATTTTTAGCAAGCTCCTTTGAAACATAGCAAAAGTCGTACAAATGTCGTGTACGTCACGATGGAATGCCCCATTTGTTCTAGAGTACAGTGGATAAACTCATTCCCGCTCTGATTTTCTACTAGCTTTGGAGGTGTTGCTTATTTCAAAATCAAAAAACGAATGACATTAAACAGCAAAATCGTATGCCGATGTGCAACCGATACGTGTACTGAGTCCACATTTTATGTACTGAACAGGGATGCCAACTGGTAGGGAATTCCCCGATTTTCGGGGAATTAAAAGTTGATCGGGGAATTGGGGAATGGGCGCATATTTTCGGGGAATTTTATAATCCATCCAAATTTTAATGATTATTTGCGGGGAATTCAATATTTTATCTGATATTTGCGGGTAATTTGATTTCTCATCAAATTTTCTGATACAATCAAAATAAAATCTCTATGAAAAATTTTCAATCAGTAAATTTATAAACTTAAAAGTTCAAATTTTGTTGCTTTGTATAAATTGATTAGGCCATATATGTACAGCTGTGGTCAAAATAATAGCAGTGCTCTAAAATTCAGACATGCTTGAATTAATATTACTAGTCTAAAAAAGGAGGATCCGGAAAAACCAATATAATTTCTATATGAGCTTTCAACGCTGATTCCAAATCTGTACTAAATTGTTACCATTGTGGTAGGATTTTCAAGATACAGGGTGTTTTACACTTTTTACACTTGTCTAGTTTTATTAAATCCGAATCTAAACAACACAACATAAGATACAAAAATTTAATTTTGTATTTTAGAGAAAATATGAAATGTTCCAACGGTATATCAACTACTATCGTGTTGTGTTGTAGCGGAGCTATAATTAAGAGATCATCAAACGAAATATCGCCAAATTTTGTATCTTTTGTTTTAGTGGAGATATAATCGATGTTTATTGATGTTAAGAAGCATTATTTACTCGTTTGAACTAAGGTGATATTTACATTAAGCCAGTTTATTAAAAGGCTTGGGTGGTTTACACCCTCGATAGTAATGGCGTTTCAAAATTTTGGGTGTTTTTCACCCACGATAGTAATCAGTAATGAAATATTTTAGATGATTGCTAATATAAAATCAAAAGAAATCACTAATATTTGCAAAAGTCACACCTACCCTCTCTGTACGTACTGCTATGAATCAACTTTGCCAGATACGAACTAATCTATGATGATATGCTAAGTAGCTGAAATGAGTAACTAAAATTTGTAAGTATTTAGCTCACTTTTGAACAAAAATTTTACTTTGTGCCGAAAACAATTATTAAATAACGTTTTCTTATTTATATTTTCAGCTTTCCAAATCAGTTAACCAAAGGCCCATAGCGTAAAAACTAAAAAAGTTACAACTGATTTTGCAGAATGCATTTTTTTTTTATTATTTTTTTCTCTAATTGCTATGTTCCTAAGTAACCATTATATAAAAAAAACAAGTAAAGACAGTCTAAAGTCGGTCCAGGCCGACTATGAAATACCCTAAACCAGTGATGCCACTAAATTTTTGAAAATATCCCTACCGCATTTCATGAAAATCCCTACTTTTCCCTATGCAAACATAATTTTTCCCTACAAGTTTCCCTACATATTTATTTCATACATCTAAATGAAACACAAAAAGTTTGTTGCAAACAAAAAAATAGCATGTACGTATGCCTTAAAATGTTTATTTAATATTATATTTTACATCGATTAATCCATAAAATTGTTTTTTGAGTACGTACTCAAAAAAACAATAAAAAATTAACATAAGTATATGTTGACTAGTTAACATTGATAAATCCATATCATGGTATTAAACATAAATAAAAAAAATACCAAAACATAATATAAAAGATAAGTCATTTTTTTTAATGATGATCATAAAGATCTTTATAATTCATTTGTCTGAAATGGCTTTCGTTACATTTAAAAGAAGTGCAATCTTGTTTTTCATCTTGTAAAAAAGACCGAATTATGCAAATTGAAGTGAGGTTATCGTGACTGATTTTATTCCTTTTTTTTGTACGAACATCGGTTACAATAGAAAATATACGTTCAGCATCTGCATTAGCATGAGGCAATATCAAACAATGCTTGGCTTGTTTGGATAAATTGGTAAATATTGCTTCATTATTAAAATTCCTTAAATTCTCAATTTTTATCCAAAATTCTTCGATACCCATGTTCTCAAGAACTTTCTTTTCAGGTTCAAGAAATTGAAATCAATAGACCCCCACTCAACCAGCACGTCATTTATATTACATTTCAATTTCTCACAAATATTTTTAAAATCAATTTCACGCCTGCTGAATTCAGTATGTACCCCCAGTACAATTTTGGGATCAAGAAAGCACATATCTTTGAAAAAGGTCTTGTTTTTTATCGGCAATCTTTGCTGAATTTCTTCCAGAGCAGTGATATAAAAAGATAGGCAATCTAATCTGATTCGTTCGGCAGCTATTTTTGGAAGCGTATTCAGTAGCTCGAGACATTCAGGGCAAAATTGACATCAAGTAAGCTCAGCGACAAATGGGTATGTTCAAGCACAGAACAGAATGATTATGTCAGTGGGTATGTTTAAGCATATATGAAGACTTAACTTGCTCAGTTTTTTCACACTGAAAGAATTTCAACTCAATTAAAGAAATTATATGCAAATATAAATACACATTTTTTTAGAAATATAGAGAGAAATTTAAAATTTTAAAAATTCCCTACATATGAGCGTATATTGGAAATCTGTCCTTTTTCCCCTACATCTCAAAACTAAGGATGAATTTCTCTACATGTAGCCTCTTTTCCCTACTAGTGGCATCACTGCCCTAAACCCACTTTTCAAAAACAAAAAAATTTGTATTGTTAATGGGCGTCTCCGTGGGCGGATGAAGCCTTTATTTTTATTGCATTTAAATGGTGATGAAAAAGTTCTGGTATAAAATACATACATACCAAATTTTATCTCTCTATGACAAACGTAACCTTATTTATTGAGTTTTAAACTTTTTGGGTTGTATGGGAGGTAGGCGTGTCCGTATGCGGATGACGTCCATTTTTCAAAACCATCTTTGTCTTGTCATAAAAAACATACTTGCCAAATTTTAGCTCTGTAGATTAAACAGAGGGTTATTTATTCCGTTTTCAATTTTTGGGTTGTATGGGAGGTGGGCGTGTCCGTGATCGGATGACGTCAATTTTTCGAAGACATCTTTGTGTTTGTATAAAACACATACATATCAAATTTTATTGTTGTAGGCTAGTTATGAGCTGAGTTATGCAGTTTTCAATTTTAGCTTTGTATGGGAGGTAGGCGTGTCCGTGGGCGGATTGTGTCCATTTTTCAAAAACATCTTTGTTTTGTTATAATAAATATATGTGCCAAATTTTAGCTCTGCAGATTAAACAGAGGCTTATTTATTGCGTTTTCAATTTTTGGGCTGTATGGGAGGTGGGCGTGTCCGTGAGCGGATGACGTCCATTTTTCGAAGACATCTTTGTGTTGGTACAAAACACATACATACCGAATTTTATTGTTGTAGGTTAATTATTAACTGAGTTATGCAGTTTTCAATTTTTGCATTGTATGGGAGGTAGGCGTGTCCGTGGGCGTATTCCAAAAATATTCAATAGTGCAGATCCTTGGGTCCATGTAATTATGTGTACTAAGTTTCATAAAATTATCTCAACTCCTTCTTCTTATCCTGTGTATACGGACAACACACAAACGAACAGACGGACGGACGGACGGACATGGATAGCTCGACTCACGTGGTGACGCTGATCAAGAATATATATACTTTTCTATACCGGACTCGCTTCGTTCTATGCGTTACAAACGTTTGCACAAAGTTAATATACCCTGACCTTTCAGGTTTAGGGTATAATAAAATGAACTACATATAAAAAATTGTTGTTTTTCAGTAGTTGGGTATTCATTCTTAAAAACAAATTGATTATTTTTATAGTTTCATTTGACAGATGAGAAACGCAGATACTAACTGAGTATGGGTGGATTATACCCAACGATAGTACTGACGTAAGTGAAATAAACGATAGTCCTCGAGGGTTAAAGTGGTCCCTATGGTGCTATTTTTGTTTTTTCGTTATATCTTCGGTGTATCTTGTTTGATCCGGAAAAATTATATATCTATGTGGTTATTGATGTTGCGCAAATATTTATTTTTTACCTCAAATGTTTTTTTTTTTCGATTAATAACACAATCGATCTCAGTTCCTACCATATTATCCTGCTCGAAAAAATTGATTTTAGGATCCGATTTCATGCAAAGAATAACACTTTGATCATAATAAAATTTTATTTTTTATTTTCAAAATCTCTTCGGATTTCAAGGTGGCTGTAGCGCTCGCAACTGTCAAGTTTCGCGAAAATGTGCAAACGATTTTCGTCAGTGACTGCTGTGGCCGACTTATGTACTATTTGAACGCTCCGTGTTTTGCGTGTGGCAAAGATAATCTGTCGAAAATAAAACATGATACAAACGGATTAAAGTATGGTGTCAACATTTCATCATTCAATTATTTAAATAATGTTTTCTGTGGTGCTCACATGGAATTTTAATGATTTCGTCTGAATACTGTAGATCAGACAGTTAGTCTTGCATGTAAAACTCGAGACATGGCGGTTCAGTGATCTGAAATCTTGTCCAGTCGATCAATTAAATGTAAGTTGTGCTGCTATAGTAGGTGTTGGGTTGGTCGTTGGGACCAACTGGCTGTTTTCGAATTCGAAATCGTCTTCACTTTCGAGTGTCGGTGTATATTCATTGCTACTGCAAGTAACTGTAGCACCGGTAACTGCAGTATTAATGCTTGCGATCACCGTCGTCTGGCAATGAATGCAAACGCGGAACGTTTTAATCGAGGAAAAATGCCTTCGCATTTTCGGGAATTTTATGCTCGTTGGCACACACGCACGGAAAATCGTTCACAATTGAGCAGTTGCTACACGACGAAATAGGACATCCCATTTGTTGGCTTGAAAAATCGAGGATTCTTCGTTTGAAAAGACACTATTGGTATTTTTGCGCATTGCCACAATCTTGAAACGTCGTATATATTTTCTGTGAATGCACTGCGTTTGACTTTTGAATTATTCTGAGACACAAAGCGTAGGTTAAAATCACCCAACACAATAAGAATATCATTATTTTTTAACATGTTATGAACTTTTTCTATGGCGTTAATATGTCTTAAGTAAGTCACATTTTGGAGGAATGTACGAACAGGTAAGGTAAGTAATACTATTATTTAATTTAACTGAAACTCAAATAAACTCCAGATCACAGGCGTCAAGGATTGTTAATTCATCAGACGCAAACGAGTTATGAACAGCTATCAGTACATCTGCACCGATCTTATTATAACGGTCTTTACGGAAAATTAAATAATTATTACACATTATTACAGAATTTAGAGCAAAGCCAAGTTTCCGCGAAAATTATAATGTTATATTCGAAGTCAAAACTGTGAATAAACATTTCAGAAAGTTTTGGAATTAAGACCCCTAACATTTTGGTACACAAGTTCTAGTTTAGACCTGCGATTTGTTTATCGTTTTTTGGATGAGATTGCGGGCTATTTCGCGGGCAAGGCAAATTAACAACATTTACTAATCACAGATTATTTTTAAATTCGAATTCGCGTACAATTTTATTTCGTGGCCAGAAATTTACATCAACCATAGTATTAAACAAATTTTCCGGAACTGTTAATCTAAAGGAAGTAGTCGGTTGAGTGTTAAGGTATTTGAATTTATGAACAGAAAGAGTCGATGGGCATTTCAACATTGATTTGATGAACAAAACTTTATCATTTTCTGATGTATCAGTTGCTAAGCGTGAAACAAAGATTGATTTAGTAGGAGGAATTGCAATCAATGATTTAAGTGAAATAGGAACAGAAATATTGGAAGTTAGTGCAATTTGATGGATATCACCAACAGTAGGAGCAAGAGAAACAGCTTGGGCATTCGACATATCTGGCAATGCGAGAGGTGAAACCAACAAGGGCAAAAGAGCAGACAAATTTCCAGATGAAAAAATAGGAAGAGCACCCGTGTCCACGTCGTCAATGTTGTCTTGTTCTGTATAAGGCTGTGTTGAAGTCGAGTCCGTTTTCTGTTTATTACGAAGGGTCATGTCTTTCTTTTTCCACTTGGGTGAAGGAATTGACTCATCAATATATTTAAAATCATTAAAAAGAGGTTGGTATTTTTTAAAAAATTTTTCAGTAAGAGAAAAAAGTTTTGTAATTATTTCAGAGAAACATTGCTTAGGCTGCTTTTATAGTGAACGCGATTCAGACAGGCAGGCTGAAATCTGTGTGAAAAAACGAGATGCAGATAGCAATCTATCTCGCTTGTTCACATTGCCTGTCTGCCTGCCTGTCTGACTCGGCGTTCACTATAACCGCAACCTTAGTCTGCTTGAAGAACGCAATCTCTTACCTTCATGAATGAAGTCTGCTTTACGACCTGACACTCCTGCATACTTGGTGTGAACAATATTATCACATAGCCAACATAAGGATCACTCATTATCACCCTTAGTAGAGCAGCCAGGCTCTATTTTTCAAGTTTTTTTTTTTTAATGTAAAAATTCAAACAGTTCCAAACTTGAAAAATACACTAGGCAACACTGTTTATTAATAAGCAACTAAAAGTATGCAATGATTTCCACGACAACCTCAAGTTGATTTAAGATACTTAAAGAAGCACTGGGAACATATGCTTAAAACGGACAATTAAAATGTCAAAATATAACCAAACTGGAATTGAAAGAAAGACGAAAAAGAAAAAAAAACCAAATAAGTAAGAGTAACCTGTAAGGCACAATAATATTTTTTTTTTTTGTTTTTGGTTTACTTCTGAACCGAATAGCTATAGGAAACTTAAGGTGAAATCAAAGCAAACTACACTGTTTTATAATTTAACACTTATTTGCAAAATTTAACACTTAACGTGAAAATGTATGCTCTAAAAACACTCAAATAATATTAATAAATGTAACGCAAGATCTAAAACAACTTGATGTGATGCGACAAGACTTGCCAACAACTCAATCTTTTCGGTGATTGAACCCAGGTCAATCGAGTTCTAAACTCGAACGGCAGCACACTCGGCTAAGCTTGAGCTTCCGAAACAATGATGAAATTTCATTAATTTCGTTGTTTTTTCGTTTCAAGTAAGATATATTTTTAATTTGATGACAACTGAATATTTGTTTGCGGCAAATACAGTTCGCAAACGAAGTATAGTTGGTGAATTTTCCAGTTGCGGTAAACGAAAAATTTCTTTGCCAAGATTCGAACCCACGTTTTCCGCGTGACAGTCTAGCGCGCTTCCATCGAGCTATTGTGAGATATTGTGTAGAATGAATTTTTTTATATTACAAATATGTTTGTCATAAGAAATGGATTTTTTTTCCTTACAAATGAAGTTTTCAGTTGAACAAAACAAATTTTCGGTTGCCACAATTTAAAAACAACTTATGTAAATGGCAACCGAAATAAATTTCTTGCAACAAAATAACGCGATTCCGGCAACTGACTTTTATTATGACAACTGTTCAAACGTTTCCAAAAAATGATAAACGTTTTGACGTAGAATTACGTCTTACAGCGCGGTTTGTATGGGGTCGTTTTAACAGATTTTTTGAAGGTCATGCAACGTTTTTGGCGAATACTTTAGGGTATACCTACAGCCTTTAATACTTATCGTTCAAAGATAATATATATACTTAAATATCAGATATATCCTACGCTGAATGAATATCTAATTTTGGATTTTGTCACTATTATATGAAAGTCAGAAAATAGTAAAATATAAGAAGAAAAATGAATATGAGAAAGTCGATCATCAGCTGCTTATAATGTATTGCTGTGCCTGCTGCTTTCTTTGTTTTTGTTTCGTTGTTTATGCTTGTATTGTTTTAATTTTGCACGAACTGATTGGTTCGTATTCAGCTTCAGAATGATTCTATGGCCAATCGGATGCAGTGGGATTATCTGAGGTCACAGGCGGGTCATTGGTACTATGATGGGTTCCATCAAACATTTGGACCAAAATGGATGATTCTATAGCCAATCGGATGCAGTGGGATTATCTGAGGTCACAGGTGGGTCATTGGCACATTTATGAGTTCCATGGAACATTTGGACTAAACTGGATGATTCTATGGCCAATCGGATGCAGTGGGATTATCTGAGGTCACAGGTGGGTCATTGGCACATTTATGAGTTCCATGGAACATTTGGACCAAAATGGATGATTCTATGGCCAATCGGATGCAGTGGGATTATCTGAGGTCACAGGTGGGTCATTGGCACATTTATGGGTTCCATGGAAAATTTGGACCAAAATGGATGATCCTATTGCCAATCGGATGCAGTGGGATTATCTGAGGTCACAGGTGGGTCATTGGCACATTTATGGGTTCCATGGAACATTTGGACCAAAATGGATGATTCTATGGCCAATCGGATGCAGTGGGATTTTCTGAGGTCGCAGGTGGGTCATTGGCACTTTCACGTGAATACGAACTTCACGTGTAGTTCGTGAATAAAAGACACGTGTAGTTGAGTTTTGTGTTTTTACTTGATTATTTTAAAAACACGTGAACAGTGCTTACGTGAAACTGGAAGTTCTAGTTCGTATTGGAAGCATTGTAAGCATTGGTTCGCATTGGGTGTATTTATGCACTTCTGTTCTAGTTTACTTAGTGCTCTATTTTGAAACCAGAGGTCATGAATCTCTTTTCAACTCAGTCAATGAACTCGAACTGTTAAATTTAACGAAATGGGTCTGTGATCCGGTTAGATTTAACTCTTATGAAAAAAAACGAGTTGGATCATATTTCGTTTTATGCTTTTACCCAATAGATGGCGTAAAATTTTAATTTTTGTTTTTGTGTTTAATTTTTATACAGTGTAGTTCGCAAACTATACATCGAACGAAATGGAAAGGGTAGCTCGCAAACTAAATATCGGACAGTGACGAGAGTGGCACTAATTGAAAAGGCATATGCTCAGCGTGAAATATAGTTACCATACAATTTTTAAAAATCGGGATCTTAATTTTAATTTGAAATTAGTAGTTAAACTGACTGTAGCTCGCAAACTAAATATATATCGGGCAGAGACGAGAGTGGCACCAATGGAAAGTGCATTTGCTTCGCCTTCTTTTCAACTAAGTCAATGAACTCAACCTATCAAACTTAACGAAATGATCGAAAAAATTTTAAATTTTTCTTGTTTCTTTTTGCTTGCTCATTTAATCATACTTACTTTTTAACTTTTTCTTTGTTTTGGCCTCGATAAGTAGTCCATAATTGAGTGTTATTAATTTATTTGTTAATTTTTGGAAGATCAATAAAAATATGTGCAAAAAGAACAAAACAATCGGACCAAAGAGACAAAGTAGAAGGGGTTACAACTTAAACGGAATTCTGCGTCTACACTTACGATACTTTCGAAACTGTTTCTTTTTTTTTTCTTTGCGTCTGAAATAAGGAAAATGAGGAAAAAGTCTGCAAGCTTATGAATTTATTTATTTATTGTTTGCTTTCTTGCATTTTACAGTGCTTAAAAATAAAAAATTTGCATTTTCTTTTATATCTGTCCGTTCTGAAGTATCTATAGATAACAGCGCCAATGTCTCATTGAATGATCACTTTTGACAAATCATTGAGTACTACATGACTGTTGCTTTAACCCAATGGCTGTCACGAAACGAAATATTCGAGAAAATCGAAGCTGATCAAAAAAAAATGCATATCAATTTAGTGAATTTTCGAGTATTTTTATATCGAAAAAATATGAGTATGAATGGAATTCATAGTTTAATATCTATTCTACACTATTCGATGAAGAATCGAACATTATTGTGCAATGGAAAAATAATATTTCACGTCCCACCTACTAAACAAAAAGTAGGCCCACCTACTGTACAGTGTTTAGGACGGTTAAATATAATTTTAAATTACCTTCTAAACAATTTCAGCAAGGCACACAGTGATGCGAGCCCATATAGCGAGTGGGCAAAATTAGAATAATGGACTGATTTTGATGAAATTTCATATCTAGGTGGATTATGGTCTTTTAAACTCAAAAATGAAGTCAATTTTTTTGCTCGGACTTCTAGTAGCTATAAATGAGTGTGAAAACTGTAAAATTGTCAATTTCAGAATGTATATAGAAAATGAAAAAGAAAATGAATTAAAAACAAAAAAAAAAAACATTATTTATTAAGCAATTATCACCAATAATTATTTATTTTGATTATAATTAATCAAAACAATACAAAATATGAATCTAAATAAATAAATTTTTCAAGAAATTATTCAATTTTCATTCAATAAAATGCTTGAATAAACATTTTCTAAGTTTTCACATAGAATGTATTTTTTAATATCTTCTAAAGGTATATTTGATTTATTTTCTGTAACAATCCTTTTTGATGAAAGCAAAGGATCCGAATAAATCAACATATAAGAAAGAAGATCCTTGTTGGCGTGAGTTCTGGAGTCTTTTCTTGTGTGGGACAACCGGACTTTCCTCAATTTTCATTATTTGCATCCAATGCCTCTGCAGACAAATAACCTTGGATAAAGAACATTTATAAAGCAAAAAATTTATATTAAAGTGCATTATAAATACCTATTGGCAAATCAAAAAATTTAATTACATCACTTCCGTGTACTAGAAACTTGTGTACACTGCTTGGCATATAATACCATCCATAGTGAATCAAATACATGTTTCTCGTTATTTTAACTAATTTTGCAAACGCTGTAACATTAATTGGCACTCCACATGAAAGCAATCTCAGAATAATGGAAAAGTTTTTTATCAAGTCCTCATTAATTCCTGTGATTTCAGCTGCAATTGGTATGTTGGAAAAAAATCGACGAGCCGTATTTCCGTCATTTGTGGTGCCGAATCCAGTTTTGACTTGATCCACAATTAAACCAGTTCTTGTACTGAACTCTTCTTGAATTTTTTGTTTAGTTTCCAAAAAAACCGCTTTATTTTCCTTTGAACTTGCCAACTTTTGAAAGGAAGTCGGTAAGCAATATACTATATGCATCCAAAACATTTTATCCACGCATGCAATGTTGACAAACCAAAGTTATAATTATCAATATTTGGAGATTTAGAAAAATTTAAAATATTCATTTCTGTTGGGGATCAGCAGGAATTAGAGCTAGGCGACATGCGGCCATCGCATTTGCTTCGAGAGATGCGCCAGCTTGCAGGTCGTGAAATGAAGAACAGTATGCTAAAGTCAATTTGGTTAAATAGGCTTCCACAAAGCATTAAATCTGTAATTTCGGTCAGCAAGGAACCGTTAGACAAAGTTTCAATTTTGGCAGACAAAATTGTTGAGGTTAGCGACGGCCCACAGTAACATATCGTTAACACATGCGATGTTACGTCACAATCAATATTGTCGGAACAGATTAGTGCATTAAAAAACGAGTTAGAACTTTTAAAAACTCAGTTAGGCCGGCGTGTTAGAGACTGACGTCGTTCACGTTCACATAGTCGTGCGCATTTGACAGATTCAAATTTATACTTGTATGCTGCTAACAAATCTTCAATTAGAACTTATGGTGAACAAAATTTTAAATCTTTTTTCATTGCTGTCTGACTCAGTCATTGCAGATGTTTCACAACCTATTCTTGGCGATGATTTTCGAAATCATAGTTATCGATAGCTTATCGATAACCTGACCAACGTATCGCAATGCTGTGATTTTAGCAAAAGTTCACACTATTTAACCAGATTATCATTCATCAATAGTAATCTACCTTTTCAAGAGCTGCTTAACGAGTTTAAGGATATTACGCGCGAGGACTTGATTCCAAAATGCGTTGCACCCGGCATATCACACCATTTTGTAACTAAAGGTCAACCAGTCTTCGCAAAACCAAGACGACTCGTGCCTGACAAATTAAAGGCAGCTAAAGCTGAAATTCAGATGCTCCTGAACGCTGGTATCTGCCGTCCATCTCGAAGCGCATGGGCAAGCCCATTACATATAGTGCGAAAAAAAACGGCGATTGGAGACTGTGCGGGGATTTTCACGATTGAACAGCATCACAGAGCCTGACCGCTATCCAATACCCCATCTCCACGACTTCACGCATACGCTTCATGGTTGTACAATTTTTTCGACCATCGACTAACGCCGTGCTTATCACCAGCTGCCAGTTGAGCCCGCCGACGTGCCAAAGACAGCTATAACGACGCCGTTCGATATGTTCGAGTTTGTCTACATGTGTTTTGGTTTAAGAAACGCTGGCCAAATTTTTCAACGCTTTATGGACCACATTCTCCGAGAATTTTACTTCGCATGGCCTTATTTGGATGACATCCTGATTTCATCGAAAAACGCAGACGATCATCGCAATCACCTACGAGCTGTTTTCACGAAGTTGAGAACATACAGCATCGTCATTCATCAGTCCAAATGCGGGCTTGGCCAACAGCAGGTAATATTTCTAGGTTATGTTATAAGCAATAATGGGGTTAAACCTCCAACTGAACGAGTTCGGGCCATCAAAGACTTCAAACTGCCTGAACGAGTGTGCGACCTCAGACGATTTTTGGACATGATCAACTTTTTCGACGATTTTTACCGAAAGCTGCCGTCAATCAAAATTAACTATGCAATCTTATAAAAGGCAATACAAAAAACGACCGATTCGAAAAAAGCTTTTCAATGCTGTAAAGAAGAGCTTTGCAAGGCGACTCTATTGGTTTTCCCTAAGCCCGGTGCACATCTTGTACTTGCTGTAGACGCTTCCAACATCGCTCTTGGTGCAGTTCTCCATCAACACGATGGAAAACAGTGGCAACCACTTGGTTTTTATTCTGAGCGTCTAAATCTAGCAGAAAAACGCTACAGCACGTATGACCGAGAATTATTAGGTGCACACAAAGCTTTTACGTATTTACAACATATGCTGGAGGGCCAACAATTCTGCATTTTAACAGACCACAAGCCTTTTCAATTTGCGTTCCAGCAAAAAATGCAAAAAAAGCTTCACCGAGGCAGGTAAGACACCTTGATTTTTTGAGTAAGTTCACCACCGACATTCGCCACCTCTCGGGCAAGGACAATATTATAGCTGATACTTTGTCACGCATCGATGCAATACACTTGGATAAAGTTATCCATTTCGAACTCTTCGCAGAAAGCCAGCGCAACGATGATGAGCTAAAAAAGTTTTTAAGCAAAAATTCATGTTTTAATTTAACTTAAATTGCCATCACAGATACGAATCTAAAACCTGGAGCTGAAATATTTTGCAATATTAGCACCGGCAAGGCCCGTCCATTTCTTACTGAACCATTTCGAAAAATTGGTTTTGACTTGATATACAATATTTGTCATGGTAGTGTTGCAAAAACTTCAAAGCTAGTTGCCGAGAAATTTGTTTGGCCAAATTTAAAGCGAGATTGTAGCAGATGGACAAAATCTTGCATTCCTTGTAGAAAATCAAAAATACAGCGCCACAATAAATCGCCTATTTCGACCTACACCCTGACGGAACAAAGATTTGAGCATATCAACATGGACATAGTAGGTCCGCTACCTCCAAATAAGGGTTTCCGATACTGTGTTACCTGTGTTGACCGCTACACTCGATGGGTTGAAGCTTTCCCGATCGAAAATATAACGGCTGAATCCGTTGCGTTTGCATTTTATGCTAACTGGATTTCAAGATTTGGAGTGCCGCTTAAAATCACCACCGACCAAGGACGCCAGTTCGAGTCATCATTTTTTCGAGGCTTGAATAGACTTTTAGGCATAAAACATTTAAGAACCATAGCTTACCACCCAGCAGAAAACGGCCTGATCGAGCGTTACCATAGAACGCTTAAAGCTTCAATAAAATGTTACCAAACCGAACACTGTATCGACGCACTGCCGCTAATCCTTTTGAGTTTTAGAGTATCGTTCAAAGATGATATTAAAGCAACGCCTGCTGAAATGTTTTTTGGTGCCACACTTCGGTTGCCAGGTGAGTTTTTTGAGTCAACCAAAAATGAATTACCAGAATCAGAGTTCGTGAGCCACTTACGCGCGCGAATGCGTGAAGTTCGACCAACGCAAACTTCAAACCACTCAAAACCTATTCACTTTATCGAAACGAAATTAGCAACAACACCAGCAGCGTTTGTCAGAACTCAAGCTGTTAGGCGACCACTACAGGCTTCATATAAAAGACCTTATCCAATCCTTAAGAGAGGCGATAAATTTTTCAAGCTGAACATTCGTGGAAAAGAAGTGAATGTCAGCATCGAACGTTTGAAAGCAGCATACTTCGTCCACGAAAAGCCCGAAGCAGGTCAACAAACCACAACAAAGACCCCGGATTATAAAACGCGCTCTGGACGAAAAGTTCGTTTTCGTTTCTTCACGGTGGGGGAGTGATGTGGCGTACATGCAACATGCTTTCGCAGAAAACAATGTGTACGCGCCCTCTAGCAACTTAACGTAGCAGCCCTGCGTATATCACAGAAAATAACGAGGTACAGAAAAGAAGAAAAGATGAAGTTCTGATGTTTGATTAAAGCCACTGTCAGCTCTCTCTCTTTTTTTTTCCTTCGCACTATGAACACGCGTTTATAAATTCAATTCAATTTAATTTTTTTTTTTTTTTTTTGGATTCGCCAAAGGAGTAAGAAATCTCATAAATACGTATAGCCCGTACTATACGCATGCACGACTTGCATTCTAAAATCCATCCGGATCAACCGGAACAGACAGTATGCACCGACGTACTAAAACACACACCCAGTTGGCGAAATATGAATTTCCACTAAGCACATTAACTGGCTTTTCAGCGGAAATTTTATACAAAAACACGAATTTATTAAGAATATTTAAATTTAAAAAAGTAAACAACATCAAATAAGTAGTAAACTTTACATTAAACTCTAAAACAAAGAGACCAAAGTAATTATAAATAAAATGAATATTAGCTAGTTTGCGGCCACTATCCAACCCAAGATCCTACGTGGAAAAGAGATTAAACTCTTAAACACCAAACCAATTCCAAATATAACGCAGATATATACGTGTAAGTATGTACAAACATATATGTGTATATATATACGGGTCACTATGTAATTTTGGAACACCGCGCTAATGTTATTAATTGGATATGTATTTGGGCCAACGCAGGAATAAACTTGCATGGAAAAGAGATAAACTCTTGCGCAACAAACTAAGTAACTAATAAGTCAAATGAATAAGAAAAATTTAAAATTTTTTTTTGATTAAAAACAAACAAGTTTAAGCATACCTTTCATATTCGATGGTGTTTACTTCATTAAATGCAATATTATAAAGGAAAAACAACTGAAACGGTCTCGAATATATGGAATTACTTCAGCCAACATTTAAACAGAATATAACACTATTATTAACCGAGTTAATGTTTGAAACAAAATTCAAAAATGTATCAATTATTTAAATGTAAAATCATTTTCCGTTTCAAGGCATCCACCGAATCACAAAAATTAATTAAGCTGTAGCTATTGTTGAAAAATTAGAAATTTTTGATCATTAGAAATTAATCAAAAAACATAATTTAATTGTAAGCATTTAAATATATATTTTATTTCGCAGAACACAGCTACAATTCTAAATTAAAAAAAAATCCTCCGGGATTCAGGGGTCCTTTAATTTGATTACCCAAGTATATGCAAAACAATAATAATGTATACATATTAATAATACTCTTGTGAGAATGCACTCTCATACATACAAAATCACTCTCAAATCGCAAATTAAGTCTTTTTAAAATCGAAATTAAACTGATTTGGGGGAAAAAAGTGGAAAAATTATTTATTAACTCTTAAAATTTAAGGTTGTGATATGTGTTTAAAAGAAAGACCCCCAGATATGTTTTTCCAAAAATGAAGTTTTTTTCCATCAAACTTTGGCATTTTTTGTGTTTTTCAAATAAAACTAGTAGTTCATTGTAAGCTTTTTAAAAAATTTATTAACAAAAAATTTTGAAAAAAATGTTATTTTATTTGTAACTCTATTAAAACTCTTTCAAATATTTTTTGTTTGAATCCAATAGTGTAAGAAATGCATTTTTGGGAGTTTTTCTTGCAGAAAGACTAAAACGGTTTTTTTATACACGGTTAAAAATCTTGGGCTAAATTTTACTCTTTTTTGGATTACATATAGGACACGACCAAAAAAAGATTACTTTTTAATCCAGTGAAAAGTTTTAAATTTTCCAATCCAAAAAGGATTTATTTTTAATCCGCAAAAAGTTTAAAATTTTTTAATCCAAAAAGGACTAATTTTTAATCCACAGAAAGTATAAAATATTATAATCCAAAAAGGATTAGATTTTTGTCCAAAAATTTTTTAAAATATTGTAATCCGAAAAGGATTACTTTTTAATCCACAAAGATTTAACATTTCCTAAACCGAAAAGACAACTATTCTAACTATTTAATCTTCAATAATTTAGAAGTTTGCAAACTGAAAAATTTGTATAATCCACATTTGAGTTGAAGACGCAATTAAAAGAAAACATTAACTTTTTATTTTTAATTTTATTTTATTGTTTCATTATAAGAATATTACTGTTTATAAGATCACTGTTTATAATATCAACAAATGTAGTATTCAACAAAAAGTTATGTTTTAAGGGTTTTCATGCAAATGGGCAATGCCCTTATAAATGATATAAACCGTATAAGTTTATAAGCCTTATAAATGAAATGTATGGAGAACCATTTGCACAAACCAGATATATCACAAACCAGCAATTAGCTGTTTATATGCATGCTGAAAGTTGACTGTTAACAAGTTAAAAGCTGACATATCTCTCCAAATGCACAATCGACTTTAGGGGACGTTCACACAATCTGCCTGTCTGCCTGATAAAAATAACTAATTGCCCAAAATACAAGCTTGCCGCTTTGCATGAATACCCTTATTATGTATTATAAAACACTGCTTAATGTAATAATGAATATAATAATATTTTGGTTCAGATTTTAATAAACAATTTGTTTCATTTCATTAAAAATAAACTTCGGATACTTTAACAACATTAATAATTATATTTAGCGTAAATTTCATAGTAGAAGTAGTTTTCAATCTTAGGTAACATAAATACTTTTTCCTGAAAATGCTACCTTAATGTAAATTTAGTCTTAAACCAAAAATAGTCTTAAACTTGAACTTTTTTGGATTAAAAACAAATTAAACTAAAGTATGGAATAAAAAAATAGTAGTTTTTGGATTAAAAATTCCTTTAAACCAAAGTTTGGATTAAAAACTAGTCCAAAATTTTTAACCGTGTACCGGTAATTTTTTACTTAAAAAGGTCGAATTTCCAAAGCTCCTACTAGAACAGGGAGAGGTAAATCAAAAAATTTTGTAACAGTTTTCTTAGTGGATGCATTACCTTTCCAAAAATACTAAACACTTGGATATTTGCGACATCAAATTTTCGGACTTTTGCCTATTGGGCGCATCATTGTGTGGCGTCGTCGAAAAAAGTTAATGGTACGAGAATTGGCTTATCAACATTATGAGGAGGATGCTGTAGACGTCAAAGACAAATTTTCATTTAATTTAACTTAATTTTGTTGAATTATTTTTATTCTTTTTAGAATCCAAATGAGTTTTCTTCTGTGTTAATTTTAGAAAATCTCTGCAAACCTCTGAAAAAAACATTTTTCATTAACGCTAAAAGCTACTGGTTTATCCATAATTTCTAATTTTTACAGCGATGTGTTTAAGGTGTTCAGTAGCTATGCCGATTTTTGCTGTGGGTCGATTTTTGAGACTTTTGCTAGATCGACCGCCACAGCTGTAATTTTTGAAATTCACTTTTTCTTGTTAGCTATTAAACTTTCAAACGAAACTTACAGCTCCGTAAAATTATGTTTCAAACCAAAATTATGGCCTCTAAACGAAACGTGTTCAACAGGTGGACATCTTTCCTAAAGTGGAGGTGTACTAAAAAGAGATTTTTGTTACTTTGAACTCAAATGGCTTAAAAGGGTTTTTTTTTTATCCGCTGTATCTCAAATAAATCTTAAGATAGTTTTTTTTTTATCAAAGAAATTGTCCATTAGAGTCATTGAAAGTACTTTGACCGAGATTCTTATGATTAATTGTGTTATGTGTTTTAAAATGTTTGCACACAATTGACCGAGAACTGGACCTACATGTTTTACGTGGACTCCGAACGACTAAAATTAGTGTTCTCAAGAAGCTTTGCATAGAACTGTTTGGCTTTATGCGGAGAGGTGATGGTACATGAGAACAATTAATTTCTATTGAATAAAACTTGCTAGGTCAGAAGTATGTATTTGTTATATGGGTGATTCTACGTTAAGAGGCACTAACGGTGGCTCAATCAAAAAACCATACATTAGTTGAACATTTGCGGAAAACGACAATCATACATAATAATAAACAACGTTTGCTTTGTTAAGCCTAGTACTATGCTCGATTGCGTGAAATTTCACTGGCAACAGCCATTTATTTGTTGCGTGAAAATTTTGACAGATATTTTGTTGCGAACGAACAGATCAACTTACAAATAATGATCAACTGATGATCAACTTACAAATTTCGACAAGATGTAAATAAACAGCCACAATTTATTAGAGGAAAAGCAGAAAATCGTTCAGGTTTTTTAATTTTCATATTTGTGATTATATAAATACAAAATAAATATTTATACAAGTATGCATGTCCTTTGCTATGAAGCAGAACAAGTCATTAGTTTATGGCAGTCTGCAAGCTGCGAAGTTTTACGACCGCCAACACCGCGGAAAGGCGCATCCGTATTTACAATTTCCAACAACTGCAATAAATTAATTGCAAAACTTTAGAAATAATACAAAAATATCATTTTAATTAGAAACATTGTTCTTTTGCTTGCACTTTTTTCTTAAATGAAATGGCAATTGTCACTTTTCACGTCAAAATAAATGGTCGGTTCAATTAAATTGCCGTGAAAAAAATGTTGCTATATGCATGTTGCGGAATATAGTACTAGATTTTCCGCAGCGAAGCACTGTACAGTAAGGTGGGTCACCAAAAAAAGTTTGCATTTACCGCCCCTAATATGAAAGCTTATGTTGAGAGGATTTCAGAACAATAAAAATTTTTTTTTTTGGCGAACCCAAAATCTGCCCAAAATGGTCTTTTTTGTATAACTTCGCCAGTTTTAACCCGATCTTGAAAAAAAGTATATCGTTGAAAAGGTCTCAATTAGTGCAATAACCTGTTTTGATAACAATTTTACCTAGGAATTCATCTTTGACCAAATATTTCAATTTTTCGTCGTATTTCCTCAGTACCCCCAAAACTCTAAACTTTTTTTTTAAGATAATAAAAGTTCATACAAAATCATTAAACTTTTGTGAAAGAACTATTAAATTTCATTCGTAGGAAAAAAAGTTACAGCGAATCAAAATTTCAGTGAAGTTCGTCTTCGCTTTTGGACTTTAGCCTTCGGTTCATCTTCGTATCCCCTCGGAATGACTTCGTTCAACTTCGGTTTTGTTCGTTAGTATTCGATTCATCTTCGTTTGGGTTCGTTTTTCAAACCAAATTTCTTCAAAATCGGTCCAGTCGTTCAGGCGTTATTGAGCCATATATATTTTATTACTTTAAGCGCCCTCTATCGAAAGTTTTTATAACTTCTAAAAGTCTATCTTATATTCCTAGGTCAGAAAATCTTCGTATCATCAAAATCGCTCTAGTCGTTTAGCCAGAAACATATTATTACATAAAAAACAATGCAACAATCAAAGCAGCAACTATAGGAAAAAGCACACAACCTCACACACTGGGAACAAAATATTATCAGTACTAAAAACAAACTATCTGCTATTCCTAAAAAATGCTTTTCGTGAAAAGTAACACAAACTTAACAAAACTACCGTCTAATCGCGATGTTATTGAGTATCTTCTGTTTCTTCAGTTTAAATGTACCGTAAGTGTCGCCAAGCATAGAAAACTTTCATATTATAAACCAATTGTGACCAAAAGGCACGTAACGAACAAATATTCCTATAGTTTTGATATCAACGATACGAAGAAAAATAACAAATCTCTTAAAAAAGTATAATGATGTAATGAAACATCCAATTAAATATGAAACAAACGAATGGAATAAGATTTTTATACTTTTGCAATGCAAGTGTGACGTTGAGTTAAGAAAAACATGTAGCTGCTCTGCGACTCAAAGAATTCCGTTCAACAAAATGGAATTCTTCATCGACCAATGTGGAACCAGGTTACTGACTTTCGATAATTTGCCAGAACGGTGATGTACAAAAGGCAGATGATATTGCCGAAAAAATTATGCAATACTTGGATAATCTATTTATCGATAAAAATAAAATTCAAAGAGAAAGAACAAAATTCAGGCAGAAGCCAAAGCAGCATCCCAATACTATGATTTGTTAAAATGCATCTCGTTCGATGGCAAGAAAGAAATGACTTTAAAGAACAAGGTAGTTTTAAACGAAACAAGATTGATGAAAGTTTCCGAAGAGCACGTAACTTTATTAAAGGAGTCAGGTTCAAAATTTATCTTTGTATCTTTGATATCGAAACTATAGGAATATTTGTACGTTGCGTGCCTTTTGGTCACAATTGGTTTATAATATGAAAGTTTTCTATGCTTGGCGACACTTACGGTACATTTAAACTGAAGAAACAGAAGATACTCAATAACATCGCGATTAGACGGTAGTTTTGTTAAGTTTGTGTTACTTTTCACGAAAAGCATTTTTTAGGAATAGCAGATAGTTTGTTTTTAGTACTGATAATATTTTGTTCACAGTGTGTGAGGTTGTGTGCTTTTTCCTATAGTTGCTGCTTTGATTGTTGCATTGTTTTTTATGTAATAATATGTTTCTGGCTAAACGACTAGAGCGATTTTGATGATACGAAGATTTTCTGACCTAGGAATATAAGTTAGACTTTTAGAAGTTATAAAAACTTTTGATAGAGGGCGCTTAAAGTAATAAAATATATATGGCTCAATAACGCCTGAACGACTGGACAGATTTTAAAGAAATTTGGTTTGAAAAACGAACCCAAACGAAGATGAATCGAATACTAACGAACAAAACCGAAGTTGAACGAAGTCATTCCGAGGGGATACGAAGATGAACCGAAGGCTAAAGTCCAAAAGCGAAGACGAACTTCACTGAAATTTTGATTCGCTGTAACTTTTTTTCCTACGAATGAAATTTAATAGTTCTTTCACAAAAGTTTAATGATTTTGTATGAACTTTTATTATCTTAAAAAAAAAGTTTAAAGTTTTGGGGGTACTGAGGAAATACGACGAAAAATTGAAATATTTGGTCAAAGATGAATTCCTATGTAAAATTGTTATCAGAACGGGTTATTGCACTAATTGAGACCTTTTCAACGATATACTTTTTTTCAAGATCGGGTAAAAACTGGCGAAGTTATACAAAAAAGACCATTTGGGGCAGATTTTGGGTTCGCCAAAAAAAAAATTTTTATTGTTCTGAAATCCTCTCAACATAAGCTTTCATATTAGGGGCGGTAAATCCAAACTTTTTTTTTCTCCATATGTGGTGACCCACCTTACTGTACAGCTTTGACGAAAAAGTTGTAAAATGTTCATGCTTGTTTCACAGCTGTCATTTTTTGTATGGAGATTTGAGTAGAATTTCACGTGAAGCCGAACAGAGTACTATGCTTTACCAGTAAATTGCAATACCTAAATTAACATAGTTTAGTTAAAACTGCATGATAACCTTGAAAAAAGTATCTACCCTGGCCTGTCCCTTTACCATCTCGCAAAGAAGTCAGTGTAAATTAATACATTTCTGATTGATAAGACAATTAAGTATTATTTATTTCATTAAGAAGTATTAGTAATAAGGGTAAATATTAAAAAAAAAAATTAAATTGCTTTGATTTTCTATTAAAAACAAATCAGCAATTTTTGTCCCTCGTATTTTAAGTCTCCTACCCTGGACAATTTGCGTGCGTTAAAAAATATCGAGAAAGTAATTGTCGTTACAAATTTAAATCTCAGAGCATTGACTTTGATGTGAAGTTAACAAGAAACGACGCGCAAGCCACTCGCGTCTTCTCATTAACGGGCATCCGCCACTCGGCATGTGCGGATGTGCCGGTGAATGCAGTATCTCCACTGGTAAGTTTTATTCCTTTTTTATTCAAAGTATAACTTTGTTTGTAATATGAATTTACTTTAATCTCTGCGTAGTTTATCGTGATCATTAATTTTTTCTTAACAATATGTACTCTCTTGATTGTGTAAGTTTTTTGGTAAAAGTATCTCTCCCCTGCCGTATCTTCCCTGCCACCCGTGATGCCAGGGTAGAGACCATAAGTCCAGGGTAGGTACAAAATGGGATATAAGCGGTGCCCACGAAAAAAAAGGGATCTTTTCTTAAAATGTGTCAAGTGGGGCATAAAAATAAAGTGTTTTAAATGGTCATTACGAAAATATATACAACTTATATATTTGCGCAGTCGATTGTTTTTTATTTTCATCGTAATTTACTTGTTTACGTTTATTATCTTATTTTAATAGAACACACATTCTATATATTCTATTCAAAATATATTGAAACCAATAAAGAAAATAAAAGCGAAACTAACATTAATATAACCAAAGCGAGGCACGAGAAAAAAATCGAATGTTTTGAGAAAAATTATTCAAAATTTCATGGAAGAAGATTTAAATAGTAAAGTGTGTACGGAAAAAAAAGACGTTGTAACAAAACAAGGAGTAAGAAAACAGAAGCGAGTTATATTGGACACTTTAACCAACTTGCACAAACTTTTCATAAAGAAATCCAAAATTAAAATTTCGTATGCGCTTTTCTGTAAGCTCCGGCCGTTTTGGGTTCTCCAGCCACGCTGTGACAAACGTAACACATGCTTGTGTGTAACGCACAGCAATATTAATTTAATGTTGAATTGTATACACCAAGCAAAGATAATATCGGTGTCAAATCACGTGGGTCTTCTAAATACGATTTGTTGTGACAGATTTAACGAAAAATGCCTTTCGAGAGATTGTGAGAACTGTAAAAACAACACACTTTGCTATAAAGTATTTAATGATTCAATTCCACTACTCTATAAAAAGTGGTAATCTGTACCTCAAGATTATGTCGATGTTAAAACTAAAATGACGCGAAAAATTAAAAAGTGCGTAAAAAGCACAATAAAAATACACCCCCGAGATTTAATTACAGAGTTGGAAAGTAAAATGGAAATCTTTCTTCGGCACGAGTTCAATATAGTGCATCAATATATTGCTGTGAAATCTATAAAGGAAACTCTGACAGATCGAGATGCTATTATTCACGTCGACTTTAGTGAAAATTATCAAACTAAATACGCTGAAGAAGTGCAATCGTTTCATTTTTTACACCAAACAAAATGATAGTGAGTTAAAATGGTCCTGTTATTGCACGTTATCAAAAAAATTATCACACTCTCCACCAGCGATTTGGGCACATTTACAGCCTATACTTGACATCCTTCCCACACAAGTTGAAAACTTGCATTTCCTAAGTGACGGACCGCTCACACAATACCGTAATAAAATTATGTTTTATGCATTGGCAACAAAATTGCAAGTCTTTTTTCCAAATCTCGTAAATTTCACATGGAATTACCACGAAGCCGGTCACGGCAAGGGTGCTCCTGATGGAGTAGGTGCGACGTGCAAAAGAACCGCGGATAGACTTGTTGCAACTGGTAGCGACATTACGTCGCTGGAAGATTTGACAAACGCCCTCCAGAAAAATTGTCCCAATATAAAAGTTTTGACCATTGATGACAAAGATATTTCAAATAAAGAAGTGGAACTTGAAGCAACTGGATATTTAAAAGCTTTCTCAGGCACAATGAAGGTCCATCAACTTACAGGAAGTATATTTCGTCCGAATCACTTGACAATGAAGAGCTTAAGCTGCTTCTGTGATCTTGAGATCTGCAATCAATTTTGTGCTCGGCACTTTGGATTTCGTAACCATGAATTCGAAAACGCGCCTTCATATTGATAAAGTGTATGGACCTGAAACCGAATCTGACGACGAACCACTTGCGTCCTATAAACACAAGAAGCAACTTTAAATATCAGCCTTTTGACGTATCAGAGAGGAAAAGCCAGTTTTTTGAGCAGGAGTGATCTCATTTATATTTTATTTAAATGTTTAATTATTTTTTATGTTTTTTATGTTGTTTTGCTTTTTACTAAATGAAAATAAATATGAAATTAAACTTTGTTTCAAATTGAAACTATAAGAAGTTTGTTTTTTTTATAGAAAAATAAATTATATGATTTTGGCTTATTATCTACTAAGGAATTTTGTTTTCTGAGTTTAACAATTGAAGTTTCATTAAAATGACTGTATGAAGATTTAAAAGTCTGGTTTGATTGTTATACACTATCATAAAAAAAAATGTATAAATAAAGTTGATTCTTAAAAAAATATTGTCGTTTTTGTCTCCACTGTGCAGTAAGGTATCCCACCCTGGCCTTCATGTCTCTACCCTGTGTAGAGTATCTCCCCTGGTCCCTTAAAAAACACGTAAAAGTTAATTAATTGACTGGCCATCTTAAAGTAGTAAACAAAATACTTGATTACATGGTATAACTTCAAAAAAATACATATTTTTAAATATTTATATCACGCCGCCTTTCCTAATATCAGACAACCTCTTAACGTAGAATCACCCATATATGAATATATGAGGAAGAACAAAAGTTTGACTTCCCTGATTCTACGATGCTTGCCACCATTGAATGCTAAGCCCATTTCAAGGCAAAAATGGAGTTCATAGGGTTGGCGGAATATTGCAAAATTCAGCATTGACATTTGACATACAGCATCCAATTATATTGAAAAGATACTCATTTGGTAAAACAAATAAATGGGATCCATGGAGGAGTCAACATAATGAGGTTGTGTGTCAGAACTAGGGATGTCGGGATCCCGAAAATCCCGGGATTAGCCAATTTAATTCCCGGGACTGCCAAAAACAATTTTAATAGCCAATACCATTTTTCAAAATCTTATCTAAAATATTTTTCTTTTGAGGGCACAAACATCATTTGTTACATTGGTAACAAATTGGTTACAAATTGGTTGTTGTGCTTTACGCGTTAGCAACACTTTTTTGATTAAACATCTGACTATATGTTTAGAGCAAAATCACTTACTAAAAACAAAATTTTACAACTTCATGTTAAATTTGAGCACAAAAAAGAGTTAAAGCTTATATAAAATTGTATGACAAGGAATAGTATGCTAGACATTTTATAGAGATTTATTTTACTCGAAGACTGTATACAAAAGGATATCTTTGATCTTAAAATGATTCTTTGCTTCATCATGAGCTTGATAACAGAAGTTGCCTGTGGTCTCCACCCAGTCAAAGTTAATATCGAAGCCTTGTGTACTCGCCAAATCAAATGTGAAGTCGCTTTGAATTTTATGCTGGAAGAAATAAAAAGGAAGAAATCTACTTTGAGCAATCACTTATTTAATAAACTTGTTGAAAGGATCAAGCAACGGAAACAATTCTATCAGTTTATTCTTTTTTAATTAATTCAAATAATATGTTTGGTCTTAAATATAACTTTTCTTAAGCTTCTTGTATTACTGCCACTAGAAAAGAACTCGATAACATCCTCCTAAACGTTTAAAATGAACTTTATTGCGAAAGCGAAATTTATAATACTAACGACGAAGTAGTTGAGATAGATAAGGGAGAAAGTCTTGAAGATAAATTGCATCAGGCTTAAACGAGCAGCTTGCAAATGTCCCATAATAGAAAAAATACAATTTATCAGTAGTTTTGGTAAAAGAAATTGTTCTTTTTTGCTTTTATTTTCAGAAAGCATTCAATTTTTTATCAACAATCCAACCAACAAGTGTTGAAGTGCTTCTCAACTGCAGGTTTTATATTCAATAAATTGAAGTCCAGGTTAGAGGCTAATGCTCTAATGTATGTATTTTTTAGTTTTTTAAAAATTGCATTTTGATCAAAAGAAAGAATAAATTTTTTAGTAATTTCTTTTTTACTCAAATGAATTAACTTTTCTTTTTATATTAAAATAAGTATTATATCATATTATAATACGTAATATTGATCTCAAGTGATTCAAAAAGCTTTTATAATGATAAATTATAATTATCATATAAATTACTGAGGATATGTTTGGCAAATTTCATGTTTGTTTGTTTTTTTGTGGATTGAAAATAATTATTTATTCCTTAATTAAAAACATACAAGAATTATTACAAATCTTACTTGATTGTTATATGAATTTGATATAGAATAATATAATATGATGATTACAGACATGTTGCACATTTGCACATTCGTAAGAAATTACGAAATCAAAACTATCTTTAATCAAATTTCGAGACGACCGGGATTGTATATTTAGATCCCGAAAATCCCGGGATCGACGAATCCAAAATGAAATCCAAATGAAATCCAAATGAAAAAAAACACAAATTGGCCATTTCATCCTTTGTGTTGTGTGCGTTATGAAATGATTGCACACAATTGACCGAAAACTGAACCTACTCCGAACGGCTAAATTTCATATTTCCAAGAAGCTTTATATGGCTCTATTTTCTCTATGAGGTTTGCCATTGTCTGCAGAGAGGGGACGGCCGAACAGAAAAAATTATATCTACTATAAAAATTTTGCTTGGGATGAAGATTGAACCTGAGATTCGTTGGTTCGCATGCCACACACTTAGCACGCACGACCACGGCCGCTACAAATGGAGAGATATGTAAAGATATCAAAATCGCTAGCGCAACTAGAAGAGGTACTCAATTCTCTGTCTTTATGTGCTACAGGAGAGGACATTGATGATAAAGACATTTTAGCACCTGGGCATTTTTTAATTGGATATCTCTAGTTAGAGCAGCTGAGTCAGTTAATAAAGGAAGAAAACAAGCATAAGATCTGTGGAAACTCTAGCAAAAATGGGCATGAATTTCTGTAAGAACTGGAAAGAAGATGCTTGCCCTACAAAAACGAAATAAATTAAAATCATCGAGACTAAATATAAAACAGGGGTAAGTGATTTTGGTAAAAAATGAAAACACATCATCTGCCATATGGCCGATGGGGAGAATTATAGATGTACAATCTTGAGGCAGACAGTTATAGTGGTGCCACTTAAATTGCAAGATGGAATTTTGAAACGATCCATTCATAGAATCTGTTCTTTGGAAATGTCAAGGGATGCTGAAGCGAAGAGTTTATAGCAATTGTCTGCTTCCTGTTGTTTGCAAGAGAAATACAAAAATAACTATTTAAATAACTGTCGTAAATAAATCGCAGTAGATTTGCAAAATCTGCAGTGATTCAGTAGAACATTGAATTTTGTTACAAAGCGCGATAGATACAGCTGCGGTCAAAATAATAGCAGTGCTCTAAAATTCAGACATGCTTGAATCAATAATACTAGTTTAAAAAAGTAGGATCCAGAAAACCCAAAATAATTTCCATATGACCTTTCAACGCCAAAATTTGTATCTTTTGTTTTAGCGAAGCTATAATCGTCCAAAGTTAAAATTTAGAAATAAACTGTGGATTTAGTGTTTTTTTACATAAAAAACAGTCACTTTAACTTTGGACGATTATAGCTTCGCTAAAACAAAAGATACAAAATTTGGCGATATTTCGTTTGATTATCTCTTGATTATAGCTCCGCTACAACAAATAAGACAATAAAAGTTGATATACCGTTGGAATGTTTCATATTTTCTCTAAAATACAAAATTTAATTTTTTATCTTATGGTGTGTTGTTTAAATCCTGGATTAATAAAACTAGACAAGTGTAAAAAGTGTGAAACACCCTGTATCTTGAAAATCCTACCACAACAGTAAAAATTGAGTACAGATTTGGAATCAGCGTTAAAAGGTCATATAGAAATTATTTTGGGTTTTCCGGATCCTACTTTTTTATACTAGTATTATTGATTCAAGCATGTCTGAATTTTAGAGCACTGCTATTATTTTGACCGCAACTATATATTGCCGTTGCAGTAAATTCTGAGTACTTCTTATGTTTCTTTATGTTACTTCTTACTTTTAAAGAACGCCAGTTATTTAAAATATTCTCCTCCTAACTGAGTAATGAGTTATATTTTATATTATATTTGTCATTTTAACGATTTCATAGAATTGTTGCTTTTGCGCTCTTTCCACAATTATAAACGCTAATATCTTGAGAATTTATTGCAGCACAAAGGAGCGGATACAGCAAGTGCTTTTATAAAAACTTTATCTTAGAGATTATAAAAATACAATAATACACACGCACAAAAATTATACATTTGACTTCAAAAACACGAGAACGTGTAAAATTTTAATAACATGCGCCAAAGTTTTTGTACACGGCATCTCACTATTTTTATACCCCCACGCGTACTGCGTAAGGAGTATATTAATTTTGTGACGGCGTGTATAATGACGTGATAGAAAAGTATATATATTCTTGCTCAGCATCACTACCTGAGTTGATTGAGCCATGTCCGTCTGTCTGTCGATACGATTACAGCCGTAATTTTCAAGCTATCGTAATGAAACTTCATATTTAAGCTTTTTTCTAAAAAACAAAGATCAAGTTCGAGAATGGGCTAGATCGGATGAAAACCACGCCTACCTCCCATACAACCCCAATAATGAAAACTCTATAAAGAGGTTAATATTTAAGCAACAATACTGAAATTCGGTATTTGCGTGTTCTATGTCAACACTAAAATGTGTTAGAAAAATGGGTGCCATCTACACACTAACACGCACACCTCCCATACAACCCCAAAATTGATAACTACACAGAGAAAACAAAAAAAAGTAAAACGCACTTTTAAAAAAAAGGTTAGTAAAATGTTTATTTTAAAAACATTTTACGCCACGCAAAAATGAAAATGCTTCCTTAAAAATACAAAAATAAAATAAAACGTTTTAAGAACAAAAACGAACTTGTTTCTATGATATAGCAAGGTAAAATGAATATTTTCTAAAACATTCTACGCATAAATGAGAAGGCATTTTTTAAAATTCAAAAGTAAAATGAAACGTTTTAGAAACAGAAATGAACGTTTTACAATGAAAAAGTAGGCTAAAATAAATATTTTCAAAAACGTTCTACGCCATACAATAATAAAAAGGCACATTTTAAAATACAAAAGTAAAACGAAACGTTTTAGAAACAGCAATGAACGTCTTTACATATTTACAAAAACATGCATTTTTTATAAAATTGTTGTTAAACCGTTTTCAGTTAAGTAAATATGTTAAGACGTTCATTGCTGTTTCTAAAACGTTTCGTTTTACTTTTGTATTTTAAAATGTGCGTTGTTATTTTTGTATGGCGTAGAACGTTTTTGAAAATATTCATTTTAGCCTACTATTTCATTGTAAAACGTTAATTTTTGTTTCTAAATCTTTTTTTTTACTTTTGCATTTTAAAAAATGCGTTATCATTTCTGTGTGGCGTAAAATGTTTTAGAAAATATTCATTTCACCTTACTATATCATAGTAAAACGTTCGTTTTTGTTTTTAAAACGTTTCATTTTACTATTGTATTTTAAAGGAAGTATTTTCATTTTTGCATGGCGTAGAATATTTTTAAAATAAACATTTTACTAACCGTTTTTAAAATGTGCGTTTTACTTTTTTTTGTTTTCTCAGTGTACTTAACATATAGACTGGCGATTCAATGGTTGTGCACTGGGACGTTAAACTTCTTCCAGTCTTGATTGGCACCGACAAAATTGAAAAAATTGCCATCCTTGTAAGCTGGAACGGATCATCAAAGTTCCTTGGTGCACCAAAAGTGACTTCTTCTAGTGGATAAAATATAACAGCTACAGTCTACAACATGTTAGTCAAATGAAACATCTTCGATTGAGTTAGCGCAATGGTATTCGATACAAAAAAAAAAAAAAAACAAATTGGCCATTTCAGCCCTTGAAAGGACTTTGACCGAGCTTCTTATGATCAATTATGTTGTGTGTGTTATTAAATGTTTGTACACAATTGACCGAGAACTGGACCTACATGTTTTATGCCGACTCCGAACGGCTAAAGTTTATGTTCTCAAGAAGCTTTACATGGCATTATTTACTCTCTGAGGTTTGCCATTGTCTGCAGAGAGGTGGTGACCTATCAGAAAAATTTTTTATTGAAAAAAACTTTTCGCCGCGGCTGGGGATCGAACCCGGGCTCCGAGCATGCTAAGCCACACACTTAACCTGCATGCCACGGTCATCACCACTTCCAGCGGTCATCACCAGGTATTCGATACCACTTCCAGCAATATTGGAGGCAAAGCTGATGCATGTTTTCTTTTACAGAAATCCATGGATCGGAAATTACTCAATTTTGCATGCCGACACCATATCTACGAGATCGTTTTACGAAGTGTTTTTGAATAAAAAATGTCTTCGACATCTGCTCCTGATGTTTCCATATTCGACAGATTATCAAAGGCATGGACAACAATTGATAAAACTTCATTCAAAAGTAGTCTGGAAGATGATGTTTTTTGTTAAAAATTAAAAAGATATAGAGTGTAATGCCATGAAAAGTTTTTGCCTTAAAAAACATCTGAATCCCACAATCGCGACGACTACAAGGAATTCTTAGAACTTGTTCTTATTTTTATTGGTGAATGTAGAAACATCCTCACTCCTGGTCCAACAAGTCACTCGCGGAATACATGCGGAATCGAGACGTTTGCATATTTGGTTTGGTTGCACGAATGCTATTGCAGCACCAAACCAAGATTTAAATTTTATAAGCGATGCAGTGAAAAACGCTCAAATTGATTCAGAAATATCACAAGTTATTTTTAAAAAAAATTAAGAACCATTTATGGTATTTATCAGAAGAAGGAATGCCTCTAGCATTGTTTGATTCAAACGTTTCAATCGAAGATAAGAATGAAATGGTTCGATGCTTACGTCTTACAAGTCCAAATATACAATTAAAAATGAGCGCTATATTGAAAATCCAGAAACATTGTCGATTTATAAATTGAGCGATTTTGTTTCCCATAAAACGAAATACTTTTTTAGTCGTTTTGGAATATCGCCAGATTTTTTAAATTTTCACCCAACGATGTGGGAAAACAACAATGATTTTGAAGGTAGTATTTTTTGTAATAACGTTTTTGTCGTTAATGATACCGCTGAAAGGGGAGTTAAATTAATGAAAGATTTTAACAAAGTTCTAACTAACGATGAAGAAAAAAAACAAATATTGCTTCAAGTAGTTAAATCCTACCGCAAAAATTATCCATCTTATATAGGATCAGAATTGATATAACAAATAAAGTATTTAAACTCTGTGAATTAATATTTCCAATAATTTTAATTTCAGTGACTAGCTTTAAACTTAATTAAATTAAATTAACTTTTGCAATAAAAATTTTAAAATAACATCAATATTCTACATACATTCGGTATATTCAAGGTCAAAAAATCTTATCTTTCGCATCGAACCCGTAAGTAAGTAGAGTTCGTATCACTAATGAATTGAATATGGATTAACAAGAAATCGCACGTGAACAGCGTCGTGTTAGTATGGCACGAGGCGTGGCACTTTTTAAAGAACACACATTTTCAGTTTTACTTTTGCTTATGAATCGCACTATTGTTACGTGGCCTTCGACTGTCAAATTAAAGCGATCCTTGGAAAGGGAGGTATGGCACCACCCATTCAATTCCATTAGGTATTTGATATACAATAGATTTGTAGCGAAATATTGTATAATAATGAACTCAGTATGAAGTAACTGATTCTCTGGTCAGGTCTTTCAATTATAAACAGGTATTGGCAATGGAAAACGGGGCGTGGCTCTGCCCATACAATTAA
This sequence comes from Tetanocera ferruginea, assembly GCA_958299015.1. NCBI lineage: Eukaryota > Metazoa > Arthropoda > Insecta > Diptera > Sciomyzidae > Tetanocera > Tetanocera ferruginea. The sequence goes on from OY282640.1 coordinate 68,411,610, forward strand.
AATTTTCTATACAGAATAGCTATGGAAGAAAAAGTCACAGAACATTTTAACTCAGAATGGAGTTACTATTTGATGGTGTCCTGCTACTGAAAACTTAGAAGGAACATTTTACAAGGGGTGTGACTCCAAAAGATAATTTGTTATATTTAATAGCTTTGGAAATAATGGTCAAGGAATATTGAAACAGAGTGGAGTTAGTATTTGTTGATGGCCTTCTATTGGCAAACTGGAACAAGCATTGGGAAAGGACGGTAGCAACGCGCCGGGTACCAGCTAGATTTAAATAATTGCAATGTTTTCTATTCGATTTTATATTTTTTTTTAAATATATATTTCCAATATTTTTACAATATCGCACACTAAATTCAAAACAGTCACAACTCAAAATATTTATTTATGGAATTTTTGTTATAAATCAATTCACAAAACACATATCTTACTATCTTTTCCATTATTTTTTTCAGTAACTGGAAGAATTAAGTTTGTGTGCTTAAGGTACTATTACAGTGTGTAAATAATGAAAAATAATTTTTTTGTTTTTTTTAGAATCTGGTTCCTTAAGGTCTTAAGAATACGTATACGAAATTTTAGAAAAAAATATCAAATGAAAAAAAAGATATAACATACATTTTATTCGTATGTCGCAAATAATCGTTCATAGAAGAAAATCTAATCGCGTTTTTCTCAAAACATGTTTGGATTTTCATAAACTCTGTCAAGCACTCTACCTAAAAAAAGGAGAGAAAATTTTGTTTATTGTTTTTTATGGCTAAGAATTTCTGCCAAAAACAGGGGTTTTTTGTAAATTTAAATTTTTTGTATTTTTCTGTTTTTTTTTATTTGCATAGGTAGAGTGCTCAACTACATCCCTTTACTGAAGAATGCACTTTAATTTTTTACTTTCAGACGCCTTGAAAATGCTGGAGACGAGAAATCAACTAACAACCTTTTTTTAAACACGCCAACTTCAACGACCTCTAGAAAAGAAACAACAAATACAAAAACAAAAAAAAAAACATTTTTTTTTATATACTCGACTTTAACTGTACATAATATAAATAAATTTGACTTAAATAATTTATTAATACTATGTAAAAAAATTAATAAAAAAGGTGTTGTTTTTAATAGCTTCACACTGTAATAGTACCTTAAATAAAAATTGTTTTTCTTCTGCAGTTTCGACCAAAGAGTTTTATTTTTCGCTTCTTCTGAAAAGTTTTATTTTTTGAGTTGTGACTGTTTTGTATTAACTGTGCGTTATGTTATCAGTTACTCTGAGCATGAGAATCTTTACTGTAGAACACTCTGTACTTTTTGAGTCTGATAAACTCTTTAACCTCCAAATCGATAATGATGATAGAAATGAAATACAGCTGACAATAACACTTGCTTTTTATTTATAAAAATTCAATTGCGCCCTAGATTCATAAAATATGAGCTGTACATCAAGAATATCAGTATGTTATTGTGTATATTCTTTTAATTGTACATTAGCATCATGACTTTGAACCGAAATAGTTAAGTTTCGCTAAATTTAAGAAATTTTTCAGCAATCAGAAGAGATGCGAAGCCGTTCACAATGTCTATTTAATCCGTATGTAAGTATATATGAAAAAAGAAATTTATAGTTATCAAATAAACAAATAGGTCGGTCGTCTGTCACTCATATCAAGCAGTAATACTTTAAGATATTTTTAAAGTGTACTTTTATAAATGAGGAAAAAAAAATAATGGACTCTTGTAAATATGAAATGGAAAATTACCAAATCCAAAAGTGTACTTTTGAAAATAAGGCGTTCTTTTGTACTGACGGAACTGAAAGTGTACCCCAAAAGGTACAATTGTAACCCTTGGAGCATCACTGATATCAAGCCACTGAACGCAGCGAAACCAAAAACAAGTAAAGAAAGTCTAAAGTCGGTCTAGCTCGACTATGAAATATCCTAAACCTACTTTTTAAAAATACAATAATAGTACTGAAAAGGGAAGTGTGCGTAGGCGGATGAAGTACATAATTTATATGCGTTTCAATTTTGATGAAAAATTTATAATGCTTTAGTAGTGCTTTCGCTATCGTGGGTTGTATGGGGGGTGGGCGAGTTCGTGGACGGATTACGCCTAATTTTTGAACACATCTTAGTTTTGGTATAAAATACATTCATACATACCAAATTTAATCTCTGTAGGTTAAACATAAGCTTATTTATAGAATTTTAAATTTTAGGGTTGTATGGGAGGTGGGCGTGTCCGTGAAAGGATGACATCTATTTTTCGAAGACATCTTTGTTTTGATATAAAATAGATAAATACCAAATTTTATCTCTTTAGGTTAAACATGTGATTATGTATTGAGTTTTTAATTTTTGGGTTGTATCGGAGGTGGGCGTATCCGTGAGCGGATGACATCCATTTTTCGAAGACATCTTTGTTTTGATATAAAAAAAAGATAAATACCTAATTTTAGTTGTGTAGGTAGTTTGTTGGATCCTTGTGACCATGTGAGCCGAGTTTCATATAATTATCTCAACTCCTTCTTCCTATCCTGTGTTTACGGAAAACACACAGGCGGACGGACGGACATGGATAGATCAACTCACGAGGTGACTCTGATCAAGAATATATATACTTTTCTATACCGGACTCGATGATTTCTTTGCGTTACAAACGTTTGCGCGAAGTTAATATACCCTGACCTTTCAGGTTAAGGGTATACAAAAAAAAATCCCACAAAGTCTCATTTCCCCAAATCACGAAGTATATATTAGAAGCACACTGCAAAATTTTGCTCCTCAAACGTATATTTTCATTTTAAAACAAGTAAAGAAAGTCTAAAGTCGGTTTAGCCCGACTATATAATACCCTAAACCTACTTTTTCAAAATACAATAATAGTGTTGAAAATGGGAGTGTCCGTGAGCAGATGAAGCCCTTATTTTATTTGAATTTAAATTTTGATGACGAATTTATATATACCAAGTTTTATTCCTGTAGCTCACATAAATAATAATGCCTTTATAGTATATTCGTTCGTGGATGGATTACGCCCGATTTTTTAATGTATCTTAGTTTTGGTATAAAATACATGCATACCAACTTTTATCTCTGTAGGTTAATCTTATTTATTGAGATTTCAATATTTGGGTTGTAAGGGTGGTGGGCGTGTCCGTGGTTGGATGACATCCATTTTTATACCCCCACTTGTACTGCGTAAGGGGTATATTAATTTTGTCACGACGTGTGTAACGCCCATAAGGAGGCGTGTTAGGTATAGAAAAGTACATATTTTCTTGCTCAGCATCACCACCTGAGTTGATTTAGCCATGTCCGTCTGTCTGTCCGTCTATGGACACGATTACAGCCGTTATTTTAAAGCTATCGTACTGAAATTTGATATTTAATCTTTTTTCTACAAAGCTTAGATCAAGTTCGAGAATAGGCTAAATAGGATGAAAACCACGCCCACCTCCCATATAACCCCAAAATTTAAAACTCTATAAAAAGGCTTCTCCTTAAACTACAGAAAAAAAATTTGAAACGTTTTTATTTTATATCAAAACTAAATTGTGGAAGAAAAGTGGGCGTCATTCTACTACGAACACTCCCACCTTCCATACAACCCCAAATTGAAAACTTTATAAAGAGGTTTGTCTTTACTTTGCAGGAAAACAATTTAATATGAATGTATTTTAGACGTCATCAAAATAGTAACATTTTTTTAAAACTCATACAAAAAGAGCTACAATTTAAGATTTTGTCCCATAATGAATCGGCCGTGGGGGAACAAAATCGTGGATTTAAACTTCCGCTAAGCCGAAGATATACCTTACTAGTTCCAAACCATCTTTGTTTTGTTATAAAATACAAACGCACCAAATTTTATTTCCGTCCGTTTACCATAATCTTATTAATTGCGTTTTCATATTTTGGGTTGCATGGGAAGTGGGCGTGTCTGTGGGAAAATTATGTCCATTTTTCAAAATCATATTCGGTTTGTTATAAAAAACATTCGTTCCAAATTTTATCTCTGTAGATTAAACATAAGCTTATATATTGAGTTTTAAATTTTTGGGTTATATGGGAGGTATGCGTGGCCGTAGTCTTTCGTAGAAAACGTCTTTGCTTTGATATAAAATACATGCGTTCCAAATTTTATCTCAGTAGGTTAAACACGAGCTTATTTATTGAGTTTTGGGTAGTGGGCGTGTCCGTGGGCGGATGACACCCATATTTCAAATACATCTTTGTTTTGATATAAAATACATACTTTCCAAATTTTATTCCTGTACGTTAAACATGAGCTTATTTATTGAGTTTTCCATTTGTGGGTTGCATGGGAGGTGGGAGTGTCCGTGGGCGGATTCCAAAAATATTCAATAGTGTAGATCCTTGGATCCATGTTTCCATGTGTACCGAGTTTCATTCAATTATCTCAACTCCTTCTTATCCTGTGTTTACGGACAACAAACAGACAGACGGACGGACTGACGGACATGGATAGCTCGACTCAGGAGGCGACCCTGATAAAGAATATATATACTTTTCTGTACTGAACTATTGAACTCTCTGCGTTCTATGCGTTACAAACGTTTGCACAAAGTTAATATACCCTGACCTTTCAGGTTTAGGTTATAAACAGACATTTTAAAATTAGCTTCTAACGTTCATTTGATTTTCTATAATTAACATTTTAAACTGAGCTTTTAAAATATTCAAGTGATAATTAGAAGCTATTTTAAAAGACCAAACGAATGTTTTAAAAGCTCAATTCGGTCAATAAAAACGGTTAGTAAAATGTATATTTTTTTAAATGAATATTTTCAAAAACATTCTACACCACACAAAAATAAAAACGCACACTTTTAAATACAAAAGTAAAACAAAACGGTTTTAGGTGCAGTTATAGTAAGAAATTAGTATTTGCTTGGATTTTATTTACAATTGGTGAGTTTTGGCTAATTTAAATGTAAAATTATTTTCTTAATGATATGTTTTTAAGATTTTTCAAAATTCCAACGAGAAAACAAATAGAAAGAGCACCAAAAATTGTGTTGTGGCTGTACTGTAAAAGTACAAGCGATCGGCAGCTACAGCATCAGCATATTTTCAGCTGCCGTAGTCGATGATCGGCTGCTGCTGTCTGCTGTGTAAAATACGACAGTCAATCACACAGCAGTTCAGGACAGACTATCGTAGTTGATATTTAGCTGCTGCTGTCTGCTGCGTAAAATTTCACAGTCAAAGCACAGTTCATGAATGAGCTGTAGTAGTCGATGAAGTGCGTTCATCCCATACAAAATTGGTGCAAAAATAGAAGGAGTGCACATATGATAATGAAATTTTGTGTGCTTTGTTATTTTAAGCCAATTAAGAAAAATTGCAAAAATGGATGAATTGGTCAGTTCTTAGAGGTACCTTCCTAACATTATTTTATGTGGGATTTTTTGGTTATAGCTTATCAAAATTCGCAAAATTTTGAGCTTTTAGATGCTTTTTTAAAGGTAAGGAAATTTTTTTTTTATAACAAAATATATGCTCAAAAAATTATTACCATAAGCAAAATATATTTTAAAATAATCCTCTAACAGATCAATTCTGTCGCAGTAACATTAATCTTATTACCGAAGAAATTAACCATTTGGTAACTAATACTCCCTTTTGGTATTCTACAACCACTCCTTATCGGTGAATGTTGTTAGCATCTATTTCGGTGGTAACAAGCAAAACAGCTGACTTATTATTGCTTAGATTAAGACAAGTGCTCAAAAACTGATTAAAATTGATACAAAACTGTAGCTGCGCCGGCGTAGTGCGTGCATATTTCGTGCTAAGGAAAACAAATATACTAAAAGTTCATAAAATGCAATTAATTCCATGTTTTTTCTTTTAATTTTCCATTGTTGGAATGCCTATTTATTAAGATAAGATAAAGCATTTAAAAATTGGGCGGAAGTATGTGGGCGTGGCACTCTATAATAACTCCTAAACACCTGGACCGATTTCAATGAAATTTGGAATGAAGGCTCGTCTACGCCCAAGATAACATTGGCAATAAAAAATTCCAAAGACTTCCGTAAGAGGGCGCTGTAAGTAGTGCGTTTTAAAGAATCAATAACTCCTAAACGCCTGAATCGATTTCAATGATATTTGGTATGAAGGTTCAAATGCACCCACATAAAACATAGGCTATAGAAAAATTCCAAAGACTTCCGCAAGAGGGAGCTTTAAGAAGTGTAGCTGTAAGAGTTAATAACTCTTAAACGACTTGACGACTTTGCTAAAATTTGGTATGTGAAATAACCTGATCCTGCAACAGAATTGAGGCTATTCCATGAATTTCAGAAATCTTCCGTAAAAGGGCGGTTTAAGCAATCAACTGTGTCTGGCTCATTCACGTAAAAACGGATTTCAATGAAACTTGGTAAGCATTCGCATCTGTTACTGAAATAGCTCCTATGCTTTTAGAAGTCTTTTCGGCAAAAATCAAGGATTGAGCCGAAGGCAAACGAAATCAAGAACCAAATACTAACGAAAAAAAAAAGTTTAACGAATAAGAGCAGAAGCTTTATAGAGATGAACAGAAATCGACCAAAACCGAAGTTGAATGAATACAATCCAAAAATCGAATCGATCCCAAAAGGATTTTTTACAATTGGAATTTTTGTTGACATAAGAAAAACTTAGAAAAACTTTAAACGCATTTTTCTCGAAATGACTTTTTACAAACTGGGTGACCATTTTCCTCAGAAACCAGGTATCAGATCGAGACGTTGAAGATGTCACTTTTTTTGTAATCATGGCCGGTAGGTACAGTTTTACGGAAATTTGACTAAACACTTTCGACGGACGGAGGGGGCAAAACCCCAAAAAACGATAATGTAAAGAATTTAATTGATAATTTAAAAAATGTTAAAATGAGAGTAGTTTTAAAAATTTTCGTTTATCGATACCGAACAGTATCGACCAAAACCGAAGTTGAACAAAGGCAATCACCAAATCGAATCGATCCCAAAAGGATTTTTTAAAATTAGAATTTTGTTTTTGAGATAAAAATCCATATTTAATGCATGCTAAGAAAAACTTTAAACGCATTGTTCTCGAAATGACTTTTGCAAACTGCGTGACCATTGTTCTTAGAACCCAGATGTCAGATCGAGACGTTGAAGATGTAATTTTTTTTTTTTTTTTAAATGACCGTCATAATGTTTTACGACAATTAGACTACACACTTTTGACGGAGGGAAGGGGAAAAACCCGAAAAACGATAATTTAAAAAATTTAAAAATTTAATTGATAATTTAAAAAATGTTAAAATGAGAGCAGCTTTAAAAATCGTACTTTTTCTTTGCTCAAGGCATAACCCCGAGTAACACCGGGCAAAATCCGCTAGTTTATAATAAAATAAACATCCCAATCAGCCATTTAGAAATATTACTTGGAATCAGCTTACATGCAATACAAAAAGCAAGCCTTATCCAAGCACGCTTGAAAAACACTTGCACAGGTAATAAATTTCCAAGTTCTTTTGTTTAACTATTGCGTAAAACACAAAAAGCAAGTGATGTACAATTATACTTGGAAAGGCTTGCATTAAGTAAGTGTTTTGCAATCATACTTAGAAAACGCTGACAACGGTAATAGTTTTACAACAATTCAAAGTTGTGATGCTCTCATATATACATATATAACTGTATATTATTTTCATTTTGTTCGCTCAGCAGCCATAAGGCTTACGGCAAGCTGTTAGAATGTCCGACTCATATGCGGTGGTTCGCGCGTTCGATCCCTGGTGTAGCAAACACAAAAATTTTTGAAGGCATTCAATTTTTCATATAAATATATGCTTCAATATTAACAAACGAAAATAAAAAATTAATAAAAATAAAAATGTTCCGGTTGGGAATTGAACCTTGGATGTCCAAATCACAACAAAAATCAAATAAACAAGTGGTTAACCAACTGAGTCACGGAGTAAATATTTTTCGCGAGTGCTAATTGATTTGTTGAATGTAGCACATTTGGAAAAAGCTTATTAAAACACTTATATCCAATTGTAAAAACAACACTTGGATCAAGCTTGAAGTAAGGAATATTATTCCAAGGGTTCGCTTTCGGTTTTTTCTACAATTACATGTTAGCGTTCTACAATAGTAAATAAAAGCGTTATCCAAGCTTGAGGCTTACGTTTGTTCGCTTGTTTAAAGCTTATTCTAAGCTTGTTTGGCTGATTGGGATGATTTTGAAAATGTGTGTGTCATCCACATACGGATACGCCTACAACCCATTAAATTTAAAACTCCATAAATAAACTTGGCCCTACAGAGATAAAATTTGGTATGTATGTATTTAATACCATCCAAGAACACGCCCACTTCCCATACATTCCACATAAGCGAAAGCTCTATAAAGGCATTAAAATTTGAGCTATAGGAATTAAACTTGGTATCTGTAAATTTTTCATCAACATTTAAATGCATATGAAATATTCATCCCCCACGGACAAGACCATTTTCAATACTATAATTGCATTTTGAAAAAGTTGGCTTAAGGTATTTCATAGTGGGCTAGACCGACTTTACTTGTTTTAACTCCTGTATATTAATAACTCTTGTTAATTTTATTCCTGTATCTGAAAGAGAAGACCCTTTACATAGTTTTCAATTTTGGGGTTGTATAAACTAACACGCCTTAGTTTAAGTACAAACTATGCACACACCGAGTATTGTTTTTCTAGCTTGAATATTAGCCTCTTTATAGAATTTTTTGAGTGGTTTTCATCCGATTTGGCACATTTTCAATTGCTATTTATTTAAATTATGGCACCAAAAATTGCTATTTTGAAAGTGGGAGTTATTTCGTTTTTAAAAGTAGGACTTATTTCGTCAATTGGTGGGACTTATTTCGTTACGCGTTTTTATTTTAAGTGGACTTATTTCTTTTGAGTGGGAATAAATTCGTTTTGTAAAGTGGGAGTTATTTCATACCCCTAAATTTATATTTTGTTGGGATTGATTTCGTTTTAAGTGGGACTTATTTCATTTTCATAATTTTGCATTTTAAGTGAATGCTTAATAATTTTTGCCGTTATTTGTTATTTACGTTATTTATTTTTTTATTTATTTTTGCCGTTATTTACGAATCCAAGCGTTGTTACTAGTAGGCGTTCTCTATACGTTCCTTGACCGAAAAAAGAATTAATAATAAATTCTGGAACTCTATCAAAATTCGTAATACCCATTCCATTAAGAAGCCTTACTTCTTATTTGAAATCGCGTTAAACAGTGAAAAAGTGGGACTTATTTCATTTAAGAAATTTATTATTCAAGGGGGAGTTATTTCATTTTGAGTGGGAGTTATTTCATTTCTTATTTCGTTTTCAAAAGTGGGACTTATTTCGTGTTTAATTTTTTAAGCAATTTTTGGTGGGACTTATTTCGTTTTTAAAAGTGGGACTTATTTCGTGGGAGTTATATAATAGACCTGTTAAACCTATTCAGTCAAGTATGCCTGAGTTCGGAAATGGGAAGATAGATAAGTAGGAAAGAAAGTGAAAAATCAAGAGAAACAAGTGTAGAATGTTGTATGTGTGGCGAAGCGCTATATTAACATGCGAATTTGAATCTGAGGCAAGAGTTATGCCTTTACATCAGTCAATTCGAGCTATTAAGCAATATCATTCCACAAACATCTCTACGACCGACTACAACTCCTAAAGTCATATATTTATTGATGAATTATTAATTTAAGTTGATTAGAAATGGGTAAAGATTTAAAGAAAGGTAAGAGCGTAGGACCATGGTTAGACCGGAATTCGAACCTGGCACCTCTGAGTTGACAGGCAAGCACGCTAACCACTTGACTACCGGGGCCCCTGAGCGTCGCTTCATCCGGCAACTATTTGGAAAAATAATAAGTAAATTCAAAATTTTTATTAAAACTCTGTTCACACAAAGTCCGAAAATCCGCTTTTCGGACATCAGTGGCTTTTTAGCTTAAAAAAACAACATTTTCGCCTCAGGAAAACAATCAAATGAAAAGCAGCTTTTTGTTTCGTTTTCAACGAAAAGCTCTGTAAAGCTAAAAAATAACCCTCCTTTTAAGTCTGCTTGTTGAAGTAAAATCAAAATCTATTACTAAAATCCAGGTTTTCACTGATATTTGACATTTCGTCTGTCTGTTTTACAAAAGGAGCATCTTATTTTATTAGAACAAAAAAACAAAACGCAATAATAAGAAACATATGACTGCTCTTGGTCAAATTAAAAGCTGCTTTTCAAGTGTGAACACTTTATTCTGAGAGATTTTTCTGTCAGTGTGTTAAAATAAGGATAGATTACAACTACCCAACTACACACTGACTTGGGTAGTTGGGTACGGGTAGATTGAGTACTTTTGATTACTGCGAGCACCCTTAACTGCATTTGAGTACTTTGTAGAATAACAGCTGATGAGAGATAAGCGACAGCTAGAAAAGAGTTGCCACCATATTATTCATGTCATTTTATGAGCGCAAAATTTAGGCCATTATACGGGCGCACAGTACTTTGAGCCCATACAAAAGTGAGGAAAAAAAAACAAGGAGTCGTTCGATTGTTATGAAATTTTGCATGTTTATGTATTTTTGGTTCTTGATTTCAAATATTGAATCAGATTTTACGTAAATCAAGCATTTGAGCCAAAAATTAGGTTTTTAAAAAAAATTTTCCTATATTAAATTCAATGAATAAGAACTTTTAAAAGACAAAAAAATTTTAATTAAATATATTAATTTTAAACGATTGAGACTTTAACTTTTTTATTCTGAAAACCGTTTGGCAATATATTTTTTTTAAAACATGTAAGAAAATATGTTTTGCAAAAAAAAAAAAATATTACTCGTATTGGTATTTTTATACCCTAAACCTGAAAGTCAGGGTATATTAACTTTGTGCAAACGTTTGTAACGCATAGAACGAAGCGAGTCCTGTATAGAAAGGTATATATATTCTTGATCAGCGTCACCACGTGAGTCGAGCTATCCATGTCCGTCCATCCGTCCGTCCGTCCGTCTGTGTGTTGTCCGTATACACAGGATAAGAAGAAGGAGTTGAGATAATTGAATGAAACTTGGTACACATAGTCACATGGACCCAAGGATTTGCACTATTGAATATTTTTGGAATCCGCCCACGGACACGCCTACCTCCCATACAACGCAAAAATTGAAAACCGCATAACTCAGCTAATAATTAACCTACAACAATAAAATTTGGTATGTATGTGTTTTATATCAACACAAAGATGTTTTTGAAAAATGGGTGTCATCCACTCATGGACACGCCCACCTCCCATAAAACCCAAAAAGTTTAAAACTCAATAAATAAGATTATGTTTGTCATAGAGAAATTATATTTGGTATGTATGTATTTTATACCAAAACTAAGGTGTGTTCAAAAATTGGAAGTAATCCGTCCATGAACACGCCCACCTCCCATAGCGAAAGCACAATAAAGGCATTAACTGTGAGCTACAGGAATAAAACTTGGTGTGTGTACATTTTTCATCACCATTTAAATGCAATTAAAACATAGGGTTCATCCGCCCACGGAGACGCCCATTTACAATAAAAAATTTTTTATTTTTGAAAGGTGGGTTTAGGGTATTTCATAGTCGGCCTAGACCGACTTTAGACTTTCTTTACTTGTTTTTAATTAAGTTAATAGGAGTAAATAAAACTAAATAAAAACTAGAAAGATATACTTTCGATTTGGCTGAAGTTAAAATACCAGCGTACTAGGTTGCTAAGAAGTGACATTTGATTTATTTATTTATTTAGTCTGCAATTGCAAGGCAATTTACTTATTCTAACAGGATTTATTTATTTTTTTTTGTTTTCTCCTTCTCCATTCCTTGTTATTATGTTCAATGATATCAATTCAATGTGGGCGTAATCCGCCCACCTGAATGACATGATTTCAAGAACATGTCGAAAAGAAAAGGCAAGAAGAAAAGCAAAAATAAGGTGAACTTACATACTAACATATCTATACTATTATATAAAAGGCTTCTCACGTATCTACGTAGGCGTGTAACTCAAGAACTACTCAATCGATTTTAATTCTTTCCCTAACATAAAGCAACATGTTTAACTTAGTTCATGAAGTCCCTTTTTTTCTTTAAAACTGCTCTTTAAAGTTATTAAAACTTGAGTTTAAAAAGTAGCCAAAAAAGTCAAATCCAAAAGACATTGCTGCATTGAATCGTTAGATACGCAACCAGCGCGCTGCAGCGTAAAGCTTTCTCACTCTTTTTCTCTCCGATTGTGTTTGTTGTTATTGTTGCTTTTACTTAATGCTGAAATCGCAATATTGCGTTAGGTCGGTCGTGCGCCGATCGTACTTTATATCGACGTTGCATAAACTTTACGAGATGAGCTGTCAGAACGCACGACCTATAAAGTAACAAAACTCAATGTTGCGCTGACAGATCGTGCGTCTGTAATTTTGGCGATGCCAATAAAAGCAGCTATACAAAAATGCCCACAAAAGTTGTTCTTACCTGTTTCGCCAACGCATATTTATACAAAGATAATTTGAAGAAAAATAATACAAATAGATTAACTTTATCAAAATTTTCATTTGATTACTTAAATAGCATGAGTTATTAAAAAAAATTATATAAAACATAAATTCCAGCGATAATAAAAGAAATCCCACGAAAATTTATCTTTGCCAGTGAAACCATAAAACACCCACATTTTAAGCGCTTCCAACGAAAATGCAACTCTGGTATATGAAGAAATGTCAAACGCACGACCGAGTAGAACATTTTTCTACTTATCTCGTTAGATCGTACTTTGGTCGTATTTTATCTCTTCTTCTTGTTTTACGATATAAAGTACGACCAACGCTTGAGGTCGTATTTAGATTTGCACCATAAGAACACGTTGATCTCTACTCGAGCTGTCAACGCACGACCGACCTAACGCAGTATTGCGATTTAGCCATAAAGTGCTTTAAATAAGGGATGTTTTACGTACAAGAGCAGACGCAAGAAGTTGTCTCATTCAGTTGGCGCCATGATCAGTGTTGCCGTTTTGGCTATTTATAGCCAAAAGTGGCTATTTTTTTTGCTCGTAGGGGAAGAGTGGCATGAAAAAGCCAAGTTTTGAAAGAGCCATCTTGATTTACGCAGTAGTTTTCATACGAATGCTTCTTAAATTATAATTTTTAAGAAGCAATACTCGCCATATGGCACCCTCGAACATTTGACAGTTCACTGATAATAAACGACGATGGTGTATCGTATTTTGGATTTCTTCATCATTAAGTAAGTTTTTCAGAACATTTTATTTGTTTGGTGACGTCTTCACCTTTAAAACTAACAGTAATATTATTATACTATAATTTTATGGAAATATTAGGCCTACCAATAACATATTTATTTTGCCGGAAAAATCTTGATTTCATACTAGTTTTTGAGGTTATGTTTCTTTGGACAATATGTTTTGAAAGAGCTGGGTTGCGGTGGTATGAAGAAGCGTAAAGGAAGTTTAAATTATTTTTTTTCAAAAATGTTTGTAAGTGTTTTAAACCTCTTATTTTGTTTTTTGAATAGGTTTTATTATTATAGATTTTCTTCAAAGCGATTTAATTGTTTTGCTAAAAATATTTTTAAGTTTTTTAACTATTTTTTGTTTTTAGTTTTGAATTTTTTTATTTATTTGATTTGTTTTTGTAAAAACAATACTTTTTGTAATAACAACTAATATTTTTTATAAAATATTCGTTATTTTTCGTGTTAAGTCTTGTAATAAGAAGATGGCTCTTTCAAAACTTTGGTTGGCTCTTTCAATGCCCATGTGTTATGAAAGAGCCGAATTTTATGTTTTTTATAAATGGCTACAGGTCCAAGAATATTGTTGATTTTGGAAAATATTAAATGGTATTACGTTCATAAATGAATGAGCAAATACTTTTGATACAAGAATTATAATTTTATTAATTATTTTTAAATATTTTGTAACTTTTTTAAAACTGGCTCTTTCATGCCACTCTTCCCCTAATCAGTTTTGGATATTTGGCGATTTTATTTTTCATTTGGCTATTTTTTTAATCGGCTATGTTTTTGCATTCCGGCGAAAATTAATTTTTTATTTTACATATAACATTTTCAATTACCTGAGAATCGCCAGCGAATCGCTAGGAAGATCAAGCATTTGCCTTTGAACTCATCTGAGAATCATCCGGGCATCACCGACTGTAAGCTGCTTAGGCCGATTCGCCGAGACTATTCGCCAATGAACCGCCGAGAGCATTTATAAGAAATTCGCCGAAAAGGATGGCAAACAAAGTCCATTTAAGAGTTCTCAGCAATTTGTTCCGAAGCATCGTTGTTCTGTCCGAATACAATGAAATTTTGTGAATGTTTTTATTTCGCTTCGATATAATGCGCCGTTGCTTTGAAACTATACTAGTTCAACTTTTTGATTAATTTTATCGATTTGTCAGAGCCTGCTTCATATTACCATGATAGATTTTGAACATTTTTGAAAAATCCATCTTGGGATGAATCACTGGTGCATCGCAAAATCCACTTCTCTGCCAATCGTCTTCCAAATGATTCAGGGAAATGATTTAAAATTTGTAAGCGAGGGTGAATTCTATCTTCATTTATCCAATATATCCAGTTATCCAATACCAGAATATCCAATATCCAATATCCAATAGTGTGACATGTGACATCTTGAATCATGTACCACATTAGAGTATGCAACAATGTTATAACTTTGATCATTGAAAGTAATTGTGGTATGTTTTCAAAAGTAAAATTAAGCAAGTCAGCATGGAAAAGAAAGTTGATATAGCACTCCGCCACACATAAAACATTCTTCACTTGTTTTACTTGATTTCACTTTCTCACCTACTTATCTACCTCCTATAGACCTTCTGAACCAAGGCAGACTTGACTGAATAGGTTTGACACTTGAAATCCTTGGTTCGAAGCTAAAAAACCTGTAATACTTTTTTACTTCCGAAAATGCAAACCTTATTTTTAAGAAGTTTTTCTACTCTTATCAAGTAAAAAATAAATGGGATAAGCCCTTCTATATTAAAGATCCGTCTATTTAAATGATATATGCCCTAAAAATGTTTAAAATATGCTCTTATATTCTTAACATATAAATTTTTTCCAGTAAAAAACGGAACTATGTTCTATAAAAAACTAGTTATTTAAAATAGGTATGAATGTTTTTTTCTAATACAATTAATTAATCTTTTGGCTATATTTTTTACATTTTGGCTATTTTTATTTTGTGTTTTTGATATAAAAATAAATTTATTCCGGCAACACTGGCCATGATATAAGGACTCAGGTAGACTTATTAGAATGACAGCAAAAATTGGCATACCTATGCTGTCAAAATACGATGCTGCCATATCTTTAAGCCAAAATCCAACTTTTCAGTAGATTATGTATATGTAGATCTTAATATTAAATAAAAGGAACAATTATAATAGAATTCAGAATTATAATAGAAAAACGAATTAGAAAGACGCAATAAAAGAAATAATTCTTTAATAAATTAAGCCGTTGCGAACAAATTAACTTGAATATTAGAGATGAATGATTTTTTTAAGGATGTTTTCGGTAATTTTTCCACGAAAGAAAAAAAAAGGAAAAGGCTAATAATAAATTAGTGAAAATATTGCTATAAAAACCTTTTTGTTTTTAATTTCCTAGTGGAATGTCTTGTGTTTTTGAACTCCTTTATTATTCAGTTGTATAGGAGAGAGGTGGATATGAAAATTAAAGCGTGTGCATATGAATTTTTTATCAACATTTTTATCACGTGAATTTTAAAATTAAGTTGCGTTTATTATCAAACAAAAACTAAAGATGCTTTGTATATTATTATATAAGTTTTTATCCCTTTTGTCCCATGCAAAAAATTCCAATAAAATATTTTTTCCCACAAAATTCAAGATGTGGCAATATTGACGCTGAGCTTGACTGCAATGGCAGGTTGAGTTCTAGGAACTCAACTCTAATAAGTCTACCTGAGTTCTTGTATCATGGTTGGCGCTGAGGCTTCAAGTCTTTGATGCTTAATTTTTAGCTATGCCATATTTATGCTAAATATGTAAATGTTTTGGTCATTAATATAGTCAAACCTGTTTTTATGCGGTCTGTTTCTTTGCGATTTCTTTTTAGTGCTATTTGTTTTAAGCGATTTTTTTATTTACGCACATTCTTTAATGCGATTTCTTTAATGGTTTTTTTTTCTAGGTACTTTATTACCGCACAAAAACAGGTTCGACTGTACTTAAAAAGGTAGATCCAAAATTTGAATCAAAAATTTAAAAACCAGTACAATGTCCAATATTAGTTCCTTCATTCATATGCGTTTCCTGACGTTATTTTTGATTATAAAATTATATTTTAATTATAGCCTTGATTATAAAAATCGGATAAGTAGTATCCAAGATAGACTTGAAAAAAGCGAGAAAAAAATTTAAAATATTGGTGCATAGTGTTATCAATGTGTGGAAAGGTGTATTCGCATTAGTTAACAGTTGTAAGTGTATTGATACGATACTGAAAGGTGTAAAATTAACTTATAAAATCCTTAAATTAATTTTAATGGAAAAGTTTTCATCCCGATGCTGCTTACTTTAAAACAAGATGTTAAAAGTTACAGATAGAGAGATAGATAGATAGATAGATTAAGTTTTAGTTCGTGTTAAAGAATTAAAATGTCGTTTTTGAGAAACGAAAATAGATTCCTGAGCTGAAAAAAGGTAAAAAGCTCTTTTTTTTTGACTTCTCAGACCTTACCGAATGTAGTTTCGTTTTTGGAGCGAAAATTTAGTGTACTTGAAAATCTCCTATACAAATAAAGGACGGTTTTATGTAAAAAGTTAATGCAACTAAACCACAAGCCTTCAAATATTTTCATAAAAATATGTATCGCCCATTTCATATTGAAGTATAATATAAGTTTCACTCACCATTTCCGATTTGGCTCAAATTTTTTTTCTTGAATTGGTTTAGTGTTTTAAAAGAAAATTCGGAGTTTGAGATTTAAAGAGTTTTTTCGCGGACCCACAGCCATGCGTATGCCTAAAAAGGGTATATTTTGAGACAGCATTGCTCTGTCAATTTAAATTCGATTTTTGTAAATTTTATTTTTTAATTTTTTTAAATATTTAATTTAAAAGTTTAATGCCATGCCAGCATCAGACGTTATAATTTTTTTGTAACTTTCATAATTTAAGCTTTTTTAACGTTTCATTACCTTAAAATGAAAATAAACTTTATAAACTTTTTAAAATGAACTTCTAAAACGTACGTTTGATTTTCTATAATAAACATTTTAAATTGAGTTTTTAAAACGTTCGTTTGATAGTTAAAAATGAACATTTTACAAAATAACTTCTAATTATTCTTCAATTCTAAAATATAAATTTTAAAATATCAAATGAACGTTTAAAAAACTCATATTTAAATGTTTTTTATAGAAAATCAAACGAACGTTTAGAAGCTCATTTTAAAATGTCCGTTTTTAAAATGAAAATAAATTTTAGAGGAGCAAAATCTGGGTCAAACGTTTTCATAAGTAGCACGTTTCTGATTTTCTGGAACGTTACGTAATACGAAAGATTTTCACATTTTTCTCTGTGTAAGTAGAAGTGAATAACGACATAAGAATGCATTCATTGAATACAAAATTGATCCATGAATACAATTTTGAATTCATATCCAATTTTAAAAAATGTATTTATCATAAATTTTTCGTATTCCGAATGTTGAATTAGATTTTTTATTAAAATGAATGCCTTTTAATAAGGAATGCAGTTCAGTTTCGTTATTCATTTAGCATTAATTGTTTTTCATGAATTTATTTTTTGTTCATTATTTCGTTTTGTATTGTTTTGATTTTTTTATTTATTAATCAAGTTTTATTCATAATCCCTTTCCGACAGTATACGTACAATTGCGACTTAATATGACTTAAGGTACTATTACAGTGTGAAGCTATTAAAAACAACACCTTTTTTATTAATTTTTTTCACATAGTATTATACAATTATTTAATTCAAATTTATTAACATTATGAACATTTAAAGTTAAAGATATAAAAAAAATGTTTTTTTTTGTTTTTGTATATGTTGTTTATTTTCTAGAGGACGTTGAAGTTGGCGTGTTTAAAAAAAGGTTGTAAGTTGGTTTCTCGTCACCAGCATTTCCAAGGCGTCGGAAAGTAAAAAATCAAAGTGCATTCTTCAGTAAAAGGTTGTAGTTGAGCACTCTACCTACGCAAATAAAAAAACAAAAGCAACAAAAAAAATGGCATGAGTTGAAAAACAAATTTACAAAAAACCCCTCTTTTTGGCAGAAATTCGTAGCCGTAAAAAACAAAATATAAAAGTTTCTCGGCTTTTCATTGGTAGAGTGCTTAACAGAGTCTATGAAGATTACAATGAACCAAGATTCATCGAAATCCATTAGGCAGAACTCGAGATATCTTAGAAACCAATTCGAAAAAACTTGATTCGAGAAAAACGCGATTAAATTTTCTTCTATGAACGATTATATATGAAGAAATGGGCGACATACGAATAAAATGTATGTTATATCTTTTGTTTTATGCGATATTCTTAAGGCCTTAAGGAACCAGATTCTAAAATAAAAACACTGTAATAGTACCTTAACTTTTTATTATTTCAACAAAATGCTGCCATTGTGTGATTAGACCTGAAGCACATAATTGTATATGATGTTTTTTTAAAGAAAACCAAAATATGCCCTTATATGTATTTGCGAAAACGAGTCGGAACAGTAAGTATTGAAATTTATTTAAATTATTTAAAGTTTGATAGATACCATCTAATAAGTGTTTTAACGATCAAGGCACTACAACTTTTAATTAGAAAATTATATTCGATTTTGAATTTGTAATTGTTAGCAACCCGAATGTACTTTATATTTTTATTTGGCAAAGACCCAAGAAAAAAATGCAACTCTGGAGACTTTGGCTAGATGGCACGGCAGCCACAGATTCTTACGATTAATTAGATTAGTTTTATAGTTTTAATTAAATATTGAAAGAAAAACAATTGTAGTTGCGGATTACAACATTGGCGACGAGGATTTGGAAAGTCATCTCAAACTATTTTGCTTACAACATTTTAATATTGTAATATTGCAAACATGGACGCAGAAGTAAAAGCTCTGTTTCACAAGATGCAGGAACAACACGAACGCCAAAATACTGAACTACAGAACTTGGTAAAGCAGCTTTTATATCATCAAATGCAACCAACAACTAGCGCGAAAGTGGATACTGGTCCTGAATTTGTCATCGAAGCACTTGCGTCGAATATCACAGAGTTCTACTTCGATCCCGACCATAACCTCACTTTTGACACATGGTTCGCGCGATACGAAGATCTCTTTGGAATTGATGCAGCGAAGCTGGACGATGCAGCCAAAGTGCGACTATTGCTGCGCAAGCTGAACACGGTCGTCCACAGCAAATATATAAACAGATTTTGCCAAAGCATCCCAGGGATATTCCGTTCAAAGAGACAGTGGAGAAGCTCACAAAGCTTTTTGGCCTGCAAACGTCCCAGTTCAATATAAGATACAACTGCTTGCAGCTGACTAAAGACCCTAACTCAGATTTTATCACATACGCTGGTACTGTGAATAAACAGTGCGAGAATTTCAAATTATCTGATTTAAAACTGGATCAGTTCAAGTGTCTTATCTTTGTGATGGGGCTCAAGTCGCCGTCTGATTTTGAGATTCGAACAAAATTGTTGAACAAAATAGACAATGAGACCGACACCATCACGCTGGACGCCTTATCAAGAGAATGTCAGCGCGTGATTAATTTGAAAGAGTATACAGCACTCATCGAAAATCCAAAGTTAGAGGTTCAAGTCAATCGTGTTGAAAACACCCATGAGCAGAAAAATAACAAAGTGCCAAGGACCCCATGTTGGTTTTGTGGCAAACTGCACTACGTCCGCTTCTGCCCTTTCAACAAGCACAAATGCGGTCAGTGCAACGTCGTTGGCCACAAAGAAGGCTACTGCAATGCAGGAAAAAGAAGGCCGGATTCGTACCAAAAGTTTAAATCGCACCAGAAGGGTTTAAAAAACGCCAAGACGCAGTCGAAGGGTATTTTTGTCAAAAATCAAATTAAAACGATTGACAGAAAATACATAGCAGTAGAAATCAATGGACAACAAATTGATTTACAGTTCGACACTGCATCTGACATCACAATCATTTCCACGAAAAACTTCGAAAGGCTTCAAATCTCAAATGCTGTCGAGGTCACACACACAGCACGGAGCGCAACAGGAAAATTGCCTTTGTCAGTGCAGTTTGACTGTCACGTCAAATTCCAAAATCGAGCAGCATTAGCAACATGTTTTGTTACATCAATCAAGGACCTAAACGTCATGGGCTTAGATTGGATTAAGGCGCTTAACCTTGACAACATGTCCATCAATGCCATCTGCAATCAAATCTCATCGGTAAACCAGGGAAGTGTAAATTTATCTTCAAATAAAAACATTTTGCTTCTCAGCCAACTTTTTTCAGATGTTTTTGATGACAAATTAGGCCTCTGTAACAAAACAAAAGCGCATTTGGTGACAAAGCCAAATACACAGCCAGTTTTCCGACCGAAGCGCCCGGTTGCCTATGCACTGCAAGGTCTTGTTGAAGCAGAACTACAGCGACTCCAAGACACCAACGTTATTTCGCCCAGTCATCAAAAAGTCCAATGGAAGCATACGCATATGCGCCGACTTTTCAACTGGATTGAACGACACTCTCGAGACGCATCAATATCCTCTTCCTTTACCGGAGGATATCTTCTCAAAATTGGCAAATGCCAAATTTTTCAGCCATATTGACCTTTCCGATGCATTTCTGCAGATAAACATCTGCTTACAATAAACACGCACATGGGTTTATTTCGTTATAATCGAATGGTTTTCGGAGTCAAAGTATTCCCAGCGATTTTTCAACAAATCATGGACAAAATGCTCGCAGGACTGTCTGAAGCGGCAGCCTACATCGACGACATTTTCGTCTCAGGCAAAGACCAAGCTGAACACGACAAAAATTTGCATGAAGTTTTGCGTCGAATTCAGGACTACGGATTCAAAATCAAGTTTGAAAAATGCAAATTTTGCGTAACTGAAGTTCAGTATCTCGGATACATCATCAATAAACACGGACTTCAGCCTAGCCCCGAACGTATCGAAGCCATCAATCAAATGCCGGAGCCAACAAATATTTCGGAGCTTCGATCCTTCTTGGGCGCTATAAATTTTTATGGCAAATTCGTCAAAACATGAGACAGCACAGAGGACCGTTGGACGAATCACTTAAAGCAGACAACAAATGGCACTGGATGGACATTCATAGCAAATGTTTCAAAAAGTTAAAAGCGATTTTTAATTCCAATTTGCTACTGACGCACTACGATTTACAATAGAATATAATCGTAGCAGCAGACGCATCAAATTACGGGCTTGGAGCATGCCTGCTTCATGAGTTTCAAAATGGTTCAATCAACGCCGTTTGTCACGCATCGCGCTCGCTCACACCAGCTAAAAAAGCCTACAGCCAAATTGAAAAAGAAGGGCTTGCGCTCGTGTTTGCTGTAACAAAGTTCCACAAAATGATTTTTGGTAGAAAATTCAAACTCCACACCGACCACAAGCCTTTACTTGCGATTTTCGGCAAGAAAACTGGTATTGCGGTTCATCAGGCAAATAGACTGCAGCGATGGGCAGTAAAGTTATTGGCTTATGATTTTGACATAAGATTCATATCAACTAATAGTTTCGGATATGCTGACGTTCTCTCACGTCTCATCAAAAGAAACATAAGCCCATCCGAAGATTACGTCATTGCTTCGGTGAAATTTGAAAACGAAATCCACCAAATTTTAGCTGACTCTCTCGAAAAGCTACCAGTCACTCACAAAATGGTAAAATACGAAACTTCTAAGGATAAGCTTCTTGGTTCAGTACTTGATTATGTGCAATGTGGATGGCCCAACATAATCGAAGACGTCGAGCTTAAGCAGCTCTATAATCGAAAAAATGACATCAACATCATCGACGACTGCATAATGATGGCTCAACAAGTCGTCATTGCAAAGATTCTTCGAAAACGCGTTTTAAAACAATTTCATCGTGGGCATCAAGGCGTTGAGCGCACAAAGGCCGTTGCAAGAAGCTTTGTTTACTGGCCTCGTATCGACACAGAAATCGAAGCGCTTGTTAAAAATTGCACTAACTGCGCCACAGCGGCAAAAATGCCAACAAAAACAACTTTACAACCATGGCCAACACCTACAATGCCATGGGAGCGTTTGCATATTGACTACGCTGGTCCTGTTGATGGAAACTTTTTTTTAGTAGTAGTCGACGCGTACTCTAAGTGGCCAGAAATAGTTCCAACAAAATCAATAACTTCAAGCCAAACGCTAGAGATTCTATGCGAAATATTTGCACGGTTGGGACTACCGAAGGTGATCGTTTCCGACAATGGAACGCAGTTTTCTAGTGCGCAGTTTCAACAATTCGTTCAGGAAAACGGAATAACACACATTCGTTCCAGTCCATACTATCCGATGTCAAATGGACAAGCGGAACGCTTTGTCGACACTTTTAAGCGAGCTTTAAAAAAGTTGAACGGAGAGGGAACGACAAACCAAAATTTATTAATTTTTTTGCAATCATATCGATCTACGTCAAATCGAAACACACCAAACAATAAGTCCCCAGCTGAGGCATTATTTGGCAGAAATATACGAATTGGTCTGGATCTCATTAAACCACTATCAAACAATAAAAATCGGCAAAATGACACCCAGCACAACGAGAAAATGAAGCTGCAGTTTGATTGGAAGCATGGCGCTAAGCACAAATCTTTCATCAGCCAGGGATTAGTGTATGCAAATGTGCACATCAGCAACAACCGTTTCTCGTGGAAGCCAGGAAAAGTCATAGAACGCGTTGGGAAGGTCATATACAATGTCTTACTGGACAATGGAAAACTGATACGCTGTCATGCGAACCAGTTGAGAATGCGCTACTGTTCTGATACAACATTGTCGACAGCAGGGTCGAAATCACCATCAACATTAGCAGAAGCATTCGAAATATATGATCTTTCGTCTCAGGACAAGAAAAGCGGTAAAGTCGAGTCAACAGCTTTAGAGGACTTACCGACGCAAAGTGAAACAACACAACAAGTTGCAGCAACACCACCAATTTTAAGACGATCTCAACGGGCACGTCGACCAGTAGACAGATATTTGCCTACGTAAATTTAAATGTAATAACTTAAAAGGGGAGGTGTTAGCAACCCGAATGTACTTTATATTTTTATTTGGCAAAGACCCAAGAAAAAATGCAACTCTGAAGACTTTGGCTAGATGGCACGGCAGCCACAGATTCTTACGATTAATTAGATTAGTTTTATAGTTATAATTAAATATTGAAATAAAAACAATTGTAGTTGCGGATTACAACAGTAATTTCATTTATTTTTTAGCCACTTTCATACAAGTGCGTATCCTGAATTTAAAAGATTATCGAGCAATTTGATATAACAGTTTATTTCTTTGATTTTTATGAATTTAAAAACGGCAGGTTCTAAAATTGTATCAAATTTTAACCAACAGTTCTTGCGTAGATCAGAAAGGGTACTTAATTTTAAAACAAATTTTTTTTTTTCATTTATTATTAATTTTTATTCGATAAGTATTTTTTATTCATGCGTTTGGTTTGTATTAATTTTTTAACCAAAGTAGCATATTTTAAATTTGGTTACTAACCAAATTCGATACGGCTAAGACGGTTTTTTTAGTTGTAACTTAATTTATAAGTAGTAATTTAATCAGGGACCGTACCGGTTATGGCTTTTTATTGAAAAATTTACATATTATCTGTTATATTTTAACTTTTATTTTTTCAGACAAAAGTTCAAGTTATTTTGTGCCTTTTTTTCGGTTACTTTTGACTTTTATTTTATTAGTAAAATATAACAGTTATTTTCTGCCTTTTATTTTTTCGGTCAAAACTATCAGGCAATTTGTATTTTTTTCAAAGGCCATTTTACCGTCTAACAAACTATTGATAGCATGTGTAAAATATGCGCACCGATAACATGAAAAGAAAGTAATAAATCATAATATTTTTGACCGAAAAAATAAGTCACAAAATAACTGTTATTTTTGACCTATCAAAAAGAAGAAAAAAGTAACCGTTATTTTTGCCCGAAAAAATAAAAGGCACTAAATATCAGTTATCTTTTAACTTTTATAGAATTAGTCGAGCATTTTAAAGGCACATTCTTACTGGGCCTGCAGTGGGTGCAATAGCTTTTATTCCCAGGATTCCAATGATATCTTCAGATTTACCATTTCAATTTAAAAGGGTAAATTTTCCTGTAAGAGTATGTTTTGCCATGACTATAAACAAAGCTCAGGGACAGTTACACAGTGCAACACCAAAAAAAATAACCATATGCGGACACCACTACGTGACTAAAAGACTAAAAAAAAAAGACCCGTGTCTCCCAATTTTCCCCAAAGTCATGCACTTTTTGATTTATGGGCCACGCCTACCTCCCATACAACACAAATAATGAAAACTCTATAAAGAGGCTAATATCAAAGTTACAAAACTGAAACTCGGTATTTGTGTGTTCTATGTCAAAACTTAGGTGTGTTAGAAAAATGGGCGTTATCTACCCACTTACACTCCCACCTCCCATACAACCCCAAAATTTAAAACTCTATAAAGAGACTAATATTAAAGTAACAAAACTGAAACTCGGTATTTGTGTGTTCTATGTCAAAACTTAGGTGTGTTAGAAAAATGGGTGTTATCCACATACTAACACTCCCACCTCCCATACAACCCCAAAATTGAAAACTCTATAAAGAGACTAATATTAAAGTTACAAAACTGAAACTCGGTATTTGTGTGTTCTATGTCAAAACTTAGGTGTGTTAGAAAAATGGGCGTTATCCACCCACTTACACGCTCACCTCCCATACAACCCCAAAATTGAAAACTCTATAAAGAGACTAATTTTAAAGTTACAAAACTGAAACTCGGTATTTGTGTGTTCTATGTTAAAACTTAGGTGTGTTAGAAAAATGGGCGTTATCCACCCACTTACACGCCCACCTCCCATACAACCCCAAAATTGAAAACTCTATAGAGACTAATTTTAAAGTAACAAAACTGAAACTCGGTATTTGTGTGTTCTATGTCAAAACTTAGGTGTGTTAGAAAAATGGGCGTTATCCACCCACTTACACGCCCACCTCCCATACAACCCCAAAATTGAAAACTCTATAAAGAGACTAATTTTAAAGTAACAAAACTGAAACTCGGTATTTGTGTGTTCTATGTCAAAACTTAGGTGTGTTAGAAAAATGGGCGTTATCCACCCACTAACACGCCCACCTCCCATACAACCCAAAATTGAAACTCTATAAAGAGACTAATTTTAAAGTAACAAAACTGAAACTCGGTATTTGTGTGTTCTATGTCAAAACTTAGGTGTGTTAGAAAAATGGGCGTTATCCACCCACTTACACGCCCACCTCCCATACAACCCCAAAATTGAAAACTCTATAAAGAGACTAATATTAAAGTTACAAAACTGAAACTCGGTATTTGTGTGTTCTATGTCAAAACTTAGGTGTGTTAGAAAAATGGGCGTCATCCACCCACTAACACGCCCACCTCCTATACAACCCCAAAATTTAATATTTTATAAAAAGGCTTATATTTATGCTTCAGAAAAACAATTTGATATGTTTGTATTTTAGACACATAAAACTAACAAAATTTTCTAAAATCTCATACAAAAAGCTCTCTAATTTAAGATTATTTAACCCTTAAGAATCAGTCGTGGGGGTATTTTAACTTCGGCCAAGTCGAAGATATACCTTACTAGTTTTTTAATATTTTTGTAATAGATAGCATAGTAACTCAATGTTGAAGTAAATAAAAAACAAATGAAATTAAAAAACGGTGTTAAGAATCATCTCTAGGAAGTTTATATGTTTTAGAAATTTGTTTATTGAGATCTTAGGTACATTTTTGTAGTTGATTGTTTCCTTGAATTTTGAACGGTTTGCTACCTATGGACCTGAACACGGGAAAAAAGGTAAAAAAAAATCGAAATTTTTTAAGTTTTTTGCGATTTTGACCTGGAAGGTGAAGTTTTTTGGATTTTATATGTTGGCAATTTTTGTTCCTTATGACAAGAGCTACAACTTTGCCTCTGAGAGTAAATCGAAATTCTGAACGGTTTACAAGATATGAGCCTGAGAAAATTATCACATTTTTACCAAAATGATACCGAGGCCCCAAATCTTTGGGGGCCCATAAAACAAAAAGTGCATGACTTTGGGGAAAATTGGGAGACACGGGTCTTTTTTTTTTTAGTCTTTTATCACGTAGTGGTGTCCGTATATGGTTATTTTTTTGGTGTTGCACTGTGTTATTCAATGTTGTTGGTGTTGACTGGCGTAATGATGTGTTCTCGCATGGGTAATTGTACGTTGGACTTTCACGTATTGGAAATTCATATTACAAACCAATTCATATTACATACTTCCAAACGATGAATGTTGTACCAAAAACGTAGTTTATTCAGAAGTTTTTAGCAACTAAAAATGATGTCTTAACTAAGTTCTTTTATTATTCTCTTCTTTTCATACCAAAAGGTCCTTTTAGATTTGTAATAAACATTTCAAAAGTGGGCGTGTTAGTTCATTAATCTTTCATACTTCGTTTCTGCGCTTAATAATTGTATTTTATATATGCTCCAATGTTTGATATTTAATGTTGTCATGTACAAGTCTTATTCAAATAATATTATAAAATAATTTTAGGTGCGATAATTGGAGGACCTCCACCAGGTGTATTTAGTGGATTGAAGTGCCAGACTATTGCATGGGATGTCTTTCGATGATTTTCACCTAGCTTCACGCAAAAAATAAAAACTATTAATTCTGTTATGACACTAATGCTATTATAACACACTATTTGTAAATAAAAAAAGGAAAGAACAACTCTAAAGTTGGTCTAGCCCGATTATCCTAAAACGAACACAATCATATTTATTGAAGTTTGGACAGGACAACGTCTGTCGGGTCTGCTAGTTTTAATAATAAAAGGAACTTATTATCACTACTATGCTAGTTTGTAAATTTATTTACCAAATCCAATAGACATACATATATATATATAATTTATCTCAAACCTGGGCTTATTTTGGTTATTGAGAAATTTAGATAGAGTAAGCTTGAAAGAGGATTTGGGCATGGAAAGTGAGTAGCATGAGGAGATTTGATTAAACTCCCTGCAGCATCGACTGATGGGTTCATTATTTGCGTACGAAGAATGATGCTGATATTCAGTTAGCAGTCGAGTATGCCTAGAACGTCTTATTGGGTTGTTGAAGGAAATCAAACTAGAAATAATTTCGCTGTCAATAGCACCATTAATAACATCGAATGTGAAGCATGAGCCCAATAATAATCTACTTGATGATAATGGCATCAAATTTAAAAGGTTGAGTCTATAAACATATGATGGAAGGCTACAATAATCCCGTGAATTAAACATGTCTCTCAGTGCATATAGTAAGAATTGCCTTTGAAAAGATTCAATTCTTTCACTATGAGGGTAGAACTCTCTTTTAAGCTCAGTATTATTGAGATGGCTTATAACATTGCATTTATTAACATTACGGTGAAGTTTATTTTGGATACACCATTGCTCAAGAGACAACAGTTTTGACTGTAAAAAACTTACGTCTGCCTCCGATTTGATTGCATAGTACATTTTAAAATCATCTGCGTACATAAGATGTGGGATATCGTTTAGAACTTCTGACAAGTCGGAAATGAATATGTTAAAAAGGAGAGGACCAAGGTGACTACCTTGTGGAACTCCTGAGGAGACTTCTATTGTTTTATACAACATTTCTTGAAATTAAACATACTGGGACCTGCTTTACTGAAATCAGTATAAACAGCATCTATTTGGTGTCCTTTTTCCATTTTGACTAAAACATCCGATACCATGATCACAAGATTAGTGGTGGTAAATCGTCCTTTTTGGAACCCGTGTAGATGCTCATTTAGAAGTGGGTTGAGGAGACGTGTAAGCTTATCACAAATAATTTTTTAAAGAGTTTTGGAATGGCGGACAAAATTGCTATGCCTCTATAATTTTCAATTGACTGTATATCACCATTCTCGTAAATTGGTATAAGATGGGATGTTTCCATGAAGGAAATAATATGAAGGAAATATCCCATAAGACAGTGATTCATTAAATATTATATGCAACGGCAAAAGCAGTTGGTCTCAACATTGCACCAAGAAGCTTGTAGGTTTTGGTCTGGTCCAGGTCCCTTTAATAAATTCAAGTCTTTTATTGCATAAGAAATCTCTTCCTGCGTTATATATAAACTTCAAACCATAACAGGTGCGCTTGGAGAAGAAACTTGAAATTGGGTAGATGGTTGACAAAATACATCCTTGAAATGTTCCGCAAATAAATTGCTAATTTCATGAGGATTAGACGACTTGACATTACCTTTAAACATAGACGAGGGATAGCCACTAGATTTTCGCTTCATGATAACAAAGTCAAAAAATTTTCTCGGCTCTTGGACAATTTTTTCACCGATAAGGTTCGTGTACAGCTTGTACGCTTCTACAGATTTGATGGAGAATTCTTTTGATAGCTCGCCATATCGTAGCTTCATTTCATTGCTTATATTATTATTATCAGTGTTTTTGAGTAGTTTGCAAAGTTTATTTTTCTGATACCTCAAAAATCTGAGATTTTTATCCAGCCATGATAAAATCTAGAGACAGCGCTGTCTACATCTCAGTTGGATAGAACATTATTCCAGCTTAGAGCATTAAGATGATATTTAATTCTTTCATAATCAGCGTTTAGGTAATCGTACGCAATGGAGTCATTATAGGATTGAGAGAAAGTAATATCATTAGCATAGAAAACAACTGTTAAGGTTTTATGGTGAACAGTGTTAGGAAGCAAATTTTCTGCTTCAATGCATGGACTAACCTTCACTTCATCATACGAGTTAGTAAATATAAGGTCCAACCATCTACCATTTTGATTGTGTACAGAAGAAATTTGCTGCAGGTCAATAAAAGGTGCTCAGTAATGTGAAATCTATGACATTCGAAAGGTTAACAGGAAGAAGATAGTTGTCATTTTCATCGGTCACAAAAGAAATATTTGGACGATAAAGTCACCAAGAATAAAAACCTTATCTTCCACGTTAAGGGTGGAAGAAAAGGAGGACAGTGTTTTACATAGCTCGTTGTAAGTTGTTTCGCTTGAGCCGGGAGGAATGTAAACGACACCTATGTACTTACAAAGACTATTTCCTGAACAAACTCTAATTATTCTGTGATCGAAGAGTTTATGGGTTGGTGTATCTATAAGCTCACTTGAGAGAGAATTGTGAGATGCTTTAAGAACCCCACCTCCTCGAGAAAGACCTGTTTAGGCGTAGTCTCGATCCTTTCTGAAAATAGTCCAGTTACTGTCAAGAATTTCCTCATTTTTGAATGTATCATTTAACCATGTCTTAGTGAATACAAGAATATTGAAATGACATGATTTGGCGTTCACATAAAGTTTTTTCAATTTGCTTCTCATGCCACCACAATTATGGTAAAATATTTTCAAAAAATCGGAGTTAGGGACGATAATATTGTTGGTGTTCTCTACGCGATTTTTGAAGAAGGGAGACATGTTTAGTCCTCACGTGAGTGCCATATGTGTATAGATCTGCCTTGACTTGAACAATCGTTACGCCGAGATTCTCGTGAAAGCGAACAAATAAATTACGCAAGTCATCAACATCGGTAGGCAGACCTTCTTGCTGAATCAACACTCTTAGATTAGTTTTGGTCTTGCCTTCTATGCATGTTGAATCTGGTGCTTTATGCATATAAGCAAGACACAATCGAACGTTGTTGTAGACGCTGTTTTCCCTAAGGCGAGAGAGAGCATATCTGCTCTCAGTGTCTTCGCAAGAGTTTATTGTTAATTTCACTTTTGGCGAAAGAAGAGGATGTAGAAACGACGTAGGGCTACCAGTTTGATTACTAGGTACATTTTGAACTTGAATTGGTTTTGGTGGGACACTAACAGTTGGTGGGGATGAATTTAATGTATGGATACTAGATTGTTTTCAGTATTATCCTTATTAGTTAAGGCATTATGCTGCTTGACTACTGTAGAGAAACTGGGGAAAGTGTTAGTTTTCAGATTTCAATTAGTTTCTAAAAGGGACTTAGGTTGGAACTTAGGTTGGAACGTAGGTTGGAACTTAGGTTGCATGATCTTATTTGATGGATTAGGTTTGGGGTCTGGATCAGGGAGGTTTACATTTCCTTTATAAAGAGGATTCTTAGAACCAGGTTTAGAGGTAGAGTTAAGATTAGAATTATAAGAGTTTACCCTAGATTTAGACTTATTGTTAGATCTGGAATTAATATTGAAATGAGAATTAGAGCTAGGACTATTTTTACTTTTAGAATATTGATATTTATTGTTGCTTGTTTAGGATTCATTTTGGATACCGAACTTGCTGACATTGTTTCTTTTACCGGCTTATCTGTCCATTCTTTAATAAGCCACTTTCCATTTTGCTCGCCGTCACTAGAGGTATACAGGAACATACACGCAAATTGCGCTGGGATGTTAAGTTTGAAAATTTTGAATTATACTATATAAAAACTAACTTATTGCTACTTACATTATCTGGATCAGGAATTATAAAAGCTTGGACACTTAACCAGTTTCATACTTAGTACCTGGGCCTCCGAGCTCCGCTCAGAGTTTAAATGCATTTTTCTTTTATGATAATTTCGATTTTCAACTAAACGAAATTGGTTTTTGTTTTTTTATCCCTTTACAAATACTTAATAATTTCGATAATTTATTTATGCTAAACAAAATTTAACTCTGACTCTACGTATTCATAGTGCCGGCTATTCCAAGCCTAATGCAAGTTATTTTTCAAAAAATTTACCTCATGCTCCTTTTCCACTTATAAGAATAGAAATAATTTTATATTCATTCATAGTCATTTTCAATAAATCATATCTCTGTCATCTGTTACCCCTGTTTTTGTAAATGAAGTATCGTTAGAAAGCAATTGAAAAGAGATTTTTAATAAAAATTATATATTTTTGAATTTTTTTTGCTAGAGTTGCCTACTTTATTGCAAAAAAAGTAAGTTGTTCATATCTCAAAAAGTGCATTTTCAGTTTTTTTGACGTAGAATCACGTCTTACAGTTTGTATGAGGTCGTATTAACAAATTTTTTTAAGGTGATGGAACGTTTTGTGACCTATACTTTAGACCTATACTTTCTTATTCATTATTATTTTTTTATTCCTTATTCTTTTTTTATATATTATTCATATTTTATTCATTATTCATTTTTTATTCACACCATTGCTTTGTGTAAACTTTTCAACCAAAGTAGTAAATTTTTACTTTGGTGCAGCAGTGTAGCTCTCGGAGGCTTGGAGGCTTGTCCTGTGCTCAGGGTTTGCTCAGGGAACTTAAAAAAGGTCCCATCTTAATAACGGAATATTATTTAAATTTTGTTTTCATGTATTGTTACATGAAAGTATGTATATAAGTTATTTTCTCAAATATTTCATAACTTTAATATAATTTATGCGCAAAAATTAAATTTCAATCGTTTTTAAAATTCTTTTTTCTATTAGTTGCAATGCTTACAATAGTTACCAAATTAAAAATATTGTACTTTGGTTAAAAAATTAACACAAAGCGATAGTATGAATACAAAATGAATAATGAATAAAAAATGAATACTGAATACAAAATCAATAATGAATAAAAAATGAATAATGAATAAAAAATTAATAATGAATAAAAAATGAATGCATGAATCCAAAATGAATAACGATTCATTAATTGCATTCTTTATGAATAGCATTCAATTGAATAAAAAAATGAATGCATTATTCTGAACAATGAAAAATGAATAATCGAAATGAATAATAAATCAGTTTTTTAAAATTGAGTGTGAATTCAAAATTTTTATTCATGAATCAATTTTGTATAAATTGAATGCATTCTTGTGTCGTTATTTATTTGTACTTAAAATTTTGAATATGAATGAGAATTTTACAGCTCTGGCGGCTTGCATGTTGTGTCCAGTGTTGCCGGAGTAAATTTAATATTATATCCAAAACTCAAAATAAAACAAGTAAAGAAAGTCTAAAGTCGGTCTAGGCCGACTATGAAATACCCTAAACCCACTTTTCAAAAACAAAAAATTTTTATTGTAAATGGGCGTCTCCAAGGGCGGATGAAGCATATATTTTATATGCATTTAAATATTGATGAAAAATTTACACATACCAAGTTTTATTCCTGTAGCTCACAGTTAATGCCTTTATTGTGCTTTCGCTATGGGAAGTGGGCGTGTTCATGGACGGTTTACTTCCAATTTTTGAACACACCTTAGTTTTGGTATAAAATACATGCATACCAAATTGAATTTCTCTATGACAAACATAACCTTATTTATTGAGTTTAAAACTTTTTGGGTTGTATGGGAAAAAGGCGTGTCCGTAGGCGGATGACGTCCATTTTTCAAACCCATCTTTGTCTTGTCATAAAAAACATACGTGCCAAATTTTAGCTCTGTAGGTTAAACAGAGGCTTATTTATTGCGTTTTCAATTTTTGGGTTGTATGGGAGGTGGGCCTGTGTGTGGGCAAATGATACCCATTTTTCAAAGACATCTTTGTGTTGACCGTCTTTGTGTTGTCATAACAAACACATGTGTTAAATTTTAGCTATGTAGGTTAATTAGAGGCTTATTTATTGCGTTTTCAATTTTTGGGTTGTATGGGAGGTGGGCGTGTCCGTAAGCGGATGACGTCCATTTTTCAAAGACATCTTTGTGTTGATATAAAACACATACATATCAAATTTTATTGTTGTAGGCTAATTATGAGCTGAGTTATGCAGTTTTCAATTTTCGCGTTGTACGGGAGGTAGGCGTGTCCGTGGGCGGATTCCAAAAATATTCAATAGTGCAGATCCTTGGGTCCATGTGATCATGTGTACCAAGTTTCATCCAATTATCTCAACTCCTTCTTCTTATCCTGTGTATACGGACAACACACAGACGGACAGACGGACGGACGGACATGGATAGCTCGACTCACGTGGTGACGCCGATAAAGAATATATATACTTTTCTATACCGGACTCGCTTCGTTCTATGCGTTACAAACGTTTGCACAAAGTTAATATACCCTGACCCAGAGCTGCCAGGTGGCGGGATGTTCCCCGTTTTTCGGGATTTTTCGTCCAAATGGGGATGGCGGGGAAAACATTCATAAAAACGGGGAAAATAAAAATAAAACGTAAAGTACCTTCCTTTCTATTTTAGAACTACCTTGTCGAAGCAAAATATGTAATTTCTTATGCCATCTTGTAGACAATTCTTTATTGCCATTTGCGAAGAAATTTTTAAAAAGTTTGACTTTACGAATGAAGCTATTTGCTTTTATTTACCCAATCTGTTAAAAAATCATTTTCATCATCGGTCTCATGTCCTCTTATTTTCCACACGTTTCCATGTTTAAAAAAAATTAGTTTAGTTTATTTTTAGTCTTCACCAAAGCGGTTTGTGCTGAAAGGGCTTTTTCACCCTAGTACATAGTACGTAGTGGGACCAGTACTATCCCTCTTTGAACTAGTTCAGAACTATTCTTAATCTGATCCATTTGTTGCAGGGTTTAAGCAAAACAAAAATAAAGAACTCTCTTGATAATAGCTCTCTACCCGGAACTCTCCACACTTAATCTTTGATGAAATTTCAAAAATGTTTTGAAATTAAAATAAATACTGAATGTTTAAGTCTTCATAATAATAATGTATATATTTAAAATAAATTTAAATAATTTTTGCAATGATTGTTAGGTTGATCTCAGACAATTAAGGTTCTATCTTGAATATTGATAATATATCGCTTATAATTATTGTGTGTTTTTATGGATACGTACGTATATGATCTATGTATTTATTTTTGTTATAATGAAATGAAATAATTTCATTTTTATTACACTAAAATTATACTTTTTTCTAAATTTAAAAACGGGGAAACTCAAAGTAAAAAAGGGGGAAAATTTTTGTTTGTGTATGCAAAAATGGGGATTTATTTTTGCTGACACCTGGCAGCACTGCCCTGACCTTTCAGGTTTAGGGTATAAATAGCCAAAATGCAAAAAAAATAACCAAAATATGAATTCATTGTATTATGAATATTAAAACAATTGAAGGGCTTATTGCAAAAACATGATAAGCCACACTGTTTTAAAAGTTCATATTTTATGTTCATTACGTTCCTTGATGCATTATCAATATCCACTGAAAATATTGCGGTCATAACCCGATCAATTTTGGCCGTATACGTAATATTTCTTGTCAGCATTTTAATGATTTTATACAAATATACATTTTTTAAAAACTTAAAGGTCGATTATTTCGAAATTTTTTTTGTGTGGCATAACATGTTTTTGCAATAAGCCCTTCAATTGTAAAACCTATTTTTACTTATTAGTTTTTTGTTCAACATTTGTTTGAGAGAAATATGTGTAAAATTTAAATGAAATTGTGTTCATATCAAACGAATTTGGTTTTGAAATACAGCCTGAAACAATTTAATTTAATGGCGTTTTCGTTTCTACCAAAAAATGTTGCCTTTTCATTGCCCTTGCCTTTTTTCGTGTTCGATTCTAAAATAAGTGCAAGCGGGTGAGTAAATTCTGTGTTCGTTTCTTAAAATGTCACACTCACAGAGGGCAAAAAAGGCGCATTTTCTGCCCTGCAAACTTTCTCAGGGTAGATGATTGCCCTGCATATCAGCTGTTTTTAAAACGACAATATTATGACATGCGTGCGTTAGACAAGGATGGTTACATTCGTTTATTTAAGTTGACATTTTTCGAGTAGGCAAAAACATGCACTTTTACAGGGTTGCGGGCAACATTGAAAACATTTTGCACTGCGACAGTGCAACATTTTTTGGTAGAAACGAAAACGCCATAAGTAATGCCAACATGTCTTTAGAGTTATAGTTAAAAAACAAGTTTTTATTTTTAAACCAAAGTATAAGTATAAGTTTTTAAATATATTTAAAACATTTTTTTTGTTATTGAAACGAAATAATATGAGAAAATTATAAAAACAAGAAAGGAGTTCATAGTAAAAGACTAAACACGCTTGTTTTAAATTTTGTTTAATAGAAACGCAACTGCGCTAAATTTCTATTTTAAAATTTTTTGTTTAAAAATTTATTTTTCTAATCAGAGTACTGGCAATAGATTTACTAATATATGTTTTTTGAATATTTTATAAAAAAATATATTTGAAAATTATTAATGTATATTTTAAATGTATTTAAGGCAAAAAAGCCATTAATACAGACGGACCTTACCCCATTTATGTTTTTACTTTATAGGAGAGAAAAAAAAATTTATAAAAAAAGGAATAACATAGTTATGCTATTATAGGAATTATCATATATTAAAGGTTTATATGCGCTCTATAAACCTTAATAAATTTTCGATTTTAGGTAAA
This sequence comes from Tetanocera ferruginea, assembly GCA_958299015.1. Classification (NCBI taxonomy): domain Eukaryota; kingdom Metazoa; phylum Arthropoda; class Insecta; order Diptera; family Sciomyzidae; genus Tetanocera; species Tetanocera ferruginea. The sequence continues at coordinate 68,447,341 of OY282640.1, forward strand.
CTAAGTATTTTTATTTAATAGATAAATACTTTTCGATGCTGACTTTTTTAAAGTTGCTTTTGAAAATAAACCACAATTTACTTTCAATGATCACAGTTATCTACATTGTTGCATACTCTGATGTGACACATGATTCCAGATGTCACATATGAAATCATTGGATATTTTTGCGGTCGGCTGCATTTGGAAAACGATTGGCAGAGAAGTGGATTTTGCGATACACCGAAAAGTTTTTTGGAAAATTCATCGCTTTGCAGATGCCCAACCGATGAATGCGCGAGTCACGAAAATTTTCCTTCGCCCATTTCGGCTATTGTTGAAAGATAGCTTTTTGAAAAATGTTCAAAATCGATCATGAGAATATGAAGCAGGCTCCGAAAAATCGTTAAAATTTATCAAAAAGTTGAATAAGTATAGTTAAGAAGCAACGTCGCGTTATATCGAAGTGAAATAAAAACAAAATCACTAAAAAATTCATTGAATTCGAACAGACCAACGGTGCTTCGGAACAAATTGCTGAGGACTTCAAAAAGCAATTCGTTTGCCAGTCTTTTCGGCGAATCACTTAAGACTCCTCTCGGCAAATCACTTTTATGGCCTAAGCAGCTAACAGTCGGCGATACCCGGATGATTCTCAAATGAGTTCGATGGCAATTGCTTCATCTTCCAAGCGATTCGCTGGCTTTTCTCAGGCAATTGAAAATGCTAGATGTAAAACAAAAAATAAATGTTTGTCGGAATATAAAAACATTGCCGAGTAAAAAAAGGAACCAAATGAAAAATAAAATCGCCAAATAGCCAAAACTGTTCACAAGAAAAAAAAAATAGCCACTTTCGGCTAAAAATAGTAAAACGGCAACAATGGTTGTGTCTTCTGCTTTCTTTGTTTTTGTTTTGTTGTTTTTGCTTGTGTTGGTTTTGTACGAACTGATTTGCAGCATTGGTTCTCTACTCCATGTAAGAGGGTGATCCGATACGATTTAACTTTTATGAAAAAAACTACTTGCATTATATTTCGTTGTATGCTATTACCCAATAGATGACGCTTTCTATTCGGTTGACATGATGTATGCATCTAAAAGAGCAAGCGTTTGTAATTGCGTCAAGTAGAAAGTAGCAGAACTAAATATGTGAAATGAATAATCCAGTTATTATTTAAGAAATGAACCAGGTTTTGTTCTGGATAAATTTTTGTTTTTGTTTTCAATGCAAATTAATTTGGATGATCAACCATATACATCCCAAATCATTTTAGCACAGATTCAAAGTATACATCGGACAGATAGAAAACTGGCACCCGTGGAAGCAAATAATGTTTTTCGTGGCTCAGTTGGTTAAGCAGTTGTCGATTTGATGAATCATATGAGCCTGGTTCGATCCTCAGCCAGACCGTTTTATATAATTTTTATAATATTCTTTTTTAATTTTATGTTATTATAACCTTATTTTATTAATTATTTAATGTAAGAACTGCATAGAGCAATAGTTTTATTTGTTGGCACATCCTGTTTTTTGCGATAGCATGAACAAAATATAAGCAAAATACAGCTATTATTACCCTTTTAGTTATTTTGTATTCAATTTTTAACTTAAGGTACTATAATTCTAATTTTATTCCCAATTTATTAAATTTACGTACAGCTTTGACTTAAAAAAATATATCTAGTATTTTTATTCGTATCAATTCTAATAAAAAAAGGATTAAAAAAAAGTATAAGTCCAATGTATTGTTTAAAAATTACTCTAAGATTTTCAACCGTGTAGTGGTTTTACTATTGTGGGCTTTTGTTGAATTTTTTGTATAAACTCTATAAAAAGGTTTATATACCTAGAGCTACAGATTTCAAACTTGGTATGTCTGTTTGTTACATCAAAACTAAGATATGTACAAGTTGTGAATTTGTCACTTCATTCGCTTACTGACGGCCGATTGAAAAATGCTAAAACTTTATGTTTTAAGACCGATCTAAAAAATTCGTAGAGTAAATTTCATCTTAATTCATTTCGAATTTTTATAAGGCATTTACAATTTTGTACACTTACTACAAATAAAAGTGAATTCTGCCCTCTAAAGATGCAAAATTTTTACCATTTTGACCTGAACACACAGAATTCTGACTTGTTTTTAGCTGAGAAAACATCACAAAAAAAGCAAAACTTTGTTCACTGCTTGGTGAAGCTCAGAAAAAAAAATGAAAGTGCATGGCGGGAGTCGAACTCACTACCTATACATTGATAGGCCGAAGCTCTATTTACCGAGCTATCACAACCATATAAAAATAGCAAAATTAACATAACATATTCGGCAGGAAAATAAAGATATTTATTAAATGCGTGAAAACTCGGAAAAACGGCTTTTCCCAGAGATGAGACCTAGCTGGATCGATTTTTCACCCCCCTCTTCATCTATATTGAAAATTTTATCGAAATCGTTAGAGCCGTTTTCGAGAACGCAATTGCAAATATATATACAAATATTGCTCGTTTAATAGAATAAGATAGGGTGACAGACGATGGAGATATGATCTATTGAAAATTACTCTAATTTCAAGATTTTCACTTCTATCAAAAATTCGCATCTCCATAACTTTTGAAAAAATGATGATGAAAAAAAAACTTATCCTTATATCCTTGTATCCTTATAAATGGAAAAGGAACCTATAGCCAAAACCTATATTGGAACCTTTATTGGCATGAAGCCAATTACGACTTGCATTAGGCGTGGAATGGGCGATATATAGCTAACATATGTATATTAAGGCGCCTCAACTTGTATGGAGGAAAAAAAAGTTGTGCGGGTCACCTCCTGAAAACAAACTTTGGTTTATTTTATGATGATTCCCAAAATATTGCAACTCTAGCTTTAGCCGTTCGTGAGCTGGAATGGTTTGAAATAACCTCTAAAAATCGCGTTTTTGATTAATACTATTTATACCACACTACCTTCGGTCAAAAAAATTGTCACAAATAGTGTAAATCGATGAATTACATAGTTTTGTTTTTTATTTTGTTTTAAATCTGCCCACACACTTAGTTGTTGACTTATTTGCAGTGTTTTATTCAATTTTTTTTAATGCAGTTTTTATAAAAATATATATAACTTCCCCATTTATAGCCTGATTTACCATTCCGTGGTATCATTGGAAAGGTACTGAATGCTGCTTTTAATTTCTGTCGTTAATTAACCCTTATAAGCACTTTTATAAAAATGCATTTTTTATCAACATGATTTCGTGATTCAATTTTACAGTAACGCTTGCGCGATTGAATCTTGTTTGCAATATGTGCAGGTCTGTTCTTATCAACCGAAACGCAGGATTGGCTTACCACATGTACAAAACGTTCCGTATTTTGTGAATGACATGGAAATTCTGAAAATTGTTTGTTAAGAAAAGCATAACAATTATTTTAAAAACTTTTCATTACCAGGAATTTTTACAATTTCATTGGAGTCGTGTAGTTCTAATAAGTATTGTTGAGTATAGAACTGGATGCATGGCAGTTCTGTATTAGCTCTTAATTCATTCCAATCTATCATATTTTTAAAGGAATCACAATTGAATTGTATCTTGGGGACATTTTTTAAAGTATTTTCCTATACTTTATTCCAAAGTCCATTTAAAAAATGCATTCTTTATCTACATGATTTAATTTTATTTCTCTTATATTTGAACAAATAAAAATAAAATAAAATGCATTTTTATAAAAGTGCTTATAAGGGTTAATTAACGACAGAAATGAAAAGCAGCACTCAGTACCTTTCCAATGATACCACGGAATGGTAAATCAGGCTATAAATGGGGAAGTTATATATATTTTTATAAAAACTGCATTAAAAAAAATTGAATAAAACACTGCAAATAAGTCAACAACTAAGTGTGTGGGCAGATTTAAAACAAAATAAAAAACAAAACTATGTAATTCATCGATTTACACTATTTGTGACAATTTTTTTGACCGAAGGTAGTGTGGTATAAATAGTATTAATCAAAAACGCGATTTTTAGAGGTTATTTCAAACCATTCCAGCTCACGAACGGCTAAAGCTAGAGTTGCAATATTTTGGGAATCATCATAAAATAAACCAAAGTTTGTTTTCAGGAGGTGACCCGGACCCCTTTTTTTTTTGAGGCGCCTTAATGTATATACACATGAAATATTTCTTTGAAAGGAGAGAGTAAAGTTAAAAAAAAATTGTTCATGGAAAGAAATTTATACTTTGCTATCTGGGGCTGGATTCCGTAACTGTGGAAAACGCAGTGTACACGATATTTTATGCAAATGTGCAGTTTGCGATTCAGTATCCGTGTGAAGGGAACTTTAATGTCAGAAAAGTGTACACTTTGAATAAAGTTTATTCACTGAACTTTCTTAAGTGCAAATCTGAAACTGATAGTGAAAATGTCTTATAAGAACAAGAAAAATAAAGCTAAGAAAGCCAGCATGGGGCAAAAAGAGTACCTTATTTAATTTATGGATAATATGTAGCATTTTTTAAGATAAGTAGTTTCTTTTTTGTGTAGACTGTCTTTTTGCTTTTAATTAACATTTGCAGATTAATTAATATTTAATACATGTATATAAAATAATGGGAAATCTTAACAACTCAATAAATCGTTCATTGCTATCGTTCACATCAAAGGGATTGATTGAGACCCGAATGTTCCTGACAAAATTAAATCCTTATTTTAAAAGGAACAAAACAAAGATGTAGAATTTGATAAGTAAAATATATAACTAAATATAGATATATAAACCGTTTGTCTCATTATCGTATCATCATTCAGTTTCTTGTAGTTTGTTTACATTAGTAAAGCTATCAAATTTCTTTCAGCGGTGCTTCTTCTTCATTCAGCAAACATAAATTTACATTTAGTACAACAGTGTTCATTTGAGCTTACAGAATCGTTTGAAATGAAAATGAGTACACTGCATGTGAAAGTGAATATGAATATTTTGAGTACACTGATTTTTTCCATAGTTACGGAATCAAGCCCCTGGTCTCATCACAGTTGTTAACTCTTATCCGGAACACTTCTCTAGTATAACTTTCTCGGCACACTGGGATCATATGCAGCCCAGAGACAAAACACAGTCAGTAAAAATTGATTTTTTTTTTGTTGCATTTTAAAAGTGTATTTCTAAATAATATAAGTTGCTTATGGCAGAAAAACTAAGCACAAAAACTAATGTTTTATGTCGAAACACAAAACTAAAGGGGGTGTAAATATTCCCAGTGTGCCGAATAAGGGTAAAATAATTATAAGTAATCATATTCATTAGTAATGAAGTAATATTTGTATTAAAATTGAGAAATTAATGTTAAGAACGATTCTTTTTATTTGACTCAAAAAAGAAATGATAACGATTACTAATAATAAAAAAGTGTCAAAAGTACAAAAAATATTATATGACTACTTTTAAAGATTATTTTTGAATATATTAAGTTTTCTTTTTGGTTTGGCCTCTTTTTGGTTTTTTCCGTTCGCAGTTTTTGAAGGGTTTGGATAGTTTTTTTTGTTTAAAAAAATGTTCTAGAATCAAAACTAAAATTTGAACATATGCCACGTGGAAAGAAGTTAACGGAATTTGAAAAAGGGCAGATTACTTCATTGAAAAGTGAGGGACTTGGATTAAGGTCTATTGCAGGGGAAATAAGTCAGAGCCATAAGGTTGTTTGCAGCTATTTGCACAATCCTGAAAATTATAGATGTGCAAAAGGCCAAGGAAAGAGTAATTTATAGAGTTGCGAGCAAATCAGCAAGAGTTGCAACCAACTTGCGGCCTTTAGTTCTGTGCAGGTTTGTACAGAAACAGAACTTACATATGTGTATCGAGAATAATAAGAACGAATAAATCTCCTGAACGAAAAAGATATTAGTTCATTTTATTAAGTAATGCTCGGATAATATTGTTTTTTTCCGGCGATTTCTTGCAAACATTGCCTTTTATATCCAAAGGTACTAGAGGTAACAACGTAAAAAAGCGTCTTTTAAAAGTCATTGTTTTGGCAAAAAGTACAAGTTATACAATTGCGTACGAATATTCGAATGCAACTTCGCGGTGACATAAAAGCTGGTACCTTTGTTTCAACAGTTTTGACAGTTGAATAATGGCATCAGTTGTCTTCATTCTTGAGCATTACTCTGAAAACAAAAGATGACTTAATTTCGAATTTTTATTCAATGGAATTCGGTCATGAGTTGCCAAAGTTATTCAACATTTATTTAAGGGTATTATTCTGACTGGCCCAGCAACGGGAGAAAAAGTTTTAATGCCTCGAATCCCTATGATCCCCTCAGATTCACCGTTCCAGTTCAAGCGAATACAGTTCCTGTACTAACGTGTTTTGCTATGACAATAAACCAAGCACAAGGTCAATCCTTTAAGATCGTTTGTGTTTATCTAAGGCAGAAATGTTTTTCCGTAATATTTTAGTTATTTAATATTTCAGCAAAGTTATCTACATATTTCACATGTGCCTTCAATATTAATTTCAAATAAATATTTTGGTATAAATCACTTCGCTTTTGCACTTTCGCTATCAAATTCGATTTTGATACAATCCCTGGATCAGATGGCAAAATTAAAAACAATTCATTTATATCTTCACGCCTTGTTTTTCTAGTGTGAGAAGTTCTAGCATTTTTAGTAATTTTCAGAGTTGCTTCCAAAGCTTCCTCAGAAAGGGAGCCTGCAAAAGATTTTTTCCAAATTTGAAGCAAATTTAAAAATTTTTTAAGTGTATCACATTAAAATAACCTCTTGGCATATCAAAGTACCTGATGAATTCTTTTACTTCTTTTTTGCTCGCTGTTCTTCTTTTAACTTGTTTTACTTCTTTGTACTTCTTTTTGACATAAACAGATTAATTTAACAACAAAAATATTAGATCTTTTAGAAGTATCAACAGTTAGTATCAAAAAGTATCAAAAATTCAAACACTTTATCGAAAACCAACAACCAAGTTGCCCAACTGCGTCACATTTCGTACACAACATGCAACAAACCACTCATCGGTAGACAGCGCTATATAGTTTTAACAAAAAAAGTGAAATGGCAAAAAAACAAAGGAGCAATTTTTTAATAAGGGCTTGTAAAAGCAACATCCTTTAACAAAAACTAATTCAAACCAAACCAAAGTCATTTTTAATTGACTAAGATATATTTAATATTTTGATATGAAATGATGCATAAGATGATATGCAATATGGTTTAAGCATTCCAAAAAGCAAATCCAACAATGTAGAATAGCTAACAGAAATTTGTAAATACCTTCGTTGTTCGAACGAGTTGTTGTCAAAAGGTTAATTAATTGCTTTGCGAGAACCTTTACAAATGAAACATCTATTTGCACTTGTACTTTCTGTTAAGAAATTAGCTACTGACTCATCAATCATGGTGCAGTGCATAATATAAGAAACCTCTGCGACTTCCCCATTATTTTAAAATGTATCCCATTATCAATCTTTAAATTCATGTTATCATTCTCCATCAAAACTATTTGCTTGGATTATTTTTTAAAAACAAATTGAATGGCTCTGTTTGAAAGTGTTAATGAATATGTTTCATTTTCCCCATAGAACTTCATACACTGAAATATTGTACATAAATATTATGTAATACATTAAAATTAACATTAAAATTTACATTAAAAATAACATTGGTAAAATGAAAAAATACATTGTATGAATGTAAATTGTACATTAATCCTTACATAAAATTTAAAATCAATGTAAGGGTACATTCAGTAAATGTAATCGAATACATTAAGAATAACATAAAGAACAACATCGGCCTAATGTAAAACTACACTAAGGTAATGCATAATTTGCATTGAGAAAAGAAGAAATAATGTAAGATTACATTGCACAAATGTAAAGAAATACATTCAAGGCTGGATTAAGGAAATCAATGTAGAGTTACATTTGATCAACGTATATTAACATTAATATGTACATTGTTATAAAAACCAATGTACGACAACATTACACTTATAAAATAATTACATTAGTGGAGTTCACGATCTGGTGCAAATGGTCTTGCATGAGTGCATTTGCAAAAGTTTATTGCATATTCTTGCACTACACTAACAAAATACACACGTTTGCACTTGCTACGTTGTTGCAAATACGCAACACCTAAAATATGTAGGATATAAATGCTACATACATGCAACACTAGGTTGCAAGCTCAAGTGTCAAAAATGTATAAGAATTCAAAATCAAAGAAAAAAAATTTTGTTATATTGCAATGGATTAAAATGATTTATCATTTTAAATGATTTGCAGATTTTTTGTTTATATTTCTTTTGCAAATCAGCTGTGTTTAGTTTTGTAACAAGTGTTGCAGCGTTATCCAAAAAAGCTGTTCACAATTGATAGAAAATTTTTGCAATTGCATAATTTTGTAATCAGGAGCAAATAAGATCGTGAACTGCCCTATTAAATGAATGCAAACACTGTTAATTTTTTTGTACCCCGTTACTCTCTGTAACTTCTTTGTCTATATGGTTGCGAAGTTTAATAGCGTCTCTTTCTTTATCTAGTAAAGTTGATTGATTTACAAAGCACAAAAAACAATAAAATATTAAGTGAGTGAGTATTCTAATTTTTAATTTAAAAATGATATGTTATCTGTGTGAGAGAAGTTTTTATATATAAATAAATTAATTTATCATTTGAAAAGCAATCATATTAAAAGCTTAAAAAATTTGACAATTTTCGGTGCTGCTATTGTGGTCAATTATTTGAAAATTTAACTAACTATAAAAGACATTTAACTAAAAAACATGAAAATATTAGTGATAACAAATGCATTTATTATAATCACACGGAAAAAAGTGAACAAAGAATCCATAGAGTAAATAGTAAAGCTCCAGAAATTCCGGAAAAACCAAACATCACAAGTGAAAATTGTACAAATGAAAAATACACAAATGAAAACGTGTGCCTAATGTTAGATTTTCAGGAAAAATATGAAATAATTTATAATGGTGCTATTAAATTTATGCTAATGCTCCACTCCTACAGTAACTTTTCCCGGTTTGATGTTTTGACTATTTCAAATAATACCAAAGAACTTATTCTTAAACTGGATATTTCTAATTATAGATAATTCTGGATATTTTTTCGAATTTTGGAAAAACACAACTCAATAATAATTTAAAACTTAAAATTAACCTTGTAAATTAATCAAACTAGTTTCTACAGATGTGATAGAAGAGGTAAACTTTACACAAAATATATAAACCTGAAGCAGAAACATAAACAAAGCGAAAAAGTAAATAAACAAAATAATCTTCAAACAGCAACTAAGACAAATAAGGTGCAACATATGCAATATAATTCTAATATAAATTTATTTTAAATATTAGTTTCAGAAGAAGATGCAGAGCAATGCGTGCGAAGTTTGAAATTTGACAATTTTTCGGCTGCTCAGTTTCATTCCATCTGGCAGGCATGCAGTTAGCACAGAATAAAACAAATAATTTAATTAATGGCCGGAATGTAAAAAAAATCGGGGCAACTATTGGTATGATATTCCAAATATCAGAAATCTACATTAAGTACATTATTTTAAACTTAAAACAGATTGACAGGGATTTCACAGTTCTTTTCCCCAAACATATTGGGTTTTTTAGAGCCGAGTAAACCGAAAATTAAAAAGCTTTATACGTTCCTGAAGAAAGACGATATCATAAAGGACTGCGAAGTCTCCTTCATACAATTTTAGAAAGCGACATTGAAACAGGTAATAACAAATATAGTTTTTAAATTTTTCAAAAAGTAATACTTTTTTGTTTTAGATAGTGAAACATACATTTTAAAACCCTTTGGTGCCTTCATGGCTACCTATGTCCCACTACAAAAGTTATTCGAAAAGACAATACTGGAAACAAGACCACAACAAAATTTTATATACGAGACTCACAAGAGTCATTTATTTTCGTTGGTCAGTCCCTGCAACATTTAGAAGATCACTTTGATTTTTTAAAAGAACGTGGAGAGAATATACTGCCGTCTATACTAGCCATATCCAGTCTTCAGTACACGGAATTTAGTGATTTTTTTATTTACCTGGATCCAAGATAAAATTTGAAAAATTTTTGCGTTGCTTAGACATTTGCTTAGACTCCTAATTAGAGTATGCTGATTCTAATGGTGCTTAGCGGTTTTTAAGGTTAGCTCTTGTTTTCGAGAATTTTGAAAATCAAAATTTTAGACCCACGAAGAAAAAAATTTGTAATTCTTGAGCATTTATTTGTAACGAAAAATTACATCCGTTTACATAACCAAAATTCTCTTTCTCATAACCCAACAATCAAACTAAATGAAATAAGTTTTTATTTCAATCCAAACACCCTATTTAGAAATTTGTTTTTGTACCCAAAAATCGTGGAGTAAAATATAAAAATGTTCGGACCTTTTAAGCCATTGGCTTATTTTAACAATACCGTTGTATATATAACCTACATTATATTCTTTTGCACAAATTGTTTAGTTGTTAACCTTATAACAAAAGTGTTCACTCTTACTCAGTACTGTTTATAATATTGCACCATAGTGTGGGGATCAGCCTATTTAGCAATTTCCGGAAAAATTCCTGTATGGAAGTTTGATATGATAGAAACATTCAAAATCATCAACTAATTAAAGCAAGCGTTAAGCTAATGTTAACATTAGCCCACGCTATCTTTAAAAATGCACTTCCCCTAAACCTTCAAAGCCCTGAAATGTTGTCGTTGCTTAAGGGCCCATTACAGTTTTTTTGTATTAATTTTTTTGCGGGAAAATCACTCTTAAATCAACAAAATCGAATAAATATTTTTCAAATTGTTTTTATTTGATGCATATTTGTCAATACAATGGTTATTCTATCAATTTATATCGATTTAATTTTAATAAATTGTTAAAAATAAAATTGCTTCCGTTTGATCATTAATAGTGATATTTTGTTTTTCGAATAACTCGAAAACTAGAGCTAACTTAAAAAAACACATAGCACCATTAGGATCAGCGCACTCGAATTATGTTATCCCCCTGGGTCCCCCATTTGATGGATTTTGCAACTAGCACAGTGTTATTAATATAAATTATATTACAAATGTAATAATTTAAATTTTGCATTTATTTCATTTTATGTTTATATTACCACATAATTTTTTTTCTTAAACAAAATATGTTCCTCAATTGTACAACAATGTAAATAAATTAATGAATTCTTAAAGTAAAAATTGAAATGTATACCTACATGTATATATGAAAATGACAAAATAAACAATTTAAAGATGTTTATGGTTGGCATGATACACATTTACCCGTCTATTTTCAGGTGTCGTTTTTGGAGCGTTACAGAAGAATACAAAAGTTGATGTTCTAGAATGTATATTCATTGGGTTAAAAAAGTCTGCTGTAAGCACATAATTTATAAACAGATATAAAACAACTGAATTCATACTCGAAAATAACTTTAAATATTTATTTTACATAACATAACAAGTAATCTTTCATCAATCAATTTGAATATTACCGTCAAAATATTCCACGTAATTTTTTAATCTTGTCTTATATTTATTTAATGATGTAAGAATTTTTGTGTACGTTGTTATGTTTTTGAAAGATGTCTTCTTATGTTATGTAAAAAAAATTATTAAAAGTTATTTCCGAGTATGCATTCAGTTGTTTTATTTTTGTTTATAAATTATGTGTTTGCCAGCAGACTTTTTTGACCCACTGTATGCATGTATTCATATAATGTAACATTCATCAGATCAATGTAAAATACATTGCATTATTTGATGTAAGAAGAAATTGACAGAATGAAAAATGTATTAGATGAATATAAAATACATCCAAGAATTCAATGTAAAAACATTATTTGAATGTATTATGCATTCAGTTAATAAAAAATACATTGATTAAAACAATGTAAAAGTGCATTGTCTAGATGTACGAAAATTAAATCAATGTAAAATATTATGTATCACGATACATTAGCCCAATGTAGGAATACATAAATATGATGTGCACTCACAAAGGCTCCATTTTAATGTCAAAATACATGTATTTTTACCTTGATAATATGTACGGTTTTGGTTCAGTGTAGAAATCAACAAAGTTGATGTTTGGAAAAAAGAGTAATATTTTTAAAAGGCGAACGAAAGCGGGGCAGAGTTTTTTGTTCTTGTAGAAAGTCAAGACTAATGATATATGAAAAAAAATCTTACTTGAGTTTATGCATATTTTTTTTTAAATGCCTTCTCAATATTGCAATTTTTTACTTTTAGTATCGAAAAGCCTTAAATATGAAGTTGCATAAAATTTTATTTTTACGACTTAAAAACTTAAATTCAACTTTTTTAGTATCTTTACAAATATATAAACATTTTTAATTTTTCTTTTTAAAATTGTAGTTTTACCCTTTTCTTTAGATGCGATAATACATAAAATTCATAAAAAAACAATCAACTTTTTAAACCTGTAGTAATTTTTGGAACCCAAGGCAAAAATTCTTAAGGGCAATGTTATGCTGACGGTCATTGGCTCCTAAAGGGCATGCATTTTTAGTCTATTTTTTTCGTTTGATGAATGTCGTGCTCACAGTATGTTATGCTGGCGGTCATTTGATCAATGATCACTGGTTCACATTTGGCTACCTTTAGTACTTAATGTGAAAAAGTATTGTCTTTCTTTGTATGCTTAATAAAGAAAAAACTTAAGTGATACATTGTGCTCAGCATAGCATAAGTCAATTAATTAACACTTGCTAGCGATAAATGTTGCTATCAGGGACCGAAAATAATGAAATGAAAAGAAAATGAAATGAAATGAAATGAAATGAAAAAATTGTCGAAGGACTTTTCAAATATACCATTATGATATAAATGACATCAGCATCATGAATATTAAGTTCCTTTTAAATTTTCGACTTAATCTATAAAAGTTAACTGTTATTTTTTGCATTTTATTTTTTCGGTTAAATATAACGGTTAATATTGACTTTTATTTTATCGGTCAAAAATAACAGTTATTTTGTGACTTTTATTTTTCGGTCGAAATTTGTGTTTTTTTAAAGGCCACTTGACCGATTAAAACCTATTGATACCATGTGTAAAATATGCGCCCCGATGAGATGAAAATAATGGTATCAATAGTTGTTTAGTCAGTAAAACGGCCTTTGAAAATATACAAATTGTCTGATATTTTCGACCGAAAATATATAAGGCACAAAATAACTTTTACTTATGTCGGAAAAAAGAACAGTTAATATATGACTTTTTCGATAAAAACCATAACCGGTTTGGTCCGTGGTTGCTATTAATTAAGCTTTATTTGCTCCTTTATACATTTTTTACTAAAATGCACTATTCTCATACTATACAGCACTGCTTTAATACTAAAAACCAAAAAAAACCAAATATTGTGACTATTTCCACAACACAACACTGTTCTGATCCAGTGATTTGATATCGATAGCCGAATCATTTGGTGACCACGGTGATCAAAATTTGTACAGTCGATCACTCTCTCAAATTTCCCTTTTACATTGAAACAACAACAATTCGTGCCCATGACGAGCCCATGACCGCCAGCATAACTAGCTTAACATAATCAATAATAATCAAAAATAATCCATTAAAGTAGTAGCATTGTTTTTGTTGTTTTTTTTTTATTCTTTTTGATTATTTGCATAATTTCAATTTGATTATTTGTAATCGTTATCAATTACTAATCAGAAATTCACCTTAAGATAATGTAATGATTATAATTCTTTTTGAAGAATAATCTAATTTATTCCTAAACGTAATCGCAATATAACAGCTATGAGTCCTCGTACTGTTTAAATAGTTGAGAACAGGGGCGTACCGAGTCCATGTTGGTTGGGGGGTATTGTGGTATTTTGGCCGACTGAATACCCTTAAGTCCCGACTTTTTTAATACATCATAGTAAAATTAACCAAAATTACTCAGTCGTTCGATCAGTTTTATATAGTAGTATATGTGAACAATGTTCTTTTGTCGTACGCTTTTTTAGTATTCATAAGAACTCAACCTTGTTCTCCCAACCTTCTAAGAGAGAAATTAACTTTTTAAGAAAAAACTCACTCTTTGATCAAAATACAATTTGGTAAGGATAAAGCTTTTAAGTTGATTGAATTTGAGTTCTTTTCAATAGTAAAAATTTTCTTAAGAAAATTTAGTTACATGCATCAATTGTCAAATTTGTAAAAATTCTACTCTCCATGTCAATATCTTGGTCGAATTTTAACGGTTTTTCAATTTTTCTAATTATTTCTAAAAGTTTGTTAAATTTTCCTTCAAATGTGATAAAAATCATTGTGGAGCTCTAACAAAAAGTATTATTAATTAATTTCTTAATATTGTCGTAAGTAATTTAGAGTTTATTTTAAACAAATGCTACGAAAGATAAAAAACCTCTCTAAAATTGAATGTTCTAAATTGGGAATCTCTGCCATCTTTGAATAGATTTTATTTATTTCTTTTTTGTATTTAAGGCTGATCAGTTAACTTAAAAAAATTTATAAAAGTTTTACCGTTCCTTTTTGGTTTATATTTACATAATACCTTTTTGAAAGAGACCACAAAATTTAATTTTTTCTCAAAATATAAGGTAAAATGATTTTTGTTGTAAAAGGAGAAAAACTCAAATTTGCATTTTCGATTTTCTTTGAAAGTCTATTAAGAGCATTAATAGTGAATGTGCCATAATACGAATAATTTTTTTTTTTTAATGATTTTTTTTTCTCTTTTTTCAAAATTAATAAATTTCTAAAATAATTTATTTGGAGGAAATAATTTTATATCCCTTTTTATATTGTTATTATATCAATAACAATTTTATTTATTCTAGAATTCACGTTTGGGTCAAGTAAGTTGAAGATAGAATCGGATTAAAGAGCTCATGCAAAGACTTTATTGCTTCTAAGAAACTGCTTAAATTGTCTGGATTCGTTCACAAATATCCAATGAAGGAATCGTCTTTTTTATCTATGCATTCAGAAATTATATCTCGGCCTAATTCTAATACGAAGTAAGTCAACATTTTGAAAATAATGGTGATTGGCAATTTGGTAATTGTGATAATTTTGAATTACTTCTTATAAGAATTAGGCCGACGATATGCATTTCTGAGCAAAATATTAAAATTAGTTGAGTGAAGTTGGTTTACGGCACGATTATGTGTCGTAAACAAAAATACCAAGGAACGACTTAAAGCCGTTAAAAAAGATTTGGCTGACTGAATTGCTCTTAGAGAATTTTTCATAGAGCGCAGCTATAAATAACTTTAAATGAGACTGAACGAATAGTACCTACTACTGAAATAATTTAATAATGATAAAGAAATAACCGACTGAAAAAGAAAAGATAATGGCAGTTGGGGTTTGGGATTAAATGCAGTTGGTTTTGCGCACGGCTTAATGCAAATTTGGCCGACTGAAGATCATTTTAAGTACGACTGAAAGTGAATTGGCTGACTGAAGATTGTTCTGGATATGTCTTGAAATGAAAAAGCCGTCTACAGTTGGTTTTTGGTATGGCTGATGGCGAACATGGAAACAAATTATACGAATGATTTTGATCCGTTCATAGCTATTGTAAATAAAAATCAAAATTTTACACAAATTTCAGTAAAAAATAACAATTTGGCCGTCTTTTAAAAAAGTTATTGGGTAGCTTACCCCCCTTACTCCCCCCGCCTAGTTTCGCCCCTGGTTGAGAAATATAGTTTTTAAAGCTTTTATAAAAAGAATTATCCATCTATTTAATGTAATCTATAGTCATAGTTTAATCTAGTCCATAGTCATGTGTTTAATCTAATCTAATCTTTAATTTAGACTAAGCATAAATAGCATAGAAGTCGCAGTGATAAAACAAAAGATGATGTTACAAATTCGTACGACTCTAATAAGCAAAAATACCTCCATTTGAAGAGAAAATTAATCCATTGATGCCTGTATTAAAATAATGGTTTTCATAATTCAAAAAGCATCTGATGACTGAAATTTTCTGGATTACTCTCTTGATAGTAAATATTTTGTTGGAAAATTGACTGGGCTAAAGCGTCTCGTATGCAACATAAATTAATTCATTAATTAAGTTGACTTACCCAATGCATCACAGGGCGCTCTTCGGTGCAAACGCCCATGTGCGTCTGTTAAAATGACACAAGGGTTGTCTCCAACGATGCTTTTTGTTGATGAAAAAAATATTATTGCCGTAACCAAAAGTAGGTTCCGATTGTATATAAAGCTAATGATATGATAACTGATTTTATCTTAAAAAGACTATCGCAATGATGAGTTATTGTAAAATGAATGGTTGGCACTTTGCAAACGATAGCACAATATCCTTATTTTTCACACACTAAACATATCACTATTTCCACAGTTAAGCACTTATTCACTTAAGCAAACAACTTAATTTGGATCTTGACTTAGAATCCGTTCATACGGAATAAAAAGCTCTTCGACACAATATTTGATATATGGAAACATTTTTTTTTTTTTTTTTCACTAAGATCGTAGTTTGGATAAAATAACTGCTCAATTAGGAACCGTACGTTTGTCTGAATATTAGAAGTCAGCAACACATTAAGAGCTTGAAAATACAAACATAACACACGAAGTTAGGGAGAAACATCCGCTCGATGTTATTAAAAGCGGATATGTAGAACAAGCGACATCTTGAAAGAATTAAACGGCAAACCTTTGGCTCAACGAAGGTAGAGATGAGGCCGACATTTAAAATTTATCGTTAGAAGAGCATTAAATATACAGATAATGTAGCATCAGGATATGCTAGGAATTTTGGGTGGCACGTTGGATGAAACTTATAATAGATAAATTTACGTTAAGCAAGCGAAAATTTTTGCATTGCAAAAATCTACATTTCGCTTTATCAAAACAACGGTTAACATATACGTATCATAAATGAAGATATATCGCAGTGGTGGCTTATATGAAGAATGAATTGATCTTATTCTTGTGACACTTTTTATTGAACTCGTAAACGTGTTATATATATGAAGGCTTAAACAAATAGCGGTAAGTTTATCTTATAATCATAAAGGAGAACTCATTTTTATAGCATTAATATTCCAGATTACATAACAAAAAGCTTCCGAGAACTCAATTTACAATAACACACACTGGCAATAAAACCACACTTCAATTAGTTTGACTATCTTGCATCAGTATCATGAAGGTCACGAGAGAAATCGATTTACAAAACGATCATTCGTTAGCGACGGGATAAAATCTCCACCCAACAAAACATTTTTTTTTTTACAACACCCAAATTCTTAAATCTTCCGACGCCAACTGATACCTGAGTTAAACTACTCGCTCGAGTTTTTCGACATGCAAAACTCGCCCGGTCTGTGCATTTTTTACCGGTTTGGATACCCGACGAACTGTGGGAAAGTTACAACTTGGACGTTTAATCTCGACACGCGACAACTAGACATGGGTGGAAATCGAACATCAACCCTAACGTGATACCTGCAAGCTACGTTCGACTCTGATGTCATGCGCGAACTGTTCTTATCCGCGCGCACTCGACTAGTGATTCTAAGATTTTCGAAATCTCCGCAAACCGACGTATGTGTGTGAGTAGTGCAATACTTAATCATAATTCATAGTACTGGTTCTCTTACTCTTGCAGTAATCACTTTAACAAATGACCATCCCACTCACTCATGGCGAATATTACCTTTCGTCACAACTGTTTGTCTCAGCCCGCAACAACGGGTGTGTCTACTTTAGCAGTAGCATTGACTTGGGTTGTCATTGTTTGTTATATATTTTAAGGGCGGAGTCTACAATCATACATTTGTATATATTTACTGTTGTGTATAGTCACAAATATTCGTATCTGCCTGTGCTACGTCTTTGATTTTACTACGATGAGCCGCTGTCTTGCCCAGTGGCAGGTTGCCATCCAGACTTCACTGTTATTTGTTGTTTTACAAGTGATTTTTTTTTTCATTTTGTATATGCGACTCGCAGCTAAGTCGTGATACATGAATAATGCAGCAATGTGTTGGCATCGATTCGGTGGCAAAAGTGGTCGCAAAGATGTTGTTGGTTTCGATGGCAATGGCGACCAAATTCAGCATTGTAAGTTGAAGATATTCAGCGCTCCATTGCGTGATGTTGTTTTACCAAAAGAACGAGTATTTGATTCGGATTGTCAATTATAGGATTTCCACATGGGATTAAAATGTACTTTTTTATATTCAATGCCTTGCACATATATTTTATCTATAAACATACGATTATAAATTTATATTTTTGTTTGCTTGTGCGATATCTGCGCATATTCGATATCATATTTTCTCTTTGAATGCACTTCTGTTTACGAATATTTACGAATTGCTATTGTTTTTCATTCATCTCCAATAAAGTAACTTGCACAAATCATGTTGGGTGAATAATAAAATTTAGTTCTTTTTAGAGCTATGAGGTACATAAGAGTGCCTGCTTGTAAGAATGAAAGCAGAATATCTATTTGTGTTGGGCCATTATTTTTGAAATAGCGGCCCATTTATAATTTTTAAAATCCGGAAGAGCAAATCTCTGTTTCCATGGGCGTCCGTATTATTTTTTCAGCAGAGTGGGCAACGAACGGTCGAGGTGCAAAGTTCACGTATTTGAGAGTAGTTTTGAAGTGCTAATAAAAAAAAAATATATATTGAATAAAATCTTCTGAGCATTTTGATAGTTCTTTAAAAGGTTAGATTTTTTGGTAGAATAATTTATGCACATTTCTTAACAGAAACAAAGAAACACTGATAATATTAAAGAATTTTAACCCAAAATTCTTAATTTACTTGTGGTAGATAAATAAAAAATACGCTGGATAGTTCTTATTTTGGCATCATTTCCAGGAAAATTAAGAACTGAAACGATTGTTCCGTACATTCCGCTTCACTTGCATTATTTAAATGTTCAACGACATGTTCGATTATCAAGATTGTTATTTTACTCGAATTTTGTTGACTTCGCTTTTATTTTATTTGTCGTTATAACATTCGTGTATAAAAGAATAACACGTTTTGAGTCTTTCTGATTCCAAGTAAAACATTTTGATTGCGTTTTTATATAAATTTTATTAATATTTCGCCAAGTTTTTTAAAGAATTCTTTAATCTATATAGTAGCAACTATTTTTAATTGTATTATTTTTTTGGTGGCAACATTTTAACATATGGGCATTTCCATCGTCGCGAATGCGACATTCGTACGCATTTGAGAAGCAAGAAAATAAAGAAAACTCAAAACAAATTTTCTTTTTTTTCAAGTTTTAGATAGCATTTTATTAGTTAATGCTATCTATAATAGCATTCTATTTCTAAATAAATGTAAATAAAATATTCTATTTCTAAAAAAAGTGTATTTAGAAAAAAAAGTTAGATTCTCTAGGTTTTATGTTTCCAAAGTATTAGCAATAAACATGGCAACGCAAACGCGACAAAAATTGGAACTAGTTTTCAACTGCATCTAGAAAAGATATCTGCGAAATGGAACATAATATTTGAATGAGGTGAATTGTAAATTAAAACAGATTAATGTGGCTTTCAAGAAATAGTTGTCTTTTTGACATATTTTCATCAGTTTTTTTTTTTTTTTATTGAGCTTAAGCCTGATCGCGAACACGACATCTAGCATGCGACATATTTTTCCATCACGTTTGTAATAAGAATTAGTTAAAGTAATTTCAGCTAAATATTGCATTACCGTCCAACAACATCGTATATATTATTTGTGAGTTTTATTTTAGTAATATTAATAAAAAAAAAAAAAAAATACATATGAGGCTTGTGAGAAAAATTATGATATATTGTTTTAACCCCACCCGTACTACGTATGTGGTTATTTACTTTATGACGACGTTTTTTACGCCCATAAGGAGGGCGTATAAGGAGAATAGTAATTTTTGTAACTATTTCAATAGTCATTCGTTCAAATTCTTCGAAATTTGGCAAATAACTATTTTTAAGCAAAAATAAGTTGAAAATAGTTACAAATAGTTATGAAATAGTTACAAATTATGAGCAACTATACAAAGTAGTAATTTTTAATTATTATGATAGTCAAGCCACACAAAAAATAGTAAGTATAGAGATTTTTCAAGATAACTATCAAATAATAATTTTTTACTATTTAATAATACATTTTTAACTATTAAGTAGTTAAATTATCTATAAAGTATTTTTATATTATTATAATAGTTACAAACGACAACAAAAAAATCGAAAATGACTTTGTATAGTTATTTTTATAACTATAAAAGTTATTACAAATCACAATGAAATAGTCAAAAGTGATAATGCATAGTCATTTTCAAATGAACGAAAATAAATGAGCAGGAAAAAAAAGGTTCGTTTCAAGTATAAGGCGTATTGTCGAGTGAGTGTCAGTTCCGTGAAGATAATTTTTCTTTGTCGTGCTCTAAGGTCCAGTTTTTCAGTGCGAGTTTAAACTTTAGTCAAATTAAGCCGAAGTTAACTCACCAAAATTGGACGTTTAAGCTCGGTTAAAGCAAAAAAAAAAACACATCATCGATAATTTAATCAATTCAACTTAAACGAATGCTACAATATCTAGTTAAACAGAGTTTTGATGTCCTTTTTTGGTGAGTTAAGCTCGGTTTAATTTGACTCAAGTTTAAACCCGCACTGAAAAACTGTCCCTAAGTGTGATAAAAGTGAAATTAAAAAATAAGAATGAGTATAGAATTTATAAATTTGATTCTAGATTATCCAAGTGATAGTCCTGGAGCTGAAAACGTTCATGTGTTGGAAGTAAATAGACAAATGGCAAGTAAGAGTTGTGAATTTTGAGTCAACAAATCAACCTCAAACTATTCTTCAAGCAGCTGATGCAGTTGAGCCAATCTTTGACCAACAGCTTTATGACATTTTTTTGTCACGAGAACTGGAAGAATTGTGCAGTTATTTGATTGGTAAGTTTTTATTGATTTTAACAAATGTCTCTAAAATTAAAACCAATTAATATATGCTTTCAGAACTAGGTCTTGATTTTAAAAAGCTAGCGACTAATAACGACGAAATTTTGGACAGCGACAGAAAGTCGTATGGATTATACGTCCAATTAAGAGAAAGTTTATCGCAGTGGAAAAAAATCTGAGGTAACTCTGCGTGAAAATCATTTATTTTTGAAATACCATACATATTTTATTATATTAATAGGAGACACATTCAATTGCAAGTGCTTCAACAGTGGATGGAATTATCAGTTCGTTTCAAAACTATGAAAAGGTAAACGCTCATCAAGTAAAAATTTATATTTTTTCAATAAATATAATTAAAGACAATTTCCTTTTATTTAGACTAAAGAGACGTAACATTAGTGTTGTTGCTGCATAACAGTTAACAACCAGTAGTTCTCATAAAGCTTAAAGGGCAAAAAGACAATGGCGTCCAAGCTGCGTTACTTCTCAAGAAAGTTTTTTAATTCACATCTCGTCTACAACTGAAGTTATATCCACGACAGAGAAACGTTATTAAATATACTTGGAAATGGGCCTGGGCTTGTACTCTTTAGTTGGTAAAACTCTTGGTGAGCTAACAGACTTCTTTGTCATTTTAGATAACATTTTGTATAAGTTTGATAGTTTTTTTAAATGCACTTGAATCGTGCTCTAAAATTTATTATGTGTTTAAAAATTCATTTGTGTATTCTTTTATATATAAATTTTAATTTAATGTTAAAATAATATTTTTAACAACATTTTGAGCTTTCTTCTTTAAATTTTTGTGCAAGATTCACAGTAATCTAAATTTTATTATTATTTTATTTTATTTTATTATTATTTTTTTTATCCCCTTAAATTTTTGACTTGTTTTAGTTTCGAAGCAAAACTTAAATTTTTACAACAATAAACTTATAACACAAATAGCAGAATAAATATTTCATGGTTTTGAAGATTAAATAGACTTATCTTATTTAAGTATAGTAAATATTAACAAAAATCCGTTTTTTAATAACAAGTATGATGTCATAAATCATTAAAAAGATTAAAATATTTTATCTCAAACGTGTATCTCAGTGAAATATTATAATAAATACATTTTTATATACATAATTGTTTTCATGTTTCACTCTGCTATTCTTCCAAAAACAGGATTTATTGTTTGCTAACAACTATTACAATAGTTATTTAATAAATTTTTTAACTGCGTGCATAGCTAAAAAGAACTACTGAAATAGTTATTAAACAACTACGTAAATAGTTAAAAATAACTATTCTCATTGTTAATATTGATTACAGAATAGTTGTTTTTGACAAAAACAAATAGTTACTATTAAAATTGTCACAAATAACTATTCGTAACTATTTTTAATGGTTCCTACCATTGGGACTAGTAAAATAGTCAAGAAATAGTCCTAAATGACTATTTTTTTCTCTGTGTGCACCATCTAAGTTGATTTAACCATGTCCGTCCTTGTTTTTGTATGTCCCCCAGTATGTTGACATGATAAAAGCCGTTATTATTAAGTTATCGTAATATATATATATCGTAATATGTATATATCGTAATATATATATAATATCGATATTTAACCTAATATGGTAAAAATACAAATCATGTTCGAAAATAAGCCAAATAGGATGAAAACCACGTATACCTCCCATACGAATTGACGTTCTCAAAATGGGAAATTTCTTAAAAATCTATTAAAAAATCAATCCAATGACTTCAGAATTATCACATGAGCTTTAATTTGAACTATTAAAAAAAAAAAACAAATTGGCCATTTCAGCCCTTGAAAGGACTTTGACCGAGCTTCTAAGGATCGATTGTGTTGTGTGTGTTATTAAATGTTTGCACACAATTGACCCAGAACTGGACCTACATGTTTTATGCCGACTCCGAACGGCTAAAGTTCATGTTCTCAAGAAGCTTTACATGGCATTATTTACTCTCTGAGGTTCGCCATTGTCTGCAGAGAGGTGATGACCGATCAGAAAAATTTTTTATTGAAAAAAACTTTTCGCCACGGCTAGGGATCGAACTCGGGCTCTCGAGCATGCTAAGCCACACACTTAACCTGCATGCCACGGTCACCACATGCAGGTTAAACTATTAACACTTAGTTCAAAATTCAGTAAAATCGAATGAAAACTTTCCATACTTCCCATACAAAGTGTATTTAAAAAAACGGCGCATGATCGCGAACGCGACACTCTTTGATACTTAATATTAAATGTTTAGTATGATTTTTACCTGTAGTAACTTTTTTTTATAGTGCTGCGACCAAATTTGATTTAAGTTACAATTTTCAGAAACTTGCTTAGAACGATCACGAAGTGCTGACAACAAATGATGATTTAGGTACAAGAACGCGACATTCGAATAGTAATTAAAGCAATATAAAAAATTTACCGTTAATCGAGCTTTGTTTGGTATCTTTTTATTTTTCATTGTGTATTTGTAGTTTATAGATGGATTTCATAAGAAGAGTGCAAACATAACGTTAATAAATAAACGAAAAATACTAAACAGAAAAAGCCTTTAAAAGCAGCTAAAAGCCAGAAAAAAATATTTCTCCGATCTCAGGCTAATTTTCTCAGAAAAAAAACTAATATAAGTTGTAAATGCAGTTAATTCTAAAAATTCAAACATTTTTTTTTAAATAATAACAAAAAAGTTATTTGTTAATTTAACATTTTTTTTCGGTCCCGGTAGACCATTCTGTGGAAATGCCCATATGTTATATACAATATATATAAAATAATATGTTGAAAAAAATTTTTGATAGCAGTCTGTTTACCATTTCGTTGTAAATACTCCTAAAAAAAAATAATGTGTTAGAAAGCGATAGCCAAAAACTACTTGAAAAGTTAAGTTCAGAGTTTTTTTAAGCGATACATTTTCAATTTATAAAAATTCAGTATAATTTAAGTTCTCGAAAAAGTTACGCATAAAAAAAACCTAAAATTTTTGGTAGACTTTAAAAAAAAAACAATATTTAAATTCCTAACGAGGAGCTGTTGCTCAAATTGTATTCTAAAAATGCAGTAAGGTTTTTTCTGTGAATTAAGGTCTACACAGAATACGTCAGTCAATTAAACGAAGTGATCATAGTGTTATATATAGAGATTCCAGTCCAGGTATCCCGGGTTTTCGGGATCCTAGAATTGCCTTTAAATTTCTTGATTTGGTTGATTTTTCTGTACTTTTCCATAAATTTAGATAAAATAAAAGAATTTATAAAACTGTTCATTTCAAATACTCAAAAGCAGGCCCGGCAGATAATATGGGTATGGTGGGTAGTTATACCCACATAGAATTTTGAGGGTGGGTAATTACCCACACAGCAAATGCTTTCAATAAAATTAAATTTTATCATATTTGTTGCAAAAATTTTAAGAGGTTCTTTCCCCAACCATAAATTACTTCACTATAACTAATTGATTTTCATTTAATTGACCAATTGGGCATTTTTATACCCTAAATCTGAAAGGTCAGGGAATATTAACTTTGTGCAAACATTTGTAACGCATAGAACGAAGCGAGTCCGGTAGAGAAAAGTATATATATTCTTGATCAGGGTCACCTCAGGATAAGTAGAAAGATAAGTAGAAGGAGTTGAGATAATTTGATGAAACTCGGTACACATGGAATATTTTTGGAATTCGCCAACGGGCACGCTTACCTCCTATACAACGCAAAAATTGAAAAATCAATAAATAAGCTTATGTTTAACATAGAGAGATAAAATTTGATTCGTATGTATTTTATACCAAAACTACGATGTGTTAAAAAATTGGGCATAATCCGTCCACGAACACGCCTACCTCCCATACAACCCTCAATTGAGACTAAGGGGACAGTGCTATGATGGAGCAGCAAATTTCAGGATTGCAGCAACAAATATGTGTGGGAGAGCCGCGATCTTTATTTGTACATTGCAATGCGCACAGCCTGAATCTCGATGTTCAAGACTGCCTTGAAAAGGTTTCTCTAGAACGTAAATTCATTGGGACCATGAAAGAACTGATAAGATTGTCGTTCGAGCTGTTGATGAATTGGAACTTGACAAACCACTAATGCCGCGTCAGCGCAAGCTGCCGAAATGCCTTGATAAAAAAGTTAGTGAATGTTCTCAATTCAAAACACCAGAAGATTTTTTTAGACAACAGTGTTTCGAAGTTTTCGACCAATTAATAGTGTCACTTAAAAGTAGTGTCCGACCGAATATTCAGGTTCGGTTTCGGTTTCATTCAGTTTCGGCCCTTTTAATCAGTTTCGGCTATTCGGCATCAATATGGCCGAAACCGAATATTTGGTCGGACACTACTAATTCGGTTCTTTCATATATTTCAATCGTAGATGTGAGTTCGCTTTCATCAAAATTTTGAATGGTGTTAAGTAGAACAAAAACGTGAAACTCACAGTCATTTGATTGACCGTGTGAGTTTGGTCCAGCACAAAACGATAAATGTATTTTGTTTCATTTTGTAAATGCATCCAAGCTCTTTTTTTTAAGACTATAATATTAAGCTATTTAAATACTTTAAATACTAAAAAGTTCCTTAAAGTGGTATTAAAAAATTATCTCTTTATTTATTATTTTAAAGTTGAACTCTAATATTCAAAGAATATTTATCGTTACGTTATTATAGTCTGTTTGAAACGTTATGTTTTTGAAAGCTTTAAACAAAAAATTAAAAAAATAATGTTTTTTAAAAAAATTTTCATGTAGACATTCAGTTTTGGTTTCGATTTCGGTTTCGGCCGAATATTACAAAAATGGCCGAATTTCGGTTTCGGCCAAAATTTTGGTTTCGGTCGGACACTACTTAAAAGTCGCTTCGAAAACGACTCTGCGATTTTTTTCAGATTATTTGAGTGATTCGCTGTGGGAGATTGCAACGAAGTCGACACTGTCATAAATGTCTATAAAGACTTCAACAAAGAAAGACTCATGAGCGATAAGCAAATGATCATGGAGTTATTGAAGAGACAAAACGAAGAAGTAAATTCGTTGAAAGAGATTGTTGACTTCCTCAAAAAATATGCATGGCATGCATGCCTCATTCCAGAATTTGTGCGTCTTGTGTCGGCATCTAATGACGTTTCTGAGGTCAACAATGTTACAAAACCACATAACCATTTTACATGTTTATTCAGATGAATGTGAAAAACTGAATTTAAATGTTTTCCTTGATCAATTTATTTTAAAATGCTTCAAAAGAAGTGCAGTTTTTGCTCTAAGCAAATAATTTCATAATAAAAAAAATTTTTACAAAACAGGGGCTCATGTTTTGTTAGACGCACGGTCTGAAGGTTTTTTTATGGTTCGATGAACTACCCACACGGAGTGAACGCGAACTGCCGAGCCTGCTGAAAAGTATTTATATATAATGCTTGCAACTCTTTTTCGAGGAATGACAATTAAAACTATAAGTAGAAAAATACAACACTTAGTTTGGCATTCGAATAACACCTGTTTACAGGACTGTTTGTTTGTGTCTGCTGGCTGGTTAAAAAGCGATTGTTTGCTGTTGTGCAAAAATTACTGGTAATTATGAATATATTTTGTTCAATACGATGATTCCTTATTCCTGGTCTTTATTTTCACAAATTTCACTGAAAAAAAGCAATATATTCTGCACTTAAGCATTTTTTATTTCTTTGGTCAATTTGTTTTTTTGAAAACAATATCTTAACTTTCCAAGCAAACATATTGATTTATTTATTTATTGAAAAAGTTGGTTGTTTTCTTTTTTTTCCAAATCCCGGGATCCCAGGATTCCTAACTTTCAATCCCGAAATCCCTAAATTTGAAATCAGTCCCGGGACTGGAATCCCTAGTTATATAATTCTGCTTTGCCAAAAATTGTGCGAATAAACGAAGTTGCGTCGTTCAATTGGTCACTACCAGGGTTACCACTGGAAAAAAATGTTGCTACCAACCACATTAAAAAAATACTACCAAAATGGAGACAAAACTACCAAATCAATATACGCTTTAAAACTCTTTCGGAATACTGTACAAATGCTGTCATTTTACATTTATATTAATTTTCAATTATATACTGAACAGTCGTAAATAAAAAGTCACATTTTTTTTCAAATTCCATTTTAAAAACATAAATAAAATCTCAGAATTTTCCCAATATGGCCATTCCACGCGCCTAATGCAAGTTGTGATTGGCTTAATGCTCTTCGATTGGCTTGAAATTTTGGCTTCAGGTTCTTTTTCCACTAATAAGAATATCAGTTATTTATTTTTTTTAATCGCCATTTTTTCAAAAGTTATGGAGATACTAATTTCTGATAAAAGTAAAAATCTTCAAAATACCCAGAAGGAAATGGTCATGTATAGGAATGTGTTTTAGAATGAAACACCCCTAGGAACTATACATTCATGAACGCATGATTTTTTTCACAGCGATGTCATAGGAAAATGATGCAGTTCTAAAGTATGCAAGAACTAGTAAGGTATAGCTTCGACTTGGCCGAAGTTAAAATACCCCCACGGGCGATTCGTAACGGTACAAAATCTCAAATTGCAGCTCTTTATATGAGATTTCAAAAAATTTTACGAATTTGGTGACGTCTTAAATAGATTCATATCAAATGGTTATCCTGCAAGGGGTTGTATGGGAGGTGGGCGTGTTTTTGAGTCATCGATGCCAATTTTTCTGACACGCCTCAATTTTGATATAATAAACATTACCCGCTTAGATTCCTACCGTATATTCAAATGTTTTACGGTTTTTAATGTATCGAAAATGCCAACTTTATCATAAAAACAACATAGAATTACGTCTTACAGCGTGGTTTGTATGGGGTCGTTTTAACAAATTTTTTTAAGGTCATACCTACAGCCTATAATACTCATCGTTCAAACATAATATATATACTAAAGTATCAGATATATCCTGCGCTAAACGAAAATCTAATTTTGGATTTTGTTTCTATTAAATTAAAGTCATAAAATAGCAAAATCTTAGAAGAATGATCTAGATTTTTATATAAGAAAATCAATTTTAGCTATATTTTTTTAAGCATGTTGTATCTGCTGCTTGCTTTGTTTTTGTTTTGTTGTTTTTGCTTGCGTTGGTTTTTTTATACCCTAAACCTGAAAGGTCAGGGCATATTAACTTTGTGCAAACGTTTGTAACGCATAGAACGCAGCGAGTCCGGTATAGAAAAGTATATATATTCTTCAGCGACACCACGTGAGTCGAGCTATTCATGTCCGTCCGTCCGTCCGTTCGTCCGTCTGTCCGTCCGTCTGTGTGTTGTCCGTAAACACAGGATAAGAAGAAGGAGCCGAGATAATTGGATGAAACTTGGTACACATGATCACATGCACCCAAGGATCTGCACTATTGAATATTTTTGAAATCCGCCCACGGGCACGCCCACCTCCCATACAACGCAAAAATTAAAAACTGTATAACTCAGCTCATAATAAGCCTACAACAATAAAATTTGATATGTATGTGTTTTATATCAACACAAAGATGTCTTTGAAAAATGGGTATCATTTGCCCACATACAGGCCCACCTCCCATACAACCCAAAAATTGAAAACGCAATAAATAAGCGTCTGTTTAACCTACAGAGCTAAAATTTTAAACGTATGTTTTTTATGACAAAATAAAGATGGTTTTGAAAAATGGACGTCATCCGCCAACGAACACGCCTACCTCCCATACAAACCAAAAAGTTTCAAACTCAATAAATAAGGTTGTGTTTGTCAAAGAGAAATTAAATATGGTATGTAGAAATTAAATGTATGTATACCAAAACTAAGGTGTGTTCAAAAATTGGGAGTCATCCGCCCAAGAAGACGCCCATTTACAATATAAATTTTTTGTTTTTGAAAAGTAAGTTTAGGGTATTTCATAGTCGGCGTAGACCGACTTTAGACTTTCTTTACTTGTTTTCTATTCAACTTATACGCATTTTAAAACATTAAAATAAAAAATGTTTGAAGGTGTCACGTCCCCTTAATCTATAAAGCTTAAACTCTTGAGAGTTTGACTCTGATAGCTGAAGTCTTGTAGAAGTCTGTAAGAAATGGCTTGTAAGATACAGATACAGAAATAGAACAGAACACTTATAGACAACTAGCTTTGCTGTAATTAATCTATTGCTTTGGGGTTGCTACAGTGGATACTACATGGATACTACAGCAAGAATAAAATGCAAGTTATACTCAGGTCTAATTAGATCCACAAAAAAAAAATAAAATTATTCAAACTTTTAGTAAAGGTTTATTGGTTTATTTTATGATGTTTCCCCAAATATTTCGACTCAAGCGATAGTTATCCATGAGCTGGAATGGTTTGAAACTAACTCTTAAAATCGAGTTTTTTGTAAAAATATTGTAATAAAAATAAATAAATATTATAATAAACAACAAATAAAGAAAGTCTAAAGTCGGTCTAGCCCCACAATAAAATACCCTAAACCTACTTTTTCAAAATACAATAATAGTATTGAAAATAGGCGAGAACGTGGGCGGATGAAGCCCATATTTTATATACATTGCAATTTTGATGAAAAATTTACGAATATTAAGTTTTCTTCCTGTGACTTACAAATTAACGCTCTTAGGCCCGTTAACTGAGTTCCGAAGTTTAAATTCCTTAACCTCAGATTTCGTAAACAGAGTTTAAATTTTCAACACAGTTAAAATTATTTTCGTAGCTTATCTCATTTTTATCGGCAGTTTTCTTAGGCCCGTTAACTGATCTCCAAAGTTTAAATTCCTTAACCTCAGATTTCGTAAACAGAGTTTAAATTTTAAACTCAGTTAAAATTATTTTCGTAACTTATCTCATTTTTATCGGCAGTTTACTTAAACTCTGTTTAAAAATTTAAACTGAGATTAAAAAACATATTTGAGCGGCACTGTAGTAAAAATTCTACAACTTTGGCGTAGAACATCAATATATTTCAAAAATTTTTGAAAAAATAATGCAAATTGTCAGTTACATTCGAATATTTTTTTTTCAAAACATGAAATATGTTTTTTTTTTTTGTTTATTGTTTTGAATTTTTTGAAGTATGATTTCTTTATTTTTTATTTTTTGTTTATTATTGAGAATATTTCCAATGTTCTCGAGAATTTTTGACACAATCTAAGTTTAAATTTTTTAAACCTAGAATTTCTGTGTTTAAATTTAAACTTGCCTCGCCAAGTTAAACTTAGATTTTTTGAGATGAGGTATCGGCGTTAAAATTTAAACTGATGTTAAGGCATTTTAAACTTTGTTTAAGATAACCTTTGTTTAAAATTGAGATCAGTTAACGGGCCTTAGGTTTAAAAAATTTAAACTTGGATTTTGTCAAAAATTCTCTGAGAACATTGGAAATATTCTCAATAATAAACAAAAAATAAAAAAGAAAAAAATCATACTTCAAAAAATTCAAAACAATAAACAAAAAAAAACATATTTCAAGTTTTGAAAAAAAAAATATTCGAATGAAACTGACAATTTGCATTATTTTTTGAAATATCTTGATGTTCTACGTCAAAGTTGTAGAATTGTTAAAATTGAGATCAGTTAACGGGCCTTAGGTTTAAAAAATTTAAACTTAGATTTTGTCAAAAATTCTCTGAGAACATTGGAAATATTCTCAATAATAAACAAAAAATAAAAAATAAAAAAATCATACTTCAAAAAATTCAAAACAATAAACAAAAAAAAACATATTTCAAGTTTTGAAAAAAAAAATATTCGAATGAAACTGACAATTTGCATTATTTTTTGAAATATCTTGATGTTCTACGTCAAAGTTGTAGAATTGTTACTACAGTGCCGCTCAAATATGTTTTTTAATCTCAGTTTAAATTTTTAAACAGAGTTTAAGTAAACTGCCGATAAAAATGAGATAAGTTACGAAAATAATTTTAACTGAGTTTAAAATTTAAACTCTGTTTACGAAATCTGAGATTAAGGAAATTAAACTTCGGAGATCAGTTAACGGGCCTTAAAGTGTTTTCGGTATTGTGGGTTGTGTGGGAGGTGGCCGTGTTCATGGATGGATTACGCCCAATTTTTGAACACATCTTAGTTTTGATATAAAATACCAAATTGTATCTCTGTAGGGCAAATATAAGCTTATTTATGGAGTTTTTAATTTTATGGGTTGTATGGGAGGTAGGCGTGTCCGTGGGTGGATGACGCCCATTTTTCAAAAACATATTCGTTTTATTATAAAATACAAACGTACCAAATTGTATCTCTGTAAGACAAACACAAGCTTATTTATGCAGTTTTAAATTTTTGGGTTGTATGGGAGGGGGGCGTGGCCGTGAGCGGATGACAATTTTTCGAAACAAATATGCTTTGATGTATAATACACACGTACCAAATTTTATCTTTGTTGGATAAACACGAGCTTATTTATTGAGTTTTAAATTTTTGAATTGTATGGGAGGTGGGCGTGGTCGTGGGCGACTGACATCCATTTTTCAAAGACGTCTTTGTTTTGATATAAAATACATACGTACTAAATTTTATTTCTATACGTTAAACATGTGCTTATTTGTTGAGTTTTCCATTTGTTGGTTGTAAGGGAGGTGGGCGTGTCCGTAGGCGGATGACACCCATTTTTCGAAGACATATTTGTTTTGATATAAAATACATACATACCTAATTTTATTGCTGTAGGGTCATTAGTACAGTTTTTCGCGTTGTATGAGAGGAAGGCGTGTCCGTAGGTGGATTCCAAAAATATACAAGTGTATAGATCAGTGATGCACAGCGTTGGCAGAGCTTCCAACACAAGCGCAAAGTTTTTGTCTTAGTATATGTGTACAAGACAAAAATTCAACATAACAATTTGCGCGAAAGATGCTTACTGCGTGAAGATCAAACGCAAACTGATTCAATGCTAGCGTCTCAGAAGTTCGGTAGCTTCGCACACACGACTTGTCTGTGAAAGCCGAGTCGCTCCCCGAAGCTCTTGTGTGCACCTCTGGTATAGGTCCTTGGGTCCATGTGATCATGTGTACTGAGCAGTGCTGTCACTTTACCACAATTGTGGTAGATCTACCACTTTTTTCGACTTTTTTGACTTCTACCACTTCTACCACCCACTATTTACCTTTTGGCAAAATCTACCACTATTTTTTTTCGGTCATAATTTCTATCATCAACCTATTTTTAAATAATAATTGCTGTTATTTGTTTCAATAATTGAATTTTAAGAATATTTACCGAGACAGGAAATGGATTTTTTTTAAATGTGTGATTGGATTTGAATTGTATTTGAATTTGAATTTTATTATATGGGTATTTCCACAGAAATGTCAACCGCAGTCAAAAAATTCACTGCCTATAAAAGTATGTTGTTTTAACATATATAAAGGGTGTCCCAACAAGAACGCAATTCTTAAATTTTATATAAAACACAGATATTTAAAAAAAAAAAAAATCGTGAAACTTTATTATATCGTAAAGTAGACAGAATGAGGTTATGTATGGAACAATATATCGTGCAGATGGCCGCCGCGGCTTTGCTGGCATGCACGCGATCTTTTAATGAAATTTTCAATGACCGTTTTGCATAAATGCTGCGGTATTTCATTAATGCAGCGTCCAATTTCCTCTTTTAAGGCTCGAGTCGTCGTCGGATTATTCGCGTAAACCATCGACTTAAAAAAAGCCCAAAGAAAAAAATCTAATGGTGTTAAATCGCACGATCTAGGCGGCCAATTCTGAATTCGAAAACGCGAAATAACACGACCGGGAAATGACTGATGCAGCAATTCAATTTTTTCTCTGGCTGTATGACATGTGGCGCCGTCTTGTTGGAACCACATGCCCTCCACATTCATTTCTTCAATTCTAGGCAAGAAAAAACTGGTTATCATTTCACGATACCGAACACCATTGACTGTTTGCGCTTGACCTGCCTCATTTTCATAAAAAAAAGGTCCAATGATTCCTCCAGCCCAAAAACCACACCACACAGTGACACGTTGAGGATGCATTTGCTTCTCGTGAATCACTCGAGGATTTTCCTCACCCCAAATGCGACAATTCTGCCTATTGACGAAGCCATCAAGATGGGAATGGGCCTCGTCACTGAAGATGATTTTAGCGGCAAAATCAGCATTTTCATGTTGTCTCTCCAATACTCAATTAACGAACTCCCTTCGCTGTCCATGGTCAGCTGGCTTCAGTTCCTGAGTCAATTGAACTTTGTATACATGAAGATGCAAATCTTTCGTCAAAATTCGCTGCATAGTGGATTTGGAGACACCAATTTGTTGAGTTCGGTGTCGAATTGAGGTGGATGGAATTTGAGCGACATCATCACGTACAGCTGCGACATTTTCGGTCGATCGACCTGGTTGAAGGCGCGTTGTTGTCTTTACATCACTAACAGACCCAGTTTCGGCAAATTTATCCATTAATCTCTTTACAGTTGACTCTTTTGGAGCATTATTGTGACCCCAAATTGATCGCAATTTGCGGACTGTAGCCGCAAAACTTTCACCATTTTGGAAAAACAATTTCACAATGAGAATGCGTTGTTCATTCGTGTAGCGCTCCATTTTTACTAACCTCGTACCTTCAACTAGCAAACAGAAACAATTGTTCAAATGTCAAATAATGACACTTCCAGTGTTGCCACATTTAAAAATTGCGTTCTTGTTGGGACACCCTTTATATAGGGAATCCATAAAATTTAACTGATGTAAACAAATTTTACATTTATTCATAACAAATTTTGAAATATTCAAATGTAAAGTCGAACAAGTGCAAAAGTTCTGTTTTGAACATTTCTATTGCCATTTTGTTTTGATTAATGTTCGTAATGAGAGCCATTATGCATTGACATTTGCTCCTTCAAATCTCGGTTTGCATTTAAAGAATATAAGAAAAATGTAAAAAGGACGATGCGATTGCCAATTACGGTACATTTTTGGTTTGCTTTATCGTACATTTCGCTGTAGCGTGCGACATTGAAAAGTAGCATTTGTTATCAGTGAGTCAAAGGTTTTTGTGCAATGCGTATCAAATATTCGTAGCAAACAGATATTTTTATTGCAAATTAAATAAAAAAAATTTTGCTGCAAAAAAATCAACGCTTTGATCTTGGTACTTATATAAAGTTTGTAGCGTGCGACATCGTAAGTGTGAAATGTATAAATTTGATATAATTTTTTTTTATCTTAATACAAAATATAAAATTTTTGAATGTAGATGAGTAAAAACAGCGGCGAGAAGAATAAATTGAACTGCAAACGGTGGAGAGAAAAATTGAAGGATAATGAAACAAAATTACAAAACTACACAGTGTTGCCAAGTCAGTGCTTTTAGTATTAGATCTAGGGCTTTTCGATGTTGGAAAACGCTAAATTTTTAAAAAAGCTCTAGACGAAAAAGCACTAACTTTTGTGCATTTCCATTTTAGTTTTAGTGCTTTTTGACCGTTAACTCAAAAACGTGAATTTGCCATGAAATAAAAAAATCTTTAAATCGTTCCAAATGTTTCACATAAATATTTCATTTATATGTTGGTCCTTTTTACTTAAACCTCACAAAATTTAAACAATTTGTTCAGAAAAATTCCAAATTGAGAATTCATTACAAAATAACTTCAAGATCCAATTATAATTTTTGATCACTTATTATCTCCATTAAATAAATAAATTTAGTCCTCTCTAAATCTTAGTTTTATAAGTTTAATGATAAAAGGTTAAAACCTCAGATTGATAAACCATCTGCATAAATTCTGCATTCTTAAACAAAACAATATCATATGAAATATAGAGATAGAAATGAGATAAGAAATATTTGATGTAAAAGTAGAAATTTAAAAATGCATAAATAATTCTTTAGATTACTAATT
This sequence comes from Tetanocera ferruginea, assembly GCA_958299015.1. NCBI lineage: Eukaryota > Metazoa > Arthropoda > Insecta > Diptera > Sciomyzidae > Tetanocera > Tetanocera ferruginea. The sequence goes on from OY282640.1 coordinate 68,482,226, forward strand.
TTTTTTAGGACAAAAATAATTTTTGAGATCTGTTTAAAAATTATCGCAAAATTCGGAGTTAGCTTTAAAGATTTTATTGTTAGTGCTTTTTTATGAAAATTACGCGTTATTTGTGACTTGGTGTCTTTTAGTTTAAGATTCTTGGCAACACTGGAACTACAAATTAAAAAGGAAAGAATGCGGATTGCTAGACAGAAGTGGAGAGCGCTGGCTGAAGGTAAAAAAGATATAACTCCAGAGAAACGGAAATATAATCACATACGACAGCAAGAGAGGCACCGAAAACTGTTAGAAAATTTATCATACGTAGACAAAATAAAGGCAAACCTTGGCGAAAGCCGTTAAAAAAGTGCAGCAAGCAATGCCAAAGGACATGTACAAAGGGCTTAAAGTTCTTCATGTCCTGATCGAAAAATATAAGCAGGACAAAAATTGTATATAACATTATTAATACTAGTCTCAGTTAACTTAGTTTCTGTTCTTTGTTTTTTCATATATAAGATGAATATCCTTTTTTTTCATTATTTAAGATATTTTAAGTTTATAATTTTTGTTGTCAAAATAAATATATTCAATTCATTAAAAACCATTTATAATAATCTTCTGCATGTCCAATTACATAAAAAGTAAAAAATAAACTTAAAATATATGAAGCAACAAAATGTAGCATTCGACATGTAGCGTGCGACAGTGATTAAAATAAGAAAAAAAACTTAGCTGCTTGATATTTTTTAATCAAATAAAAACCATTTTTAAAAGACATTACTCCACAACATTCCAAAATTAGTCACATTATCAGTGTTTGAACTGTTTCCCTCAAAATCGACTTCTGTTTTTGCAGCGTGCGAATCCGTTAGTTTTTTTTAATTTTCTTGAAAACGAACAATTGTCAAAAATCAACCTTGGCACCAATTACAGTGCTAATCAAGAGCTATAACTTTCGCCTTTTGTCAAAATAAAAAAATGTTTTCGCATATGTTTTTTTTCGCTTTCAATGCGTACGAATGTCGCGTTCGACATCATGGAAATGCCCATATGTATTATTAATCAAAAATCCATGTAAAAAAACTAAAAATTTGTTTTTCAGTTTTTTTTTTATTTATCCCGAAATATTTTTAATTTCGCAGATCACGAAAAACTAAGTCATAGCTTATAAAAATTTTTAAATTCAATATAACGCCTAAGCTAACAATTTTTTGGTGCGCATGAAAACTTTGCTTGAAAATTGCTCATTTTCTGGTTTGCGAGCAGCTCCTAACTTGGCTCTGGGCTTGATCGTGCTACGGTTTGTACTTTTGTGCTCATTATTGGCAGCGGAAGTAACGGAAGTTGAAAAACCCGGCTTGGGCCACGAACGTCTTAAAATTTATACAAATAAGATCAAGTTCGATCCAATAGCAAGATTTTTACGTTTAATAGTCTATATAATCCGGTAATCACAATTGAAAATTGATGTAATGCTATTTTTGGAAAATAATTTTAGAACAATTGTTTTTGTTTTTTTCCAACAAAATTGAATGAATTTCAAAACAAAGCTCTGCCATAATTTTTATGAGATTACGGCATGTAAGCCTCAATTCTTAAGATTGGAAAAAATGTACCACTAATTCTCTTAATCTACCACTCTTTTCAGACACAATCTACCACTATTTATAATTTTCAAGTGACAGCACTGGTACTGAGTTTCATTCAATTATCTCAACTCCTTCTTCTTATCCTGTGTATACGGACAACACACAGACCGACAGACGGACGGACGGACGGACATGGACAGTTCGACTCACTAGTGGAATATTATATTCCACTCTGGCATCACTGCTCTCTGTGGGGCGGCCAACGCAGACGAGGAAGACCGCATCTCCGTTCGAAAGACCAGCAGCGGAATTCCCAAAAACTTAACGACAATAATCGTTGTCGATATCGCTGATTGTGCGTACCACTTTAATAAAAAATGACAGTTTTTGGAAACTAACGACATAAAAAATATTTGTTTAGCCGTTTCGGAATTCCACTACAGGCATTAGACAACCTGACGGCGCTTGGAGTTTCCAACTGGCGCCAGCAAGCGCACAACAAAGCGTTGTAAGCTTTAGAAACAGAACTGAAGTATTTGGAAGTAATTCCCATTTTGCGTGATTTTAATATTCTCTCTCGTATAAATTCTGAAAAATTATATAACCACATATGAGAAGTAAGAGAATTTGTACAAAAAAAAGTACATGTAAAGATAAAAGCCCCTTAAGAAAAAAGAAACGAATTGTTTAAAAAAAACTCAGAGCTTCCAAACTCATCAACAATTTTTCAATTCGCTGGATCAATACCTGCTTCTAATGCCCAAGCAGAGAGAATATTTTCTCTTTGCACAAGTGCTTGGAATGATACCCGATATCGATTATCTATTGAACACGTTAAATCTGAAATTCAAATTAACCATATTTTAAATATGCATGTTCTGAGTTTTATACTTATGCATTGTCCAATTAAAATCTATTAAATGCTGCAAAAAGTCAACAAAAATACAGTCCACAAAAATACAGTCAACAAAAATAAAAAAATCAAGCAAAACAATATGATTTTTGTTATTATCACAAAATAATTTATTATAATTTTTTTTCCTTAATACATCCTTAATACAAGTTGTTATTGAAATTCTGATTTTTTTAAAATCTTAAGCATAGTACTCTGTTCGGCTTCACGTGAAATTCCACTCAAATCTCCATACAAAAAATGACAGCTGTGAAACAAGCGTGAATATATCACAACTTTTTCATCAAAGCTGTACTATGCTTTGCTGCGGAAAATCTAGTACTATATTCCGCAACATGCATCTAGCAACATTATTTTCACCACAATTTAATTGAACCGACCATTTATTTTGCCGTGAAAAGTGACTGTTGTCATTAAATTTAAGAAAAAAGTTCAAGCAAATTAACAAAGTTAATTGAAATTATATTTTTTGTACTATTTCTAAAGTTTTGCAATTAATAATTGCAGTTGTTGGAAATTGTAAATACGGATGCATCTTTCCCCGGTGTTGGCGGTTGCAAGACTTTGCAGCTTGCAGGCTGCCATACACCGACGACTTGTCCTACTCTTGTCCTACTCCAACAAAGCACATCATTCATATACATTAGACCTGTTCATAGTTTTATGTAATTTGCTAAAGTATCTCCGATTTTTGCTCTCCTCAAAAAATCTGAATAATTGGACTATAAATATAAGATTTTAAAAAAAATTTCAAAAAAAAGTTGAAAACTGGGACGTCTCTCTTCAAAAATGTATATTTTGAGAAAAATTCAATTTGTAAAAATTATCACTTTTTATAAATTGCCTAAAAATGAATTTGGTAACAAAATTTATTTCAAAATTTAGCATTTTTAAGGTGTTTGGGTATGGTTAATCGAATGGAGAAATAAAAATAGAGGACTTAAAAAAAAAAGTTGAGTTTTTCAATTGTTTTTGTCATAAAACATGAAAAAAATATAAAAATTTTTATGAAATTTTGACTTTGAATCCAGTTTTTAGATTTGTCCTCCGCCAAAAACTCAAAATTACTTGCCTATGTTCTGAAGAATTTTATTATCTTTCAAACAAATTGAAGACTAGATCCAAAACACTTATCTTAATGCTTACAAGGCGATTTTTCCGAACTTCTACTTAAAAAAAAATTAAATTCAACAAAATTTTGGGTTTACCATATAATAAAGTAACCAATGCTTTTAAATTGATATTTTTTTATTTTTAAACCATCAAAATATTAATTTTACACAAAAATTTAAAACACAAATAAGATATAAGAAACAAAAATAAAAGAAATTTCACTTTAGTTTATCCATAATTCTTGCCTTAGTGGTATTTGCACGGAGAAAACTGTTGTGCATTATTAATGCACAAGCTGTTCATAACTATAAAATGTTTAGGTACATTTTTGAATATGCAACTTTGCGCATAAATTATGCCTAATAATCATAAATTCTGCACAATCTATTAAAATTGTGGATAAGTTATACACAAAAAATGTGCACAGTTTGTGAACATTGTTCATAGCTTAATTATTTGAAAATTAAACTCAATTGATCATAATATATGAACATTGTGCATGAACGACTATTAACACTTATTGTTCATGAGTTATGCCTACTTGTGCAAAGATTTTGCCCAACATTTTGATATGTGTGTATCTTGTTCATAAGTTGTGCCCATTTTTGCATAGATTATGAACAATGCGTACACATATGGATAATGAGTATGCATTAATTGCAAGTTAGTTTCACTTATGTTCTTTGTGTCAAGAACGCTGGTTATGTTTAGAAGCGACAGTAGTGTGTTATATATCATTTAATATTATTGCGAAATATATAATTGTGTAAATTAAGAAAACCAGAGGTAAGTATTGAGATATTGTCATATATTTATCACTGTTATGACATTTAACGATGGTTTTTTTAATGACGAAATAGTGTTAATACATTGAAGTCGTAGAAATCTGCATTGGCACTTAATACAAAATTGTGAGACCATGTGGATGTTGCTAGACAATATACGAGTCCGTGTGGTCAACAAAGCAGGTCAACAAAGCAGTGAATATATGTTTTTTAACAATTTAGAAGGTATTAATTTATATTTTGATTTAATTTGCTCTTAATTCTGCGATAGTTCAGTGTAATGCTTTGAGACTTTTTTAATACATTTCCGTTTATTTTTTTCCGTTTAATTCAGATTTGTCAGCTGACATTGTCACTGTAAGAGAGGTAGACTCTGAATTTTTCAATCTATTAAATAAACATGGACTAGAAGAGCATTATTCGTCCTTAACAAATGCCAAAATAAATATCGACTGCTCTAAGGCCATGACAGAAGCTGACATTAAAGAGATTTTTAATGATGAAATTGGCACTCGCATAAAGTTTCGTGGCCTAGTCAATGAGTGGCGACTTGCAAATGTGAGAAAGTAAATTTTATATGAAAAATCAATGACTTTATAAATTATATAAAATAAACATGTTAATACTGAAGTATATGATTTATTGAATTTTAATATGTATATATATAATATTAGTTATTAAGCAATTATACTTTGAAATAAAGACATTTGAAAATAAAATTAAATTTTGTTTCTTTAATATTAGTAGGAGGTGTAAATATTTTTTCCTATTTGTTCACAATCTATGAAAATGTTGTTCATAACATATGCACAGTTGTTCATAACCTATGCCCAGTTGTTCATAACCTATGCATAGTTGTTCATAACCTATGTAAAGTTGTTCATAAACTATGTCCAGTTGTTCATAAAATATGCCCAGTTGTTCATAGTCTTTTCCCAGTTGTTCAGAATCTATGAAAATGTTGTTCATAAGCTATGCCCAGTTGTTCATAACCTATGCACAGTTGTTCATAGTCTTTTCCCAGTTGTTCAGAATCTATGAAAATGTTGTTCATAATCTATGCCCACTTGTTCATAAAACATGCTCATAGTGCTGAACTTAAGTTATGAACAAGTGTGCATAGATTATGAACAACTGTTCTTGGTCATTTTTCGTGAACAATTTGTGCATAAGTTGTGCCCATAGCGCTTAATTTCTGCACACAATTCTCTCCGTGTGGAAATTGTTTCCTGTGCCTTTCAACTATAAGAAATGCCAGTTGTTTTTGCTCCTCGTCCTTCGTAAAATTGTCTTTAAATCAACAAGAATTCCATATAATATATTGAATTATTGGAATTATTGTTTTTATGCCTTGGAGAACCAATTACACAGTGTGACCGCTAAATTATAACAAGAACCATTTGTAAAAATTCTCAAAGATGAACCTTTTGCGAGTTAAACGCACCTAGTGTGACCTCTCAATGTCGTCACAATTTTTTTTTATTGATGTTTAAAAATTATGTCTTCGAATTTTGCTGCACCGACATTCAATGACGTTTTGCAGTCATTTGCTTTAGCGGAAAAGAAAAACAAAATCCACTTATATTCAGTAGAATTTGTTGTAGAACAAGACTGAGAAAAAAAAATTTTCGAAAAAAATCCAAACGGAGCGTGGAGCGAAGCCAGTTCTTGTAGTTTTTGTAAATTTCTCAAAAAAATATGTGTTTCTTTTAATTTTATTTCAATAAAATGCCAAGAAGGACATTTGTTTTTTCACAAAACTATCCTGCACTATAAAAGACCTTTCGATTGAATCCAATAACATAGATATTGGTTGATAATTTGCTAAATGCCAGCAATTTTAACGTTTTTTTTCACCATAAAATACTGATTCTCATATAAATCTACTTCCAAATAAAGTGTTCCCACTTACTCAAAAATTAACCGATTTTGGTCATCTTTATCTTGTTGGAAAGACAATAAGTAGCAGAATAGGATTTTGAAAAATAAAATAGTTACTTTGGTACGATTTGTAGTATATTATTTCTGTGCACAGTGTACGCTGGAACAGTATGACTATTGCATATTAAGAATATTGGAATGCATTTACCAATGCAGAAAGTTGTAAGATTAAGGTAACAATGGAGTGGAAAAATAACATGTACAAATAATAAAGTAAAAGCTGTAAAATATCAGCGCAGTATCACGAAAATACTCTCACGATTTTTCGCACGGCCGCGCTCAGGGGCGGATCTGGAAAAAATCTTGGGGGGGGTAAATTATCAAAGACACACATTTTCGATTTCAGAATATTTTGTCTTTTTACAAATAGACAAATTGTACTTTTTTGAATTGAAATTATTGAATTGTTTAAGAAGCATTTTTCCGAGACACATACACGCACATTTCCGTATTTATTTATTTCTCCCTTTTTCTGGAATAATATCTCAGCGAAAAAAAAATAAAAACTCTAAATCTAACAAGAACAGCCCACGTAAAATTGTGAAATTTTTTCGTCTTTGAACGTCGATATCTTCGTATCTGTCGAATATATTGTTATTGAATGTGCAAAAATTGAAAGGTCTAGTATTTCTTCATTGAAATCAGTCATAGTAAAACAAATCGGTAGATCAATATAATAGATATAGCAATATTATCAGAAAAAAAACTGATTATCATGTTTTTGCCTAAAACTCAAAAACTAGAGCTGATGGAGAAAAATGGAGTCCATATTTGAAATCAGCAGCCAAAATTCATTCGGGATTGTTTATCGAGATCTCTGCACCTTTCATTAAGCTTAATTTTGTTACTGACAAAATCATATGACAAAATCATCGCAAAATTATCAATAACTTCGTTAATATTTATTTAAATTTCACTAAGTATATGCAATAATGCGAGTCCATTCAATCGTTCTCAATTCGAACGGAACCATATTTTTAATCGTCGCAGTATAGAAAAACTTCGCTCAGCTGTTTCTACACTTACTGAGTTTCCATGGCGAGTTAACTCTGGGTTTGGGTTTTCGTTGAGTTGACAAAATGATTTTGCTGACTCGATAGTGTTTCCATGCACAACACCGAGTCGAGTTGAACTTGTCAATTCTTTTTTGTAATTTTTGTTATTTTTTGTCTAGTTTCTGCGGCACTCCAAAAAACTCTTGCGTTCGAAATTTAAATATTATTGTTAAAATAAAAATTTTCATTATTTTTTCAATATTAACGACAGCAATCACTTTGACAGATAGAACCTAGTTAAATCTTACAAGTTTCGTGGAGTTTCGTAGATTTAACGAAACTCAACTCAACTCGCGTTTCCACAGCGAGTTGACCCCGAGTAAACACCGAGTTAACTCGCCATGGAAACTCAGTAACTGATAGGAAGCGTGGCAAAGATAGCAAACGTTATAGAAATTAGTGGAAAAATGTCATTATTATAAAGAGTAAAAACGGTTCGTGGTGACCGTGGCATGCAGGTTAAGTGTGTGGCTTAGCATGCTCGGAGCCCGGGTTCGATCCCCAGCCGTGGCGAAAAGTTTTTTCAATAAAAAATTTTTCTGATCGGTCACCACCTCTCTGCAGACAATGGCAAACCTCAGAGAGTAAATAATGCCATGTAAAGCTTCTTGAGAACATGAGCCGTTCGGAGTCGGCATAAAACATGTAGGTCCAGTTCTCGGTCAATTGTGTGCAAAAATTTAATAACACACACAACACAATCGATTTTAAGAAGCTCGGTCAAAGTCCTTTCAAGGGCTGAAATGGCCAATTTGTTTTTTATTTTTTTTTTTTTTAAAACGGCGTTAATATCATTAAAAATAATTTCGCTCTCCTATTTACACTGTCAAATTCTAAGTTCACGAAATAATTGAATTTGAATTAGTTCCTTACTAAAAGTGGACTAAAAGTGGCAGTTTTATTTCATGAAAGTCGGTTGTGGTAATTTGGTTGGTATGTTCCAATTATAATTACTAGTACCGCCCGGGGGTCGCAAATCGACCAATTTTGTTTGTTTATTTATAGTTGTATAAAATAGTCGGTGCACTCCTTTTCCGCACTCTATTCATTTAAAAACAGAATTATCAAAATCGGTTGAAAAACACGGGAGAAAATGGCTCTTAACTGTTTTCCCTGCGCCAATTTATATAAAAAGTAAGTTAAGGTAGGCTTGAAAAATTCCAGAATTCCAAACAATTTAGAATTAACTCAAACAAAAATAAGTGTATGCAACAAATTATTTGCGCAGTTGATACAATTTAAGCAACTTTAACCTAACATTCATTCACTTCAAAAAAAACCCTGTTATAAAGGGTGTATTTTTAAGAGCTTTCTGATTTGAAATTTAAATTAAACACATGCCAAATTATGAAATAGCCAAAAACATTTTTATTTGGTAGATAATTTCTTGGCATTTAACATTTAAATATAATTTCGGGCATAAGGCCACCACGACTATTTTGCACAAAGGGCATTCTGGAGGTCCACTTTTCGACCCAAAAGTCTTTGAGGGCGTATTTCAACATCCATATCTTCAAGATTTGGCAACAAAAATTCATTGATCATGGTTCTGTATTGATTTCTATTCACGGTTACGCGTCGTCCTTCCTCATTTTTAGAGACAAATCGATAAATTAACGTTTTCTTCGACACTGGCCTCAACGACAGCAATATTTTCTTCTGTACGCACTCTTCTCATTCTTCTCGGTGGCTTGGAATCCAAAAGAGTGAATGTAGACCGAAATTTGATAATTACGTTCTTTATGGTGGTCTCAGACGAACGATTATCTGCACCATAAAATTCGCGAAGTGCTCTATAAACATTTTTAATTGAACACTGTTTTTGAAAATAAATTTCCACGATTTGGAAGCGTTGTTCTTGAGTTAACCTATTCATGATGATTTGCCAATTGACAATCATAATGATTTATATCATATTAAATAACAAGGAATAGATCAACAAGGAATAACAACTAAACTCATTTTCAAAATTTCAGAAGACCATTTTTCAGATGAAAATTACTCCCTTATAAAATGGTACCCTGACTTTTGTTGTTAAGGTTTGATGGCCTCAAACATTTAATTTTCAAGGTACATCCAAAAAATTTGCGTACTAGTGTATTTCGTTGCGAAAAAAAGCAATAAAAGTAATAATTTCATTTAGTCCTAACTCGACTTTAGTGGTTATTCCTTGTTGACACAGATATAATATTTTCATAAGGACTGAATATAGCTGAAATATTTCTAAGAAATAATTTAATTGATGATGAAATAATTGAAGTAGAACAAACTATTGGATTTTACATTGTTTGAATTTTTTTTTGAAAATTTATAAAGTGAAAACTGAAAGTACAATGCACGTATTGTTTTTTTATGCTAAAATTCGTTGGCACATAGGTTGCGAAAAAGTTTGGCAGGTTTTCAGTAAAAATTAAGAAAAATAAAATATTTTAAGTGGCAACTCTTGCCTGCATAGCCAAAATCTTAATTGCGCTCATAACAAATCAAAATCAATGTTGCTTGCTCAATGATTTCATATAAATGGCATTTTTAAACTAATCGTTAATGTCTTGCAAAAATATAATTATTATAAAGCAAACACTTACGCTGAGGTAGTGACTTCAAGTTTTTTATTTGTAAGAAAATAACGCGTCTTTAAAGTTGATTGTTTAAAAAATGGCTGTCAATTTGAGAACATAACGATCTGTTACGTTATTTTCAAGCTCATTTTTTAATAAAAAGCGAAGTTACTACCTTGACGTAAGTGTTTGCTTTACATATAATTATATTTTGGTTTTTGCAGATGACTACAGATCATGTGTTTCTACAAGCAAAATGGTCATACTCTTCTCGCATCGCTTCATAAAAACGTCATCTACACGCAAATGACGTCACAAAACAAAAATAAACAACATTTTTTTATACTTTACAACATTTTTTTTTATACTTTAATAATTGTTGAAATCAATAAAAAAAACTAGAGTTTAACAATGTCTCTGACCATTTTTTTTTAGTTTTTTTTTCAAAACACGCCTTCAGAATCGCTTATGTATACATAAAAGTACTCTTAAGCTGTGGACAAAATTATTTTCTCCAAATAAAGTATTAAAAAAAAGTATTTGAAAGTTCTTGGGGGGGTAATTACCCCCTTTACCCCCCGCCCCCCTTTCTATCCGCGCCAGGCCGCGCTAGTAGTTATACTTTTAGGCGAGTCCTGCGCCTAAAAACCATACTCTTACAACTTTCTGCATTGGTAAATGCATTCCAATATTCTTAATTTGCAATAGTCATACTGTTCCAGCGTGCACAAATCGTACCAAAGTAACTATTTTATTTTTCAAAATCCTATTCTGCTACTTATTGTCTTTCCAACAAGATAAAGATGACCAAAATCGGTTAATTTTTGAGTAAGTGGGAACACTTTATTTGGAAGTAGATTTATATGAGAATCAGTATTTTATGGTGAAAAAAAACGTTAAAATTGCTGGCATTTAGCAAATTATCAACCAATATCTATGTTATTGGATTCAATCGAAAGGTCTTTTATAGTGCAGGATAGTTTTGTGAAAAAACAAATGTCCTTCTTGGCATTTTATTGAAATAAAATTAAAAGAAACATATATTTTTTTGAGAAATTTACAAAAACTACAAGAACTGGCTTCGCTCCACGCTCCGTTTGGATTTTTTTCGAAAATTTTTTTTTCTCAGTCTTGTTCTACAACAAATTCTACTGAATATAAGTGGATTTTGTTTTTCTTTTCCGCTAAAGCAAATGACTGCAAAACGTCATTGAATGTCGGTGCAGCAAAATTCGAAGACATAATTTTTAAACATCAATAAAAAAAAATTGTGACGACATTGAGAGGTCACACTAGGTGCGTTTAACTCGCAAAAGGTTCATCTTTGAGAATTTCTACAAATGGTTCTTGTAATCAAAATTTTTTTCATTCTTCGTCACACTGTGTTATAGCCGAAGTGAGAAAACCAGGTGCTGTTTAAAGAGCTCGCTGGATAGGAAAAGCAAAATATTGCATAAAAATATATATGTTTCCAAAGCAGTTTTTATTAAATGGTCTTTCATTTGATTATATTTACATTTCTTTCAACGTTTATTTTGCAATTGTATTACAGGAAAAGAATTAGCTGATATTCAGGAACTTATTATATTTGTCCTAAGAATAAACGTTTAATATTGGAGCATTCCTGCAGCATTCATGTAATAGCATCGAAAATTGATTTACAGTTAATGAAAGATCTAATCAATTATAAAGACATTAATCCTGAAGTTGCATATAAAGTACTCAAAGCAGTAACACGTCATCCTTGGTATTTAAATGAAGTGCTTATTGGCTTGGCGTTTTTTGATAGATCTATTGACCTGCAAACAAAAAGATTGATGATTGAAGCTTTAGAGAGGACAGGCTCAGTAGAAATACCGAACAGAATAGCATAAACATAAGTCTTATTCCACAACAACACATCCATGATTTTATCAATGAAAATACAAAAAAATATTTTGATATTTTATTTGATAAAAGCATCGTGCAAATTTCAACAGAATTTCTCAGAAAAGATCCATCCGAATGGTTCTCAGATCAAAATTACACCAACGCAGAAAAAGCAGCTAAAGGAATTTTGTAGTCAACGATGTTGCTGAAAGAGCAGTTGCGCTCGCAACAAAATTTAAAGACAAATTTACGAAGGACGAGGTATTTCTTATAGTTGAAAAGCACTGGAAAGAATTTCCAAATACCACTAAGTCAAGAATTATGGATAAACTAAAGTGAAATTTCTTTTATTTTTGTTTCTTATATCTTATTTGTGTTCTTAATTTTTGTGTAAAATTAATATTTTGATGGTTTTTAAAAGCATTGGTTACTTTATTATATGGTAAACCCAAAATTTTGTTGAATTGCATTTTTTTTTTCAAGTAGAAGTTCGGAAAAATCGCCTTGTAAGCATTAAGGTAAGTGTTTCGGATCTAGTCTTTAATTTGTTTGAAAGATAATAAAATCCTTTAGAACATAGGCAAGTAATTTTGAGTTTTTGGCGGAGGACAAATCTAAAAACTGGATTCAAAGTCAAAATTTCATAAAAATTTTTATATTTTTTTCATGTTTTATGACAAAAACAATTGAAAAACTCAACTTTTTTTTTTAAGTCCTCTATTTTTATTTCTCCATTCGAGTGACCATACCCAAACACCTCAAAAATGTTAAACTTTAAAATAAATTTTGTTACCAAATTCATTTTTAGGCAATTTATAAAAAGTGATAATTTTTACAAATTGAATTTTTCTCAAAATAAACATTTTTGAAGAGAGACGTCCCAGTTTTCAACTTTTTTATGAAAGTTTTTTTAAAATCTTATTTTTATAGTCCAATTATTCAGATTTTTTGAGGGGAGCGAAAATCGGAGATGAAAATGCCATTATGAACAGGTCTAATATACATAGTCGTATAAATATTTATTTTGTATTTATATAATCATAAATACTTAAAATTAGAGAATGTAAATGATTTTCTGTTTTCTTTTAATAAATTCTAGCTGTTTATTTACTTCTTGTTGAAATCAGCTTGTTGAATCAGCTGTTCGTTCGCAACAAAACTTCTGTCAAAATTTTCACGCAACAAATAAATGGATGTTGCCAGCGAAATTTCACGCGAACGAGCATAGTACTAGGCTTTAATACAAATTGTTATTGAAAGTCTGGATTGTTTTTTATTAATGTAAATATCTACAAAATGTGATTGGAAATCTCAAAAAATCTTGTTGTTTTTATTTTATTTTATGTCTTTTTTATTCAGAAACATGTATATTTAGATACATATATGAATTGAAATTGTTATAGAATTTAAAATTATTTCTTTCAAATACAAGCCAAATTCTTGTTTTCTCATTCTGCTTGTTTTTCTTTTAAGTTTAAGGAAGATACTGCGTAATCTTTTTTCATGTTAATTAGACAATATACAAGCGCATTTTTAAATTATTTTTGACATGAAAAAATAAATGCATTAATATTTTTACTTAACTTTTTAAGATATGTACCAAATAATCGTTTAGAATCAGCTTATGTAGAAGCTGTATTTGAATATTAAAAATGCACTGTATTGTCCAGCATTTTTATGAGCGCATTCTTGTAAATCAGAGTAGGGTACCTTATATAAAACAAGGGTTGCCACATCAAAAAATGTTATTTTACCAAAATTCTCAAAAAAATTTCACATATAAGAAAAAACTTTCACATCCAAGACAAAACTTCTAATATATTTAGTTTTTTGCATTCTTCTTCTGAAAAGCTTTTTATTTTTGTTGTGACGATATTGATGAAAACACTCAATTCCAACTAGCACACAAACTTCTGTAAAGATTGCAGCAAGCTGTACAGCAACTCATTATGAAAACTACGTTGTTTCTAAAAGCACGCTTATTGACTTCTATAACGGCAAAAAGGCGAGCTTTTTAATTTTCTAGGTCGGAGGGTTATCCATCCATCGTTAACAAGTAAACTTCTAGTTGCAAGCTCAATACAAGCATAATCCAAGCTTGTACTGTCGAACATTTAAATTTCCTAGCCTTATCGAAGTTCATGGGTTACTTTGGATATTACCAAATATGTGACTTTTGCTGGTCTTCGGTACTACCACGTTTTTTGTATTTTAACTACCTGTTACACTGGTTTACAAATAACGAAAAGTTGTTTGTACTTTGAATGCCACTATCCTTTTCTCATGTAAAATCGGTCGCTAATTCCGAAGAAAATTTTTTTTTTTTTCTGTCACTCCGTTTTCGAGATATTGCCCACTGTAGGGTTTTCAACGAAAAAAAAAGAAGTTGGTTCCACTTAATTGCATATACCTCCAGAACTAACAACAGTAATCAAACAAATGATATATCAAATAAAAGCTAATAAAATTTCTTACAAACAATGTTAACATTATTTTTTGGTTGAGCTGTTAGTTTTGGCGGAATAAATTCAAATTTCGGGGATTTTTTTTATTTTTCAGAAAAATTTCCAAAAAAAGACAAAATAGTTGCAAATTTCGTTAAGAAATCAAAATATTTTGTTACTTTTGATATTTTTTACTTAAAGCCTTTATTTTTCCAAAAAAAAAAGCTATTGTTGAAGAAAATCTATTGAGAAATGAAAAAGTTGTGTTCAATGGAACGAAAGCACCCAAGTTATGTTATTTTTAAAAATTTTATTGTCATATAAATAAATTGGGTTATTGTACTATAATTTTTTATTTTTCATTTTTATTGTTCAAATATTAATTGAAAGTAATACCAACAGTCCATCGTTTAAGTTTTTGAAAAATTTTTATAAAAAAGTTTTAGGTTTTCACTACAAAAGTTTACCAAAAATAAAACTTAATTTCATGTTTTCACATCGAAAAAAAAAATTACCAGTTTCGGTAAATTTTTCACATTCTGGCAACGCTGTATACAACCCACAATAGTAAAAATCTATAAAGAGATTGATATTTGAGATAGACATAGTAGTTAAACCCATAGTAGTTAAACCTGTATTAAACTTTTAAGAAATCCATGGATTTTGAACAAAAATAAAAAGTTAGTTTTATTTGTTGTAATATTTTAAAATATATTTAAATATTAAAGTCGGTTAAGGGTTTTCCTTAGTATGGCTAGGCCGACTTAATAGTTTGCGTACTTGTTAATATGAATTACGATAAAAAGTTTATTTTTACGTAGTTTTCACCACATCATATTTAGGCCAATCTCAAAAGAGACAATTAAAAAGTTTGCGCAACCACAAAGCAAATTTCTAACTTATGTTTAAGAGATTTTCGATGTTGAAACAATCGACATCAATTGCACTGGTCAACAATTTCGTACCACATGAAATTTGATAACTAATACTGTTTAAGTTTTCTTCCCACATTATGAAACTGCATTTTGTTTTTTTAGTTGTCCTTAGATTTTTTTGTGATTTCGGACATTGCGTTTTTACGACTTTGATCCTGTTTTTATGCACTGGAATCCAAACTACTTAGAAACATTTGGCACATGAAGCATTTAGCACTCTTACAACCCTATTCTGACACAATAACAAATGTCACAACAATAACAATTGAAACTGAAAGCAACAATTGACACCAATTGCTATTCCAAGTAATTTAAAAAGGCTTATTCGGTTTCAATTGTCACCAAAATTGTTATCGTTCAATGAGCAGGTGACAAGCTGAATTAACGAACGAATTAGATGTTATTTTAAATTTGACTTCAAGTATTTGATAACTTTTATTTTTACTAGTGTTTTGGAAGTATTTCAGTTTTTTTTAGAGTTAGTGCTGCTCATGATACAATAAATTTATAAGGTAGTCCAGACATTTGACGTCTTCTCCCAAAAATGAAAGTTCATACCCTTAGTTGACAATTATGACAAAAGAGAGACTTTTTGACGACATCACAGGCACTCAAATGTACAAAAATCATACTAAAGGGTGATTTTTTTGAGGTTATGATTTTCATGCATTAGTATTTGACAGATCACGTGGGATTTCAGACATGGTGTCAAAGAGAAAGATGCTCAGTATGCTTTGACATTTCATCATATATAGACTTACTAACGAGCAACGCTTGCAAATCATTGAATTTTATTACCAAAATCAGTGTTCGGTTCGAAATGTGTTTCGCGCTTTACGTCCGATTTATGGTCTACATAATCGACCAAGTGAGCAAACAATTAATGCGATTGTGACCAAGTTTCGCACTCAGTTTACTTTATTGGACATTAAACCAACCACACGAATGCGTACAGTGCGTACAGAAGAGAATATTGCGTCTGTTTCTGAGAGTGTTGCTGAAGACCGTGAAATGTCGATTCGTCGCCGTTCGCAGCAATTGGGTTTGTGTTATTCGACCACATGGAAGGTTTTACGCAAAGATCTTGGTGTAAAACCGTATAAAATACAGCTCGTGCAAGAACTGAAGCCGAACGATCTGCCACAACGTCGAATTTTCAGTGAATGGGCCCTAGAAAAGTTGGCAGAAAATCCGCTTTTTTATCGACAAATTTTGTTCAGCAATGAGGCTCATTTCTGGTTGAATGGCTACGTAACTAAGCAAAATTGCCGCATTTGGAGTGAAGAGCAACCAGAAGCCGTTCAAGAACTGGCCATGCATCCCGAAAAATGCACTGTTTGGTGTGGTTTGTACGCTGGTGGAATCATTGGACCGTATTTTTTCAAAGATGCTGTTGGACGCAACGTTACGGTGAATGGCGATCGCTATCGTTCGATGCTAACAAACTTTTTGTTGCCAAAAATGGAAGAACTGAACTTGGCGCTACATGCCACACAGCTCGCGATTCTATGGCCATTTTGAGGGAAAACTTCGGAGAACAATTAATCTCAAGAAATGGACCGGTAAGTTGGCCACCAAGATCATGCGATTTGACGCCTTTAGACTATTTTTTGTGGGGCTACGTCAAGTCTAAAGTCTACAGAAATAAGCCAGCAACTATTCCAGCTTTGGAAGACAACATTTCCGAAGAAATTCGGGCTATTCCGGCCGAAATGCTCGAAAAAGTTACCCAAAATTGGACTTTCCGAATGGACCACCTAAGACGCAGCCGCGGTCAACATTTAAATGAAATTATCTTCAAAAAGTAAATGTCATGGACCAATCTAACGTTTCAAATAAAGAACCGATGAGATTTTGCAAATTTTATGCGTTTTTTTTAAAAAAAAAGTTATCAAGCTCTTAAAAAATCACCCTTTATTCCGTAGTGCAATTTCGAACAGTCATGAGCAGGAAAATAAATTTAGTGAGCCAAGGTTTTTGTTTTTTAAAACAAACACAAAATTATCCTCATATTTGCTTTTGCTCATCGTTGCAAAAAAAACAAGTAAAGAAAGTCTAAAGTCGGTCTAGGCCGACTATGAAATACCCTAAACCTACTTTTCCAAAAAATAAATAATATTATTGAAAATGGGCGTGTCCGTGGGCGGATGAAGCCTATATTTTATATGCATTTAAATGTTGATGAAAAATTTACACATAGCTACCAAGTTTTATTCCTGTAGCTCACAGTTAATGCCTTTATTGTGCTTTAGCTATGGGAGGTGGGCGTGTTCATGGACGGATTACTCCCAATTTTTTGAACACACCTTAGTTTTGGTATAAAATACATACATACCAAACTTAATTTCTCTATGACAAACATAACCTTATTTTATTTATTGAGTTTTAAAATTTTTGGGTTGTATGGGAGGTAGGCGTGTCCGTAGGCGGATGACGTCCATTTTTCAAAACCATCTTTGGTTTCTTATAAAAAACAAATGTGCTAAATTTTAGCTCTGTAGGTTAAACAGAGGCTTATTTATTGCGTTTTCAATTTTTGGGTTGTATGGGAGGTGGGCGTGTCCGTAAGCGGATGACATCCTTTTTCCGAAGACATCTTTGTGTTTGAATAAAACATAAAACATAAATAAATTATATTGTTTATGATTCTAACAATACAAAATAAATATTATACGAGTATGCATATGAATGATGTCCTTTGTTGTGGAGCAGGACAAGTCACTTCTTTATAGCAGTCAGCAGCTGCGAAGATTTGAGATCGCCAACACCACGGAAAGGTGCATCCGTATTAACAATTTCCAACAACTGCAATTATTTATTGCAAAACTTTAGAAATAGTACAAAAAATATAATTGCAATTACAAACTTTGTTCTTTTGCTTACACTGTTTTCTTAAATGAAATGGCAACTGTCACTTTTCACGGCAAAATAAATGGTCGGTTCAGTTAAATTGCCGTGAAAACAATGTTGCTAGATCAGAGGTGCAAATAAGAGCTTCGGGGAGCCCTCGGCTTTCACAGACGAGTCGTGTGTGCGAAGCTGCCGAACAGCGTTGCCGTTTTTACTTCGATCGAAGTTTTTTACTTCACTTTTATGTCAAACACTTCCACACTTCCTCTTTTGTGGAAACACTTCGATTTTGAGTGATTAAAACTTTTTTTAGTTTTTGATTTTTTCACTTAATTTCACATTAAAAAATCAATAACATGGCATAACTGTTGGTGTAAAAGAATTCATAAATTGTACCTTCTCTCACAGAGTTTTGTATTGGATGAGAGAATTTAAATGATAGTGGCAACACTATGTTCGATTAAATACTTCTTGCAAAAGCGCGCGTTGTGAAGGTTGTTGAAATGTAAGTTTGTAAGAATTAATTACTTCGAGGAAGACTCTGATATTGCAAGTCGTATTGCAATATCAGAATCACGAATGACTGATTCAAATGTGATATATTTACAATTCTTGTCTTATGCACTGAGTGCTGTTAATTCACTTAATGTAGAATTTCAAACAGAATCGCTTAGTTTTCATGAGTTGTTAAAATCATTAAAATTGTATTTCAGAAGTATTGTTATTAATTTTATTGACATCTCTGCCGTAGAATTTGATATCATTTTTAAAAATGATCTCAATAATTTTAGAATTAAGCCTTTGTCTGATATATATATAGTGCCTAGAGCCCAAATAAAATTTAATTCCTATGATGTATCTGTAACAGATAAAAATGAAATTTTAAAAAGTTGTGTACATTTCTATTACATTCGTACACTAATTATGAAAAGAATCAATTTCAAATATCCAGTTTTGAGAACATTACAAATTTTGGATACAAGATCTTTAGCTAATAGTTTGGTTCCCCTCATAAAACTTTTTCCTAATCTCATCGAAGAAAAAGATATCGACTGTCTAGAAAAGGAATGGCGTCTTTTAATATTAAATGATTTTTTAGCTGAAAAAGGATTTGAAGAGCTTTGGTTGTACGTTTTTAAATTAAAAAGTGCCTTAGAAGTCCTGATCGTAAGAGCGTTGCTAACCTTACCGCACGGTGGTGCAACAACAGAAAGGGTATTTTCACAATTAAAACTAATTAAAAATACAACTACAAATAAGTTAAAATTTAGCACCGTAAATTCGATAATGCTAATAAAGGACCACTTTCTAAATGATAATTTTTTAAATTGGAATCCCTAACGAATACTTTATCGAATGTTTGTTATAACAGTGATATTTACTTCAGAACCGAAGAAATAGCTGCATAGAAAATAGAAACAGAAATTAGAAATAGATAATTTTTTAACATTGTTAATTTATACATATAAGTGATTGAAATGTATTTCAGTATTTTCTTATTGAACGCATATTTTCTTATTAAACTTTATTGATTGATTTTTATGAAAATATTTTTATTGATTTTTTTGTTATTAATTTTGAAATGTACCTGAATATGCTTAATAAACATTCATGTTACAAACAACATTAATTTATTTTAACACTTCGAAATCTCTGAAAATACTTCCATCTTGTAGCCTATTTTACTTCGTTTTAAAATTCTCGAACGGCAACACTGCTGCCGAACTTCTTCGACGATAGCCTTGAATCAGTTTGCGTTTGATCTTCACGGAGTAAGCATCTTATGCGCAAATTGTTATGTTGAATTTTTGTCTTGTACACACATACTTAGAAAAGATTTTGTGTTTGTGTTGGAAGCTCTGCCAACGCTGTGCATCACAGTGCTAGATGCATGTTGCGGAATATAGTACTAGATTTTCCGCAGCGAAGCTCTGTTGAAAAAGTTGTGAAATGTGCATGCTTGTTTCACAGCTGTCATTTTTTGCATGGAGATTTGAGTGGAATTTCACGTGAAGCCGAACAGAGTACTATGCTGAAGAGTTTAACTGCCAGTTTCACTAACTATATGCTCTGAAAATGCATTTCGTAAACCATACTTAAGTTCAACTTAAATATGAAAAATGCGTTACTAAAGTTATACTTAAGTCGTCGACAGCAAAAAGCTTATTATAGTTTGCAAAATAATTTTGAAATAGTGAAATTTACAAATTGCGCACGTAGAAGGCATATTTAAATCAAAACACAAAACACAACAAAAAAACAAATTGGCCATTTCATCCCTTGAAAGGACTTTGACCGAGCTTGTTATGATCAATTGTGTTGTGTGTGTTATTAAATGTTTGCACACAATTGACCGAGAACTGGACCTACATGTCTATGCCGACTCCGAACGGCTAAAGTTCATGTTCTCAATAAGCTTTACATGGCATTATTTACTCTCTGAGGTTTGCCATCGTCTGCAGAGAGGTAGTGACCGATCAGAAAAATTTTTTATTGAAAAAAAACTTTTCGCCGCGGCTGGGGATCGAACCCGGGCTCCGAGCATGCTAAGTCACACACTTAACCTGCATCACATTTAAATCACTCAATATTAATAACACAAAATTAATAGCACAAAGAAAAAATCGCGAGTTATTTAATAACGAATTTCGTCAAATTGACAGTTAAAAAATATTTGAAATATAAATAAATAAATTAAAAATTTGTACTTACTTACTTACTTAGGTGGCCATGACAACCCGTTGTCGGGTTACGGCCGACTTCATCAGCTCTCGCCAGGCGTCTCTGCTTCGCGCGCGCCGTCTCCAATCTATTTCAACAAGCGCGGTAAGGGCTTCTTTGGCCTGGTCAATCCATCGGAGGCATGGTCTTCCTCTTCGTCGTCGACCCTCGGCTTTCGCTTCAAACACCTTTTTCGCTGGAGCTTCTTCATCCATACGAAAGACATGACCCAGCCAACGTAGTCGCTGAATTGTTATACGCTGGACTAAGTCAATGTCGTCGTAGAGCTCGTACAGTTCGTGCTTCATTCGAATGCGATAGTCGTCGCCAACTCAAACAGGACCAAAGATTTTGCGAATAACTTTCCTCTCGAACACCCCAAGAGCGGCTGCATCTGTTTGCGATACCACCCATGAATCAACGCCATAGAGAAGCACAGGTATGATGAGCGTCTTGTAGAGTGTTAGTTTTGTCGATCGAGAGAGGGCTCTGGAACCTAATTGCTTACTTAGCCCGTAGTAGCACCTGTTAGAAATTGTTATTCTTCGCTTTATCTCCAGGCTGATATTGTTGTTGCTGTTTACGGCGGTGCCAAGGTATGTAAACTCATTTGCAACTTTAAAGTTATATTTGCCTGCTGTAACATGGGAGCCTAGACGCCGCGCTTCCCTATTTGCAAACAGCATATTCTTTGTTTTGCCCTCGTTCACCGTCAAACCCACTTTGGCTGATTCCTTTTCGATAGCGGCGAAAGCAGCTGTTACATCCCTCTTGGTTCTGCCGATAATATCGAAATCATCATCATACGCAAAAAGCTTGATACCTTTGTAGAAAATGGTACCATTTCGATGTACACCTGCCTTTCGTAGGATCCCCTCCATCATGAAATTGAAGAGATCGGATGATAGCGGGTCGCCTTGTCTGAAACCTCGTTCGGTATTAAAGGTTTCAGAGAGGGCATTTCCTACCTTGACGGAGCTGCATGTATTGCTCAACGCATCTTGCAGAGCCTTATCAACTTTGCAGGTATACCGAACTCAGACATTGTTGCTTACAGGCAATCTTAAATCGGGCTATCGAATCAGGCTATCGGGGTGTCGATTTGGTTTTCTTGGGTTTTTTCCAGGATTTGGCGTAGTGTAAAAATCTGGTCTATGGTGGACTTGCCAGGATGAAAGCCACACTGATAAGGTCCAATAAGTGTTTTGGTATGCGACTTCAATCTTTCACACAATACGCTCGAAAGAACCTTGTATGTAATGGAAATAAGACTGATACCTCGGTAGTTGGCGCAGATTGTCGGGTTTCCTTTCTTAAGTATAGGAGAAAGCACACTGAGATTCCAATCGTGGGGCATGCTTTCCACTAGCCATATTTTGCTGACGAGTTGATGCATGCACCTTATCAATTCACCGCCGCCGGTTTTAAACAATTCAGCAGCCAGGCCGTCAGCTCCTGCGGCTTTGTTGTTTTTGAGTCGCTGGATAGCAACTTTAACCTCGTCATGGCTAGGTGGTGGAATTTCCACTCCATCATCGTCGATTGGTGGTGTCAGCCTGCACTCTTCAAGGGCGGAATTGTTGGTATCGTCGTCTGCAAGCAGATTGGAAAAATGCTGTCTCCATAATTGCAATGCGCACTGCGTATCTGTAACCAGATCACTATTCTCATCTCTACAAGTGGATGCTCCGGGCTTGAAAACTTGGGTTAGACTCTTAACCTGCTGGTAGAATTTTCGAGCATCCTTCTTGCCCTGGTACACGTCAATTTTATCTCGCTCAAGCTTTTCCTGCTCTATTTTTTTACGTCTGAAATGGCATCTTTCTTCCTTCTTCTTATCGCGATAGTTTTCGTGCATGGCTCGCGTTGCAGCTGATTGGAGCGTCTTTTTATATGCGGCGTATTTTGCTGCTGTCGCGTCGCGACCAAACTTTCAAACCAACTAAAAAGTAAGAACTTGGCAACGCAACTTTGCTCAACTCAATCTGTAGATGACTTTCTCTATGCTCAACTAGCTGGAGACTTTGTTGTTGTGTTCTCATACAAATTTTTAAATAAGCTATATCAATTGAGTATAGGCTGGCGAATCGAACGCAGCTACTATTAATAACATAAAGAGATCTCGTCGTAGACGTTTAGAATCAAAACGCATAACTATTTAAACTTCAGGTAAAAAACACCATTAAGGTAATATTTAAATAAATATGTTCTTAAAACTAATAAATTATAAGAAATATTTTAATGCACGTTTTATATAAATTCTTAATCTTTAGAGTTATAATATCAATAGTAAAAACTGTGTTGTGCCGATCTTCAATATTACAATCTATTCATGTTTTATTTTATTAAAAAATAATTCTGCACATTTTGGACTAAAATGAATTTGTTCCGGAGGCAACAAGCATTGTTTGCATTTTCTAAAAATTCTAATTATAAAAATACGAAATTAAGTTTTTAGTGCTTTTTAATTTTTAAGTATTCTTGTTTTCTTTTAAAATCATTATTTTTATAAATCACTACACTAAATATTTTTTGGCGCTATTTTAGTTGATGATAGGAAGTGATAGCGAGTGAAGTTCATATTCGACAAAAATACTTGATGAATTGTGCTTCATCTGGTTTTACGACTCGATTGCATTGATGTGAAAATATTCTGCACTTGCATTATGTAAACAAAATTTTTTTCTCACTGTTTCCCAATATTTCCCACTATTGGAAAAACTTCAAAATTCCCAAAAAATCACCCTAAATTCGTAATACCCTTGGAGGGGTCAAAATTCCCATAAAAAGGAATTTTAACTTGATCCCGCAGTACAAGTAACACATGATGAGCAACCCAAAAACACGAGAATCGATTTTTGATTTTATTTGGAACATTTTTGGCGCATTCATTTTGAGTTTATTCATTCAAGTGCTTCTAAGAAATTTATTACTTTTCTGTTTATTTTGAGGTAAAATTTAGAAATAAATAATTTTTCAATTTATGAAAACACTTCATAGCTTTCATTTGCGGAGTTGCAAGTGTGATTAATGTAAATACATCTAAAGATATAAAAAATATGTCTTAACAAAAAGTCTCGTCATTGCGCATTTCAAAACAACTTCGTGTGGCTGAGATATCACGGTAGTGTACTCTCAGGGAGGTTAAAGTGTTTATTTTGTATACGCTGTTAAGTCTATGTACATGTATGGGATAAATTGTCAACCAACTCTCTTTAAAAGGCTCATCACACTTTTGTTTCTACTTATATATGTATATATATTTATGCTTTGTAATATATATATATATATATATAAATAAAAATTAATTTATTTGTGTGTGTGTTGCAGTATTCTGGTGTACATATATCTGTATATACCAAGTCAATGCCTTTTTTTAAAAATGTAGACCGTATTATATGTGTTCATAAAAATAAACAAGCACTCTTTCAAACAAAGCAAACATTCATTCAAACACATACGCATGCGTTCGTGCCAGTGTTGCCAGTTTATTTTTGTCTATTTAAATGGGTTAAAAAATGTTAACAAGAAAAGAGATTATGAAAAAATTTACGGGATCAGAAAAAGGCAAAAAGGACATTGAAAAATGGTGAAAATAAGGAATTCATCAAATTTTTTGTTTTTAACATAGAAATTGGATAATCACTGTAGTTTACTACCCGAACTTTTTAAAATAAAAAGTATTTTAAGGGGACGTGATACCTTCAGAAATTTTTTAATTTAGTATTTTAAAATGCGTATAAGTTGAATAAAAAGTAAGATATCATTTTGAAAAATTACAAATATATTTTTCGGAAAAAACATTACGCAAAAAATTTTTTTTTATTATTTTAATCACATATATTGCTACTGGAATTTTTTGAAAAAATCATTAAAAAAATCATGGCGAGCGTGATAAAACAAAAACTACTCGACTGATCGTACTGATATCTTAATATGTTATTTAACACTTGTCGATGCATGGAATGAACTACGGACAGAAAAATTGGTTTTATAGTTTTTGAGTTTTTGGCCGATTTTGTCAAAAAAATTGACAATTTTCGAAAAAACGCCGCCATTTTGTTATTTTTCAAACAAAATTGTTTCTTTTAGTTCATTCCATAGCGGTTTTGATGTTAATAAAAACCGAGTTTTTTGTTTTTTTTCCGATGTTCCAGTGATTCGTAATCACGCCCGCCATGGTTAAAAAACATTTATTTTGCGTAATTTTTTTACTAAAAAATATATATTTAATTTTTCAAAATGAACTTATAGGCATTTTAAAACATTAAACGAAATTTTATTTAAAGGTGTCACGTCCCCTTAATTAAAAAATTTTACAACAATGTATATTTCGAAATGTTAAGGTATCAAACTTATACGATTATTACTTAGGTGTGGATTGAATGTGCTGAACATATGGTCGACATCCGCCAACAGTAGAAGCGACCTATTGAATGACTCTACGACGTTTATTTGCACAATTTTGAGCAAAGTAGAATTATTGGTCTCTGTGATCACTTCGTTTATTTAAACGTTTTCATTGTAGACCTTTATACACAGAAAAAACCTTGCTCCATTTTTAGAACACGATTTGAACAACTATATTTTGGAACTCAAAGGTTTTTTTTTACATCATCTTGATTTTTAAAACTAAAAAAGAAAGTTTTTTAAATGATAAGTGCACTGTGTAAATAATACCTTGTTCTTAAATTTCCGTTGTTTTTAGAGCTTCCTTCATTATTTTGGTACCGACGAGAATGACTTCTAAATATGTGGTGCAAAAATTATTTAAATCAGACAATTTTTTCAATAACTTTTAATGACAACCAATCGCGAAAAAGTGGTTTCGAGTTAATCGCATTTAAAGTTGTGATATGTGTTTTCAAAATAATAAAATAAAAAACGATCGGTTTTAGAGATTTTTCTTATGCATTTGGGTGTTGACTATCAAAAACAAAAAGATTAATCCAAATCGGATCGAACCATTGGTTTCCGATAAATAGGGTGGAAAGTGCCCGAAGACATGGTATTCAAAAAAAGTATTAAAATAATAATAATAGCATATTTTTAACAACATATATTTTTAAAAACAACATTGCGTTAGTACTTTGCTTGCAAGAATACATAACAATGTATGAAACTAGTAAGGTATATCTTCGACTTGGCCGAAGTTAAAATACCCCCACGGCCGATTCGTAATGGTACAAAATTTTAAATTGCAGCTCTTTTAGTATGAGGTTTAAAAAAATTTTACTATTTTTTTGACGTCTAAAATATATTCATATCAAATTATTTTCCTGCAAAGTATATACAAGCCTCTTTATAAAGTTTTCGATTCGGGGTTGAATGGAAGGTGGGCGTGTTCTTGAGTTGTTGACTAGTTTTTCTAAGACGCCTCAGTTTTGAAATAATATACACAAATACCCAATTTCAGTTCAGTAGCTTAAATATTAGCCTATTTACAGTTTTCACTCTTATTGGTTGTATGGGAGGTGGGTGTGTTCGTAGGCGGATGATGCCCACTTTTCTTCCACAATTTAGTTTTGATATAAAATACAAACGTATCAAATTTTGTTCCTGTAGCTTAAATAGAAGCCTTTTTATAGAATTTTAAATTGTGGGGTTATATGGGAGGTGGGCGTGTTCATGGGTGGATGACGCCCATTTTGCTAACACGTCTTAATTTTGATTTTTAATGAATAAATATCTTATTTGACTTTTGTAGCTTTGACAGAAGCCTATTTATATAGTTTTTAATTTTGGGGTTGTATGGGAGGTGGGCGTGTTCGTTGGTGTATGAGAACGATTTTCCGAACACGCTTTAGTTTTGATATGAAATGAAAAATACTAAATTTTATTTATGCAGCTTTGACACAAGCTTCTTTATATAGTTTTCAATTTTGGGGTTGTTTGGGAGGTGGGCGTGTTAGTGGGTGGATGATGCCCATTTTTCAAACACACCTGAGTGTTGTTGTAGATTACACAAATATTGAATTTAAGTTTTGTAGCTTAAATATTTGCTTCTTTATGGAGTTTTCAATATTGGGGTTGTATGGGAGGTAGGCGTGGTTTTCATACGATTTAGCCCATTCTCGAACTTGATCTTAGTTTTTTAGAAAAAAGC
The DNA here is from genome assembly GCA_958299015.1 of Tetanocera ferruginea. Lineage (NCBI taxonomy): Eukaryota > Metazoa > Arthropoda > Insecta > Diptera > Sciomyzidae > Tetanocera > Tetanocera ferruginea. The sequence continues at coordinate 68,509,090 of OY282640.1, forward strand.
TTAAATATCGAATTTCAGTACGATAGCTTCAAAATTACGGCTGTAATCGTGTCCACAGACGGACAGACAGACGGACATGGCTAAATCAACTCAGGTGGTGATGCTGAGCAAGAATATATATACTTTTCTATACCTATCACGCCTCCTTTTGGGCGTTAAACTCGTCGTGACAAAATTAATATACCCCTTACGCAGTACGCGTGGGGGTATAAAAAGGTAGATCGCCAAGTTCAAGAAAAGTAGATTAGTTCATATAAGCAAAAAAAATTTCGAAGAAAATGTTCGAAGGTAAAAGGTGGTCTTAAATGAATAAGTGTGTGGAGACTGTGTGCACCGACAAATTTGTGTGAAGAAAATATGTTTTTCACATTAAGTTTTTATCGAATCATGAGAGAATGTATGTGAAAATGTCGAATTTCGGCTACTGTCGAACTCTAGTTCTTATAAAAACAGCACGAATGCCAGCAACTACATTAAGGTAACGAATGGAATGAGAATGCAAACGAAGCAGTGATGCTATAAAGGCATTTCAAAGGGTACCTTTTTATTGAGAAAAACGTACTTTTTGAGACAAAAACGTACTTTTTTGATAATTATTACTAAAAAACTAAAAAAAAACCTTTTTATTTAATTGAAATGATAGCTTATTTCCAAGATTTATTTTAATAAGCTTCAATTAAGAGTACACGCTCTCTGCTACTGCACTTTTATGTGAAAGGTTCTCCATAGCCTAAAAAAAACAATGGAATTTTTTTAATATGAAATGGTAAATTTCTAGATCCAAAAAATGTACCTTTTGAAAAAAAGGCGTACTTTCGTACTGACGGTACTGAAAGTGTTCCCCAAAAGGTACAATTGTACTGCTTGTAACCAGGGCTGCCGTTTTGGAAAAATATTACTAAATTTGGTAAAAAGATTTCGACTTGGTAAAATGGTAAATTTTGTTTTGGTTTGGTCAATTTTAAATCAATCTAAAATAAGTTGCAATTTAAAAAATGATTGTATAAAAATTATATCAATCATGCTCATTATGCAGCACCGCCCTTATGATTAAGAATATGTATTTGTTATTTATATTTATTTGACAAGTAAATCAATTGCAAAATCAAAGTCTTAAAGAGAAGAATAAGCTATAGCGACTTAGGCCTTAGGCTTTAGGAAAAAAAAAATCAAGTAATTATACATAAAATTTTTTTTAAATTTCAAAACATAAGTTAAACAAGTTTTACAAGTTTTATGAATGTTTTGATATTTTCGTGATTAACGTTTTGAAGGATATCACCGAGGTTTGGGATTACCAAGTTCTTGACGGATGTGGATTATGGCTTCGCAATCGTAGAGGATGTGGTGCACGGTTAAATAATTTGAGTTGCAAAAGTGGCATTGTGGAAGGCTGTTTCGCTCGAAGATATGTTTGTGAGTGTGTCTTGTGTGCCCTAGTCGAAAACGAGTGTAAATGACTATGTGTCTTCTAGGGATTGTCACTGGGAAGAGGGGAATTATTTGGGTTGGGTTAATGGATTTGTAATGGATTTCGTATTCAGTCCATTGTTGTCGTTTTTCGAGAAAATGAGTTTTTTATTTTATTTTTTATGTCCTTCTTGTTTGTGGAGTTGACGAGCATCAAAGGTGATCTTGTTGCGAGTTTTGCTGCAGAATCGGCTAGAGTGTTGCCCAGTATTCCCACGTGGCTGGGAATCTATGAGAGTTTGATTTACGGATGTCTATTAATAATAATGTTTCTTATTTTGTAGATTGTGGTATTGTTAACATTTTTTATGGCCAGAATATTGATAATATATAATTGATCGCATCAAGTGAAAATTACACGAATGAACGCATAGCAAAATGTCAAAAATTTGAATTTGGCAGTTGATTACATCGTCGGCTTAGGAAAGAAATTGATGGATCGCTAAGATCATGATTCAAAAATACAGATAGTATTGATGTTTCCGTCGACTTATTCAAATTGTCAAAAAATATATCGAAGAAAAGAGCGCTCATGAGCAAACAACATAATACAAAGGGCACATTCAGCATACTCAACTTTGCCAACACTTGAGTAAAATTTAATTTTTATAGCGCTCAGTAAAACTGATGAGGTGGGAGACGCTAAAATGCACGCTACTGTCTTAACTTTTCAGAAATTAAAACTTCAACTTTGAATCTGTGTTAATTAATATTATGTTTAAGTAAAGGTATTATTTTTATTATGGTTTTTCATTTATTACTGTATGTTTAATAGGAGCTGAGATATGATCATTACCGCAAATTCTATAAGATACGAAAATCGCTCGTGGTTGCATGACAAATATGGCCGCCATTTTGTAAATGCAACAAAAAAAAAATTTTTAAAACAAAAAATTTTTAAAATAATCGAGCGACCACCATGTGATCAATCTCTGCGGACTGACCTTAAGCGTATAATAAATGTTAATTTAATTAAAAAATATGTATAAATGTTTTGTTTCTTTAACTCAAAAATAAGATTTTTTTGTGTTTGGTAAATTCTTTTTCATTTTGGTAAATTTTTGGATGAAATTTGGTAGAAAAAAATGTTTGAGAGTGGCAGCCCTGCTTGTAACATCGCTGAAACGAAGCGCTTATAACCAAATCGCAAAGTCGCGTTAGACCCCTTTTCCACACGGCAATTTTTCTTGCTGGCAAGTCGAGTTTGAAGGCATCGGAACGTGACGAGAGGGGACGAGTACAGACTTGCTCGTACCGGGAATTTTTCTTATGTGCTGCTTTGAAGTTTCGCTTGCGTTTTGACAGTTCATCTCGTAAAGTCAAGTAAAGTACGAGCAAAGTATGATCAACGCGCGACCGACCAAACGCGTCTTTGCGATTCAGCCATTAGAATGTAATGGAATTTGGCGCTTGTGTGCATGCAGTACTGTCAAAAGACTACTTCAAAATTGAGAGTATTCGTAGCGCTTCAATTCTCAACTCTAGAGTATTCCTTTGAGAGTACTCCTAAGCGGTTGAAGAAAGAAATAAGGTTTATTTATGTTATATTGTTTCAATCACATTATTTCAATTCATATTGAAAACCCGTAAAAAGTGGTTATTTTGGACTATCCCGTTTCTTATATTTTTATATCCCCACGCGTACTGCCTTAGGGTATATACATTTTGTAACGACGTGTGTAACGCACATAAGGAGGCGTGGTAGGTATAGAAAAGTATATATATTCTTGATCAGCATCACCACCTAGTTGATTTAGCCATGTCCGTCTGTCCGTCTGTGGACACTTTTACAGCAGTAATTTTGAAGCTATCGTGCTGAAATTCGATATTTAAGCTTTTTTCTAAAAAACTAAGATCAGGTTCGAGAATAATCTAAATCGGATGAAAACCACGCCTACTTCCCATACAACCCCAATAATGACATCTCCATAGAGAAACAAATATTTAAGCTATAAAACATAAATTCGGTATTTGTGTAGTCTATGACAAAACTCAGGTGTGTTAGTAAAATGGGCGACATCCACTCACTAACACGCCCATCTCCCATACAGCCCTAATATTGAATCCAATATATAGATGCTTGTGTCGAAGCTACTATTATTAAAATGATTAGATATTTATAATTTTAATATAAAAATGAAGAAGTGAGAGAAAAAATGGGCGTAATCAACCCATGAACACGGCCACCTCCCATACAACCCATGATATTGAAAACTCTATAAATAGGCTAATATTTAAGCTACAGGCCTGAAATTGGAAATTTGTGTATTTTATATCAAAATTGAGGTGGGTTAGAAAAATTGGCATCAACCACTCAAGAACACGCCCACCTCCGACACAACCCTTAATTGAAAACTTTATAAAGAGGCTTGTCTTTACTTTGCAGGAAAACAATTTGCAATGAATGTTTTTTAGACGTCATCAGAATAGTAAAGTTTTTTGAAATCTCATATAAAAAGAGCTGCAATTTTAGATTTCATACCATTTCGAATCGCCCGTGGGGGTATTTTAACTTTGGCCAAGTCGAAGATATACCTTACTAGTTTTTTTATTATTTTTGGTGCAATACTTTGGTATAGTGTGACCCCTATCTCCGCGCCTCGATAATGCGATCCCCCTTAGAAGCCCGTAAAAATTGGTTATTTTTGACCTATCTCGCTCCGTTTTCCAGATAGTTTTCTCCGTTTTCTCTTTCTGTTTTTTTAAATATTTTTTGTGCAATATTTTGATATAGGCAGACCCCTCTTTCTATGCGTCTCGATAGTACCATCCCCCTTGAAAGACACGTAAAAAGTGGTTAATTTTGGCCTATCTCGCTTCGTTTTCGAGATATCCCGCTTTTTCTGGTTTGTTATATTTTTGATGCAATATTTTGGTATAGTGCGACCCCTTTACGTGTCTCGATGGTACTATCCCCCATAGAAGCTCATAAAAATCCTCATGAAAATCCATTTTCGAGGTATTCCGCTTTTTCTAGTTTTTTAAATATTTTTTGTATTTTGGTATAGTGTGACATTTTATCTAATGATGACCGTGGCATGCAGGTTAAGTGTGTGGCTTAGCATGCTCGGAGTCCGAGTTCGATCCCCAGTCGCGGTACATTTAGGTCCAGCTCTTGGTCTATTGTGTAAAAACATTTAATAACACAAAACACAATTGATCATAAGAAGCTCGGTCAAAGTCCTTTCAAGGGCTGAAATGGACCTCTAAGCACGTGCTTTTTCATTTCGGCACAATTTGAAAATCTCAAAATTGAAAAAAGTTTGAAAAAATAAATTTTAAATTGCTCCAAAATTTTTATCAATATTGGCCACAATTTAAGTCTTTTGTCTGAAGCAGTAGCTGCAACAATTCCGAAAGCCGTCGAAGGACTTAAAATAAACATCAATGAACATGTTTGGCATAGCGTTAGCAGAAAAGAAGACCAACGCGATGGCTCTCCCGACAGGTTTTATAATCCATTTATAAAATATGGATTGAAATATAACAGTTTTTTATATCATTTAGGATGCAGTCGATAGAATTTTGGAGCAGTGGACTGCGCTTGACTATTATTTTGGACTAACAGATATTTTTTCCATAAGTGAAAACCTCAGAGACCCGTTTATTCACAAAAAAAAACTGATTTATGTTCTTTAAGTTCGTTGAATTTAAATTATCATATCCCTGTGGAGGATGTTTATTGTGGAATTATAGTCGAAATATTTTACAAATCAAAAAACATATCACAATGTGATATTGTTGAGTTCAAGAAAGTTGCACTAAAAATTTTATGTTACTTTTTGTACAGACTTCAGAAAAATAATTGATTTCAATAATGAAGTAGGCTCATTCCATACAGAATTGTCCTAAAACAAAATATACAAAATTTGGCGATATTTCGTTTGATATTCTTAGTTATAGCTCCGCTACAACACATAGGACAATTAAAGTTGATATACCGTTGGAACGTTTCATATTTTCTCTAAAATACAAAATTTAATTTTTTATCTTATGGTGTGTTGTTTAAATTCTGGATTAATAAAACTAGACAAGTGTAAAAAGTGTAAAACACCCTGTATCTTGAAAATCCTACCACAACAGTAAAAATTGAGTACAGATTTGGAATCAGCGTTGAAAGCTCATATAGAAATTATTTTGGGTTTTCCGGATCCTACTTTTTTAGACTAGTAATATTGATTCAAGCATGTCTGAATTTTAGAGCACTGCTATTATTTTGACCGCAACTGTATATGTGGAGAAAGTTAATGATGTGTGTTTTCATGTGGTTGTAATTTCAACTACAGCCAAATGCAGCCCAACTGCTCTAAATTATTTATATTTTCCTTTTAAGATTGCGTAAAAATAAAAAATACGGATATAGTTAAATTTTGGTTAGATAATAATCGAAATGCTACAACTGTTGTCAACTGGGTTTTCACGAAATTTAATAGAAGTGTGGATGACGAATGTATGGCATCAATCAAAAAGAAAATTTACAATTTTTGTGCAAATGCTACCCAAAAGTGGAACAAGAACCAAAGATGGGCGAAGAGATTTGAGAACAACGAAAGTTTATGGTTATCAAATGTGACTGAATTTAAAATTTCTGAAAGTGATGTCGCAAACGAAAGAGGTCGCCCTCATATTGGATACAGCGAGGGAAGTGCGAGGCAAAAACGAAAACTTGCTTCCGAAGTATCGTCCGTACAGGGTCACGATACCAAATTATTGGTTCATGCTGCTTCAATATCAGCTTATGCATCAAAAGCAAATGATTTAAACTTTGTTTTAAAGGAAGCAACTTCATCTCCATCTAGAGCTACAAAAATGAGAAAAATTTTAACCTCCAATGACAAAAAACCATTACCACTATCCTCCGAGGAAGCATTACTATTTTTGATAGAAAATAATTTTACAAAGCAACAGTACATAAACATTCGGGAAATGAGCAAGTCGCGAAACTGTGATATTTATCCACATTACCAAAAAATTCGAAAGTGCAAACTGCAATGCCGACCTGATGGACTATCGGTAACGGAATCATCAGCAGAAATTCCTCTGCAGAGCTTGGTTAACCATACAGCAACAAGAATTTTGTCATACCAAGAAGAAGTTTTGATGCAAATAGATGAGCTGAATGATGTCACATTGGTTTTAAGTTATGGTTTCGACGGTTCCACAGGACAAAGTTATTTTAAACAAATATTCAGCAGCAATACCCCAGAAAGTTTAGATAACTCGCTATTTGTGACATCAATTATACCACTAAAATTAATCAAGTCGCATCATGAAACCGTTTGGATTAATCGTACACCTCAATCTGTTCGTTTTTGCCGACCAATTAAAATTGAATTTATTAAGGAAACGAAGGAACATATTTTGAAAGAAAATGGTAGAACTTATAATGACTTTAATTGATGGAAAAGTTTTGAACGTACTTACGGAAACAAAGTCTTCTCAGTCGTGCCCAATATGTGGTGGAAATCCGAAGCAGTTTTTGTCAATAAAAGATTTAAGCTCATTTGTGTTTCAGCCAAAAACAAATTCATTAAAATATGGCATAAGCCCATTACACGCTTGGATTCGATGCTTAGAGTTTGTTCTGAATCTTTCATACAGACTTCATATTAAAAAATGGCAAATTCGAAATGCTGAGGACAAATTACTAATGCAACAGAAAAAAAGTGAAATTCAATAACAATTCTGGGAGAAAATGGGTCTTCATGTCCATAAGCCGAAAAGTAATGGAAGTGGATCAACAAATGACGGCAATATGGCGCGAAGAGCATTTTCAAATCTGGAATTATTTGCGTCAATAACAAACGTTAACATCGAGTTTTTAAAACACTTGCAAGTCATACTAATTGCAATTTCTTGTAATTTTGAGTTAAGTGTCGAAAACTTGAAGAGTTTTTGTTATAGAACTGCCGAAATTTATTTTCAATATTACGAATGGTACCCAATGTCAGCTACGTTGCATAAAATTTTAGCACATTCTTCACAAATAGCACAAGCCTCAATCGTGCCTCTTGGATGCGCTGGAGAAAGTGCTTCTAAGGCGAGAAGCAAATTTTATAAAAAGGATCGCATTGAGCATGCACGGAAAGACTCTAGAGAACACAATATATCTGATGTTTTTAACAGAGCCATGGATTCTTCTGACCCATTCTTATCCTGTATTTGTCTAAAGAACCGTCATTCAGCAAAAAAAAAAATTGCAGCTTCCAAGAGAAGTTATTTCTCTTTTGAAGATTCCAGATGTTCCTGAATATCAATTGCCGACTACGTCAAGTGCTATCGCAAATGAAAATATTTCTAATTTCGAATGGGAGGCAGAGGATCTATCTCATTTTAATATAGAGTTAGAAGTTGATGAAACATGGGACAATTTAGAAGTAAGAGTTATTTATAATAAACTAACTTTTATAAAATTTAATGTTCTCTTTTTAGTGGAATTAAATCTTGATGGCATTGGAAGCACAAATTCATTTGTAAGCCGATCTCCAGTAAAAGAAGACTAATTTAATTTTATGGTTTTATGTCAATAATTTTATAAGTAAATAAATGTTATTTCTAGCAGAATGCTTCATTATCCAAGGGTCATGTTTTCTATTAACTCTCCCACCGCTAAGCTTACTTTTCCGGTCAATGCAAGTGTGCATTATAATAATTTTAACGTGGTGAACAATATAGTTAATAGAAGTGGGCGTGGTCGGATCGACTTGAAATTTTTATCGAAGAGTAAGATACCCATCGTAGTCAAAAACAAAAACAAATTGGCCATTTCAGCCCTTGAAAGGACTTTGACCGAGCTTCTTATGATCAATTGTGTTGTGTGTGTTATTACATGTTTGCACACAATTGACCGAGAACTGGACCTACATGTTTTATGCCGACTCCGAACGGCTCATGTTCTCAAGAAGCTTTACATGGCATTATTTACTCTCTGAGGTTTGCCATTGTCTGCAGAGAGGTGGTGACCGATCAGAAAAATTTTTATTGAAAAAACTTTTCGCCGCGGCTGGGGATCGAACCCGGGCTCCGAGCATGCTAAGCCACACACTTAACCTGCATGCCACGGTCACCGGTCACCCATCGTAGTCACCTGTACTAAATTTTGAAGCTTTAGCTGCTTCCTGTGATTTATTGCCTCAAAAACCATTCATTTGACTCATAGTGTGATGTGGGAATTATATATACGAACTTAATGGGTATAATAACTTTCACATATATTTGACACTTAAATCAAAAAAATATGTTTTTAATTAATGTATTAATTTAAAAAAAAAATATTTTTTTGCAAACATTTTTTTGCATGAATTTTTTATCAAATTAATACCTACCTATACAAATAATTTTGATTTTTTAATATATGTATTTAAAAAAAAATATTTTTTTGCAAAAAATGTTGATCAACTTAATACCTATACAAATGATTTTGCCATACATGAATTTACAAAACTTGTTTTAATCAAAGAATTTATTCATATACTTGCAAAAATTTCATTATTAGAAAAAAATTTTGAAAGCCGTTCCGGGTGTGACCAACTTCTTGTAACGGAAATGAAGAATAAAAATGATTTATTGAATGAAAAAAATTAACAAATTTATGTAAAACATCAACATCCTTACTTTAGGAAAGTTTCATTCTTATCATAAGCCCATGTTGCTTCTTAGGAAAACTATAGCAATTTTCTGGGACGGGTGTGACACTGAAAAAACACTCAGTTTAAATATTTTTTCTTTGTTAACGCAGTAACCAATACTTATTATAAACTGTTCTTGGATAACATTATTATCATTTTTCACATTGTTAACCTAATTTTTTTGAATGTGCATCAAGAGATGGCTGTTTTCAACGTTTTAAATCTAAACAAAATATTTTTAGTTTTTCTCAACTCGGAGTTTGTTTAGTTAAATTGTCGAAACAACATAAAAAAGCATTAAAACTAGAAATAATTTTGCAACAAGAGTAACTTAAGACTCCATTTTAATGCGAGAACCAAAAATTATTTCAATTGAAAGCATTTTAGGATTCATGTTTCCATTCCTCATTAGTGTGGAATCAGACAGTATTAAACATGATTCCATATTTGTCTCCACAACATGTAGTCTCTGGTAAAACGAATAGCATTTTTCATTACTTTTGCAATTATTTCTAGAAAAATAATTTCTGAAGCTGAAATAATAAATAATGAATTAAGAGCGTTATCTAAATATCCTACAATATGTAGTATGGAAAATGTCTCAATTTCACAATTTTGGTATATAGTAAGTAAGATTAAGAATGAATTTGATGTTTTTTATATCAAAATATATACAGAATTGTCCAAGGTGTACTATCCTTACCACACTGCTTGCGTAGAGTGAATATTTTCTATTCAAAATCTCATTAAGATCAATATTTAAAATCTCATATACATATGTATGTATATGATAAGCATTTAATGAATACAATGTATTATTTTTATTTCAGTTTAAAAAAGATCTCAAATAAAATTTGAAAGATATGAAAATTGTTGAATTTGAAATTTGTATCAAGACCTTTTTTTACTTTTTAATTTATCTTCCATAGAGAAAGCGAGTTAAAGGTGTTCGCAAAACCGTTATATTAATGCAAATAAGATCATCTTGAAATATGTGTTTTTTCTGTATATTTTCCTTAAAAATTATAAATATGAGTTCTGACGGTGTTTTACGAAATGACCGCGATATATTAAAGTTCGGCACTATTTTTTTCCAAAAAGCATTATTTTTCTCTCTGATTTGGCAAAATCAAAAAAGGTCCAATTCCATCCCTGCTTCATAGAAAAGAAATCCTAAGCACACTAAATCGGAGTCAGTGACTCCCCTGAAGACAATACATGGCAATACAAAAATGTCTCCTCTTGTTTATTCTTTTTGTTTGTTTTTGTTTTTTACCTTACTTTACACTAACAGAGTTTATCATCTGTTTGTTACATTGCGCTTTGCTAGCTAAAAAACTAGAACAGAAATGAGCAACATGAAGCTTATTGAAACTATCGCAGCATGAACGTGTGAAATGAAAACGACTAAGCAATGCATGGCATCGAGGTTAATTTCCTAAAAAATTGATGATATTTATTGCTCAATTCTCATATAGAAAATGACCTACTATAGCACAAATATGATTTTAAAAATGTATTTCATAAAAATCTGGCAGTACTTAGAGTTTAATTTAAAGCATTAATGTGTACTCCAATTTTATATTAGAGTAAGACTACATAATGATAGATGTAAGAGAATGTGTCGCAGTACCCAGGGTACGCTGAATAAGGTAGCCGCAACACGGAGAGCGCGACTGCAGCAAATGTCAAAGCGAACTGCTTCAGATGTTGTTGTTGTTGTTCTTTTTTTCGACAGCCAGTTGATTTTGACACTTTCGGATATGCGAAAGAGAGCACAGTCAGTTTTGCAGCAACCTTGTTACTCAACCATGACAGTACCTAGCTGAGCACAAAGAGAAGAGTAGATAGCAATATGAAAGTTGAGACTATCGTAACTTCCAACTGATGGGAAGTTCCCCGATTTGCGGGGAATTTCAAAATGATTGGGGAATCGGGGAATGGGCGCATAATTTCGGGGAATTTTATAATTTATCTAATATCTTATAATTATTTGCGGGTAATTTATTATTTTATCTGATATTTGCGGGGAATTGGATTTTAAATGAAATTTTCTGATACAATCAAAATAAAAAAAAACTTTATTACGTAATTCCAATCAGCAAATTTATAAACATAAACGTTAAAAAGATATTGATTTATATAAACTGATCAGACACAAATATAAATAAGAGCATATTTTTTTGCAGCACACAGTTGACGGCGCCATTCTTACTATTGCTGAGCCGGAAAACCAAGTTTTTCTGATTTTTTTTTAAATTTGTTAATAAAGCTTTTTTGTTAATGTGAATACATATTATTTTTGATTCAATAGGGCGATTGACCTATTGTAGCTTTATCGAATGAATTTTTAATTTAATATGTTTTTTTCTTAAAATGTTAAAATATGTGTATAAATTATAAGATCCTTTATTAATTATTTTTACATCAAAAGAAAAACAGTATCAAAATTAAAAAAGTTGCCTGTTGTGAAAAAACTTGTTTAAGCTTGTTTAACTTGTTGGGAGCTTCACATGATTTTGAAATAAAACATATATTCAATACTTTCTATAAAAAAAATATTTGAATTAATAAATCCAAAATTGAATTATTTAGCGTGAAGTGAACAGCGATTTGTGTTATCAAATTTTTTTATAGACAACGTCATTTTATTATAAAGCAACCAAAGTTGTAATATAAGCAACTGCCTCTAAAATTTGCATAAAATTTATATTTTTAAATTTTTATGAAAAAAAAAAATTTTACAAGTTACTTGTGGGAATCAGATTATATGTATTATAACTAGGGATGTAACGGAGCCTCGACTTCAGTTCCGAAAGGTTGGAACTTCCGATTGATTTTACACCTCCGACTCTGACTTCGGCTCCGACAATTTTGAATCTGAGTTATAACGAAGACCGAAATGTACCGACGTATACGATTTTACTTATCTCACTCACGAGCGCAGTTCTTCGTTAAATAATTTTCATTTCTAATAAACTCTTGGAGAGTAAATTCGAAATTTGCACTCAATTGCTCAAGTCAATATTTATCGTGCCTCAAGGATCAGTTGCAAGTGAGCAACTTTTTAGTAGTGTCGATCTCATACATGGTCCTCTAAGAAATCGGTTGGACGGGGAGAAAGCTGACAATTTTTGTTCATTAAGTACAATTTAATACTTTTAGAGTCACTTCATTTGGCTAAAACAAAGCTTAAAACTAGATATTGCCTATTGTTGCGTATTAACGTACATGTGTGTAATATTAACATTAAATTTTCAGTGCTGATTGAAGATAGAGTATACTGTACTATGTTTATTATCTATACTATTATTTAAAAGGAGACTCACGGATTTGCGGCGACGTGTTCTCAATAACCGCTGAACCGATTTTTATAATTTTTTCACTATTCAATTGCTATGATAAGCGAAATTAAAATAGGGTACTACGTTTTTTACAAAAGTTTTTCTTTAATTATTTAAGAATTCATGTCTTTTAATTCATGCTAATGCTGTACAAGCAGCACAACAAGCAGCAGAAAACCAATGCTTAAGCTCTGGCTGTGAGAGTAACTCAGCACGGCTGCCATATTGTGTCGGGAGTTGCTCTCAGTTTGGTCTGTTGAGCAGTGTTGCCAACAATCTGACATCGTATTTGTTATGGTTTTCAGACTTGAATTGTTTATACATATTTACAGTCAAAAAATCTTTTTCCTCTTATGCCTGATATATAACCAAATTATTATTTTGTTATTTATTGCAAATGTTATTCATCGACAATAACACAATCTCGACGGATTGAAAGCTTTATACAATAGTTCAAATTTAAAATTTGTTTTTATGGCAACACTAGCTACTTTATTTGCAGTCAACTTCTTGCTCAGAGAGAAATATAAATATATTAAAATCTTAGCATGAAATGGGGGATGAAATTTTTTATTGTTGTAGTTATTTCAGTATACAAATATTCCATTGCATATGCTCAAATGCTTCTCAGAGGATCTCAGTACGATCTGAAATGTCGCATTGATATGTCATTGTTTGTGTTCATCTGCGCAGAAATTATGTTCATGCATACAACCTTATAAAATAGATTTCCTTTAAACTTTTCAATAGGTTTATATTGGACGCATCAGAAAATAATTTTTGTTTTTATTTTCCAACGTCTTTTTTAAAATCAAATAGGTTGGTACTATGAAATGAAGTTGTAACAAAATGATGACCATATATGTAGAGGAATACCAATATAACTTCTTTAATTTAGTTGGATTTTCGATTTTGTTCCAAACAGAAGCCTCAAAGTTTTTTATTTCGCGTGTTAATAAATGTTGCACATTAAAAGAGTTATTGTGATTGGAGCATATTTTTTATTTTTAACCGATTTCAAAAAGGAGGAGGGTCTCAAGTTGGTTGGTTTCTCTGTTTTTTTATAATAGCATTATAAATAATGCATTTGCATTGGTCTCCAGTAGTTTTAGTTGAACCTTAATATTATAATTCAACTTTTGAATGGTTTTCCATTATATTAGACAGCCTGGCATATGCTACGCAGCGCATGTAAAACGCATCGAAAACGTATGTTTGACGCATATTTTAGTGTTTAAAGGATGCGTAAGTTAAGCATATTTTAAACAAGCTGTTAACATCTTCTTTGTATATTAAAATGATTGTATGTACAAGTAGACTTCAAAACCGCTAAACCAATTGTTATGAAATTTTCAGGGAAACTCTAGCAAAGTCTGCAGAGCGCTCCTGTGAAGTTTGGCATCGATATCGAATAGCTTTAGAATTACATGTTGCACAGCTCCAAAATTCTGTATTTGACCTCAATTTTCACGTGCTGTTTTACTGGTAAAATTTTAAAGCCGTTGCAGAAGGGGCGTGACACTTTTAAGGCATTCAAACTTTTCAGTATAATTTAAGAAACATAAGTCACAAATTTGTGAAACTCGGAAGGAATATAACATTTAGTCGTGTCCATCCACTGGAAAAATTCAGCAAGCATTGGAAATTGGGTCGTGACACCATCAACATAGTTTAAATGTTTAATATCGAATAGCTGTGGTACTTAATGTTTCATAATATTTAAACTCAGTATAAATTTAATTTTTGGAAATGTCTTTCGACAAGAAATATAGCACGGGCATTGGAAAACGGGGTGTGAATCCGCCCATACAAGCCAAATTTTTAATAGCAAATAGCATTGGAAATAAAAATCGCTGATCAGTGAAATTCCGAATGGAGTTGCCATTTGGTAATGTCCTTCTAATAGAAAACTGGTCTGAGCTTTGGTCAAGTGGGTGCACCTTCCCCTACAAGCTACATTTTTGATCGAATAGGTTCTGAAGTCACAGATGAAGTACATGTGTTTGTCTAAGGCTGCGTGCATTTTCAACGCCGATTCAGACAGACAGGCAAGCTGAAATCTGTGTGAACAAATGAGATACAAATATCTATCTTTTCGCTTTTTCACACACTCTGTGGACAGGCAGTCTGAATCGGCGTTTACTATGCACGTGGCCTAAGGCGTAGCAACGCGCGCCGGGTATTGCTAGTTCTTTTATAATTAACTAGCAATACCCGGCGCGCGTTGCTACGCCTTAGGCCACGTGCATAGTAAACGCCGATTCAGACTGCCTGTCCACAGAGTGTGTGAAAAAGCGAAAAGATAGATATTTGTATCTCATTTGTTCACACAGATTTCAGCTTGCCTGTCTGTCTGAATCGGCGTTGAAAATGCACGCAGCCTTAGACAAACACATGTACTTCATCTGTGACTTCAGAACCTATTCGATCAAAAATGTAGCTTGTAGGGGAAGGTGCACCCACTTGACCAAAGCTCAGACCAGTTTTCTATTAGAAGGACATTACCAAATGGCAACTCCATTCGGAATTTCACTGATCAGCGATTTTTATTTCCAATGCTATTTGCTATTAAAAATTTGGCTTGTATGGGCGGATTCACACCCCGTTTTCCAATGCCCGTGCTATATTTCTTGTCGAAAGACATTTCCAAAAATTAAATTTATACTGAGTTTAAATATTATGAAACATTAAGTACCACAGCTATTCGATATTAAACATTTAAACTATGTTGATGGTGTCACGACCCAATTTCCAATGCTTGCTGAATTTTTCCAGTGGATGGACACGACTAAATGTTATATTCCTTCCGAGTTTCACAAATTTGTGACTTATGTTTCTTAAATTATACTGAAAAGTTTGAATGCCTTAAAAGTGTCACGCCCCTTCTGCAACGGCTTTAAAATTTTACCAGTAAAACAGCACGTGAAAATTGAGGTCAAATACAGAATTTTGGAGCTGTGCAACATGTAATTCTAAAGCTATTCGATATCGATGCCAAACTTCACAGGAGCGCTCTGCAGACTTTGCTAGAGTTTCCCTGAAAATTTCATAACAATTGGTTTAGCGGTTTTGAAGTCTACTTGTACATACAATCATTTTAATATACAAAGAAGATGTTAACAGCTTGTTTAAAATATGCTTAACTTACGCATCCTTTAAACACTAAAATATGCGTCAAACATACGTTTTCGATGCGTTTTACATGCGCTGCGTAGCATATGCCAGGCTGTCTAATATAATGGAAAACCATTCAAAAGTTGAATTATAATATTAAGGTTCAACTAAAACTACTGGAGACCAATGCAAATGCATTATTTATAATGCTATTATAAAAAAACAGAGAAACCAACCAACTTGAGACCCTCCTCCTTTTTGAAATCGGTTAAAAATAAAAAATATGCTCCAATCACAATAACTCTTTTAATGTGCAACATTTATTAACACGCGAAATAAAAAACTTTGAGGCTTCTGTTTGGAACAAAATCGAAAATCCAACTAAATTAAAGAAGTTATATTGGTATTCCTCTACATATATGGTCATCATTTTGTTACAACTTCATTTCATAGTACCAACCTATTTGATTTTAAAAAAGACGTTGGAAAATAAAAACAAAAATTATTTTCTGATGCGTCCAATATAAACCTATTGAAAAGTTTAAAGGAAATCTATTTTATAAGGTTGTATGCATGAACATAATTTCTGCGCAGATGAACACAAACAATGACATATCAATGCGACATTTCAGATCGTACTGAGATCCTCTGAGAAGCATTTGAGCATATGCAATGGAATATTTGTATACTGAAATAACTACAACAATAAAAAATTTCATCCCCCATTTCATGCTAAGATTTTAATATATTTATATTTCTCTCTGAGCAAGAAGTTGACTGCAAATAAAGTAGCTAGTGTTGCCATAAAAACAAATTTTAAATTTGAACTATTGTATAAAGCTTTCAATCCGTCGAGATTGTGTTATTGTCGATGAATAACATTTGCAATAAATAACAAAATAATAATTTGGTTATATATCAGGCATAAGAGGAAAAAGATTTTTTGACTGTAAATATGTATAAACAATTCAAGTCTGAAAACCATAACAAATACGATGTCAGATTGTTGGCAACACTGCTCAACAGACCAAACTGAGAGCAACTCCCGACACAATATGGCAGCCGTGCTGAGTTACTCTCACAGCCAGAGCTTAAGCATTGGTTTTCTGCTGCTTGTTGTGCTGCTTGTACAGCATTAGCATGAATTAAAAGACATGAATTCTTAAATAATTAAAGAAAAACTTTTGTAAAAAACGTAGTACCCTATTTTAATTTCGCTTATCATAGCAATTGAATAGTGAAAAAATTATAAAAATCGGTTCAGCGGTTATTGAGAACACGTCGCCGCAAATCCGTGAGTCTCCTTTTATATAATAGTATAGATAACCTTAACAGTTAAATAACACATATTTCTTGGACTCCGACTCTGACTTCGGCTCCGATTCCGGTTCCGACTTCGGCTCCGATAAATCAAATTTAAAAACTCCGGTCCGATAAACTCACCTCCATAACATCCCTAATTATAACTTTATTCAAGTATTTTTGTCGGTGTACGTATGTGGCCAATTAAAAAAACGTATAAATAAATTATAAATTTTTTTTTTGGTGGGGAATTTGGTGGAAAATTGGGGAATTTTGAGAACTACTTCGGGGAAAACCAAAAACTGAGTTGGCAACCCTGATTGTAACACAAACGCTAGCAAAGCAAACGACCAAGCAATGCTTAGTATCGGTGGTAACTCCCTGATTGAGGAGTTTACATTCAAAACCAGTAAGTCACACAGATCGAATTGTTGTGAAATCGAAAAAAAAGTCTTAATTTTGTCAGACATTTTTTATAAACAAACCAATTATGCTCCACAGGAATAGATATATTATGCGAAAAAAGAATAGTCTCATAGTGCAAAAGAAATTCGTATTTTCAATTTCAAATTGGAACTTGTCTGGTTTTGAAAGTGAGAAATGAATCAATATTTAGATTCCGCCGTTCGGGGTCTCAAAAGTTGGAAGAACTCATTAAAATGATTTTTACATATTTTTTATTCAAATCGGAGGATAACCGCCGAAGCAATTTTGATTTTCCTGAAGGTGCTTATTAGTAAAAATAAATGATTTTTGCTTTTAACTTTTTTATTTTGTACAGAACGCATACCCAAATCCGCTAAAATGTTAAATTTACTACTTATACCAACGATTTGACACAAAAAAGTTTTTACAATTTGAATGAAAACTACACAAATGAAAACTTGCTTGGACAAATCTGGTTTTGTTTGAAAATTTACAGTGGACATGTCTGCTTTTGATTGAAAAGGAGATTTTTTAATGCATTTTTCTCTAGGATTTTTAAAATTTTTATCAAAGAGGATTTTATGAATCGATATATTGTAACGTTAGCTTTACAATGGCAGTTCTAATTAACATTTTTCTTTCCTGTGACTTATCTGGATTTGAATGTAAACTCCTCAAGTATAAAATAATAAATATATAAAATAAAATAATTAAATAAAATTATTGATAAATTTTCTTAAATAAACTCCGCTCATGGCATTTGTAGTACAAAAATTATAAATTAAAATTTTTTTCATAATAATCGGTCCAGTAGTTCTGGAGTTTACCTTAAACTTAATATGTCCACTTCAATTAAATATAATAGTACACTGAGAAAACTACATTTTCCAAACTATTAGAAACGTGCTACTTTTGAAAACGTTTGACACAGAATTTAAGCCTCTAACTTTTATTTTCAAAACGCACATTTTTAAGAAAGCTTCTAAAACGTTTGTTTGATTTTCTGCAATATACATTTTTAAATGAGCTGTTTAAACGTTCGTTTGATTTTCTAAAAAAAACATTTTCAAAAGAGCTTTTAAAACGTTCGTTTGATATTTTAAAATTAAAATTTTAAAAAAAGCTTTTAATTGCCTCGATTGCGAGTCGAGTTTAATACTCAACCATCCAGGGTTCAATCCCTGACGAAACCTGCAAGAATTTGTTTTTATTTATAACACATTTATTTTTGATAAATTTTGATAGATTGTTTTTAAGATTGTAAGCACGAACTTATTTCGAGGGTTTTTTTCTGACTAATGAGTTAATGAAACAATTAAAATTAGAATTTAAATAATTAAATTAATACTTTTGATATAAACACAGTCAGGATGCGAACCGACCTCCCAGCATGCCAGTCTAGAACACTTCCACTGAGCTATTGGCAACGATAAGTTAACTGTAGCAAAACATATTTTAAACTACTCATCTTATATTTTGACAGAATATCTTGACAAAAACATTAATTTTTATAAAATTCTTGTTAAAAAGTTAATTGATGTTTTTAAAACGTTTCATTTTACTTTTGTATTTTAAAATGTGCGTTTTTATTTTTGCATGGCGTAAAATGTTTTTAAAAATATTAGTTTTAGACTACTTTATCATTGTAAAACGTTCGTTGTTGTTTCTTAAACGTTTCGTTTTACTTTTGTATTTTAAAATATGCGTTCTCATTTATGTATGGCGTAGAATGTTTTTGAAAATATTCATTATAGCTAACTATATCACAGTAAAATGTTGGAAGGATTTGCATTTTGGCATGGCGTAGAATGTTTTTAAAATAAACATTTTACTAACCATTTTTAAAAATGTGCATTTTACTTTTTTTTTGCTTTCTCAGTGTATAGAAGATAACCTTATTAGTTAACTAACAAATCTTTCTTGGACTCCGACTCCGACTTTGGCTCCGATTCCGACTTCGGTTCCGACTCTGGCACCGATGAATCAAATTTACAAACTCCGGTTCAGACTCCGGTTTCGATAAACTCACTATGCTAATGTAATAAATGAGGAATAGTTTTAAAAAAATGACGTTTTAATTTTTTTAATAATAGACTTTTGGAAATAAATATTATGCAATTAAAAATTAAATAAATCAGGAAGAGGTACTGCTCCCTGATTTCATAAATATTTTTTCTACGCTTGAAGCAACGCTTAGGAGATCCCACCCTACAAATGCGTTAGTATTGTGGTGATTTTTGAAATTTTTTTTCAATAGAGTGTTAAGTGTGGAAAAATATAATTGTACAAAGAAACTTAAGCAACTTGTTCGGAAATATATTGGAAATAAGCTTTCATGTAATCAGAGATGGTTCCATTTTCTTTCTCGTGCAACAAACTCTCAAATTTTATTTTTATTTTTTTTCTTAAAGCCTAGTACTAGCTCGATTGCGTGAAATTTCACTGACAACAGCCATTTATTTGTTGCGTGAAAATTTTGACAGATATTTTGTTGCGAACGAACAGCTGATGATCAGCTTACAAATTTCGACAAAATGTAAATAAACAGCCACAATTTATTAGAGTAAAAGCAGAAAATCATTAAAGTTCTTTAATTTTCATATTTGTGACTATATAAATACAAAATCTTATTCTATTAAACAAGCAATATTTGTATATATATTTGCAATTGCGTTCTCGAAAACGGCTCTAACGATTTCGATAAAATTTACAATAAAGATGAAGAGGGGGCTGAAAAATCGATCCAGCTTGGTCTTATCTCTGGGAAAAGCTGTTTTTCCGAGTTTTCACGCATTTAATAAATAAGTTAATTTTTCTGCCGAATATGTTATGTTAAGTTTGCTTATGTTGATATATCGGTGATAGTTCAGAGAATAGAGCTTCTGTCCAATAATATCAATGTTGTGAGTTTGATATCCGCCGTGCTCAATAAGTTTTTTGTTCTTATTTTTTAAGCTTCACCAAACAGTAATTTTGGGAATTTGTTATATTTTTCATTTTTACATCAAAACGTTTTTAGTACAGTTTTGATGTACCAATTTTCGATATAAAAAGAAATCTTACAAATAGAGTAATTTACACTAAATCTTAAACAAATTTTAAAAAGGAAAATATTTTTGTAAGAGTTTCCTATGCTAGAGTTTCCTATGTTTTGAAAAAAAAAATCTAATTTGCTCACATCTCAAAAAGTGCACTTTTTTTTGTAATTTTAAGAAACAAATTAAGTTTCCACCAAAATAAAATTATAATGGCCAAATGATATGCTTTTCGTAATCTCAATTTTTTTTATATGCATTTCACTTAATCGTTCATAACTTCTATACTGTTTGAGATATTGTTTAAAAATCTGGAGCAAAAATGATTTTCTATTAGGTCAAATAATTATTTTGAATATAATAAAGGAATCTTGGACCATAAAATTGTAAAAAGCTGGAACAAAATTTTAAGTTCCTTCTTTTTTATTTGCAGTAAGTTTACAAAATTTTAAATACTTAACAAAAATTCGAAATAAATTAAGATCAAATTTACTCTAAGAATTTTTTAATCAGTCTAAAAACAAAACAGTTTTAACATTTTTTAATCGGCCGTCTGGGGCGGATGAAGTGACAAATTTACATTTTGTACGTATCTTAAAGTGTGAACTTAGTGTGAACAGACCACATAGTACTTTTTTTTAGAATTGATACGATTAAAAATACTAGACATATTTTTAGTCAAAGCTGTACGTAAATTTAATAAATTGGGAAAAAATAAAATTTGAATTATAGTAACTTAGGTTAAAAATTGAATACAAAATAACTAAAAGAGTAATAAAAGCTGTATTTTGCTTACATTTTGTTCATGCTATCGCAAGCAACAGGATGTGACAAAAAATAATGCAATTGTTACAAAAAATAATTAATAAAATAAGATTATAATAATATAAAATTAAAAAAAAGTATACTTATCAAGCTGAAGATCGAACTATGCTTTTTTGATTCAAAATGTCAGCTCGACAACAGCTTATTCGACTGAGCCAAGGCTCTGCTGCTTTATCTTCAACCCAATAACAACCGGTTGCTGTTTTAGATGCAAAGATCATATTAAGTGAATAGAAAGCGACATCTATTGGGTAATAGCATACAACGAAATATAATGCCAATAGTTTTTTTTCATAAGTGTTAAATCTAGTCGGAACACCCTCTTAACGTGGAGTAGAGCGAATCAGTTCGTTCAAAACAAAACCAACACAAGCAAAAATAACAAAACAAAAACAAAGAAAGCAGCAGACACAACATGCAAGCAGCTAATGATTGATTTTCTGATATAAAAATCTAGATTATTCTTCTAAACTTTTGCTATTTTGTGACTTTAATATAATAGTAACAAAATCCAAAATTAGATATTCGCTTAGCGCTGGATATATCTGATACTTTAGTATATATGTATATGATGTTTGAACGATGAGCATTAATGGATGTAGGTATGACCTTAAAAATTTTTTTAAAATGACTCCATACACACCGCGCTGTAAGACGTAATTTTACGTAAAAAAAAACCAAAAATGCATTTTTTGAGATATGAACAGCTTATTTTTTTTTGAAAAAGTAGGCAACTCTAGCAAAAAATTCCAAAAGTATTTAATTTTTTATTAAAAATCGCTTTTCAATTGCTTTCAAACGATACTTCATTTAAAAAAATAGGGGTAACAAATGTCAGAGATATGATTTATTGAAAATGACTCCATTTTCAAGATTTTAACTTTGATCAAAAATGGCTATCTCCATAACTTTAAAAAAAATTGCGACATAAAAAAAAATTTCTTCTATTCTTGAAAGTGGAAAAGGAGCATGAGGTAAATTATTGGAAAAAAATTTGCTTAGGCTTGGAATGGCCGGCATAAGTTTAGCATAAGTAAATTATCGAAATAATTTAGTATTTGTGAAGGGTTAAAAAAACCAAAACAAATTTCGTTTAGTTGAAAGACGAAGTTATCATAAAATAAAAATGAATTTCAAGTTTATTGAAAAATATGTTCTTATATGTTAGACCGGATCATTCTTATATGGATAAAAAAAATTTCAACCGGTCGGGGTCTCAAAAGTTAGAGGAACTCATTGAAATGATTTCTGCATACTTTTTTTTCAAATCGGAGAAAAACCGCCGAAGCAATTTTGATTCTCCTGAAGGTCTATTTTGGTAAAAAAACATGTTTTTTGCTTGTAACTTTTTATTTTGCATACAACGCATACCCACATCGTCTTAAATGATAAATTTCTTACTCATACTAACATTTTGACATAAAAAAATTGTTAAAATTTTGTTTCATTATAACTCTTATTGACCACCAAAAATTTAATTTTTTTCTATTTTTAAAAAGGCATATTTTTGAAACCGCTGTAAAATACACATTTTTTATTAGATTAACGTGGAATTGTTATTGTTGGAAAGGTATTAAGTTCTTCTTTCGTTCTGTGTATCGTTTAAATCAAAGCTATGTGATTAAAAAAAAAAATTTATCGAAAACTGGACGATAAAGCAGTGAAGAAATGAAATTAATTGTTTGTATGAATAAAAAATATTTCATTTTATCAGATTTCTAAAGTCGATATCGCACATTCTGTCAGTTTTCGCACACAGCTTTGATTAAAGCGATACACAGAAAGAAATAAGAACTTAATATCTTTCCAGCCATAACACTTTCTCGTAAATCTAGAAAAAAAATGTGTCTTTTAATGCGGTATTAAAAAAATGTGTTTTTAAAAATATCAAAAAATGCAATTTTTGGTGGTCAATAAGAGTTATAATGGAACATAATTTCGAAATATTTTGAATATCAGAATATTGGTATATATAAGAAATTTGATATTTTAGCAGGTGTGGGAATGCGTTCTGTGAAAAATAAAAAGTTACAAGCAAAATAGATGTTTTTTTTACCAAAAAGGACCTTCAGGAGAATCAAAATTGCTTCGGTGGGTTTTCTCCGATTTGAAAAAAGTATGCAGTAATCATTTTAATGAGTTCCTCTAACTTTTGAGACCCCGACCGGCGAAATCTAAATTTCGATCCGGTCTATTATATGTTGTTTCTAAGATAAAGTTGGCATTTTCAATACATTAAAAACCGTAAAACATTTGAATATACGGTAGGAATCTGAGCGGAGCTCGGTCGCCTAGGTACTAAATATTTATACAAGTATGCATTTCCTTTGTTGTGGAGTAGAACAAGTCATTAGTTTATGGCAGTTTGCAAGCTGTGAAGTTTTGCGACCGCCAACACCGCGGGAAGGTGCATTCGTATTTACAATTTGCAACAACTAAATTATTAATTGCAAAACTTTAGAAATAGTACAAAAAAAATAATTTCCATTACAAACTGTTCTTTTGCTTACACTTTTTTCTTAAATTAAATGACAACTGCCACTTTTCACGGCAAAATAAATGGTCGCTTCAATTAAATTGCCGTGAAAATAATGTTGCTAGATGCATGTTGCGGAATATAGTTCTAGATTTCCCGCAGCGAAGCATAGTACAGCTTTGACGAAAAAATTGTGAAATGTTCACGCTTGTTTCACAGCTGTCATTTTTGGTAGATTTGAGTGGAATTTCACGTGAAGGCGAACAGAATACTATGCTTAACACCGAAAGCCGTATCGCTTTGCCTTATACCATGTTTTCACTATCGTTATTTAGTGGGCTCATTCTAAATTTATGAAATTAAGTAATTTATCATAAATTACCATCCAAATTTAAAGAATAAATTCAAAATAAAATCATGCAAACAACATAAAATATAGGTAAACAAAATAAATTACGAACAGCTAGTATGAGCGCAGTTGATTTAGGAAAGTAATTTCTGACAAATTGAGTAATTTATGCCGTAATATCGTCCCATGTATGCCAAAACAATGAATGTGAAAAAAATCAATTTTGGATTTATTGCACATTTTGATGCGTTTTTATAGGAGAAACACTGTGCCAAAACGTGAATTATGAACATAGATTAATTCGTCCGCAATGGCTCAATTCTAATTTCATGAATGTGTATTTTTGATTTTTTGTGTATGCCAAAGCAATGAATGTGGCACATTCATGTTTTTGGCAAAACAAATTTTAATAGATTCTAGAAATATCATTCAAAAGCATTTGAAAGTTTTAATAAAAGTTGAATTAAACTTCAGGAATTTTTGTTACCCATGATAATATTTCTTAAAAAAAAGTTAAAAGATCTTCACAAGATGCGAAAAATCCAAATAATAGAGATATACTGAACTGTGATAAGAGAAGACTTAATGCTAGTATGTTATTTCATCTATGAGTATTCATGGTTATTTATAGGGATATAATGGAGTTTTGAGTTTGATTCCTAAATGTCGGATTTATTTTACACCTCCGACTCCAAACTCGTCGACTATAATTTTGAATTGGAGTTATAACGTAGATCGAAATGTAGTGGCGTTTACAATTTCACGACTCAAACATAGGTGAGGTTCTTTGATAAAATTACTTTAAGCTTATAAGTAATTAATTATAAATTTAATAACTGATAAACTCTTTACCACCACTTTGTAAAAAAAAACATCGGAAATTCTGGACATTTTCCAGTTGTTGCGGATATGCCGTACGTGTGTGCAATACCTTCGTAATATTTTAAGAATTGATTAAAGATACTGAATACTCTTCTATGCTTTTATTATTTTATATAGCATAATATTCACTCTATCTTACACTCTTAATCCAAATTTAAAAACTCCTCTTCCGGTAAACTCTCCGTAACATTCCTATTTAGTTTAACATTCTCGTAGCCCAACCCGAACTTTAGTTGGTCAATTTTTTCAACATAAACTTGTTTTGAGCTGCCGCTATCTATAGCATTAAATTTTTTTGATGGCTTCGTATGGTGGCTTCAAATGTGTCAATTCTGAGAAATTCCGACAAATCTGTAGAAGCTGAACTTTATTGTTGTTACATGTAAAATTGGAATTGAAGGTTCAGCTATACAGATTCGTGATAATCTGCGAGAACCAGATATTGAAGCAGAGACAGATATAGAATATGAATTAAAATATTTTTCCTTTTTATCCTTTGACTTTTATCGGTTTTTATAAATTATTTTTGTAAAACTAATAAATAACCTTTATTAGGTTTTGGTCACAAAACTTAATTTATGTTTTTAAAATTCGAATCTTCCTTGATACGAATGATATAAAAATTTTTTTTGTGCGTATGCCAAAACAATGAATGTGCTTTTTGGTTTAGGAGCAAGGAAGTTTGAATACCTGATTTTATTTAATAAATAATAATTTTGGTTTTTTATATATGCCAATGTCCTCAAGTTTGCAAAAGAAAAATATCATAAAGCTAGTATCCTTAATTTTTACACCTATTCAAAGTTATATTAGCAAAGAGCTCAATTGAATGAATGTGTAAAAATTTGTTTTTACTGTATGCCAAAACAACGAATGTGTTTTTAAAAACGATAGGAGGCATGTAGGTCTACCAAATTTTTTTCGGTTGTCAAAGAAGTAAATGCCGAACTTTCTGCAAAATATTTTCTTTTAAAGTTTTATATCCCACATTGTGAGAAGCATTCAAACCTTTAAACTCGTTTATCTAAAAATTATAAAAAAGCACATTCATGTTTTTGGCATACATGGGACGATATAAACGTACATAGTATTACGCAAAAATTTCAGTTTCGACGCATAAAAATATAAGTTTAAAGGTAAAATTATTAATGATTCATCAAAATTCAAGAGAATTCATAATTGTAAACGAATCGATGAAAAAGTCCCAATCATTGTAATAAGCATCGTGATATATGCTTAAAAAGTTTTTTCTTAAACAATAACAGTCCTACAGCAAGTGAACGATATGTATTTTATATTTCATTGTTATGTTTCTATACATTGTAAGCCAACAAAAGTCGGCAACAAGAGATGGCACTGCATATGCGGTTTCATTCGTTGTGATATTTAATCTGAATCAGCTCCCTTTTACAAGTTTCAAAAAGTGTCGAACATTTGTTTTTTTTTTTTGTCAAGTCGCCAAGGTGGTGACTGTGTATTAAACGAAACAGTATATATCTACATCTTTTTGTTGAGACTGCAAGCTTTTTGTTCTGTTTTACTTTTGTAGTATGTACAAACAAAGCTATGCACGAAGTAATGTTGCCAGATTCACCGTATTTAAGGTGACATCCCATGTTTATCGATACACTGGTAATTGCGTAATTATTGATAATTCAAAAAAATAAGAATAATAAAATATGTGCTAGTGGCAATGGAAAACTTTATAGTTAAGTATTTTGTTTTACGAGCGAGAAGTACTAGAAGGCTTAACTTATTTCTCAATTTATTTGCATATCTTAAGACTTTTCTTCTACAAATTTTTGATATTTTGTTAAAAATAGGCTAAAACCCGGAACGAATGTGGGATTTTTTTAAATTTGTTTCCGTTTTTTAGTTATAGACCCTGAAAGTTGGTCAAGTTATATCCCTTTTCATTTGGTGTGGGATTTTCTTTTATTTTGTCTAGAAGTTATTTAATTTCAAACAAGTAAAGAAAGTCTAAGGTCGGCCTAGCCCGAATAAGAAATACCCTAAACCTTCATTTTAAAAATACAATAATAGCAAATACAATAATAAATTTCAATTTTGATGAAAAATTGGCACATACCAAGTTTTCTTCCTGTATCTCAGATGTTAATGCCTTTATGGTGTTTTCGCTATTGTGGGTTGTATGGGAGGTAGGCGTGTTCGTAAACGGATGAAGCCCAATTTTTGACCACATCGTGATTTTGGTATAAAATACATAGGGTAACCTGGGGTACCCTTGACTTTGGGGCACATTTGACTTTGACGTTTTCGGTATGAACGAACCTTTATTTTTCAATAATTTGTTTTATCAATTTTGCATCATAGTATTTTCGTAATCGTCATGAAGTTTGACGATTCTTGCATTACACGAAAAAAAGTTACAGGCGTTTTTGAGTTTTTGCGGGTGTAACTGTTATTTTCCGGCATTGATACGTAAGGACCTCCTGGTCAAGTTATAAAAGTTTATCAAAGTATCTTTTGGAAAAGGTAAAAACAACTATTTATGTTTTTGAAAATATAAATGAATTTCAATAAAACTAAATATAAACTACATTTTTGATTTTTGATTGTGGATCTTTTGACATTTGTCAAAAAAAAACTGATGCTCGCTAACTACTCAATAACTTAAATAATAATAAAGTTAATAGTTTTTATTTAAATTGAGTGAATTTTACTATATTTACTTAACCTATCAATTGTATCGAACTGATCTTGTTACATTCGATATTTTAATTCTATTCTACTCTTACAAACACGAACTAAAGAGATATTGAATTTTTGTATGAATAAGGCTGGTTTTTTCGATTTCTTAAATAGTGTAAATATTCATGTCAAATGTGCCCCTTTCAAATGTCAAGGGTGCCCCATGGTAGGGGCACATTTGACAAAACGACTTTTTTTAGAAAATATAAAAAAAATATATGTTAGGATGTTGATAATACAATTTCCTATTTAAGTTTGAAAGTTAAATAATCAACGCTTATAGGGAATACAAAATTTTTAAAATCGGTCATCAATTTTTGGAGCAATAACACTTTGAAACTAGTAAGGTATATCTTAGACTTAGCCGAAGTTAAAATACCCCCACGACCGATCTTAACCCATTTTAGTCCGCTGGTAGATTTCCCGACCACTGACTTTAAAACTAATTTCTGAAAAAAATATAACAAATATTTTCAAATTCTTTCTGCAAAGACTTAATTTGGTTAAATGGAAATTCAGAAATTAAATATAAATTTCCAAATTTTCCATTTTACATGAACATGTAATATTTTTTAATATTTTTTCCATAAATTAATTTTAACGTTAGTGGTCGAAAAATCGACCAGCTGACTAAAATGGGTTAAGGGTTAAAGAATCTTAAATTGGAGAGCTTTTTATATGAGATTTTAGAAGATTTTGTTGTTTTTATGTGTCTAATATACAAACATATCAAATTGTTTTCCTGAAGCATAAATATAAGCCTTTTTATAAAATTTTCAATTTTGGGGTTATATGGGAGGTGGGCTTGTTAGTGGGTGGATGACGCCCATTTTTCTAACACACCTTAGTTTTGACACAGAATATACAAATGCCAAGCTTCAGTTTTGTAACTTTAATATAAGTCTCCTTATAGAGTTTTCAATTTTGGGGTTGTATGGGAGGTGGGCGTGTTAGTGGGTGGATAGTGCCCATTTTTCTAAAACTCTTAAGTTTTGACACAGAATATACAAATACTGAGTTTCAGTTTTGTAACTTTATTATTAGTCTCGTTATAGAGTTTAAAATTTTGGGGTTGTATGGGAGGTGGGCGTGCTAGTGGGTGGATAGCGCCCATTTTTCTAACACACCTAAGTTTTGACATAGAATACACAAATGCCGAGTTTCAGTTTTGTAACTTTATTATTAGTCTCATTATAGAGTTTTAAATTTTGGGGTTGTATGGGAGGTGGGCGTGTTTGTAGATGGATGACGCCCATTTTTATTACACATCTCAATTTTGACATAATACACACAAAAACTGAGTTTCAGTTTTGTTACTTTAATATTAGCTTCTTTATAGAGTTTTCATTATTTGGGTTGGATGGGAGGTAGGCGTGGTTTTCATTCGATTTAGCCCATTCTCAAACTTGATCTTAGTTTTTAGTTTTAATTTTCGTGCTTAAATACCGAATTTCAGCACGATAGATTCAAAATTACGGCTGTAGTCGAGTTTCATCCAATTATCTCGACTCCTTCTTCTTATCCTGTGTTTACGGACAACACACAGACGGGCGGACAGACGGACGGACGGACGGACGGACGGACGGACAGACGGACATAGATAGCTCGACTCACGAGGTGACTCTGATCAAGAATATATATACTTTTCTATACCGGACTCGCTGATTTCTATGCGTTACAAACGTTTGCACAAAGTAAATATACCCTGACCTTTCAGTTTAAAGGTATAATTAATGTAAGATTCCTTTAAAAAAAAAATTACCAAAACTGATAAAAACATCGTTTGAAGAGGTTTCGATACTGGCCGCACATGCAAGTTTTAGCGTTGCATTTAAACAAACGAAAGAATATTCACAAACCAATTGAAATTTTTGAGTGCATGAGAGTGATGCTCTGTTCGTTTCTGCAAGTAGTTGTTTTTATTGAAAACTGAAATAAGCAAAACTATAAAAAATTCAGTACATTTATTTTTTAACGTTGACCACATCAACCTTTACACTTATACTTATTATTGATTGCGAAGCAATAGAAAGCTCCGGTCAACATTATTTTATCGTGTGTGATTATTTTTTTAAAATGAGTTTATTAAAAAAGTTCAAGTGTAAAAGAATTGAAAATAATTATGGAAGCAGACGAAGACAAAGGTCAGTCAACTTAGAAACATTAGATATATATTAGCGAATGAAACTTAATTGCCTGCATTTTCTAAATTGTTAAAAGAATATTCGTAATGAAAAAGGTTTATTTATTAAATTTTTTAAATATTTTAAATTATCGTTTTTTGGGGTTTTGACACCTCCCTCCGTCAATGTATTAAGTGAAATTTCCGTAAAACTGTACCGGCGGACATGATAACAAAAAATATATGACATCTTCAACTTCTCGATCTGGCGTCTGGTTTCGGAGATTGGTCACCCAGTTAGAAAAAAGTAATTTCGAGAAAAATTTTTCTTCGTTCAACTTCGGTTTTGGTCGATACTGTTCGGTTGATTTTTGTTCATCTTTATAAAGCTTCTGCTCGTATTCGTTAAACTTGTTTTTATTCGTTAGTCCTTGGTTCTTGACTTTGTTTGCCTTCGGCTCTTTCCTTGATTTTTGTCTAAAGAACTTTTAAAAGCATAGGATCTATTGCAGTAACAGATACAAATGCTTACCAAGTTTCATCAAAATCGGTGCATCCGTTTCGACGTGAATGAGCCAGACATAGTTGAATGAATAAAGCGCCCTCTCACGGAAGTTTTCTGAAATTTAAATAGCCTCAATTCTGTTGCAAGGTCAGATTATTTCACGTACCAAATTTTAGTAAAATCGGTCAAGTCATTTAGGAGTTATTGAGTCTTAACAATGCACTACTTAAAGCGCCTTTTTGCGGAAGTCTTTGGTATTTTTTATAGCCTATGTAATCTTGGACGCAGTCGAACCTTCATAACAAATTTCATTGAAAAGGGCGTTCAGGAGTTATTGAGTCTTAAAAATGCACTACTTAAAAATCCCTCTTGCGGAAGTCTTTGGAATTTTTTATATTTTATGTTCTATCTTGGGTGCAGCTCAACGTTCATACCAAATTTCATTGAAATCGGTAGAGGCGTTTAGGAGTAATTGAGTCTTAAAAATTCACTACTGAAAGCGCCCTCTTGCGGAAGTCTTTGGACATTTTTATAGCCTGTTTTATCTTGGGCGAAGTTGAACCTTCATACCAAATTTCATTAAAATCGGTCCAGGCGTTTAGAAGTTATTATGGAGTGCCACGCCCACAGACTTGCGCCCACTTGTTCAATCGGATGAATGGTGCGTGTGCCTATATGGAACAGACAGACAGAACGACAAACATTTGATTTTATATATTAGAAGATATATTCTATGAAGTGAACTGAACTGAATTATTATCAAAAGATCTCATTTGTTTTGTTATGTTTTATTGAAAGATCTCATTTGCTTTATAGATCAGCCTAGAGTACAAATTGCTAGTGGCAATTGATTTCAATTATTTTATACATACAATTTTTCAATAAAAAAACAATTGCTTATTTTCCTATGCGCCTAGTTCGAAAATTTTTAAAAGGAAGTATTTTTGGTAGAAATTCAAAATTTTTTAATACCACAATGAAGAATTCTCTCCGCGGTTATCTGGCAACGCTGGTCCTGTGGCAGAATGTGAAATGAATTTTGACGAAGTACCTTCGTGCTCTGTTGTATCAACAAACACGATAACCGAAGATACAAATCCAAGAGAAAATAAGCATAAATCTTTATAACCTGATAATATACAAGTACAGGTAACCCTCCTACAACGCGTGTTCTTATAACGCGTTTTCGCTCCAACGCGGTTCCCAAAATGCGGAAATTTTCTTACAACGCGCCTCCTACAACGCGATTTCTACGAACATTTTTTGTGTTGTTCAATTTTTTTCAAATCATCATCAGTGTTGCCAGAAAGTTTTGAGAAAAGAAGCTAGATGGCCTTAAAAAAATGGCTAGAAAAGGCTAGATGGCTTTAAAAAAATAGCTAAAAAAAGGCTAGATTTGTTAACGTTATTATACCCTAAACCTGTAATGTCAGGGTATATTGACTTTGTGCAAACGTTTGTAACGTTTAGAAATAAGCGAGTCCGGTATAGAAAAGTGCATAAATTCCTGATCAGTGTCACCTCGTTTGTCCATCTGTCTATGTGTTGTCTGTAAATATAGGTTAAGAAAGAGTTGAGATTGGTACACATATTCACATGAACCCAAGCATCTGCACTATTGAATATTTTTGGAATCCGCCCACGGACACGCTTACTTCCCATACAACTAAAAAATAAAAATCGCTGTATACCTAACGAAATAAAATTTAAATGTATTTATTTTATATCAAAACGCAGACGTACACAAAAAATGAGAGTGATCCACCCATGAACATGCCCACCTCCCATACAACTCCAATATTGAAAACACTATTATAAAGACGCTTTTATTTGAACTACTGGGATAAAACTTATCAGATATGTATTTTATATTAAAACTATAGTAAAAACGCTATAAAGAGGTTTATATGAGCCAAAAATATAAAACTTAGTATTGAGATTGTTGTATCAAAACTAAGATGTGTTCAAAAAATGAGCGCCATACAACCCACAATACGGAAAACACTTTAAAAACGTTTATATTTGGCCTACAGAGATAAAACTTGGTATGAGATCATAGTATATAAAACTAAGGTGTGCTCACAAAAAAGCGTCATCCACCTACGAACGTGCCTTCCTCCCTATTTATTTAGTTCTATAAAGAATACATGGATTTTAAACAAAAATAGGAAATTACTTCTATTTGTTTTAGTATTTTAATATATAGTTTATTTAAATATTATAGGAGGTTCAGGGTATTTCATAGTCGGACTAGACTTTCTTTACTCGTTTTCTTTTAAGAACATATCTTATCGTTAGAAGAAAATTTAGCATGCCATTTTGAATACGGTTTCTTTACTTGTTTTTTTTTTATAAATTGCGTTGTACTAAGAATTCTTTCTGCCTCAGCGTTGCTTAATGCCAAAATAATAAAACTAAAAACCAAATCTGATAGCTCTTGGAACGGATCTTCATTCAATGAATCTCTAGCTTCTGCCCAGAATTCTGTTATGGAACTTAAGTTATTCCACTTGTGATTAACAATTTTTGCCATTATATTTCAATTATCGTTATTTCTTCTGTAGAGTTACTGGATTTTTCTTTCTCTATATCAGAAAATATTTGGGTTTAACCACTTTAAAAGTATTAATAGCAATAGAAGATTCACACTTTCAAAATTGCAAAGTCAAAAAAATTGGATGTAGTAATTCATCTTTAAGCAAAATATTAAAAAAGGCTAGAAAAGGCTAGAAAAAAATAAAAAAAGGCTAAAAAAAAGGCTAGAGGCTAGATGGTAATTTTCGAGGCTAGGCAACAAAAAAAAAGGCTAGATCTAGCCTCAAAAAGGCTAGACTGGCAACACTGATCATCATCATCATACAATGTTAGAACCGCAGGGAAAAATCTTTTTTTTATTTTTGTGATCGAATATGTAACTGGTGATTTATGCTGCTCTCATTTGATGTATGCAGTAAGTCTTGTGTTAGTTTGCTGTCGCCTTGGCAAGTGCAAGAGCATCAAACCAATAATCGTCGAAAGGATGCCCGAATAGTGGATCAAGCTCAGATTTTGAACTAGTACGAACAAAACGTTTGAGACAAACCATAATAAATGAAGAGGATTGGAACATTATGGTTCTATTTTGATTTTAATTTATTATATCTTTCAACTTGGATATGTTACGCAGAATCGAAATTTTATTTTTGTGTTGTTTTGATTTTGTTTAAATAAATGAAGTGTTATCAAATTACTTGTTGCTGTTTTTCAATAAATAAAAACAAAAAATATATATATTAAGTATGTACATTAGACCGTCTCGTCTAATAGGCGACAAAAAAATGTCGCCGCACACCATCTCATCAATAAGCATTATTGAAAGGAGGTTTCGAAAAAAAAATTTTTTTTTTTGACCGAACGTAGGGGTTGCTCATCGACATATTTCTTTAAAACTTCGGTATTTACCGTCCGATCTTAAAGAATTGTTTGTTTTTGTTTTTTCTCAGGAAGACCTATTCTTTGTCTCTAGAACTTATTGACCTCAGTTAACCCCTTATAGTACTGACCCACCAGACCTCAGTTTCTACCATCTTAAAGTGCCATTTTGGTTTCAGAAATGGAAAGCCCATAAAAAATCATTAAACTTTTATGAAAGAAATTTTTCGCTATTTTCACTAGAAATATTTTAAAAATTGTTTTATTTAATGTTTTTGCAAATTTTAAATTTTTTGTCAAATCGTATTATTTTTATAAAATATCCACCGAAAACGTTCTTACACCGAGAAAAAAACCATAGTAAAATTATCTAAGATGGCTTTTGTGAATAATAAATGTACTGAATGAAATAACTATCTATAATAACAAAAGTTTTTGTGTGAGCTGAAAATGGTTTTTAAATGAAAAATTTGATAATTTATACATAAAACAAAATTTTTAAATTCACAAAGCACAACTTTGTAAAAGTAACTAAATTCATGTATAAAGTACTCAAAGTATGGCTGGTAGCTAAAAAAGAAAATTACACAAACACTGCGAACAAGGAAGATGCAAATAGTTATCAATCAATAAATTTTTTTAACATTTTACAATGTTAATCATCGGAATGTACAGATAAAACTTCCCAATCAATTGTATTACTTCCCAAGAGAGCAATTCTACTTGTGAAAATGTGCTTACAACTAATGGTTTTCACCATTAATTCACCATAAATATAAATTTCGATAAATAAGCAGATTAAACTTTGTTGTCATATCCAAGAACTTTGTAGGCTTAAAACAGACCAAGCCCTTAGGTAAACTAACATAGATTTTTTGTTAATTTTTCTTAAGTTTTTTTCTAGGTGTATCCGAATTATTCTGCAATTGTTGCCTTTATTTTAAACTTCGACAAACCTTTAACATTAACAGCACGATCTTAAAGAATAGTCCAGAAAGTTTAATACGAAGGAAGTTTTTTGCAGGCTTTAATTGCATTACTTTAGAATTGTACATTAAGATGCCTTTTTCGGATGTGAGCGTTTTCGGTGGATATTTTATAAAAATAATACGATATGACAGAAAATTTAAAAATTTGCAAAAAAAATTACAACAAAAATTTTTCATATTTCTAGCGGAAATAGCGAAAAAATTACTTTGTTTTGTAAAAAGTTTAATGATTTTTTAAGGGCTTTCTAATTCTGATATCAAAATGGTACGTTAAGATGGTAGAAACTGGGTTTCGGTGGGTCAGTACTATAAGGGGTCAACTGAGGTCACTGAGTTTCAGAAAGCAAAAATATGTCTTCCTAAGACAAAAACAAAAACATATCATTCTTTAAGATCGGACGGTAAATAACGAAGGTATAAAGAAATATGTCGATGCGCGACCTTACGGTTCGACCAAAAAAAAAAAAATTTTTTCGAAACTTTCTTTCAACAACGCTTTATATTAGCTGGTGTGCGGCGAAATTTATTTTTTCGATACGGTCTATAATCATTAAGGGGACGTGACACCTTCAAAAAAAAAACTTATTTTAATGTTCTGAAACGCCTGTACGTTAAATATAAAATAAGATATCATTTTGAAAAATGAAATATATATTTTCTAGTAAAAAAAATTACAAAAAAAAAAAATTTTTTTTAATTTTTTATTGACATACTAGCTAACCCGGCAAACGTTGTTTTGCATTCAATTTTTATTTTCACTGAAAGTGTGGTTCCGTTGCAAAGCCGTGGCGGATTGATATTAAGAAGAAGAATGGTAGGTGCACTGAACCGACATATCAAATATTGTTCAAATACCGTTAACCGCAGCTGAAATAAAGTATTTTTTATTTTTGATAGCTGACCCGACAGACGTTGTCCTGTCGAAATTAAAAAAAATTTGTGTTTGTTTTGTGAATTTGTGAAAAGCTGTTGCAAATGTGTAAAAATAGTTAAAAAGGGGGAAAACACGCTTTTTTGAATGATAACTTTTATTCATATAGGTTTGAGGTATGTTTGATTTACATTTGATTTGAAAATAAGTACATTGAATCTTATGGTGTTTTATTTACATTTTGATTGAAAGATCTCTGGTCAGGTATCCAATTAAAAAAAAAAAAAAATAATTCTTCGATTGCTTAGTTGTGATAACATAATTTCGTTCATTGCAATGCTCTATGAAACACGACATTTTTTGTTTTGTTATCTGGAGCGAAAACAAATAATGCTGATGGTATTTATGGTGGCAATTGACCATGGATTTTCAAGGTTAATGCCTCAAACACGCAATGACTGCCTTTGAGACTTGTTAATTGTCATTACAAATGCAAGCCTTACCGGAAACTGCAAGCGTTTAAAATCGAATGGCATGTCGGTCGGAATCATTGGGATCCGTGGTATCAAAACGTCTTCACCTTTGTACTTTCCTTTAAGTATTGTTGCTTCGATGACGTTATTCATCAGTGTTGTTGACAGTGTTGGTTTATGTTTCGTAACATTATGATTACCAACCCGACTTTCAGTTGGAGATTATGAAGCGGTAATCCGGGTAATTCCAGCGAGTTTAAGAACTCCGTTGGATAGTTGACGACATCATCTTGGGAAGTAACAGAACCCACCGATTTGTATGTCATCAATTTGTCAGCTATTTCAGAATG
The DNA here is from genome assembly GCA_958299015.1 of Tetanocera ferruginea. Lineage (NCBI taxonomy): Eukaryota > Metazoa > Arthropoda > Insecta > Diptera > Sciomyzidae > Tetanocera > Tetanocera ferruginea. Next base: position 68,545,374 of record OY282640.1, read on the forward strand.
AATCTTAAGTTTCAATTCGTCGACATCAATGTTTTTCGCAGCCAATATAGCACGTTCGCTCAACCAATCATGATTTTTGTAAACCTTTCGGATGAGGTTTACAAAACCTGAACTGGCAGAAAGCGATGATAAATTGAATACAGTCGGTTAAAATGTAAACCGGGATTTTGCCGTTGCCAATGTTCAGCAATTGTTTTGAAAATACTTCTCCAGATTGATCGTTTTGCAGCTCGACACGCATGTTCACAGTCAATTTGAGTTTCTTGACGTGTTTCCACAAATCGGACGACTTCAAACACGATTAAGTTCATCGGCTGGAGTTGATCGTGGAATCACTCGCAATGTTTGACGAAAATCATCTGCCCACCAAACTGGTTTTGATTGCTTCTTAAATCTCGCATCGTTTTGTCTAATGCCTCAAAAGATTTTTATGCTTCATTGTACACTAGACCGTATCGAAAAAATTAATTTCGCCGCACACCAGCTAATCTGAAGCATTATTGAAAGGAGGTTTCGAAAAATATTTTTTTTTTTTTTTTGACCGAACGTAGGGGTCGCGCATCGACATATTTCTTCATAACTTCGGTATTTACCGTTCGATCTTAAAGAACGATATGTTTTTGTTTTTGTTTCAGGAATACCTAGCTTTTGTCTCTAGGCATCATTGACCTCAGTTGACCTTTTATAGTACTGACCCACCGGATCTCAGTTTCTACCATCTTAACGTACCATTTTGGTCTCGGAAATTGAAAGCCCGTAAAAAGTCATTAAACTTTTACCAATGAAATTTTTCGCTATCTCCACTAGAAATATTAAAAATTTTTGTATATTAATATTTTTGGAAATTTTTAAATTTTTTGTCATATCGTATTATTTTTATAAAATATCCACCGAAAACGTTCTCTTGCGAATTTACCATCTTCATGTACAATTCTAAAGTAATACAATTGAAGTCTTCAAAAACCATTAACTCTTCCAAAAAAAAATTTAAAAAAAAAACACAGCATTTTATAGTGGGAAAAGTGTTCATTAAAAACCCACTTTTATTATTTTACTAAGAAACTTTTCACATATTAAATTCATCGAGTTTTAAGCGATCAAATTTCGACGTGATTCAAGTTGACTGTATTTCTGGCGGCTCTCGAGCTTAGATAAAATGTGACCCATGCGTTGTTCATCGGTGACAGCAATGGCAGATTCATGTACTACATGGACAAAGCGCTCAGTATTTTGAGAATGGCATAGATAGGCTGTGAAAATAATTAAGTTTAGTAAGGAAAAATATCAAATGAAGTTGCTTATTTCACCTGGTATTTCGATTATGTCATTTGAGTATTGCAATGTTTCAAGTTGGTGTTGCGTGAAGAACTGTAGGCAAGGTGGCTCAGTCAACATGAATTTTGACCAATTGATCATATTGAAGTATGATTCACTTTGAAAATTTATAAAATTGCCTACTTCTGGACCGAACATTTGTCGAATACAGCCTGTTGCTTCTTGACGTGCTGCTAAAATCTTCGCATATCCATCTGAACGCACTAGCGGATCTCGGTCCGTTATCATCGATAGCAAAACATTCTCGGGGTGAAAGAAGTATGCGTTATTTTTAATGAACGGACGGACTGCTTGTTGAACGTCTTCCGGCAAGTGACGAATCCAAGATATATATTTGAAGACGTTGCGACTTCCGTGGACTGCCAGGGGTTGATTTTTGACAAGAAACCAGAATGGCGCATAGACTTTTACAACGAACTCCGCTAGCTTCATTAGATTTGTCGAGGGTTCTGTGCACGTTACATAATAACGGAGGATTCGAGATGCTGTTGTTAGCCATCGAGCTGTGCTCATAGCACCGGGCTTTTGGCTGGCTAGCTTCTTGTCGCAATCTCCTGTGTTGACTGCTCGAACCATATGGTACAAATATAACTGATCACCTCGAATATTCCAACCTTCTATGTTCTCTGGCATTTCTCCCATTGGAATGCGTTTGAAGTTTTGCTTAACCTGGACAAAGGAATATGCAATAAAAGATCCGAATTATTGATAAATACAATTTTTATACACACAATAAACAGTTAAAAAATAATTCACTGAACTTACAGCATATTGCATGCAATTTCGAATGCCTGCTCCGATACTTCCTGGCCAGATCCCAGGTCCTGTTTGTTTGCCAATCAATAATCTCATTAGCGCATTGAAAGGTAGCTCATTGAAATGGAAAAGACACACTAACCATTGCAACGGTCTTTGCAAATGACGCTCCATCCTCGTTATAACTCCACCTTTGTAGCCAGTGTTGGTAGGAGTTCCATCACAGCTTATAGCAGTCAAATGATCCAAATTGAAGTTTTCTTTACTCAAGTATTTTACGATGCTCCTTTGGACTTCCAAAGCAGTGCTGTCAGTTGGCGTAGTATAGCCGATGAATTTGGAATTTGGCTCTTTTACAATGGTGATATGCTCTTCCATCACAACAATATTGCGTGCCACATTTGCCTCAGTTATTCTTTTCAATGTTGGCTCTTTTTTGCCATCGAAAGAGATACAAGATAGAAGATCATTGCATCTGGCTGCGACTACAGCTTCGTTACGGAATTTTACACGCTCTCTGAATATTTTATTTTTGTCAATAATGAGCCCGTCAAAAAATTGGCTTATATTTTCTGCTGTTTCCGCGGATAACTCCTCCTTGGCTTTAGCAATAATCGCTATTCGTAAATCTGTGATAAGCATAGTCGCAAGCAATGCACCGAATCGAACTGAGGTATTGCTGCGATCCAAAGCAGAGCTAAAGTTACGCAACGAAATATCCGCCACTGCAAATTTTTGTTTAATCGTCTGTGATGAATCGCCAACATTTTCTTCAAACTCATTTTCTGCATCGGTGTCTGGTTCGTACTCAACGCTTTCGAATTCGCTTTGTACCGTATTCGATGGTTCAGCAACTGACGGCATTTGTACATCGTTGCTTTCTATCGACATCGCATCAACATCGCCAAAAGTCATTAAGCGTGGACCGCACTGATCGATGAATAATGCTTTCACAGCGTCTGGAATTTTATTAAAATCGCTGCATTTGCATTGAATGTTTCTGTTTATGCCGCACTTGCAACGCGAAATAAAGAATAATCTGTTCCACTGATTTATGTTGCGTCTTGATGGACTTTTAGCAATATTATAGTATGCATTCACAAGCTTATTTAAACGTTTACGAATACCTGATTCAGATATAATTGGAATGCCCGCGCGTTTCCACAAAAAGCTTACCTTTCTGACAGCGTCTTGTTTAAATGCACTCAACTTTCGATTTCGATCACTGTTATGCTGCATATATAATAAAAAATTAATCACATCGCGCTCTGTTGGCAATTTGTTATTATTAAATTCACTAATGGAAAAAGACATTTTTTATAAATTTTTTTTTTGCTCACTTAGAATCGGATTGAACACTAACATATATTATCAAATCGTGAAATATACCCAATTTCAATTTAATATGTTTAATATGTTCATATATTTAATATGTTCAAATATGTCACAGATATTTCAATGAGCATTTGAAAAGTAGCTCTAACAATATTTAAGGTAGGTTTTTTTAGAAACAGTTTTTTCACTTTAAGCTTTCTGTGAGTTGGTTTTTTAATGATAAAAAATACAAATTAAAATGGACTATTCCTTAAGATCGGACTGTTACTGTCCAAAGTTTGACGAAGTTTTTGGGATTGATAGCTATTTGCATTTCACTTGTTCGCAGTGTTTGTGTTATTTTCGTTTTTAGCTACCAGCCATACTTTGGGTACTTTAAACTTGAATTTGATTAATTTTGCAAAGTTGTGCTTTATGAATTTAAACCTTTTTTTTTATATAAATTATCAAATTTTTCATTTTAAAACCATGTTCAACTCACAAAAAACTTTTGTAATTATACATTATATACATATTCCATTCAGTATATTTTTTTGTTCACAAAAGCCATCTAAGATAATTTTAATATGGTTTTTTCTCGGTGTAAGGACGTTTTCGGTGGATATTATTAAAAAATAATACGATATGACAAAAAATTTAAAAATTTCCAAAAATATTAATATACAAAAATTTTTAATATTTCTAGTGGAGATAGCGAAAAATTTCATTGGTATAAGTTTAATGACTTTTTACGGGCTTTTAATTTCTGAGACCAAAATGGTACGTTAAGATGGTAGAAACTGAGATCCGGTGGGTCAGTACTATAAAAGGTCAACTGAGGTCAATGATGCCTAGAGACAAAAGCTAGGTATTCCTGAGACAAAAACAAAAACATATCGTTCTTTAAGATCGAACGGTTAATACCGAAGTTATGAAGAAATATGTCGATGCGCGACCCCTACGTTCGGTCAAAAAAAAAAAAAAAAAATTTTTCGAAACCTCCTTTCAATAATGCTTCAGATTAGCTGGTGTGCGGCGACTTTTTTTTTTTTTGCCTATAAGGCGAGACGGTCTATTGTACACTCTTCCCAAACGATCAGTTTGCTTTGTTGCAAAACTTTGGCCATCGCACTCTTGGAAATGTTGCATGTTGGATTTTAGTTGAATGAGCAGTTCGACTGCCTTCCAACAACGTAGCTGCAATTCCTGATGAAGCAAGTGCAAGTGCAATATCATTATGCGAGTGTATCGTTGCCAAAATCAACGCGAGCAAAAAAGTTTTTCCAGTTCCACCGGGAGTGTCCAAAAAAAAAAATCCCTCCAGTTCCATCGTTCACAACTTTCATAAGAGAGTTTGTTATACGCATATTTTTGCTGTCGATTCAACAGTGGAACGCTCCTTCGAACTAATTACCTCAAGGCATCGTAATCATATTGCTTTTCGCGTCGCAACTCTTGATTGAATGCGTCGTGCATCGGACGATTGGGAGCTGTCATTCCCAAGTCACATAATTCCTTGATCGACATCATCAAGCACATGTCCTCAATTAATATCAAAGCCTCGTTGTAAATTTCCTCGCTTAGTTGCAAATTTGGATTTGATGTTCTAATACGCTTCTGATATAACACATGTCATCTTTGTATTTGCTCCACAAATCAGTTGGTTTGGATAGGAAGAATGTCGGGATAATTATCGAAAACAGTGTTCGTATTTGATGAGGAGTGGGTCGGCCTCCATACAAAAAAAAGTTTGAAAAAACCACCCCCTATTTTAAAGTTGACCTCGAGAGGATTCCGAAAACAAACCAATTTTTTTTTTTTGGACCACCGGAAAAACAGCCAAAGTTGTCTTATTTGCATAACTTAAGCACTAAATGTCAGATCTTTAAAAATTATATGTCGTTGAAAATTGCTTTACGAGCACTACAATGTCTTCTTAGGACATTTTTATTTTTGAGGTCATATTCAACTAGTAAGCCCCATTAGCCCGATTTATCTAATTTCCACCGACCTAATGAGTCGGTAATGAGGCTATACAAGCTTTATAGCCCTTTTCAAGTTCTTTTATACAAGTATCATTTATTTAGGACAAACAAATATTTTTGAGCGGTTTTTCGAGCCAAATACTCCTATGTGCAACGTTTCAATTAGGTAGTAAGGCTCAGACACATCAGATTTTTCTAATTATGATATCTTTTATCCCACATTCCAATACCATTCAAGATACAATCTTACGAGATCGAAGTTTGTAAGGCATAGAGGGAAATTCGAACTAAACAGGCAATAGGGCTTTATACTTAAAAATGTTAATATTAAAAAAAAACCAAAACTCCCAAGGTAAGTTCAAATTTTAGAAAAAACTTTTAAGTGTCGAAATTGTAATTTTTTGAGAAAAACAAGAGTTAATTAATAAGTTAATTAATTAATTAAGAGTTAATTAATAATTTCCAACTTGTTTACAAATAATCTTATCTATATAACATTGGTCTACTATTGGTCTTTTAATGAAAAAAAGAGCCTGGAAATTTAACTTGTGCTACTTTACTTTGCAATGGTCAAACAACATATAGAAAGGCTTTTCAACATGGAAGCCTATTACGTTAGGAAATCCTGCAATATAAACGCGATAGGCACGTAAGTCTGGCCAGACCTTTTTCGATTTTAAATTTGATTTAAGTATATTTTTAATCGAGCTAGCGATTTGAAATTTAATGTAGGTTCCTAAAATTTCAATGACTTTCGACCAACAATACAATCAGAACGAAAAAGAGCACGCAAGGTTAATTACAAGGACATTGTAGTGCTCACATCGTATTCGTACCCCATGAGTCTGGCTAGGTCCACATACATTTTATATGAAAAACTATCCAATTTGAATATGTTGCAGGTCAGATCAGACATCAGATATATAAAACAAAAGCTCATAACATTTTCTACAAATAATCCTCAAATCATTTTTTGGTCGAACTGTTAGTTTTGGCGGAAAAAATTCAATTTTCGGGGTTAATTTTTAATTCAAAAACAAGTTAAATGTTTTTCAGAAAAATTAAAAAAAAATAGTTGAAGAAAATCTATTTAGAAATGAAAAAGTTGTGTTTAATGGAACGAAAGTACCCAAATTGTGTGATTATCTATTTATGCATTTCGACTTATTTTGTTGTCATATAAATAAATGAGAACTAAAGATTGTTGTAATAAAATCCTTTCTTTTTAATTTTAATTGTTCCCTTAATAATTTACATTACTTTTAAATTATTTAAATTGTATATAATTATTCATTAATTTATTAATCATTCAGAAATTCAAAATTATTAGGATTCTTGTTTTGTTGTTTATTCAATTCGGGAACGGTTTCTCTGATGAGAAACCAACAATAGTCGCTCATCATTCTTTAGTCCCAAAATTCTTGGTACCGATTCTCAATTGCCTTCATCTGTTGGTGGAATTTTTCCCCATGTTCGTCACTCTCGTCACCGAGCTTCTTCGGAAAAAAATTCAAATGGGAGTGCAGAAAGTGAATTTTCAGAGACATATTTACGCCCATTTTTTTATAGTTCCAGAGCAACTCGTTGACTATCTTCTCGTAACACTTTTATTGTTCCCGATGAAGCTAGAAACAGTCGTCCTAAAAGAATCCCACGCCACTGCCTCAACTGGTGACGATAGTTCAGCGAATTGAAGATCGTTTAACACCTTTTTTATTTGCGGTCCAACGAAGACACCTTCTTTTATCTTGGCAACAGAAAGATTTGGAAAAATGATTTTCAAATATGCGAATGCTTCGCTTTCTTTGTCTAACGCCTTGACAAAGTTTTTCATAAGTCCAAGTTTGATGTGCAGCGGTGGTAGAATTATGTTTTCCTTTTTGACGAGTGGAACTTTTTGACGTTGCTCTCTTTCCAACTTTCGACTTAATTCTTTCTGGCCAGTCTTTTTTTGTAATAGTGGTGTTCATGTGCTCGACTATTCCACTTGCAGAGAAAACAGCAGTATTTTGTGTAGCCACTCTGTAAACCACAAAGCATACCAACGACTTTGAGATCAGAACATATATTTTCTAGCCGTGTTGTTCTTATTTAATACATGTCAATAGCATCGCCCTTGTTTCGTACGTTTCCTTTGTGTTGAATGCATGTGCGATCGGAAGCGATGGCTCTTTGTGGTCCTATACGCAGTAATACCACCTTCAAGCTCAGTTTGCTGCCATCAATAAACAAGCGCCACTCTTTGGGGACGTACGACTGACCAAAGGTATTAAATAAGCCAGGAATGTCTTCGCAATAGCAGATATTGTCCTTCTTAGTAAAGTGTATAGCAAACGGGTTTTCACGATTTCTGTAGTACACTCTAAGAAAAAATGGCGAGATTTCACTACAATAATTGCTGGCAACACTTTAACAGCAATTATTGTAGTGAAATCCCACAGCACGAAAATAAAAGTATTTCACGCTAAAAATGCGTGAATGCTCTCTTTTACATAAATATCTCTCTCATATAATAATATCTCTCGCGCTCTTCTGTACACATAAAAAAACGCTAAAAATGCGTTTTATCGCTCATAATAATCTCTAATTTGCTCTTTTTGATGGTTTATGCAGCTAATGCAGCGTTTTCTTTATATTTTTACGCGTGAATAGTCGATATTAATTGCATAAAAATACGCGAAACTGACGAGTTTTATCGCTGATTTCAACGTATTCTTTTCATTACTTTTAAGTTAGTCCAATAAAAAGTTGTTATTAGACGCAGTTTTCAGCTTAAAGCTTAGCAACAAATTAATTTTTTTAAAATCGGCTATTATTAAAAAAAGAAAACACATTCAATTGAAAATAAATTAAATAGAAAATTTTATTTTAATCATTATGTAAATAAATTTATGAACATGATATAATAAAAAATTCATGTATATATAGAAGAACATTATAAAATATTACATTTCATGGACTTAAATAAACATTCTCCTAAAACTATGTGATGTTAATGATGACCTGTCTTCAAACTTAAAAACAGATTTTTATTTAACACAAAGCAGCTTTATTGTGGCAGATGGGCCTGCTTGCTAAATGTGTGACGTGCGGGCCAACTCAGTGATTAAAATCTACCATTTAGAGCTGGCTGACATCGACATAACACGTTCGGAATTGGCTTTAAAAATGTTGGCCCAGTTTTCGATCAATTGTGAAAAAACATTTCAAAACACACACAACACAATTGATCTAAGAAGCTCAGCCAAAGTCTTTTCAAGGGTTGAAATGGCAATTTTTATTTTATTGGGCACAGACTATTTGTATGTAAGATTAAATAAATGCCGTAAAGTTTATTTTTATTAAACTACTTCTTTAAACACATTAAATATTTATAAATATTATTGATTGTTTATTTCCGGCACTATTTTTTTTTTTTTGAAAACGAAACTGATGACTGCGAAACTTTTTTAATTATTAAACTTTTTAAAAAAATTTCTGTAGCTCAATTAAAAGTTCCTATGTATTATTTTAATATATACATATTTTTTTATTATTTAATATAATGGAACTATGTTTTTCTTTAAACTTTGGTTTAACGTTGTCGCGTGTGATGCTCATGTAAAACTAAAGAAAAGTATATGATAGATATTGCTCTGTAACCATATCAAAAAACCCGCTGCAATAGCGTAAAATATCGGTTCAGAAGCGGTCAAGGAATAAATGAGCGAAAAAACGCTGAAGTAGCGTGAAAAAGAGAGAAAATATAAGCTTTATGGGAAAACACGCTTGAGTTTTGGCTGAATTGAAAGATCCCACTACAATGCGTGTTATTTTTTAAAAATCGCAAATATACGCGTGAAATTTCACAGCAATTATTGTAATGATATTACAATCAGTTTTTAGAGTGTATGTTACCTTAACATCGGGTCTTAAAAAGTTGAATTGTTGCATACGAAAAGCATGCAATTCCGATTTTTCCTTTGACAGTTCCAAATCTCTTATCCAATCATTCAGTTGCGCTTGCGATAAAACGTGAGTTTTGCTTTAAATTGTAATAGTACTACCACCTGTGGTGCCTTCCGACTCCAGTGGATCTACGGATTATCGATTGTTTTCACGTGTTGAATTGGGACAAGTAGGATATGGAACATCATCAGAATGAGATACTGGCAATGAAACAGTTGGGACAGTGGCGTATATCACTCGTTTGTATTTGTACTTTGGCCAGACAAAAATAGCAATCGTTTAGGTGGCAAAACGGTTGTCTCCAGATCATCGGAACATCAAATTTCATGTATCGTTTTGTACCCGAACTCCATTCAGACAATATTAAATTGCACGATTGACACAAAATACTTGGCGTCCATGATTCATCAATGTTCTCAGCCGCAATACCAATATATTGAAGATATGACATTTGCAGTAAATTCGTAAAATTGAGTCGATTCTTTTCGAAAGTAAATTCACAGCACACGTTGCAGAAAATATTTGGGTCGTTTTTACACTGGAATTCTCGCAGTCTTTTCCTCATTTTATTTTTAAGTTTATCTTAATTTTTATTATTTATTTTTCATTTCAAATTGTGCGTTCGTTTGTATAATGCAAGAATGTTTTTGCTTTTATACAGCTCGAAAACGCTGCAGATATGGTACAATAAAATGTAGGTTCGTCCACGACTGAGAGTGCCACCACCGAAACTGTCAAAAAAACGAAATACGTATGTTTACATGGTATATTAAAAACATGTAGGCTCACGACAGACTCTGCTCTCTTTGTTATAGCCATAAGTGTCGAAATCAGGTGTTTTGCTGTGACGGTTTCGACGGTTGCACTCTCAGACGCCTACCTGTGAGCCTACCTGTTTTCATTGTAGCCTGTGCGTTCTTATCTTTTTTTTCGCAAAAGATTTGATTTGATTCTTATGAACAATAAAAATGGAAAATAAAAAATTAAATTACAATAACCCAATTTATTTATATGACAATCAAATTTATGACAATAACATAATTTGGGTGCTTTCGTGCCATTAACAACTTTTTAATTTCTCAATAGATTTTCTTCTACAATAGCTTATTTTTTTCGGAAAAATACAGCCTTTAAATAAAAAGTATCAAATGCAACAAAATATTTTGATTTCTTAACAAAATTCGCAACTGTTTTTTTTTTAAATTTTTCTGAAAAACAAGAAAAATCCCCGAAAATTTAATTTATTCCGTTATGTTATGTGATGTTATCATTGTTTGAAGGAAATTTTATTAGCTTTTGTTTGATGTATCACTTGTTTGATTAGTGTTGTAGGTCTTGGAGATATATGCAATTAGGTGGAACTTACTGTTTTTTTCGTCGAAACCCCTACAGTGGGCAATATCTCGAAAATGTAGTGACAGAAAAAAAAAAAAATTTTTTTCGGAATTAGCGATCGATTTTACATGAGAACATGATAGTAGCATTTATTGTACTCATTGGCTGTAAACTAGTGTTATCAATCCTCTCTGAGTCAGAATTGTCAAATTCAATACAAATTATTTGATGTCTTGCTATGTAGCTCAATTTCGTTCAGTATTTTTTGACAGTTTGGCTCACAGCCCTGCAGCTACCTTATGTGTTGTACTATGGCTTTAGCCAATGATATTTCGCGCGAAAGAGAAGCGGAAGATGGCGATGAAATTGATAAATTCGCTGAAAATGAAAATGATAATGATTTAGATTAGTGATGTTCAGCTTATCGGCTCGCGCTGCCAGCTTCGTGCTAGCAGCAGCTCATCACATAAAACAATAACAAAGAAGCGTGTACGTAAATTTGTATTCGACAACATTGCACAGTGGACAAGAGCGAAAATATGCGGCTTATAGTTTTGCAGATTCATAAAATTAGTGCAAAACTTATGTTATACCAGGTAACATGCTTGGTATAATTTATTTTTATTATTATTTTATTAATATTACTTGTTATTATTATTATTACTTATTATTATTATTTATTATTACTAATTAAAATTTAATAAAAATTGTTTTCTATAGTTTTTCAAATAGCTGAGTAGTATGCTTGGGAAAATGAAGTGTTAAATTAGTGTTTAAGCTAAAAGCTTTTTTTTAATATTAAACTTTCTGATGACATTGAATTAGTTATATGAAAAAAATTTATCAGTAAAATATATTTAAAAAATTTTGAAGGAAGTTCCCACTCAATTCAAACACTTTTTGTAAAAACGTTGGAAGCCAAATTTGATTGAACAAATCTTGCAAAAGATTGTATATATTTTTAAAATTTTAAAATCGTTTTTATAAATATTCTGGATTGAATAACACCAATTTAACAACTTCAAATGTTAGCACAGCTCTTAACACTTTAATTTTAACAATATACTCACTTCAATTTTATTTAAAACTTATTTCAATTAGCAAAATTTTATCTTACGCACTTATGTCAACACACTTCAAACTGACTTTACATATTAAAATAATAATATTAAATCGAACTAATTTCAACGAAATCTATTGCGCAGCTGCATGGTCTGAACTTCTGCGAAATAACAAAATTTCCTCTGTACTTGCTTGGTATCGAATTCAACAACCAAATCTTAAAACTGCTCCACTGTAAGGAAGGCAAATACACATAAACATCCCAGCAAGAAATATAAACTGTAACCGAGTACATGAATTTGATAACTTATGCTTATATAAGCGTTTACATGAAGCATAATGCTTTATTTAATTTATTGTGCAGCTGAATTGTCTGCACATTTCAAAAATAATGCTTTTTCTGTTTGCATGCTTAAACTGCCTTAAACTTAACATAATCAAACTTCAAAATTAAAATCAAAATTATATGTTAACTTTTTGCATTAACTTATATATTTACATATATAAGTTGCAATTAACTATATTTTAGGAAAAAGGTTATTGTTAAACTAAAAAGTTTCAATATGAATGCTTTTTGTATAACAGCTGACTACATTGAAATAAATTTCTGACTGGGTTTTTTGTTCAAATAAAACATACACACAAACACACAGCGAGCTCGCCGTGCACGCGGTCAGCTCGTAAGTGCAGAAAGCTCGCAGGAGCTGAGTTGAACATCACTAATTTAGATTATTTGCCAAACGAAGAATATGCATCAGACATTGAAAATTAAGTTGAAATTAAACCAAATGAAGTATTTGACAGTGACGATGAAGAAATGGAGGAAATGCAGTCTGAAACTCAACAACACAATACAGCTGATGATTGTTTCTTTGGCAAAGATGGTACAAAATGGAACAAAAATGAACCAAATTGTACTGTTCGTACGCATCATTCCCAAGAAATGAAAAAACGCGCCGAAAAACTCGATTCTTTTGTTCAAAATGTTCAAACGCAGTATGCCAAAACCACTCAAAAGTGGATTATTTTTGTTTTTAGTGCCAAACAGAGAGTCAGTAAGAATACTTCTACCGCAGTTATGCATAAAACTAGCTGAATAAACGCTAAAAAACATGAAATATTACAAAAATTAATTTTTTCATAATTCAATAATTTTTTTTTTTCAATATATTTACAAAAGAAGATAATTTAAAACTTGCTTAAACTACTGAGAACAAAAAAAATAAAACACATACCTGTAAGATATTTAACTTCTTCTTAATTTATAATCAAAATCTCATTATTTATAATAAATGCATGTGGGGTCTGACCAGATTCATGAGGCACGAATGTGACTCGCAGAACATGTGCCAAACGAAGGGTTAATGAAAGTATTTGATAGTTTTCATAAATAATTGAACTTATAACTAATAACTTAATAATGGTTCTGTTCTTATAGTAAGTTATATGTTTTTAAATACAAATTTTTTTAAAACAATAAATGTTCAATTCAATTGAATTCAGAAAACAATAAATGTTCTTTTGTTCCATATTAAAAAAGAAATAAATTATATAATTATATAAATATATAAATTATTCCAAAAATTGTTCCAGTTTGATAAAAAAGTTCTTACTAGCCTCTTCAAATAAAACGAAACTCGTACTGCATTGAAATGTTCACTCATTGAGCGGTTGAAAATTAATTTCTTACTTTGAAAAAGAAATAAAGCCCGAACAGAACTAAAGTGGCTGACGGCTGGCGGTCCTCTCTCGGCGAATTGAGCCGAGAACACGTCTACAACAAGAGCGGCTGGCGGTTACCGGAACAGCCTTGCATTTTATTGCGGTAGTCATGGTTGAATAACAAGGTTGCTGCAAAACTGACTGTGCAGCATATCCTTTTCGCATATCCGAAAGTGTCAAAATCAACTGGCTGTCGAAAAAAAGAACAACAACAACAACAGCTGAAGCAGTTCGCTTTGACATTTGCGGCAGTCGCGCTCTCCGTGTTGCGACTACCTTATTCAGTGTACCCTGGCGGTAGTGGTACAATTGACAGATAGGGGTGCAACAGACAGACAACATAACACTTCTGATATTGTTGAACAAAATCTTTATTCAATTGATATACCGTATGTATTTATATTTTGAAATAATTTTTACTTATTTTCGCAATTTTAATGTAAAGTACTCAAGCATGAATTCAAAACCAAAATATCATATGTTTATAGTACTATTTCAAGTAGATTTTAAGTTAATTTAACATTAACGTTAAAAAAAAAATTGAAAAAAACACCTCGATTGATTTTAAATTACATAAAAAAATACAATTTTTTTGACTTATTCAATTATGTTTTCATCAAAATCTATTATGAAGAAAACTATTTCGTATTTTGTTGCAAATTCACATAAATGTAACACAGACACAAAAAACAAAACGTCAGAATATACTAAAAACTAAAGAAATTACATTAAAAACCGCCAATTCTTAGCAAATATATGGCAACATTTATGTATTTTGTTGCCATAACATCAATGTTATTTATTTACGGCTTTATTCAATCATGCTCTTTAACAAGATTCTTTAATTTCAACATATTCACAATGGCATTATTTATTGTGAAAAAAAGGATGTCTGATGACATGATTGCTACAACTTTATTTGGTAAACATTTTACTACATTGATTGAACATTTTTTATTGATTTTGTATAATTTCTAAGACTTTTTTGCATGCTATTCTTTCAAGTCTCGGTTAAAAGTTCCCTTTTTTTGTTCCCTTTTTTTAAGCTCAACAGATGGTAGAAAAATCCTTCAAAAAAGTAAATTTTCCTAGAACTGGCAAAACCCTTAGATTCAGTATAAAATTTGGTTTAAAATGTATTTTTTTACTGCATTTTTAAAATTAATAAATGTAAAATACTGTCAATTAAAGCATTCAATTTTTTAAGAGTAAGAAGTGATTACAAAATCTGATGAAGAGCTTATTTGTTTGTTTTGCACTCATTAAATGCTAACATCAGAAGAAATGGTGATCTTATGAAAAACTAGCAGGTCACAGTGGTCCGAGGTTTAATACCTTTGTTAAAAAAATTGCAAAAAAAAAAATTAAAATATTAGCATGCTATTTGTATTTGGAAGTTAATTATAATAAATAGTGTAATGGTGAAAAAGTGAATATATTTTATTTTAAGTCATTGAAAACTTTAGAATAAACAACGTTTTTTTGATTCATTGGCATTAGCTGATTGAATGACTGCTGTACCGACACGTTAACCATAATCTACTTCTTCGTTTTTCAAAGTTTTTTATTAAATATTTATTATACTCCGCGCTTAAAGCGTAGCGGGTACATTCATTTTGTCGCGACATTTGTTTCACAACCATGAGTCTATTAAACCATGCCCGTCTGTTTGTCTGTTCATTCGTCCTTCGACACGATTACAACCATTATTTTGCTTAGCTATCGTTATGAAATGTGATATTTAAGCTTTTTTCTAAAAAAGTTAAGATCAAGAAATAACAACTGCAAATTAGAGCTTCCAGTTTCACGTGAGCACGTGTTAAACGTGTTCACTTGTTTTTAAAAAATCAAGTGAAAACACCTCAAACCTCAAATACACGTATATTTTTTTCACGAACTACAGGTGAGGTTCGTATTCACGTGAATAGTATTCACGTACTTTAGGCGTGAGCCGAACTTTTCATTGTTTTTTGAACTCTAGGTAAAGAGTGGTTATTTTTTGCCTATCCCGTTTTTTCAAACTTTTTTTTTTTAATATTTTTGGTGCAATATTTTGATAAAGTGTGATCTACGCGTCTTTTTGGCTTATCTTGAACATATTCTTTAAGAATTATATTTAGAGCTTAATGCCAAATAATTCATGAAATAACAGGCTTGCTGCAACAGCAAAAATTCTTTACAAAAGAACCGAGCAGACTAGACCATGGTTTCGTCGGACGCTACTCCGACTCATCAGTAGTCTCTATGGTTCATGCAGTCCACTAACTTTGAGAAGCTAATAAGTGCAACTGTCGTAAAATCAGATATGCCGATCTTTACCCACGTAATTAAAAATTAACTTGATAAGCCCTTGTTGGAAATATGTTAAGGGGAACTAAAGGAGTTTCATCTCTCCACATTCTGCAAGAAGTGCTAAATATATTTTTACAATCTTAAATTTAGTTAAATCAAAATTGAGAACCCATGTACAATAAAAACAATAAAGAACTATTTCAACTTGAAGACAAACAAGAGATTCTTTTACTATAAAATTCAAAAATAATTCTGGTTATAACACTCAACTATCTTAAAAGATATCAAAAATTATTTATAATAATAACGAATATAGGCAACGAAGATTGTAAAGTTGTGTAAAAAATTTTTTTATAAAATCAGGATTACATTTTATTTGTAACAATATGATATACTCGTAGGAATATAAACTTTTACTACTATTTTCTTACAACTTTCTGCATTGGTACATGCATTCCAATATTCTTAATTTGAAATAGTCATACTGTTCCAGCGTGCACTGTGAGCAAAAATAAAATACAGAAAATCGTACCAAAGTAACTGTTTTATTTTTCAAAATTCTATTTTGCTTTATATTGTCTTTCCAACAAGATAAAGATGACCAAAATCGGTTAATTTTTGAGTAAATGGGAACACTTTATTTGGAAGTAGATTTATATGAGAATCAGTATTTTATGGTGAAAAAAAACGTTAAAATTGCTGGCATTTAGCGAATCCTCAACCGATATCTATGTTAGTAGATTCAATCGAAAGGTCTTTTATAGTGCAGGTTAGTTTTGTGAAAAAACAAATGTCCGTCTTGGCATATTATTGAAATAAAATTAAAAGAAACACATATTTTTTTGAGAAATTTACAAAAACTACAAGAACTGGCTTCTCTCCACGCTCCGTTTGGATTTTTTTTTCGCAGTTTTTTTTGCACAGTCTTGTTCTACGACAAATTCTACTGAATATAAGTGGATTTTGTTTTCCTTTTCCGCTAAAGCAAATGACAGCAAAACGTCATTAAATGTCGGTGCAGCAAAATTTGAAGACATAATTTTTGAACATCAATTAAAAAAAATTGTGACGACATTGAGAGATCACACCAGGTGCGTTTAACTCGCAAAAGGTTCATCTTTGAGAATTTCTACAAATGGTTCTTGTAATCAAAATTTTTTCATTTTTCGTCACACTGTGTTATTTCTAGTGGTGACCGTGGCATGCAGGTTAAGTGTGTGGCTTAGCATGCTCGGAGCCCGGGTTCGATCCCCAGCCGTGGCGAAAAGTTTTTTCAATAAAAAAAAATTTTTCTGATCGGTCACCACCTCTCTGCAGACAATGGCAAACCTCAGAGAGTAAAAACTGCCATGTAAAGCTTCTTGAGAACATGAGCCGTTCGGAGTCGGCATAAAACATGTAGGTCCAGTTCTCGGTCAATTGTGTGCAAACATTTAATAACATACACAACACAATCGATCCTAAGAAGCTCGGTCAAAGTCCTTTCAAGGGCTGAAATGGCCAATTTGTTTTTTTTTGTTTTTTTTTTTTTTTTGTGTTATTTCTTTGGAAAAACAAACAAAAATTTGAATCCAATGACAATTTTTGAATTTTTTGAATTGGTTTGACAAATATCGAACAAATGATAAAATAAAAACTAATTAATTAAATATTAAAATATTTCAAATGAAAATCTCATCGAATGGAGTTGACATTCGGAGGTCCCGGGGGTAGCTGTCTGTGAATCTGATGCTAAAAACTCGGAAAAGCTAAAAAAAGGCATCGATAAAATATGCTTTAAAATATTTATTTTAAATTTTAAAATTTTTGTATTAAATTTGTTTTTCATAATTAAAACATTGTTTTAAAAACAAATAATTTTGTTTTGAATTTAATTTTAAATACATTTGTGTTTAATGTTACTGAATTTGTTTCAAGCTCTATTTCAAAAACAAATTCGTTGGATATAAACACAATTTCATTTAATTTTAACACAGTTTTCCCTAAGTGTATACAATGTTAATTAAACACAAAAAAATTTTTTTCGTAATTGTCTTGTAAAAATGCGTCATATTCGCTGGTGTACGGTGCACTTTTTGTTTTTTGCATAGGAGGTGGTACGGTCTAGTATACATAATCAACAAACTTTATGGAAATGTTTACATTTTTAGTTTACTGTCGGGTAACATAAAAATTTCAGACTTTGCGTTTGATGCCTCTGATCAAATTCTGTACATACGCTTCATCACATATTATGGCAGCTGCAATCCATCGTTTTGTAAAATATTTTATATATTTTGCGATCCCTCCTTTTTTCTTAAGTTCCCGCTTCACAATCCATCTTCCACCTTGCATTTTGAAATATTGCTGTGAAGAATTTGTAACTACAAACACTTTGCTTTTTACCTATTCTCTAAAGACTTGCTTTTTTCCAACTATCTGGAAGTCCTCATTCATTATCCCATTGCATAAATCTGGTTATAGATCTTTAATTGATAACTATCGTAGGATTGCGAAATTAAGCGCTTCATATCATTCATATCATTTGCGTAAATGAGCATATGAGAGTGTTTAATGATGTGAGTTACATCATTAATTGCTAAAATAAACAGAAGTGGACCAAGGTGGCTACCCTGCGGAACACCTGATTCAGCAACAAATTCAGAAGACAATTCGACTCGGAATCGTATTTGATAAGATCGCTCTTTCAAATACGATTTAATCCAGCTCACAAAATACTGAGGGAAACCCATTGTCTCGAGTTTAAACAAAATTAGATTGTGTGGTAATTTATCAAAAGCTTTACTGAAGTCAATGTTAATGCGGTCGACCTGTTTACCAGAACCGATTGAATTTAAGCAAAATGTTGTTAAATCGAGAAGATTAGACACCGTGGATCTGCCACTAACAAAACCATGCTGACGAGATGTTATGACTTCCCCACAATGAATTTTTACCCGATTGTACACAATTCGCTCAAACAGTTTTAGAATCAATGAAAGCTTAGCGATACCCAACTTACAATTTTCCTTCTTATTTCAAACTTATAGTATGATTTTATGTTATAAACGTTATATAGTGCTTCAATTTGGAAGAATTGCTGGTATAGGAGTGTTTACTGGTATAAATCATTACAAGAACATTCTCTGTATCTATTTACTCAGGGTTTATAGAAAAATCACATTCTTTTTGTATAATGATGCTATATTCATTGTATTAAATAACTATGAAGTGATTCTTCCTATAAACATCGCATAACAAAATTATACAATGTTTATGCCTTTGTAACACTCAGTTCGAAGTTAAAAAACTGTTCGAAACGAATACACAAATCACCATGACACAAATTTTCTCTTTTTCGAACTAAGCTTGTCATTCAGAATATATAAAAAAATATAAATTATTTATATTTTATTAAAAAAAAAAAATTCTCTAGTCGCCCGCAGCATTTGAACCATGGAAATTCATGTTCCAAGATGAAAACATTAGCACCCGACCTAATTCTAATATGAAAAGCGAGTTCACCGTCAATTGTAGTTTAAAAATGTATGTCAATCACAGTAATGTAAACACAAATAATAAAAGTAGGAAGTTTTTACCATTTGGAATTTTAAATTCTGCATGTGTTTATAAGCCCACATGGTTTAGCACTGACAAGATTTAGCACTTTCACTCTGTCGGTCGACAGGATTACAACCGTAATTTGTGACCTATCGACATAAAATTATAATTATTTCATAAAAATGCACTCTCAAAGAGCTGATGTTGCTTGTCTTTCGTATTAAAAATAAAACACTTTTCAAAATATATTAAGGAAGGTAGCAGAAGTAGATAGCACTACGGTGTGGATGTGATAGACGTCAATCTACTTCTGTCAACTTCTTTAAATAAATCTTGACACTTCCTAGAGATCTTTGAGATATAATTACGTAGACTCGTGAAGGAGCTATGCAAGAGCTGGCTGCGTGCTACCTTGAAAATGGTAAAAGGAATAACTAAGTTTATTTATTCCACAGAGATAATTTGGTAATATGAAAGCGTAAGACGAGGATTTATTTTTAAGAAAAACGTCAAAAATTGTAAAAAACAGACCTAAAAAATTATAAGCTCGATTCTGTTGGGTAATGCTTAAATATTACTACTAAGAGTGGGTACTTTAACTTCGGGCATGCCGAAAATAATTATTTGTAATTTTTTTAATGTTAAAGTTTAATAAAAAATGTTTTTGACCCAGGAAATTATGTTTTTCTTACACGTATAAAACAATAAAAATTTGAAAAATAACAGTTCACTTAATATGAAAAAATTACCTGTCAATAAATAATGAATTATAAATACTTAATAAAGAGTGAATAGTTAAACAAAAATTTCGCCCTTTTCTTATAAAAAAATAAAAGAAGCATCACCTCAATACAACATTATTGAGATTTAGAATAAATGTCACCTATAAATATTGAAGCTACCAATAGGCAGCGCAGTTGTTTTAAATTAAAAATGTTTTCAAAGTATTGAATATGGAAAATGGGCGAGAAGTTAATGTGTCGGACTGGCAACACGGAGGTACCAAGATCGAATCCGCTTCCAACACAATAAATAAATTTTTATAACGAAAACAAATGTTAGGAAAAAAAAGAGAAACTCAATTTTAATTTGTACATGGAAAACAAAGAAAAGAAAAACTGGAAGAGAACACTTCAAAATTATTTTTGTTCGAATAACATTTTTTTTCGAACATTTATTTATTTTGACATATTTGACATGGCTATAAAACTTCAATATTTTCATGATATAAATATTCTCTAATGCCCTCTATAGCAACAAACACTGATATAAGACTGAAAAAATGATATAAAGCTCCTATAAAGTAATGATAAGAATATGTTCAACAGAATATAATTTTACTGATGTAGGGTTTAATACAAACAAAAAAAGTGCGCCTTTTTTGTCTTATACGATTATTATACAATGATTATATCCGTAACTATTGTGTTTTAATATGTTGTTGAGAATTTTCTTAGGTGTTTTATAGGAGGAAAATTGTTACTTGGGTAGGGCTATAGTTGTTGGCATCATTCCTTTCGACGCTTCTTATTTTTATTTTTATTTTTATTTTTATTTTGCTTTTGTTGTTTCTCTATGCTTTTAAGTTTAACGGGTCTTTTTCTAATGAAACTGTCGAAGTACCAGAAGAAGTAGCGTCCATAAAAGAGGGCATAATATTATCAGGTAACGATATTTCATTAGTAACATAAGCACTGGGTGCGGCACTAACTTCGGTTAAAAAAATTTAGAATTTCTCTATATTTAGTGTTTAACAAGTCAAGACTTTCCCCAAAAGTTGTAATTTTCGAAAAAATTCCATCTGGGGAAAGGGCTCTGCACGAAGCACAGTACCAACGAAGACCTGATCGTAGGGACAATAGGCTGTCAATGCACGCCTTGGAAATTCCAACACAAGAAGCATGGAACATTTGCTCACATGGGCCACAACAACTGAACATAGGATACAAAATGTTTTGGCTTTTGCATTGCTCGTTCAAAGAACAAGCAGCAATATTATCAACGGAAAAAATCCATTGGAAATAACAAAAAAAAAAATTACAAAAATGTGAGCCTGGTAAAATGTGCTTCTTGGGTTAGTTAGTTTTGTACTTTCGAATTGTTTTTCAGAAACATTAAATTTGCGTGTCAAATCCCTGCCTGAGATATTTGGATGTGCCTTAAATGCATTGATCACATTCTTTTTGATTTCTGGGAATTTAACACCCTTTCGACGACCAGAACCAGCTGCTCTGTCTACACTCAAACGTTGCTCAAATCTTTTTATGACGTCGTTTACTGTCGATTTGGGCATTTTCAGCTTTTTTGAAATTGCATTTTTCGATAAATTTTTATTTTACTGGTAAGTGTGCAAAATAATTTCGCGATTGGTTCTTTCTTTAGTCGACATTTTTAATAAAAAAAATTTTTTCCAATAAACAAGCACATGATACGAAGCGCAAGAAACCGAAGAATGTCATACTAAAGACAAACGGAAAAACGAACATAAATAATAGCGCTGTCACCTTATTAACATTTTAACAACGTTTGTATTCATAAATAGCAATTATGAAGTATTTAAGAACTGCTGCATAGCTGATTTTAAAATAGGCAAAATATTTTTAATATGGTAATTTTCTATAACTTATAAACTATGCATGACTATTTTTATTCAAATTTTTATTTAATTGATGTAAACATATATTACTCTTAACTGAGATTACTCAAAATTATTGAATATTTATAAAGGGCAGATTGGGTGTTGTAAGTAAGGCTGCCAGATTTTTTTTTAGAAATCAGGATTTTGCAAAAACAAAATCGGGACATTATATTTTCAGACAAGTTACAAAATTGGGACAAAGATTTATGCATATCGCTCGGTTTCATGTTTTCTACACCCTAAAAAATAAGTGCATTTTCAGGCGAAAAAAACGAGAGGCGGAAATGCGTGAGTGCGAGAAAATTGAGATGCATGGCGACAGGAATGAGACTCGAAAATTTTTCGAAAAAATAAGACGCCTGGCCGATGGTTTTAAGACCGGAACCTCTTCCTGCAAGGATGAGAATGGGAATCTAGTGACAGATATCCAGAGTACACTGATGCTATGGAGGGAACACTTCTCTAGTCTTTTAAATGGCGACGCTGACAACAATCCCGCCAGTGGAGATGATATCCCGGAAACCCCAATCATGGATGACAGCGTTGAAGTTCCGCTGCCCGACTATAACGAGGTCTTAACAGCTATAGCTCGGCTTAAAAACAACAAAGCCGCAGGAGCCGATGGTCTACCGGCTGAGCTGTTTAAGACCGGTGGCGAAGCTCTGTTTAAATGCATTCACAGACTTCTATGCAGAATATGGTCGGAAGAATGCATTCCAGATGATTGGAACCTCAGTGTGCTCTGCCCAATCCACAAGAAAGGCGATCCCACCATTTGCGCCAACTACCGTGGGATTAGCCTTCTAAATATCGCATATAAGGTCCTGTCGAGCGTATTGTGTGAAAGACTGAAGCCCATCGTCAACCAACTGATTGGACCTTATCAGTGTGGCTTCAGACCTGGAAAGTCCACCATTGACCAGATCTTCACGCTCCGACAAATCTTGGAAAAGACCCTCGGAAAACAAATCGACACGCACCATCTCTTTGTCGATTTCAAAGCCGCCTTCGACAGTCCAATAAGGAGTCACCTATACTCCATCATGTCTGAATTTGGTATTCCTGCCAAGCTAATACGTCTTTGCAGGATGACACTGTACAACACCAGCAGCGCAGTGAAAATCGGGAAGGACCTCTCCCTTCCGTTCGATACCAAGCGAGGTTTCAGACAAGGTGATTCCTTATCGTGCGACTTCTTTAATATAGTAATGGAGAAGATCATCCGAGCTGCTGACCTGAGAAGCAGCGGCACAATTTTCTATAAGAGCGTTATGCTGCTGGCGTATGCTGATGATATTGACATCATTGGCCAAAATACGCGCGAAGTCAGTGCAGCATTCTCCAGGCTAGAAAAAGAGTCGAGTCGAATGGGTCTTGCAGTGAACGTAGATAAAACGAAGTATCTCGTGTCAACAAACAAACAGTCCCAGCGTCTTGGAAACCACGTCACTGTTGACAACACCTCCTTTGAGGTAGTGAAGGACTTTGTTTACCTGGGATCCAGTATTAACTCCTCCAACGATATCAGTATTGAGATTAAACGAAGGATAACTCTTGCCAACAGGTGTTACTTTGGGCTCAGTAGGCAATTGAGAAGCAGAGCTCTCTCTCGACGAACAAAACTGACGCTCTATAAGTCAATAATCATGCCCGTCCTACTATACGCATCACAAACCTGGACGTTGAGCAGCTCTGATGAAAGGACTTTGGGAGCGTTCGAGAGAAAAATCCTTCGCAAGATCTATGGTCCAATCTGCGTCAATGGCGAGTACCGAATACGATGGAACCACGAGTTGTATGAGCTATATGCCGACATCGATATAGTCAAGCGTATTAAAATAGAGCGGCTTCGCTGGCTAGGTCATGTCGAGAGAATGAACGACGAAGCTCCAGCGAAAAAAATATTGGATTCGGTACCCAGCGGTGGCCAACGCAGACGAGGAAGACCGCATCTCCGTTGGAAAGACCAGGCATTGGATAACCTGACGACGCTTGGAATTTCCAACTGGCGCCAGCAAGTGCACAACAAAAGAGGCTGGCGCAAATTCTTAGACCAGGCCAAAACCGACCAACGGTTGTAAGCGCCATCTAAGTAAGTAAGTAAAAAATAAGTGTAAATTTACTTTCATAAGAATAGTAATCATTTGTTGAAAATTCAACTAAACTTTAATTAGCTACAGTTTTTGTAGTAATTTTTAATTGTTTGAAATGAAGTGCAATTTCAATAAAATTAGTATTTATTTATTTATTTTATTATAAGCTAAGCCTGTAAGGCTTTAAAGCTTTTAAAATTTAGCCATGCACAAACAATTTATTATAATTATGTATTACAATTTAAAATATAATACAATAACAGAAATATAATAATATTTTAAGTGACGTTGATTTTAAATTCGATGTTTCAAAATAATACAGGCCAACATTGTGGAACCAAGGCAAACATGGTTGTGTTTGTAAACAGTGGTGTACCGAGATACTAAGCCGCCCGGTGCAGATTCCCAATTTGCCGCCCCTCTCATATCCAATACACGAAACACATAATTGATATTAATATAGGGTTTTGTATGCATAATCTTCTTTTTAGTTTGTGATCTTTCATTGTTCTCAATTATATAAAAAACTAGTAAAGTATATCTTCGACTCAGCTGAAGTAAAAATACCCCCACGGCCGATTCGTAATGGTACAAAATCTGAAATTGTAGAGATTTAAAAAAATTTTACTATTTTGATGACGTCTAAAATACATTCATATCAAATTTTTTTCATGGAATATTTTCAATTAGGGGTTGCATGGGAGGTGGGCGTGTTCTTGAGTGGTTTATACCAATTGTTCTAACACAAATACCCAATTTCACGTCTGTAGCTTAAATATTAGCCTATTTATAGAGTTTTCACTTTAATAAGTTTGTATGGGAGGTGGGTGTGTTCGTATGCGGATGACGCCCACTTTTCTTCCACAATTTAGTTTTGATATAAAATACAAACGTATCAAATTTTTTTCCTGTAGCTTAAAGTGAAGCCTTTTTATAGAGTTTAAAATTTTGGGGTTATATGGGAGGTGGGCGTGTTCGTTGCTGGATGATGCCCATTTTTCTAACACGTCTCAATTTTTATACAAAAATAATAAATATCTAATTTTAATTTTGTAGCTTTGACACAAGCCTATTTATATAGTTTTCAATATTAGAGTTGTGTGGGAGGTGGGCGTGTTAGTAAGTGGATCACGCCCATTTTTCGAACACACCTTAGTTTTGACATAAATTATACAAATACCGAATTTAAGTTTTGTAGCTTAAATATTTGCTTCTTTATGAAGTTTTCATTATTGGGGTTGTTTTGGAAGTAGGCGTGGTTTTCATCCGATTTAGCCCATTCTCGAACTTGATCTTAGTTTTTAAGAAAAAAACTTAAGTATCGAATTTCAGCACGATAGCTTCAAAATTAAGGCTGTAATCGTGTCTACAGACAGACAGACAGACAGACAGACAGACAGACAGATGGACAGACGGACAGACAGACAGACAGACGGACATGGCTAAATCAACTCAGATGGTGATGCTGAGCAAGAATATATACACTTTTCTATACCTACCACGCCTCCTTATGGGCGTTACACACGTAAAAAACAGTGCTAATACATTTTAGTCGATTCGACTAATAATTAGTATTAACGTATGAAAAAGTAGGTTAGTACTCTTGGGTTAAATAAATCAAGCATTAAAAGCATTAAAAAAGACAAAACATAATTTTTGATCAATCTATCTTAAACGTTAATAATCGATATTATTCCAAATGTTGATTTACGTCGTATTAGAATTAGGCCAACGTTAAAAAAGTTTATTCTTAAATGACATCGATTGAGAAAATTATACAAATACAATTATTTTTTTTGTTAATATTTTATTAAATTGTTATTTTGCTTGCTTTTTTATTAACAAAATCGTTAATTACATTGTCAAAGTCTATTTCATTACTAAAAGTGTATTCTATAGATAATATGACAAGATTTTGTAGGCGAGACGTATTTCTTGCAGTTCTTAGGTAGGTTTTTATGAGTTTTAACTTAGAGAAGCTCCTCTCACAAGTGGCAACACTAACAGCAATGGTTAGAAAGATGCGTAAAAGTATAACAATGTTTGGAACAGCGTCTTCTAGACTTAATTTAAAAATACATTTTTAAAGTTCAAATGGACATTTCATACAAGAATCAGTTTCTTTGTGCGCAATAGAAACAAAATTCTGAAGTCTTTTTCTCTCAACGAGAAGCTCTTCCTTGTCAATATCTTCGTGACGGAGTTCATTCAGCTTACATTCCAACTTATCATGCAGGAGAATCGGAGGAGTAAAAATTGCGTATTTTTCAGCAAGAGCATTAAGCTGTTGAAACCTTGTGGTCATTTTTGGGAACACACTGTCCAGAGAAGCAAACATTTCTCTTCTTAACTCAGCTTTGTATAATAATCCAAAATCTTGCGTTTGTTCACCAGCCATTATTTGTTTCCTTCGGCAACGACTGCGTTTCCCAAGATCTGACAAATTTCTTTGGCGTAGCTATTGAATGATTGACTACTAGTCCCTGTTTTTATTAAATCATAATTTTAGTGCGCTTAGTTTTAAATCGCATTTTTTAATATCCAATCCCTTTGTTTGGAGGTGGACCTATACGTCGTTAATATCTGAAAAGACGCATTCCCACAGACTTAGAAAACATAAAAAAGAACATGATTGCAATACAACAAGGAGAACGCCAGCATCCGATCGTGTTACTTTATTTTCCTGTTGACCAGATAACTTTTCAACAGATTTTAAAATTGTCATGTAATTTTTTTTGTCATGTAAACATGACTTAAAAAATTGTGGCATTTTAATTGTTTATTTTAGTTTATAATTTTTAAAAAACATATTTTTATCATTGGAAGATCATTATCAGAATTACTGTCGGTACTGCAGATTATCTATTATTTTATGTTTAATTGAGCTCATGGATTTATTTAAAGACTTAACATTTGAAACAGAATTAAAGTCTCCGCAAGCGCTTCTTAATGTTTCATTTTGTTAGTAATTAGTTCTACAAAAGTTCATGAAAATTAGCTCAAAAGATCTTCTAGGACGATTCAACAAACGAAATTATAGAAGCTTATAGAAGGACGATGAAATTATAGAAGCTTTTCTTTGCGGAATAGATCTAGTGAAGCGCAGTCAATGAGCGTTATATTAAACGCACAGACCGCAGCATCCAGATTCTGTGAATATAAAACTTTTGTATTAAGATGCAGTAAAGATGACCATTTTATACTGGACATATGTTTTTAACATAACATAGTTAGTTTTTTAAAGTTGAATTCCATGAATGGTTGACTAGCACGATTCTGTATAGATGGTTTATGAAAATTAAGACTTATTTCAATGGTTAGATGGTGAGAATCTTCAGGAGTGACCGGAGGATCGACTTTACACTAAAGCGATGTTGCTTTCATCAAAAAAAAACCAGATCGAGCCAATGGTTTTTCTTATTCAAGTGATAGTTAAATTGGAAAAGACCTTGACTTGAAAGCTCATTTAAAAAGTAATTATCAGATGAACTTTCAGACGATGGTAAATATATTGAAGGGTTTTCAGAACAGTAGTTCCAAGAAACATTGGGTAAGTTAAAGCCACCTGTTATTAAGATATAAGCATTAGGATGAAGCAATAGGAAAACTTTACCAAACCAAATGTTTGCTATACACTTCTCAGTTAGAAAAGGGAGGTGTATATGAGAACCGTACTTTGCATTCACTTAACAGAAATATTGCAATTATGCACCATTTCTTTTATTTAACTACATCAATATGAGTAAAAATAATCAGCTGTTGTTCAATTTTACTTTATAGTAATTCACAGGTTACACAACATATATCGAGTAAAATTACACAAGTTACGTATAATTTTACTTTAACATCAATAGTAAATTTAATGTTGAAATATACGATGTTGTGTAAATTCACTACAGTTATAACTGCTCACCTGTTCCCTTTAAGTATTCCAGTAAAATTCATCAAAATGTTAAAATCAATATTTAAAAAATGGAAAATCCGGGTTGAAAACGTAGAAATACTTTTCGTAGATCAATTTTAATTGTGTGATCGAAATTTTCGAGCTAGAAAAAAAAAACATAAAATATTTTTAAGGTAATAAAAATAATAAAAAAAAAAGTATTTTGAATAATCGCGTAAGGTTTTCGCGAGACACACATTTTTAAGCTGAAAATCGGGACAACCCGCGTGCAGATCGGGACCTAGCAGCCCTAGTTGTAAGACATGTGGTGTTGTAAGATACGTCAATATCTGTCATAGTGGTAAAGTTATGAATGCTCACAGCAACTGTAAAATATTTTTTCAACTATATTTCACTTACTATGTGCACTAGACCGTATCACCTTGTATGGCAGAAAAATATAGCTATTTTGACCCCACCTCAATCGTTAGATATTTGAAAGACATTTTCGAAAAATATATAATTTTTGTTTTTAAAGTGGTCCCTATGGTGCTATTTTGGTTTTTTCGTTATATCTTCGGTGTTTCTTGTTCGATCCGGAAGATTTTATATCTGTGTGTTTGTTGGTATTATCCAAATATTTTCTGATGTTTTTTTTACCTCAAATGTTTTTTTTTCAACTGATTACACAATCAATCTTCGTTCCTACCATATCATCCTGCTCCAAAAATTCCAACAAATTAAAGCTTTGAAAAAATCATTATAACCATGGGAAGAAGTGAAATCGAAAAAATGGATTTTAGGAGCACTTCCGACCTATTTTGCAAAGAATAACACTTTGGATCATAATAATTTTTTTTTTAATATTCGAAATCGGAAATTCGTATTTAAGATTTAAGATTTCGGATTTAAGGTGGCTGTAGCGGTCACTTCATATCAAAAAGTAAATCAATCTTTTTCAGTGATCAATAAAATCGAGCTTTAGCTCGCATGAAACGAGCAAAAATACTTAATTTAAACACAATGCATTTCCGTAAGCGCGACTTGGACAGAACAAAATTACCAACACAACGAAATGTGGTGGAATACGCGTTGTTTCTTCAGCATAATTAAAAAGTCAAACGCAGTGCATTCACAGAAAATATATACGACGAAGTTTCAAGATTGTGGCATGGCGCAAAAATACCAATAGTGTCGAGAACTTACAATCGAAGCCAAATTCGGCAATTTCGTGGTCCCAACCACCAACCCCACATCAACTATAGCAGCACAACTTACACTGAAATGATCGACTGGTCAAGAGTTCAGATCACTGAGCCGACATGTCTCCAGTTTTACAAGCAAGACTAACTGTCTGATCTACAGTATTCAGACGAAATCATTAAAATTCCAGGTGAGCACCACAGAAAACATAAGTTAAATAATTGAATGATGTAATGTTGACGTCATAATTTAATCCGTTTGTATTACGTTTTATTTTCGACAGATTATCGTTGCCAATTGCAAAACACGGAGCGTTTCGTTCAAATAGTACATAAGTCGTCCACAGCAGTCACTGACGAAAATCGATTGGGGCACATTTTCATGAAACTTGACAGCCACCTTGAATCCCGAAAAGATTTCGAAAATTAAAAAAAAAATTTTATTATGATCCAAAGTGTTATTCTTTGCAAAATAGGTCGGAAGTGCTTCTAAAATCCATTTTTTCGATTTCACTTCTTCCCATGGTTTTAATGATTTTTTCAAAGCTTTAATTTGTTGGACTTTTTGGAGCAGGATGATATGGTAGGAACGAAGATTGATTGTGTAATCAGTTGAAAAAAAAACATTTGAGGTAAAAAAACATCAGAAAATATTTGGATAACACCAACAAACACACAGATATAAAATCTTCCGGATCGAACAAGAAACACCGAAGATATAACGAAAAAACCAAAATAGCACCATAGGGACCACTTTAAAAACAAAAATTATATATTTTTCGAAAATGTCTTTCAAATATCTAACGATTGAGGCGGGGTCAAAAAT
Organism: Tetanocera ferruginea; assembly: GCA_958299015.1. NCBI lineage: Eukaryota > Metazoa > Arthropoda > Insecta > Diptera > Sciomyzidae > Tetanocera > Tetanocera ferruginea. The sequence continues at coordinate 68,575,305 of OY282640.1, forward strand.
AGGTTAGTTTTGGTGATACGCTCTAATGTGCACTCATGTGCCAAGTATAAGTGCAGGTAGTAAATATATATTAAAATGAAGACCACTGAAATGAATTTGCAAAAAATATTGAATGTGATGATGTGCAGAGGCGTAAGTTTGCATCCTTTCCCACCGATTGTTCACCACGCCCATGTCTGTATTAAAGCGATATTGTAGGTACAATAAATCTATAAATGAGTCTTTATTCAAGTGCTATTTAAAAATAAACAAATTGGCCATTACAGCCCTTGAAAGGACTTTTTTATTTATTTATTTATTTATTTATTTATTTATTTATTTATTTATTTATTTATTTATTTATTTATTTATTTATTTATTTATTTATTTATTTATTCCAAGCTAAGCCTTTGAGGCTTTATAGCTTTTAAAAATTAGCAATATACAAGCAATTAATTATAATATGTAACAATTTAAAATATAATACAGTAACAGAAATAATAATATTTTAAAATTGACAATGATTTAACCAAGACAAACATGGTTGTGTATGTAAAGCATCATGGTGTCGGCCTAGAACGGTGGGTGGTATCAAGACAAGCAAGGTCTGTACGCCACACTGATAAGTATAACCATATACATAATACGTATCGTTCACAGCAAGGTGGTATTTCGACAAACAAGGTCATATTTACCTCACCAATTTCCTTAGAAACAAAGAAATGGTTGCGAACGCTGGCACTGAGACAACGAGGTCTCTTTGGCCTGTCGTATATTTATATGTCATACAAATCGTTCTCACTGATTGTAGGACAAAGTCCAAAAGATACAACCAGCACAGCACAAACGAAAAAATGCGTTTACATTCACCAAGCATGATCGATTATATTAATTTAGGAGGTCCAAAACAGGTTCAGGTCAGGTCCATTCAGATTTATGTGTTGTATTATGTATATCCATAACCAGGTGAGAATTATGTATTGGAAGATCATGATCAGAATCACTGTCGGTACTGCAGATAATCTTTGACCGAGGTTCTTATCATCAATTGTGTTGTGTGTGTTATTAAATTTTTGCACACAATTGATCGAGAACTGGGCATACATGTTTTATGCCGACTCCGAACGGCTAAAGTTAAGGTTCTAAAGAAGCTTATTACATGGCAATATTTACTCCCTGCATGCCACGGTCACCACATTTACTAAATAAAAACAAGTAAAGAAAGTCTAAAGTCGGTCTACTATGGATACTTTCGCTATGGGAGGTGGGCATGTTCATGAACGGATGACCTGAAACCTGAAAGGTCAGGGCATATTAACTGTGTGCAAACGTTTGTAACGCATAGAACGAAGCGAGTCCGGTATAGAAAAGTGTATATATTCTTGATCAGGGTCACCTCGTGAGTCGAGCTATCCAAAAATTAAAACAATTAAAAACTCAATAAACTTGCTCATATTTAATGTACATAGATGAAATTGGGTATGTATGTATTTTATATCAAAACAAAGACATCTTCGAAAAATGGATGTCATCCGTATACGGCCACGCCCACCTTCCATACAACCCAAAAAATTTAAAACTCAATCCATAAGCTCATGTTTAACCTACAGAGATAAAATTAAGAACGTATGTATTTTATATCAAAATAAAGATGTCTTAGAAAAATGGGTGTCATCCGCCTACGGCCACGCCCACCTCCCATACAACCCAAAATTTAAAACTAAATAAATAAGCTCGTGTTTAAAATTCAGAGATAAAATTTGGTACGAAGGTTTTTTGTAACAAAAAGATGTTTTTGAAAAATTGACGTCATCCCACCACGGACACGCCCACCTCCCATGCAACCCAAAAATGAAATACTCCATAAATAAGCTTATGTTTGTCTTATAGAGATACAATTTGGTATGTATGTATTTTATACCAAAACTACGGTGTACTCAAAATTGGGCGTAATTCATCCACGAAAACCTCGCACACAACCTACAATAGCGAAAACACCATAAAGGCATTAACATGTGAGCTACAGTAATAAAACTAAGCATGTGAAAATTTTCCATCAAAATTGAAATGCATATGAAATATGGGCTTCATCCGTCCACGGACACGCCGATTTTCAATACTATTATTGTATTTTTAAAAAGAAGGTTTAGGTTATTTCATAGTCGGGCTAGACCGATTTAAGACTTCCTTTACTTGTTTTTTTCAATAAAAATATGCAAATAAAGGATTTAAAAATAAACTCATTGAAAAACACAATTTTTTGTCTATGAAGTTTCACAAAAACTGTATTTATTTTTAAATAATGACCCAATATTAATAATTCTTCTATTAAATAAAAACCAGAACCCGGTGTGTACTTCATCGTGTGTACTTATTTTTTAAAGAAGTTGTAGGATCTCGTCAAAGGTACGGTTAGAAATCAATAAAATAAATTCTAAAAAATAAAACTTCAAAATCAATATAATAAAGTCCAAAACTCATGACTCGATATTAACTAGTTTATAAAAATTTAATTTACAAAACATTGAAAAACTAGTTCTTTAAAATTTCGTTTTACAGCGGTGACCTTCCAGTTTTCGATTTTTTTTAACTCATACATTAAAATGACATCCAGGATTCACATTCGGCCCGTGCAGGCAGATTCTGAAACATAATAATAAAATGTATGGAACTCTGGACCGATCTACTGTGCATGGGGAAATATAGTTAAAAATAAATAAAACAGAGGACATCTGTTTGGATTCTTGTTTTCTCAAACTCAAAACTCAAACAAAAAAGTTGTTTTTACAAAATGTGTGGTTAAGAACTTTTTTTTTAAAAAATTGTGTGCTTTTTTTATTAACCATAACACTGTATTTTGCATACACATTTATTTTTATTCACTTATTAACTTCTGCCATTTTCAATGTTTCGATTATTCAATGTTTTAATTCTTAAGTTAAATGTTTACTGCTCACATTTAAATAAATTATACATACGTTTGAGTGTTGTTATTATTTTATTTCGAAAAATCATAATACCATCCAATACAAACTTAATAATTACGAAGTCAATCCCCTGACAGAAACATTATTAAGTCAGCAAAGCATGTTGTAAGCTCTGAAGACTTAACACCAACCAAAAGCAATAGTATTCCTGTTGTTCACAAATTTGAAATGCCCCTATAAACAAGTTTATCTTAGTTGAAGTCTAGCGATACCGACACGTGACACTGCATTGCATGCACACTCGTAATTTGTTTGCAAGCCACTTCAGATACAATATACACACAAGCACTGCCAACATGTAATATAAGTGCGCAAGTGTGAAAATACTACTGTGCAAAAAGGGTCGGACTTCTTTGAAACGGAGTAAAAAAAATACAGTCTATACTATGAACAATGTGCAGTGTGATGTTTTCAATATGATATACATGATGGTCTTTTTTAATTTTATGTTCATTTCTTACCTATTTAATTTAACCAAACAGACGTTATTCGTCTTCAAAATAAAGAATTGTATGTATATTAGAGCACCCATAAGCGCAAAAGTGTTAAATTTTTCGATCCCCGCGCATTTTCCGAAACAAGTTCTCTCAAAGATACTTTTTATAATATAATTGGTTTGTATCTTTTAAAATATCAGTATGAAGTGAAAGGCGATTATACAACTTTTCATTTAAAATTCATCAACAAAAATCTTTTTGTAATTATTTTTCCTTTTTACGCATCCGGTTATGGGTTTTTTAAGCTCAAACTAAAATTTTTCGAAAAAATTTAAGACAACTTTTGTTTTAAAATGCTCTCATTTATGCTTCGTCCAACGTCAATGCAATATTATATTTTTTGTGAATAGCTACTGAATTGGTCTTCAAGTAATATGAAAATTTTTATACCCCCACGCGTACTGCGTCCGTCTGTCTGTCTGTCTGTGGACACGATTACAGCCGTAATTTTGAAGCTATCGCGCTGAAATTCGATAATCAAGCTGTTTTCTTAAAAACTAAGATCAAGTTCGAGAATGGGCTAAATCGGATGAAAACCACGCCTACCTCCAATACAACCCTAATAATGAAAACTTCATAAAGAAGAAAATATTTAAGCTACAAAACTTAAATTCGGTATTTGTATAATCTATGTCAAAACTGAAGTTTGTTCGAAAAATGTAACAGTGAGATGGACAGAGATTAACAGAGCTGTGTCGTATTGTTGTTGATAATGCTTTTTCTCTGCTGAAAAAGCGTGCTCTGATTTTTACCGTTTTTTCTTTCTCTCATGGCGAAGATCGAAATTTGGCTGTTTTTTTTTTGCATAAATGTGATAAGTTTTACTGCCCACTAGGCAATTGCAGCACTGCTAGCATGCATTCGTATAAAATTTGTATGACTGCTGCTCCCATACACAAATATACATTCCCCTGTAATAAACTAATATTTGCATTTTTGAGTTTTTTCAAGGTGAATGTATTTTGTATTGATTGAAAACCAAGGCTTTCCTTATAATTGTTTTGATAAAATTCAATTTTTGTTTAATCTTTTCTATTTCTTAAAAAATAACAAAATTTCCAAATAATTTCTTTGAAGGAATAGATTTATATTTCCAATAAATTAAAAGTTATAGCCTCGAATTTATTTTATCTATCTCGGACATCTTTTATTAAAAGGTGAACATGAAACTATGTCGTTCTTTTTTGGTATTAATTAGAACTCAAAACGAATTAAACTTATGTCATTTGAAAGGTACTATTACATAGATGTGCAGAAAGTATAAAATGTTATATCTGAATAAATAAATTATTTATCTGATGGACGAGGCCTCCGACCTTCTAAGAGAGAAATAAAATTTCTGACAAAACCCGCTCTTTGATCAATATTATTAATTTGGTTGGGAGAGAGCTCTTGAGTTGGTGGAATTTGAGTTTTTCTCAAGAGTAAAAATTACCTCAACTAATTTAGTGTTATGCATTCATCAACCGTCAAATTTGTAAAAAAGGTGTTTTGAATTAAAAAATTCGACTTTCCATGTCAATACCTGGGTCGAATTTTAACAGTTTTACAATTTTTATACCCCCACGCGTACTGCGTAAGGGGTATATTAATTTTGTCACGACGTGTGTAACGCCCAAAAGGAGGCGTGATAGGTATAGAAAAGTATATATATTCTTGCTCAGCATCACCACCTGAGTTGATTTAGCCATGTCCGTCTGTCTGTCCGTCTGTGGACACGATTACAGCCGTAATTTTGAAGCTATCGTACTGAAATTCGATATTTAAGCTTTTTTCTAAAAAACTAAGATCAAGTTCGAGAATGGGCTAAATCGTATGAAAACCACGCCTACCTCCCATACAACCCCAATATTGAAAACTCCATAAAGAAGCAAATATTTAAGCTACAAAACTTAAATTCGGTAATTGTGTAATCTACAACAACACTCAGGTGTGTTTGAAAAATGGACATCATCCACCCACTAACACGCCCACCTCCCATACAACCCCAAAATTGAAAACTATATAAAGAAGCTTGTGTCAAAGCTGCATAAATAAAATTTAGTATTTTTCATTTCATATCAAAACTAAAGCGTGTTCGAAAAATCGTCTCATACACCAACGAACACGCCCACCTCCCATACAACCCCAAAATTAAAAACTATATAAATAGGCTTCTGTCAAAGCTACAAAAGTCAAATAAGATATTTATTCATTAAAAATCAAAATTAAGACGTGTTAGCAAAATGGGCGTCATCCACCCATGAACACGCCCACCTCCCATATAACCCCACAATTTAAAATTCTATAAAAAGGCTTCTATTTAAGCTACAGGAACAAAATTTGATACGTTTGTATTTTATATCAAAACTAAATTGTGGAAGAAAAGTGGGCATCATCCGCCTACGAACACACCCACCTCCCATACAACCAATAAGAGTGAAAACTGTAAATAGGCTAATATTTAAGCTACTGAACTGAAATTGGGTATTTGTGTATATTATTTCAAAACTGAGGCGTCTTAGAAAAACTAGTCAACAACTCAAGAACACGCCCACCTTCCATTCAACCCCGAATCGAAAACTTTATAAAGAGGCTTGTATATACTTTGCAGGAAAATAATTTGATATGAATATATTTTAGACGACAAGAAAATATTAAAATTTTTTTAAATCTCATACTAAAAGAGCTGCAATTTAAAATTTTGTACCATTACGAATCGGCCGTGGGGGTATTTTAACTTCGGCCAAGTCGAAGATATACCTTACTAGTTTTAATTATTTCTATAAATTTGTTAACTTTTCTATCAAATGTGATAACAATCAGTGTAAAGCTCTAATCAAAAGTATTTTTAATGAATTTTCTAAATATGGTCGTTAGTTATTAAGCATGTATTTCAGCCAATTGCCAAGAGAGAGAAAAAACTGTCTCAAATTTAATGTTCTAAGTTCATATCGCTCCGGAAGCCAATATCTCCGTCATCTTTAAATAGATTTCATGTATTCCTTTTTTTATATTTGAGTCTTATCAGTTAACTTAAAAAAATTTATAAAAATATTACCGTTAATTTTTTGTTTATATTTAAATCTTTTCGTAAAATAAAGGGTACAAATTATTTCTATAGTAAAAAAATAAAAACTCAAATTTGATTTTATTTCAAAGTTTATAGCGCATTTAAGGTGAATTTATTTTATCTTGACACTTAATTATTAAACTATCCGTGCCATCAAAAAAAATCAAGGCTACCACCTTTGAAAATTGAGGGAAACGCAAAAACACCTGTTCCCAATGGGTTTTTTCAGAAAAAACATAAAAATAAATGCCGATATAGTTCTGTTAAACATCGCTCTTGTAGCCAACATAGATTGCTGTTGTTGTAGAGATTAACAGAGCTTTGTCGTATTTTTCTGCATATAATTATAAATAGGCAAACAAAAAATTGGTCGAATTTCGACCACAGGCGATACTAGTTTATTTTATTATAAATAAGAAACTAACGAATTAAAACATAAACATATTTGAACTGTTAGCGGTTTTGTACAAATACATTACGTTAACAAAGGAATCTTTAAAAAAAATGTAATTTTAACATTGTTAAAGTATGAAAGAAATTAAATTAACACAATTCAGTAATGTAACTAATAATAATTTTTATATTTTTGCAGTGCAAGTTACAAAATTAAATAATATTACTAATTATATTTTTATATATTTTTGCAGTGCAAGTTTACAAATCTTGATTTTAAAATGTTGAATTTTTAAATGTCTTCTCTGTGAAATTTTGTATTTAAGTATTCAAGTGTGACTTCGTGGAAATGCTAAAACTGAGTGCTTTATTTCTTGGAGAAAAGTTACCAAAGTACAAAATTTCTCTGCGTGGTGCTATCAGTCAAGCCAGATGGATGACAAAAATTATAAATACTTTAAAAATTTATCTTTTTAGAAATCAATTCACTGTTTCGTGTAAGTACAGTAAAAATTTATTTTTAAATTCATGTAACATTTCAAATTTAAAATTCAAAACAAGAACCTATTTAATAATTTAACTCAAAAATTGAACTTTTAATATCATTTCAGCATAATTATTGAAAAATATTCGTAGATTTAATGTTTTTGCTGTTCGAGTCTATTTGAAGTATTGGTTTCTGTGTCCAGTTGCATCAAAAGCTCCGATGAATGACTTAAAGTTAAAAAGTCATTCTAAAAAAAGACTAAAAGACCTTGAAGATTTCAAAAAAATAGATTGCACCATTGAAGAAGTGGTTCAAAGTAAATTACGGCTGCATTAAGGTACTATTACAGTGTGTAAAAAATGAAAAATAATTTTTTGGTTTTCTTTGGAATCTAGTTCCTTAAGGTCTTTAGAATGCGTGTACGAAATTTTAGAAAAAAATATCAAATAAAAAAAAAAAATTATATCACATACATGATATTCGTATGTCGCGCATTTTTCATATATTATCGTTCATAGAAGAAAATCTAATCGCGTTTTTCTCGAAACAAGTTTTTTCGAATTGGTTTCTAAGATATCTCGAGTTCTGCTTGATCGATTTCGATGAATCTTGATTCATTGTGATCTTCATAGACCCTGTTAAGCACTCTACTTATAAAAAGCCGAGAAACTTTTATATTTTGTTTTTTATGGCCAAGAAATTCTGCAAAAAACAGGGGTTTTTTGTTTTTTTCAACGCATGCCATTTTTTGTGTTTTGTTTTTTTTTTTATTTGCGTAAGTAGAGTGCTCAACTACAACCTTTTACTGAAGCATGCACTTTGATTTTTTACTTTCAGACGCCTTGAAAATGCTGGAGACGAGAAACCAACTGACAACCTTTTTTTAAAGACGCCAACTTCAACGACCTCTAGAAAAGAAACAACAAATACAAAAACAAACAAAAACATTTTTTTTATATCTTCGACTTTAACTGTACATAATGTAAATAAATTTGAATTGAATAATTATTAATACTATGTAAAAAAAATAAATAAAAAAGGGTGTTGTTTTTAATAGCTTCACACTGTAATAGTACCTTAAAAGAAAAATGGTGTTCAATTTAAAGAGAGAAGGGCATCCTGATACACCAAAACGAACAAGTTTAGCTGTCAATGACATAGTAACAGCCAAGCTTAGTGATTTTGTTACCGAGAAAACTTTTTCTTTTTCGACACAATTTTAAATCAGGAAATTACTGGAATTAATAGAAATTTTTTTTTTTTTGGATCCAACATCATGAGGAAATAACCAGAATTATATTGCGGCTAAAAAATTGTTCAAAATTTTTTAGATGGCAACGACATTACTGAACGTTGTATCGCACTAATTACGGGATTTAATACTGTGCTAACTCACCAAAAAGCCCAAAAACAGTTCATCCTACACACGATGAAACAGCACTACAAAAATTTACCGTCTATAAATTTTTCTAAAACAACTTTATACTTAAATACAAAATTTCACAGAGAAAACATTTAAAACTTCAACACTTTTAAGTCAAGATTTGTAAACTTGCACTGCAAAAATATATAAAATTATTATTAGTTACATTACTTAATTGTGTTAATTTAATTTCTTTCATACTTTAACACTGTTAAAATTACATTTTTTTAAAGATTCCTTTGTTAACTTAATGTATTTGTACTAAACTGCTAACAGTTCAAATATGTTTATGTTTTAATTCGTTAATATTTTTTTAATAATAAAATATTTATTAAAAAAATTTGTTAAGTAATCTTTAATTTAGGTTTTTTAACTTTAACTTTATTCTTTGTTGATGAATTTTAAATGTAAAGTTTTATAATCGCCTTTCACTTCATACTGATTTTTTAAAAGATACAAAGCAATTATGTTATTAGAGTTTTTTGAGAAAATTTTTGAGTATTCTTTGAGAGAAAACTCAAAAGCGACTGGCTTTTTACCACTAGAGATGCGTGATTATTTTTTGCAGATCTTATTTTTAACACCCATTCTCTCGGAAAATGCGCGGGGAGCGAAAAAATGTAACACTTGCAAATTCCATACATTTCATGGGTGCTTTAATGTATATGTATAATAGTTTTGTCCGACAATCTATGTTAAAGGTTCTTTTAGGTACACACAATATCGTCACTAACAATCGAAATAAATTTGTTGAACTTCCTAAAATTTTGCAACTTATTCAAGCTTTTCAATGGTTTTGAAAGGTTTGGTAGTTAAATGATTTCGATAGTCACTGATAGTTTAAAATCAGATTTAAAAATTCCCTAATAGCCAAGTAATATAAAACAAAAAAATAAAGTTTCAATATTCAAAATATGAAATGAGATATTTAGGTTTTTTATCACAAAATCGATGCATTTTAGGAAAAAATTTCACGAAAAATGTTGGACTTTATTTTTAATGCAGAAAATCATATATTTCTTGCTCGGTTATTTTTTTTTGCGGATAATTAAAACATGAACATATTTAAAAGTAGCTGAATACTAAAGAGTGTCTGCCAAATTCACGGAAATTACGAATTTTTTGTGGATATTGAAGCCTTGCACAGATGAGCGGACACACGCAGAGAAAAACATAGTTGCAACAACCATGTTATAAAAGAATCATAGTGTGATTTGACTTATGATTATTATAACCATGTTCTTAAACGTATAATGATTGCCATGATCATGGTTAAATAATTTTAACAACTATATTTAGGAATTTTTTTGTATGAATCAGAATTTTATTGAACCAACCATGTTTTTCTTATTGAGACGAAACAAAAATTATTATAGTAACTATGCATAATTGGAAAGGAATTTTATAGTAGTAACCAAAATATTATTGAAATAATCATGTTTTTCTTATTGTGAAGAAAATGGAATGATTGCAACAACCAGTGTTGTCAAAAATGGGCTTTTCCTACCAAAATTGGTAGGTTTTTCTGTTGTGTAGGATGGTAGACTAGATCGGATTTTGGTAGGTTTTGCGATATTTATATTTTGTGCGAAAAGTAAAAAATATGTTGCTCACATTCTTAAGCATAACAAAAATGTTTCTTTTGCAAGAATGCATTCACATCTTATTTTTATTCCTTTCCTACATATTACCTCTTATCAACAATCTCAACAAAGAATTTCAATCTGAAAGCTCACGTCTGCCATATTCTAGTATAAGATCAAATTTTCTTTTAATTCTTTGCAACTTCATTCAACAAGAATTGTTTAACAATGATGTTGAAATTGATTTAAAAAACAAATACAATCACTCCCGTTTCTTACATATTTATCGGAACCAAGGCAGAGCTTATTATGAAAAGAAATTTGTGTGCTGATGAAATAATTGAGGTTGAAGGAGCATTCCATGAAAATCGGTAATTCAACAATACTATTTTAAAATAGTCTTAGCTGTCTTAAACCTATTTAGATGTAAAGGTTAATACTTTAGGCTCTCTTAAATGATCATAATATACTACAAGCTCTCTTAATTTTTATAGAGGTATCACTAATCCAAATGTTGTTTTACAGATTTAAAATTTTTTACAAATATACAAAATTAACAAATAATATTAAACCATTGCTTATTCATAAAATTTGGCACAACTTTGCATATTCCTCAATGTAAGACTATTCACATGTTATAGAAAATCTTTTGATATAATCCATTATAGACCAAATTTTTTATGTTTATAGTTTGATAACCCTAGTAACACAAGGGGAAGTTATAAGTTCAGAATCCAGCTTATAAAACAGCAATGTCTTTATATGAGCTCTATTAGAATAATTAAAAAGATCTAGGCTTTTATAGCGAAATATTGAATTTATAATGTCTTGCTAGAGCATATACAAAATCATTATAAAGAGAGACGTACGAAATGTCTTTAATATGCATTTTTAAAGCTCAGATTGTAGTGGTTATAAAGAGATAGCGACATGTCTCTTTAGTGTCTTTTTACTATGCATAATAAAATTATTTTAAAGATTGCGATTCGGCAAATCAACTGAAAAATATTCTTGCTTGAAACGAAAAAACATCGAACTTAATGAAATTTTATCATTTTTTTTGGAAGTTCAAGTTTAGCCGAGTGTGCTGCCGTTCGAGTCTAAGAACTCGAATGTACTGGGTTCAATTCCCAACAAGAACACCAAATATTTTTTTTTTTTTTAAATTTTTTTTTTTTAATTTTTTAATGAATGAATTTTTTTAGATTAGAAATGTGTGTGCCATAAGAAATGTATCTTTTTTCTACAAATGAAGTTTTGAGTTGAACAAAACAAATTGTTCGGTTACCGCAATTTAGAAACAACTTATGTAAATGGCAAGCGAAATTAATTTCTTGCAACTTAATAACGCGTTTTCCGCAACTGACTATTATTATGACAACTGTTCAAACGTTTCCAAAAAATGATTTTAAGCACGATAAACGAAGTTCGTTTGCAGCAAACTGGCAATAAACGTTTTTTTTTTTTTGCGTGCATGTATCCTGCGTTTTCATTCAGAGTGAACGTGTCATCAGAAGATGTGCTTAATAAGCATACGAGCAGTAAGAAAAACGAAAAGGTAAGATATATTTTATAAATATGTGCAGTAAAATTCAAGCACAATTCGAGCTATTTGGGAGAATTATGGAGTGCTATCATGGCCAGAAGTCAAAAGCGATAAAAAGGTCAATAGGTTTATTGAGAATTCTTGATACATTGTTATCCAAGGAGATAAAATAAAATATTTATGTTCAAGGAGTTTTAAATGGATTTATATATCATATATATTATATATCATCGTCATAATCTAAATCTTCACTGTCAACATAAAAATAGTGGTCAGAATAATTCATGTTGCCGGAGTTATTGTTTAGGGTCACTCCATGGTCACTTGGTTTCAGCACAAATTTGGGTGAAGCAGGCACTACATTATCGAGTGCAGCAATAATGTCAATATTGTTCAAACTATTGAGTTTTATTGACGACAATATTTGTCCTTTCAACAATTTCATCTTTTTCTCGAATGATATTCGTTGTGATTTCAAGTTTCGGTAATATATCCCACTTCTTTTAACTTTTCTCCAAGATCGAATCATATCTACAATTTCTTTAAACTTGAAAAAAAAACTTGTATGCGTCGAAATTGACTGCAAATGATTTTTTGAACGACGGCATACTTTTCTTCATTTTACTACTTTATAACGCTATATTTAAAGACTTTATCAAGACAAACCAAAGAAAAATATGATTCGTCTTCGACGTAGAGTTGTACACGTCACATATAGCCTAGTGGATAGCGTGCATGACTATGGAGCGTTAGGACGTTGGTTCGAATCCGGATATAACAGGTAAGTACAAATAAAATTTTAAAAGTATAATAATAATGGCTTTATAATAATAATCATATTTAAAATAAATTATAATTATAACATATAAAAGAAAAAAAAATACAAATTTAGTTTTTTATATTTATTTTTCGCGCAACTCTTTTTTAAGTCTTTGTAAGAAGTATTTTAAAGTCCTTTGAAATACCTCTACACAAGGCATTTGTCTTGATAACATGGAGGGGAACATGTCTTTATAACCCAAACGCCAAATTGGCCTTATAAGCCCTTATAAAGAACATATAAATACAATTCCATGTTTTTGTAATTATCTTTAAAAGGTCTGTAAAAGAACCTATAAATACTGTTTGTGCTACTAGGGAATTTTGCTATCGCGTACGTAACGCTCAATTTGATTTTGATTGTTTTAACTCATTAGTAGAATTAATTTGTTAATGAATTTTGTAGTTTTGAACAAGTTTTCCTAATTTAACTGACAATCAAAAGTGAAATTAAATCTTAGTTGCTCAGTGTTCGTGAAAATCAGCTTTGAAACTCTGTCCCGATCCGCCATTTTGAATTTTTATTTTTATTTTAAGATTCTTCATCAGCATGTGTTTAAAAACCAGTATACCAATTTTCACGCACATCAGAATATTTTGTATTAAAAATTTTTGTTGCCATATTGGCTCCGCCATTTTGAATATTCAATATTTAAAATTTTCAAAATTTTAATTGAAAATTTTAATTGAATATTCAAAATTTTACTCCAGATTTTTAATCAGTAACCCTGACAACCCATGTATATCAATTTTCATCACCGTACGATGATTCCGTATAGTTTTGGCCACAAAATGTGCTCAATGAAAACATAATGTTCTGGCATGATGTTTAGCCAATAACGGTTATTTCTTCCTTTCATGAATTTATGAAAAATGAGAGCCAAACATCATCAACTACACGCGTTAGAAATAAAATTTAGTCTGAAATAAACTTTTTTAGGCAGTCAATCCGTACGAGTCCTAGTGTCCCGCACGTAACGTTTTTATAAATATTTTTTTATAAATAACTGTCACTAAAATTGTAAATTAAGTTACATATATATTTTCTTCAATTCTGATTGCAGACGGTAAAAATACGTGTGGTTGAAATAAAACGCCATGTTTGCTGAAATTTCTATTCAAAGTTAAAAAACATAAATCGATGTATTTTGCATGTCCCGCACGTAACACTTTATGTTGACATATCTTTCATTAAATTCTTACCATCTTCCCAAAAAAATTTACATAATTGTTTAAATAAACATTGCTTTAATATAAAATAGACATATTTTCTTAATTCCAATCAAAGGTATACTAGCAGCACCTTTTTAAACATAAAAAATATCGTAGAAATGTCCCACACATAACATTGAAATTCCCCTGAATCAAATAATAGTTGTAGATAGAAATCAAAAGCACTTTTCCTTTTAATTTAATTTTGAGAGAAATTTAAAGAGATTTGATTTTAGCCGCGAGGACATTAAGCTGCTGCAAATCAGTACACCTGCAAAGGTCCTATCAGCAGAAGAGTTACCGATACTTTCTCTCGTTAAGAAAGACCTGAAATCATTTTGATCAAAGGTCAGTTCTATTAAAAATGGTCTTAATCAAAATTGTTTATCCGAGCTGTGCAATTTCATTTTCAATATTATGAACAAAAATTTTACACACGTCGTAGGTAACACTGGCTTACAGCCAATTTGAATTAAGAACGCCACTATGCTTTTCTCATGTAAAATTGGTCGCTAATTCCGAAAAAAATTCTTTTTTTTCTGTAACTCCGTTTTCGAGGTATTGCCCACTGTAGGGTTTTCAACGAAAAAAAAAGTTGGTTTCACTTAATTGCATATACCTCCAGAACCAACAACAGTAATCAAACAAATAATATATCAAATAAAATCTAATAAAATTTCCTACAAATAATGCCCACATCATTTTTATGGTCGAGCTCTTAGTTTTGGTGGAATAAATTCAATTTTCAGGGATTTTTCTTGTTTTTCAGAAAAATTTAAAAAAAAAAAAATAGTTGCAAATTTTGGTAAGAAATCAAAATATTTAGATACTTTTGATATTTTTTACTAAAAGCGTGTATTTTTCCGAAAAAATAAGCTATTGTTGAAGAAAATCTATTAAGAAATGAAAAAGTTGTGTTTAATGGACCCAAATTGTGTGATTATCTACTTATGCATTTCGACTTAGTTTATTATCATACTAGCGGATGTTACCCGGTGTTACTCGGTGTTGTGCAACAAGCACAGAAAAAGGGACGATTTTTAAAACTGCTCTCGTTTTAAGATTTTTTAAATCATTAATTAATTTTTAAATTTTTTAAATTATCGTTTTTTGGGGTGTTGCCTATTCCCTCCGTCGAAAGTTTTTAGTCTAAGTTCCGTAAATAGTACCTGCCGGACATGATTACAAAAAAATTACATCTTCAACCTCTCGATCTGACTTCTGGTTTCTGAGCAAAATGGTCATCCAGTTTGAAAAAAGCCATTTCAAGAAAAATGTGTTTAAAGTTTTTTCCAATTTTAAAAAATTATTTTCGCATCGATTCGATTTTTGGATTTTTTTCGCTCAACTTCGATTTTGGTCGATACTGTTCGGTTAATTTTTGTTCATCTTTATATAGCTTATGCTCGTATTCGTCAAAGTTCTTTTTATTAGTTAGTCTTTGTTTCTTGACTTCGTTTGCCTTCGGCTCATTCCATGATTTTTGTCGAAAGAACTTTTAGGATCTATTTCAATAACAGATACAAATGTTTACTAAGTTTTATCAAAACCGGTTCATCTGTTTTGACGTGAATGAGCCATACATAGTTAATTAAATTAAGCGCCCTCTCAAGGAAGTTTTCTGAAATTTAAATAGCCTCAATTTTGTTGCAGGGTGAGGTTATTTCACGCACCAAATTTTAGTAAAATCGGTCAAGTCATTTAGGTCATTGAGGAATCATTGATGAGTCTTTTCTATGCACTAACTAAAGCACCCTCTTGCGGAAGTCTTTGGAATTTATTATATATTTAGTTTTTCTTGGGTGCAGTTGAACGTTCATGCCAAATTTTATTTAAATCGGTCCAGGCGTTTAGGTGTTATTGAGTCTTTAAAACGAACTAATTAAAGCAAAGCCTTTGTCTTTAAAGCAAACTAATTAAAGCAAAGTCTTTGGAATTTTGTATAGCCTATGTTATCTTGGACGCAGTCGAACCTTCATACCAAATTTCATTTCATAAATCGGTCCAGGCGTTTAGGAGTTATTGAGTCTTAAAAATGCACTACTTAAAGCGCCCTCTTGCGGAAGTGTTTGGAATTTTTTATATTTTATGTTTTTTCTTGGGTGCAGTTGAACGTTCATACCAAATTTACTTGAAATCGGCCCAGGCGTTTAGGTGTTATTGAGTCTCAAAAACGCACTACTTAAAGCAAAGCCCCTCTTACGGAAGTCTATGGAATTTTGCATAGCCTTTGTTATCTTGAATGCAGTCGAACCTTCATACCAAAGTTCATTGAAATCGGTCCAGGTGTTAAGGAGTTATTATGGAGCGCCACTCCCACATAATTCCGCCCACTTTTTAACTATGCTTTATCTTGGGTGCAGTTGAACCTTCATACCAAATTTCATGGAAATCGGTCCAGGCGTTTAGGAGTTATTGAGTCTTTAAAACGCACTACTTAAAGCAAAGCGCCCTCTTACGGAAGTCTTTGGAATTTTTATACCCCCACGCGTACTGCGTAAGGATTATAATAATTTTGTCACGACATGTGTAACACCCAAAAGGAGTTGTGGTAGGTATAGAAAAGTATATATATTCTTTATCAGCATCACCACCTGAGTTGATTTGTCCGTCTGTCCGTCTGTCCGTATCTCTGTCGACACGATTACAGCCGTAATTTTCAAGCTATCGTAATGAAATTCGATATTTAAATTTTTTTTAAAAAAACTAAGATCAAGTTCGAGAATGGGCTTAATCGGATGAAAACCAAGGTACAAAACGGAAACTCGGTATTCGTGTATTCTATGTCAAAACTGAGGTGTGTTAGAAAAATGGACGACATACATAAAATAACACGCCCACCTCCCATACAACCCCAAAATTGAAAACTTTATAAAAAGGCTTATATTTAAGCTGCAGGAAAACAATTTGATATGTACCTATGTATTTTAGGCATCTAAAAATAATAAAATCTCTCAAAATCTCATACAAAAAGCTCTTCAATTTAAGATTCTTTTACCCTTAAGAATCGGCCGTGGGGGTATTTTTACTTCGGCCAAGTCGAAGATATACCTTACACGGTTAAAAATTTTGGACTAGTTTTTAATCCAAGCTTTGGTTTGAAGGTATTTTTAATCCAAAAAGTACTATTTTGTATTCCATATTTTAGTTTAATTTGTATTTAATCCAAAAAAGTTTAAGTTAAAGACTATTTTTGGACTACAAATTTACATTCAGGTAGTATTTTCAGGAAAAATTATTTATGTTACCTAAGATATAAAACTACTACTACTACAAAATTCACGCTAAATATAATTGATAATGTTGTTAAAGCATCAGAACTTTATTTTTAATTAAATGAAACAAATTCATTGTTAAAATCTGAACCAAAATATTATTATATTCATTATTACATTAAGCAGTGTTTTATAATACATAATAGAGGTATTCATGCAAAGCGGTAAGCTTGTATTTTGGGCAATTAGTTATTTTTATCAGGCAGATTGTGTGAACGTCGCCTAAAGTCGATAGTGCATTTGGTGAGATAACTTGTTAACTTGTTTACAGTCAACTTTCAGCATGCATATAAACAGCTGATTGCTGGTTTGTGATATATCTGGTTTGTGCAAACGGTTCTCCATACATTTCATTTATAAGGCTGATAAATTTATATCATTTTTAAGGGAATTGCCCATTTGCATGAATACCTTTAATGTATATATAGTGAAGTTTTTGGCAATATAAAACTATGTTCACACTAGCTATGTTGTTTCAGCTGAAAAGCATCTTTTCAGAAACAGGTCTTCACACTGGGAAAGATGCTTTTCATTTGACATATAGTCATATGTTTCTTATTACTGCGTTCTCTTGCGATTGTTGCATGTAGCTGAATTTCTGGCCACTTCCGCATATATATGCGTATTCTTCAAAAAAACTCGATAGTTTTCTCCTCCTACAGCACTAAATATATTGCCTCAGGCAGCTCACTTCACTTTACACACACTTTGCATTTTTCTTGTCAATTTCAACAAGACGATTAAATCCAATATGTGAATCAATATGTAAATGAAAACAGACAAACGAAACGTTTGTGGATTAAAAGTAATCCTTTTCGGATTACAATATTTTAAACTTTTTTTGGACTAAAATCTAATCCTGTTTGGATTATAATATTTTATATTTTCTGTGGATAAAAAATTATTTCTTTTTGGATTAAAAAATTTAAAACTTTTTGCGGATTTAAAATAAATCCTTTTTGGATTGGAAAATTAAAACTTTTCATTGGATTAAAAAGTAATCTTTTTTTGGTCGTGTCCTATATGTAATCCAAAAAAGATTAAAATTTAGCCCAAGATTTTTAACCGTGTACTAGTTTTTATTTTATGTTTTATCTTGAATGGAGTTGAACGTTCATACCAATTTTTATTAAAATCGGTACAGGTGTTTAGGAGTTATTAAGTCTTTAAAACACACTACTTAAACCGCCCTCTTGCGGATGTTTTTGGAATTTTTTATAGCCTATGTTTTATTTTGGGAACAGTTGAACCTTCATACCAAATTTAATTGAAATCGGTCCAGGGGCTTAGAAGTTATTCTAGAGTGCCACGCCCACATTCTTACGCCTTCATTTTTACACCCCTTTGTTCTTTCTCTCTATGAAACGTACTCAGTGTCCCAATTTCAGCTCAATCGGATAAATCGGATGCGCAAGCCTAAACGGAACAGGCAGACAGATAGACAGACAAACATTTGATTTTATATGTTAGAAAGAGAAAAGAAATAAATGAGAACTAAAGGTTGTTGTAATAAAATCCTTTATTCTTAATTTAAATTGTTATGTTAATAATTTACATTATTTTAAAATTATTTAAATTGTATATAATTATTCATTCATTTATAATTCATTCTGAAATTCAATATGGTTAAGATTCTTGTTTTGTTGTTTATTCAATTCGGGACCGGTTTCTCTGATGAGAAACCAACAATAGTCGCCCATTTTTTTTTAAGTCCCAATTTTTTAGTCAAATTCTTGGTACCGATTCTCAATTGCCTTCATCTTTTGGATAATTTTTCCTCATGTTCGTCACTCTCGTCACCGAGATTCTTCGGAAAAAAATTCAAATGGGAGTGGAGGAAGTGAATTTTCAGAGACATATTTACGCCCATTTTTTTTATAGTTCCTGAGCAACTCGTTGACTATCTTCTCGTAAGATTCACTTTTATTGTTCCCGAGGAAGCTAGAAACAGTCGCCCTAAAAGAATCCCACGCCACTGCCTCAACTGGTGACGATAGTTCAGCGAATTGAAGATCGTTTAACACCTTTTTTATTTGTGGTCCAACGAAGACACCTTCTTTTACCTTGGCAACAGAAAGATTTGGAAAAATTATTTTCAAATATGCGAATGCTTGAATGGGAGACGAAAGGGGGCGATCTTCACATGGCAACGTGTCTGACTGCCTCAACTTGGCGAGGCCAGCATTATCCATGTCGAAATCGTCTCAAGTCGACTCAAAACCTCCGCGTGGTGTCTCCTGGAAACGTCAAAAACTATCGCCCGATAAACTTTGGCGGCCAATTTGAGCGGCGATGTCTCCTCTAGACTATAAACTTGAGGGGTCTCTACAAGACCTTAAAAATGGAATGTGCGTAGGGTTTGGGTCCCAACCACATTATAACTTCCCAATGAAAACAAAATCAGCCTCTGATATGAACCCCCACTACGATGACGACCACCGCAAACGAAAAACGGACAATGATTTACGGATATGCACCTGGAATGTCCGGACCTCGCAAAAATAAAGGCTGACATCACCGGCATCCAGGAGATGCGATGGAAAGGACAAGGCTGCTCTAAGAGAGCAGACTGCGATATCTACTACAGCTGCCATGCGGAGAAGCGCGAATTTGGATGCGGATTCGTCGTAAGTCGGAAACTACGCCATTTTGTTTCCCAGTTACCACCTGTGAACGAAAGGCTGGCGACAATCCGCATCAAGGCGAAATTATTCCACATCAGCCTTATTTGCGGACATGCCCCGACGGAGGAAAAGGACGATGCTGTCAAGGACACCTTCTACGCGAGCCTAGAGGACGTGTATGATCGCTGCCCGGCCCACTACGTAAAAATAGTTCTCGGCGATTTTAACGCGAAAGTAAAAAGAAGGCATATTTGGCTCCACTGTCGGTCAGTTCAGTCTCCACGAGACCACTTCGAATAACGGTCTAAGACTGATCGACTTCACCGCGGCGCGAAACATGGTAGTTAGTAGCACCAGATTCCAACAATTCGGTATCCAAAAGGCAACCTGGCTGTCCCCGAATCAAAAAACGCGAAACCAAATTGATCATGTCGTGATCGACGGAAGGCACGCTTCAAGTGTACTGGATGTGTGCACATTTTGGGGGGTCAATATTGACTCCGACCATTATCTTGTTGCAGCCAAGATCCGCATGCGATTGTGCAATGCGAAGAATGTACGCACAGGTGTGCAACGAAAGCTTGATGTCGATAAGCTGCTATCACAACGGACCGCCGAGGCCTACTCCGCTCAACTCTCGGTTAAGCTCAACCAACCTTACTCTTGCCTCGACGACGCTGGCAGACTTTGGGCGCATATATCCCACTCCATGCGCACTGCTGCTGAAGAAGTCATTGGTTTTCGGCGCCTGCAACCTCGCAACCAATGATATGCGACAGCAGCAAAATACGCCTCATATAAAAAGACGCTGCAGTCAGCTGCAACGCGAGCCATGCACGAAAACTATCGCGATAAGAGGAAGGAAGAGAGATGCCTTTTCATACGTAAAAAATGAGAGCAGGAAAAGCGTGAGCGAGAAAAAATTGAGGTGTACCAGGGCAAGAAGGATGCTCGAAAATTCTACCAGAAGGTTAAGCGTCTAACCCAAGGTTTCAAGCCCGGAGCATCCACTTGTAGAGATGAGAATGGTGATTTGGTTACAGATACGCAGTGCGCATTGAAATTATGGAGACAGCATTTTTCCAATCTACTTGCAGGCGACGATACCAACAATTCCGCCCTTGGAGAATGCAGTCTGACACCACCAATCGATGATGATGAAGTGGAAATTCCACCACCTAGCCATGACGAGGTTAAAGTTGCTATCCAGCGACTCAAAAACAACAAAGCCGCAGGTGCTGACGGCCTGGCTGCTGAATTGTTTAAAACCGGCGGCGGTGAATTGATAAGGTGCATGCATCAACTCATCAGCAAAATATGGCTAGCGGAAAGCATGCCCGACGATTGGAATCTCAGTGTGCTTTGTCCTATACTTAAGAAAGGAGACCAGACAATCTGCGCCAACTACCGAGGTATCAGTCTTATTTCCATTACATACAAGGTTCTTTCGAGCGTATTGTGTGAAAGATTGAAGCCGCATACCAAAACACTTATTGGACCTTATCAGTGTGGCTTTCATCCTGGCAAGTCCACCATAGACCAGATTTTTACACTACGCCAAATCCTGGAGAAAACCCACGAAAACCAAATCGACACCCATCATCTCTTTGTTGATTACAAAGCTGCGTTCGATAGCCCGATTCGGGATTGCCTGTTCGCAACAATGTCTGAGTTTGGTATACCTGCAAAAGTGATAAGGCTCTGCAAGATGACGTTGAGCAATACATGCAGCTCCGTCAAGGTAGGAAATGACCTCTCTGAAACCTTTAATACCGAACGAGGTTTGAGTCAAGGCGACCCGCTATCATGCGATCTCTTCAATTTTTTCATGGAGGGGATCCTACGAAAGGCAGGTGTACATCGAAATGGTACCATTTTCTACAAAGGTGTCCAGCTCCTAGCATATGCTGATGATATCGATGTTATCGGCAGAACCAAGAGAGATGTAACTGCTGCTTTCGCCTCTATCGAAAAGGAATCAGCCAAAGTAGCTTTGACGGTGAACGAGGGCAAAACAAAGTATATGCTGTCTGCAAATAGGGAAGTGCGGCGTCTAGGCTCCCATGTTACAGTAGGCAAAATATAACTTTGAAGTTGTCAAGTAGTTTACTTACCTTGGCACCGCTGTAAACAGCAACAACAATGTCAGCCTGGAGAAAAAGCGAAGAACAATAATTGCTAATAGGTGCTACCACGGGCTAAGTAAGCAATTAGGTTCCAGAGCCGTCTCTCGATCGACAAAACTAACACTCTAAAAGACGCTCATCATACCTGTGCTTCTCTATGGCGCTGAGGCATGGGTGGTATCGCAAGCACATGCAGCCGCTCTTGGGATGTTCGAGAGGAAAGTTCTTCGCAAAATCTTTGGTCCTGTTTGAGTTGGCGACGACTATCGCATTCGAATGAAGCACGAACTGTACGAGCTCTACGACGACATTGACTTAGTCCAGCGTATAACAATTCAGCGACTACGTTGGCTGGGTCATGTCTTTCGTATGGATGAAGAAGCTCCAGCGAAAAAGGTGTTTGAGGCGGAAGCCGAGGGTCGACGACGAAGAGGAAGGCCATGCCTCCGATGGATTGACCAGGCCGAGGGAACCCTTATCGCGCTTGGTGAAAGAGATTGGAGACGGCGCGCGCGAAGCCGTAACCCGTCAACGGGTTGTCATGGCCACCTAAGTAAGTAAGTAAGAATGCTTCGCTTTCTTTGTCTAACAAAGTTTTTCATAAATTCAAGTTTGATGTGCAGCGTTGGGAGAATTATATTTTCGTTTTTGACGAGTGGAACTTTTTGACGTTGCTCTCTCCAACTTCCGACTTAATTCTTTCCGGCCAGTCTTTTTTTGTAATAGTGGTGTTGACGTGCTCGACTATCGACTATTTTGTGTAGCCACCTTGTAAACCTCTGTATTAAATAAGCCAGGAATGTCTTCGCAATAGTAGATATTGTCCTTCTTAGTAAAGTGTATAGCAAACGGGTTTTCTCGATTTCTGTAGTATGTCACCTTAACATCGGGTCTTAAAAAGTTGAATTGTTGCATACGAGAAGCATACAATTTCGATTTTTCCTTTGACAGTTCCAAATCTCTTATCCAATCATTCAGTTGCGCTTGCGATAAAACGTGAGTTTTGCTTTCAGTTGTAATAGTACTACCATCTGTGGTGCCTTCCGACTCCACTGAATCTACGGACTATCGATTGTTTTCACGTGTTGCATCGGGACAAGTAGGATATGGAACATCATCAGAATGAGATACTGGCAAAAAAAAACAGTCGGGACAGTGGTGAATATCACTCGTTTTTGTCTTCCAACGCCAGTCACTTTGGCCAGACAAAAATAAAAATCGTTTAGGTGGCAAAACGTGTGTCTCCAGATCATCGGAACATCAAATTTCATGTACATATCATTTTTTACCCGAGCTCCATTCAAACAATAGTGGTATTCAATGAATGCCGTATTGGTCATGTAAACAGCGTATGTCCGGTAAGTTTACGACAACGTAATTTGCAATAACAAAATTGTAAGGGATTAAACATTAGCAGTTTACACTACAAAAACGTGGTGTAAACAGAACGTTTAGTTCGTATAATGCAACTGCGGCATTTTCAGCTTGTTTTTGGCACTTCAAAAGAATATTTTAAACTTCGTTTTAACTAAAATTTGATAAACTTTTGCCATATGTAAAAAGATTCCGATAGTTTTAATTAATTTTGAGGTATAAAATAAAATTAAATAAAAACATTAAATTACAATAACCCAATTTATTTATATGACAATAAAATTTATGACAATAAAATAATTTCGGTGTTTTCGTGCCATTAAACACAACTTTTTCATTTCTCAATAGATTTTCTTCTACAATAGCTTAGTTTTTTCCGAAAAATACAGGCTTTAAGTAAAAAATTTCAAAAGTAACTAAATTAATTTTTATGCTAGAGTTGCCAACTTTTTGAAAAAACATTAATTTGGTTATATCTCAAAAAGCGAATTTTTGTTTAATTTCAAAAACAAAATTAATTTTTCACCAACAACGAACTACAATGGGCAAATGACACGTTTTTTTACGCAATCTCTTTTTTCTGACACACATTTCACTTTATCGTTCATAACTTCTATACCGTTTGATATATTTATACAAAATCTTGAACAGAACTGTTTGCCTTTTTAGAGCCAATATTTGGCTTATATATAGTAATGACCTCTTTGGTCCTGTTCGAGTTGGCGACGACTACCGTATTCGAATGAACCGCGAACTGTACGAGCTCTACGACGACATTGACATAGTTCAACGTATAACAATTCAGCGACTACGTTGGATGGGTCATATCTTTCGTATGGATGAAGAAGCAGCGAAAAAGGTGTTTGAGGCGAAAGCCGAGGGTTGACGACGAAGAGGAAGACCATGCCTCCGATGGATTGACCAGGCCGAGGAAGCCCTTACCGCGCTTGGTGAAAGAGATTGGAGACGGCGCGCGCGAAGCAGAGACGCCTGGCGAGAGCTGATGAAGTCGGCCGTAACCCCTCAACGGATTGTCATGGCCACCTAAGTAAGTAAGTAAGTAGTAATGACCTCACACTTGACTTTGGCTCATAAAACTGAAATAAATTAAAAAACTTGAATTTTTTCGTTTAAGATAATCGGAAAAGATATCTTTTTTTTATAGTTTTAAGAAAAATTCTTTAAAGCAAACGACCCAACTAATTTGTATCCAGAACGTACCTATTTATGTGGCCAGCTTAGGCATTTGCTAAGCGATTGCTACGACCTATTATCAAAATCGTATGAGTGGATCTTGTACCAAGCAGAAATGTGTTAATAAAACTGGGGAGATAGTCTCAATGGTCTAGCTCTGTTAAATGTTCTTAGTAGTATAGAAAAGAATATTGAGGACATTTCAAGTGCAATGGCCCAAAATTAAAGAAAAATAGACATTGTTCTCATAGCATTATTAAATTAATAACAAATTTAGACAAGTCTGAAAATAAAACAAATTAAAACATAAAATAAAACCCCAAAATTTGTTCGTGGGTGCGCGCCTGGTACACATAACATGTATCGGTGATTCCATGTCAAAAGGCACATTTTTCTGACATCACTATATTTAAAACCTTTCAAATTTTTTTGGTGGATAGTTCTTCTGAAAAATAGAATAACTGCGTAACTACTTATTTTTTGCAAGTTAATTTTTTTTGCAAAGTTATACACAGTCAAAAATATTAAGAACTAAAAAAAAATAAATAAGTACATGTAATTAAAAAGCTCTATCCTATTAACTGTAAGTCGTACAATAAAAAACTCAAGTAAAGTTAAAGTATCTGAATGGATCTTTCTGGTGGTGTCACTTTTTTACAGTACACTTATGAAAAAAAGTAAATTTTTTCTTTTCCCGAAATTTACTTACTTACTTACTTAGATGGCGCTTACAACCGTTGGTTGGAGTTTTGGCCTTGTTTAAGAATTTGCGCCAGCCTCTTTTGTCGTGCGCTTGCTGGTGCGCAATTGGCAACACCAAGCGTTGTTAGGTTATTCAATGCCTTTTCAACGGAGATGCGGTCTTCCTCGTCTGCATTGGCCACCGCTGGATACCGAATCCAATAATTTGTTCGCTGGTGCTTCGCAGTTCATTCTCTTGACATGACCTAGCCGCTCTATTTTAATACGCTTGACTATATCGATGTCGGCATATAGCTCATACAGCTCGTGGTTCCATCATATTCGGTACTCGCCATTGACGCAGATTGGACCATAGATCTTGCGAAGGATTTTTCTCTCGAACGCTCTCAATTTCCTTTCATCAGAGCTGCTCAACGTCCAGGTTGATTATTGAGGCATGATTATTGACTTATAGAGCGTCAGTTTTGTTCGTCCAGAGAGAGCTCTGCTTCTCAATTGCCTACTGAGCCCAAAGTTGGCACACCTGTTGGCAAGAGTTACGCTTCGTTTAATCTCAATACTGATATCGTTGGAGGAGTTAATGTTGGATCCCAGGTTAAAAAAGTCCTTCACTACCACAAAGGAGGTGTTGTCAACAGTAACGCGGTTTCCAAGACGCTGGGACTGTTTGTTTGTTGACACGAGATGCTTTGTTTTATCTGCGTTCACTGCAAGACCCATTCGACTCGACTCTTTTTCTAGCCTGGAGAATGCTGCACTGACTTCGCGCGTATTATGGCCAATGATGTCATATCATCAGCATATGCCAGCAGCATAACACTCTTATAGAAAATTGTACCGCTGCGTCTCAGGTCAGCAGCTCGGATGACCTTCTCCATGACTATATTAAAGAAGTCGCACGATAAGGAATCACCTTGTCTGAAACCTCGCTTGGTATCGAACGGAAGGGAGAGGTCCTTCCCGATTTTCATTGCGCTGCTCAGTGTCATCCTGCAAAGACGTATTAGCTTCGCAGGAATACCAAATTCAGACATGATGGAGTATAGGTTACTCCTTATTGGACTGTCGAAGGCGGCTTTGAAATCGACAAAAAGATGGTGTGTGTCGATCTTTTTTTCGAGGGTCTTTTCCAAGATTATTCGGAGCGTGAAGATCTGGTCGACTTTCCTACCTCTCGTTTTTTCGTGTCTAAATATTGAGATTCTTGAATCTAGTGCTACTCGCGACCATGTTTCGTGTTGCGGCGAAGTCAATCAACCTCATTCCGTTATCGGATGTGTTGTCGTGCAGGCTTAACTATCCGACTGTTGAACCAAACATGTTTTGTTTGCCCACCTTGTCGTTGAAGTCACCAAACATGATTTGTATGTCATGTCGGTGACAGCGCTTGGTCTCGTCATCTTTTTCTTCTGTCGGAGCATGCGCACATATTAGGCTGAAGTTGAAAAATTTAGCCTTGAAGAATCATGGACTTAGCCATCCCAGTTGCATATCCGTAAATCATTATCAGTGTTTCGTTTGCGGTAGTCGTCATCAGATTATGAGATCATTCAAATTAGCCTCTAATGTCTATCGGGCAGTGGCGTAGCGAGCATAACTGGCGCCAGGGGAAAAACAATTTTTTGGCGCCCCCAATGAAATAATGAAAAAAAGTATGATATATTATATATATTTTTTAATATTTAGTACAAATAATTATAATACACTTATTAAATTACATTAATACACATAACACGATGCGTGAAAATCAGAAAAAGGTTCTTTACATGACAGTTCATTATATTTTGTTTCAGATTTAGGGTCTCTTAACACGAAAATCGCAAAAAAAGTTTTTATAGTTAAGCCTAGTAGGGTAAACTGGCGTACCCTTGACTTTGGTGCACTTTTGACTATGACGTTTTCGGTATGAACGAACGGTTATTTTACAATAATTTGTTTTATAAATTTTGCATCATTGTATTTCAGCAATCATCACGAAGTTTGACGATTCTTGCATTACATGAAGAAAAGTAACAGAAAAGTTCTTGTGTTTTTGCGCGCGTAACTGTTATTTTCCGGCACTGATACGTAACGACTTCTTGACCGAGTTATAAAAGTTTATCAAAGTACCTTTTACAAATGGTAAAAACTATTTATGTTTTTGAAAATATAAGTGAATTTCAATAAAACTAAATATAAACTAAAAAAATTTTAAAAAAAGAAGCCGAGAGCATTTGGGTACATTTGACATTTTTGATTGGGGTACTTTTGACAAATGTTAGTTGTACGAGTACAAAGATCGAGTAACATCGAGATGTTACCAATTCATTTAAAAGTTTTTTAATATATTTCTAAATTGTTTTAATAAAAAAGGGTGGTTTCAAACATCAGAATAGGAATATCATTAGCCGAAGAAATAAAAGGACATGAAGAGAAAATAACTTTCGTTAAGGAATGAAGAATGAAAGTCTAAGAATATTAGTAATTCTGAGCTTTGATTTTGGGTTATTCTGTAATGCTAGTCTTATTTTTTCCCAAGTACTCAGCCACTTCACTTTTAAATTATTTTTTATGTAGAGCATTAGCATCAGTGGAATTCCCAAAAGCGAATTTCCAAAAACGATAAGACGCTTGTGGTTATCGTTAACTGGCCCTTAACTAAAACAAAACAAAGTGGCCATTTCAGCCCTTGAAAGGACTTTGACCGAGCTTCTTATGATCAATTGTGTTGTGTGTGTTATTAAATGTTTGCACACAATTGACCGAGAACTGGACCTACATGTTTTATGCCGACTCCGAAAGGCTAAAGTTCATGTTCTCAAGAAGCTTTACATGGCATTATTTACTCTCTGAGGTTTTCCATTGTCTGCAGAGAGGTGGTGACCGATCAGAAAAATTTTTTATTGAAAAAACTTTTCGCCGCGGCTGGGGATCGAACCCGGGCTCCGAGCATGCTAAGCCACACACTTAACCTGCATGCCACGGTCACCAGCCCTTAACTACCTAACCTGTTAACTCGTATCCATAACATCTTTGCTAGCAATGTTTATTCCTAACTTTGACAGTTCGTTAAAGATAACTGTTGCTTGCTTAACTACTCGCTAACTCAAATAATAAAGTTTATATTTTTTTATTTCAATTAAGAAAATTTTACCATATATAATTTTGACATCAATTGTATCGAACTGATCATGTTACATTCGATATTTTAACTATATTCTACTCTTACAAACACGAACTAAAGATATATTGAATTTTTGTATGAATAAGCTGGTCTATTTTGAGAAGTAAAGCATGACTTTCTCAAATTTTTCAATTTCTTCACAACAAAAAAACTGTCAGAATTTTCACGCAACAAAAAAATGATTGTTGTGAGAGAAATTTCACGCAAACGGATAGAGTACTAGGATTTACGTGTTTTTTAAAGATTTTATAAGATTTATAAGATTTTTAAAGTTTTTCTCACTTTTTTCAAATATAGTCGCATATGTTGAAATATATCTTGTACACTTCTTGTTCAATATTAATAATCACGCTTAGCCGAATAAAATTTCTAATTTTCTTCATGTTTGATCAACAAAGTTTTTCATTTGGATGAGAAGTTTTTGCGCTATCAGAATTCATAAAAAATCGAAAACTATTCTCATTTTTAGTGGAGAATATAAACTACCGCCGAAAGAAATGCGTGCAAAAATACGGTCAGGAGATGCATTTGAGTGAAGACGCTAAAATTCGACATTGTACTGTATTTTACATATTTGAAGTGTATATTGTATTTTACAAATATTTGAAGTGCTACTCTACAGAATGGAAGTTCTGTTCCATTTAAAGCTGTTTTATAAAACTCACCCAAATTTTTACAATTCTTTTCAAGATCGTTGTTAGGATTATTCTTACTTAATAAATTTTCAACGTCCAGAAAATACCAAAATTTGGAATTAAGGTCCCTTGTCTTGTAAATTGTGAACTTATTTCCTGATGCAGACGACCAAGAACGCTTTTCATAACGCCAGATTTTTCGCTTTCTGCGGAAAGACCATATCTCGAGTCAATTTTCCGCGCATTTGTCGGCGAAATTTTATACGGATTGTTGTATCGATTCTCCATTTTTTACAAAGATTTTTAGCCTTTTCGATAACTTTTTCACATATCTCGTTACGAATTTCTGCAAGTTCAGTCGCCAATAATTTGAGATCATGGAACGCTTCTTTAAACTTAATTTTAGGACCTTGTAATCTGAGCTGCACACGATCAATTCTCTTAGAGTTCATGCCAGAAATGGACTTAAGTTATGATATTTAAATTCGGTTTAAGATAGAGATTGCAGCATTTCTGGTGTACCACTTGTGGCAGTATTTTCATCTGCTAATTTTTCTTATAGTTCTACGTTTTCTTCCAGTCCCTCGACAATAACGCTAACTGCTTGAGCTCTGGCGCTCCATTATGTTACAGATTTTTTAAAGCATTTTTAACAATTTCCATCGTAATATTGAACGTGAGAAAAAGAGACGTATGTTATCAATTCTTCGAAAACATGTTACAAAGATTGAATCTTGGTTAGCTGTCACAAGCTATCACAATGTTGCCTTGTTAGCTATCACAATTTACAAATGTTGCCTTATTTTTTTCTATTATTCTTTGTTGAACGCCAGATATGTGATTTGACATAAGGGCAGCATTATCATAGCATTGTACCCCACAGTTGGCTAACTTAATTATTGAATTAATTAAAACAAATTTTTTTGCAAAACTTTGTTTGTCTTGAGAATGATTTGGCGCCCCTCTGCGAGTGGCGCCCGGGGAATGATGACACCCCCTGCCCAACCCTCGCTACGCCACTACTATCGGGCGATAGTTTTTGACGTTTCCAGAAGATACCACACGGAGGTTTCAGTCGACTTGAGACGATTATGACATGGATAATGCTGGCCTCGTCAAATTGAGGCAGTCAGACACGTTGCCATGTGAAGATCGCCCGTCTTGTTTTCCCGAAATTTACCCTTATATTTTTTACGGTGGTTCATTACAATCGTTGGCTATCCAACATAAAATTTTGCAAAAACCTTCAGAATAAGTGCTAAAATGCGACATTATAATAAAAAAGTGAAAAAGTCATTGCGCCGACTATGAAAAATTTGATGATAAATTTCGGGATAAGAAAATACTTTTTTTTCTTAAGAGTACTGTAAAAAATGACACCACCAAAAAGTCTCATTCAAGATACTTAAACTTTGCCAGAGTTTCTTTTCTGTACGACTTAGGCAGCGTTTAGAGTGAACGCCGATTCAGACAAGCAGGCAGACAGGCAGGCTGAAATCTGTGTAAACAAATGAGATCAAATATCTATCTATCTCGCTTGTTTACACACTCTGTCTGCCTGCCTGTCCGAATCGGCGTTCACTATGAACGCTGCCTTACAGTTTATAAGATAGAGCTGTTTAAATACCTTTTTAATTTTTTTATAGCTTTTTATGTTTTTCACAGTGTCAAAAAATAATTTCGCAATATTGAAAAACATAGAACATGTTGTTTTAATGTTAACTACTAACCAACAAAGTTTCAAAAAAATCGGAAACACTAAGGTCAGATTTTGCTAAAAATTTGTTGAAATGATATGGAATCACCGATATGTAAAAAAAAAGTAGTGAATGACGACTTTGACGATTTAAAAGGTGTGAAAATTACGTTTTTTGTTTATATTTTTCATCACAAGCCTGCCTGCAAATAATATTTATGCTTTTATGAGTGTCCATTCTATATATTGTTTATTCCTTAATAACTGTTATGTCTCTGATTTTCAGGTAAGCTACATTAATAAGAGAATTGCTAAAATCGGTTGAGTAATTCTTTACTTCAACGTTATTGTAAAAACGTTGTACGATAAGCTATATCGTATATATTATAGCATAAAAGTGTGTATTTCAACAGTTGAATTCAGCCCTCATTTTTAAATCTCAACAAGAATACAAAGGGATGGAATTGTCTTAATATAAATTTGAAATAATTATATTTTGTTTGAAACAATATTTGTTTTAAAACACTTGATATCCGCAACATTTCATCTTTTATCTGCCTTATCTCACCCTCAAACCTACTTAAACGTAGCATAAGCTTTAGTCGAACTTTATGGCTTACAAATGTTATACAAATGAAAGTATTGCCAACTGAAATAGGAATAATGTTTTAAGTTTGGAAACTATCGATCTTGTGCCATGGTAAATAATCCTTAAATCCGTTTTTGTTTGATATATGACTCACCCTAATTTACATACTGATGCTCTTTCCAATGCCACATAAAGTGCAGCAAAACATCTCAATTGACGACAAAGTAAGGCCTTTGCTTGTGTTTGTGTTCGAAATATACGAAGGGGTTGGAGCATGCAACCATTATGTATCAGAGAGGGTCAAGTTTTCTTACTATTAAAGCAGCAAATTTTATGAAAAACGTTGAGGGTACTTAAAGTATTTTTAAGATTTAGCCATTATTTAAGCTTATTCGAAGATCTACAAACAGTATTTGCTTTTTGATGTAAATAAATATTTGAATAAGGTTTGACATAACAACTTAATGCAATTATTTATTATCAAGGAATAACTTCAAACAAGAATTGTGTTGGAAATATTTTCACTTGTTGTTGAAACGTTACATTTTAATTTCGTGTTTCCTACTGTTGTCTATTCTGTCACTGTGTTCTGCTCCGTAATGTCCTTTCAGGTGTTTCGCAATATTAAAAAAAAAATAATAACACTGGTTAACAATTTAAATATTTTTAAAATTTTCCAGAAATATTGGTGTCAATTTTTAATGTACTTAGATTTGGTTATTCCAAACTTCATTCCAATTTTTCTTAACAGCTCTAATTTTTTAGAGTGATTCTAAATTTTCATGTTTTTGATGATATTTTTACCTACAAAATCATAACCATTCATCACATTGTCTATACTATTATATAAAATTGAAGTGGAAATATTAAGTGCACCAATGACTCCAAAACTACTGAACCGATTTTTATGAAAAAAATGCCATAGGTGAGGTTTATTTAAGAAAATTTAACAATAAATATATTTAATTAAGTTTTTAAGTTTTTTAGGAAATTACCACCTATGCTAAGCATTGCTTGGTCGTTTGCTTTTCACGCGTTTGTGTTACGAGAGTTTCAACTACATGTTGCTATCAACCCTTCTCTTTAAAGTTTATTGATCTCGCTCTCCACACTCATTCGAAGAGTACCCAAAAGCAGTTGGCGCTCTTTAACGTGATGGGAATACAAGTTAAATAAAGCTTGCTGTGTTGTTGTTGCTGTGGAATGATGAGCTGCAAACCAATGTGTGCATATTTGTTTCGCCGCATACAATTTCTTTACACATATTTTTATTGTAGTTTTCCAAATTTTTAATTTACACTTGAGAAAGAAAGATATTTTAATATTTCAAAATGTGCATTCACAAGTGTGATAGCATATTTTGTATAGATTAAAGATAAATTAAAAGTTTGAAAAATTAAGTGTTCGTATTTCCCTTAAACTACAAATACAGCTACAAATAAATACTTCGACGTAAAACAAGTTTGACAAGCTTAACAGAAAATGCCAGAGCGATGCTCCGCGCTAGGAGAGCAAGAGCAGCGACTCAAAGAGAAAATTGTTGGTAAATTATGCATGTAATTATTTGCTTTCACGACTGCAATTGGAGTGAGGCAGTGGCGTAGCTAGGGTTGCTGGCACCCGGGACAAAACTAAATTGTTAAGTAAGCCCTTTTAGAAGGTTATACTTAACCTCATAAAAGCAATGCTTAAAAAGTACTACGAAATTAATATAATTTTTTAAATAATAATTTGCTGTTATGATTATTTTGTTAAAGTGCAAATGAGTAAACAGATATATTCAAATTCATTGTATTATTTATAAAAGTAGGTAACAATATACAAAATTAATCTCATCGATATTAATATAATTTGAAAATTTGAAAATTAATTTGGTAACTTATACAAAACTTAAAAATTTTCCGCAATCAAGGAATTTTTCAAAAATGTTTTGTTTGCGCAAAATTTTGACTAGCAATAGTGAGTAATCCCCAAAGATCTATTTTGAATAATTTTGTATAATTGAGGAAAAAATAGGACCGGGAAGTAAAACGTTAACAAATTTTCCATCAGTGACCCTGAATAACTATCAATTTAAATATTTTTTCGAGATCAATCCACGTCTTCTATATAAAAGTTAAGTGAAAATTAGAAAAAAATATTAAAATTAATTTAAAAAACTTTTTTTCTAATTTTTATAAATTTCTTTATGGTACTCTATACATTTTAGCTTCGACTTAAATAGACAAGACTGAGGTCTGTAACATTTGACTGCCTTATTCTTGACCATAAATATCGCAATATCACAGTGATACCAAATTGATATCAGAAATTTGTTTCATAGTCATTATCTACATAATTCCCAAAGCAAACTTGCCCTGGGAGAACAAGGCCAAGAGTCATGAAAATTAGAATAGTTTTTAGAATAGTTTTTTCTTAAAAAGTGTATTTTTGACAGTTTTTGTTAGTTGATTTGAACAGAATAATAATTATGTATTTTAGTAAATTAAAGGAGTTAGGAAACCATCTTAGAGTTTTAAATAGACATTTTCAAAATAAATCAAAAAAGCATCAAAACGCCAAAAAATTGTTATAAAACGCCATTTCTTTAATTTAAATAAAAAATGTTATGAATTTTAATCAATTTATTTCTTTTTTAGAAATTTTGAAGTAAGTAATAAAAAAACATCAGAACGCCATAAAATTGTTATAAAACGCCATTTATTTAATTTCAATAAAAAATGTAATGAATTTTAATCCTTTTTTAATTTTTTTAGAAATTTTGAAGTAAGTAATAAATTGAGCTTTTAAATTGTTTTATGTAACAGGACACCCAAAAACATATTAGTATTAAAAATTATGTTCTAGCAGGTTAAGAGCTGCAAATAAGGTTTGTTTGTCGATGTATAGTCTCAGAACTTAGTAATCACAAAATTATAAAGTATATTTTTTAACCTAACATTTATGACACGAGGACGTTTTTATAAAAAGCTCTGGAGAAATGTATTGCTGGAGAACATCCCAGCAAAATCTTCGCTTACATATAATCGAAAAAGTAATCCAGAAAATTTCATTCATCGCTTACCCTCTCGCTTACTGAACCCATTATTTTTATATATCCATGTCATTAGAGGTAATCGAAAGCGCTGTCACTTGAAAAGATTAAGCGCTTAAAACGGTTGGTTTATAATTGATTTCACGAAATTAATACTTGAATAGCAACTTTCAAGTTGATGTGAATGCATTACCGTGAATTTATTACGGATTAAATTTAAGTTCTTGCATTAGCATTTATGTAATGCATTTTAGAATCGATTAAAAAACAAGACCTAACGAAAAATTTTGCTGGGATATTGGATGAAATGTCTACTATACTAGCATGTTTGAGCACTTCTTAAGATGAATATTTGAAGTACAAAAGCTTTTTTAAAAACTTTATGGAATATAAAGTTAGGAATATATACATAGAAATATACTTTAATTCATCACTTTAATGATGAATAAAAGACAAATAAAAAATAAAACCATTAAAAAATTATCTTCGACTTGCCCGAAGTCAAAATACTCAGGTTGAAGCTTATTCGGATTTATTTAGCTTATATTTTTTCCAACTTTTCATATATCAAACTCAGATTACGTTTTATTTATCAAGAAAACAAGACTTATGTATGATCTTTCAATTCAACACATTAATTTTTGTATAAATTATGAAGGTTTTGATATTTTGGTGGCATCACTTTCTATGGAAGTATTCACAAAATTTTGTTGAATTTCAACTGCAGGGTATATGTTTCAAATTTAAGCATTATAGTGGTGCTCCAATTTAGCGAACACCGATTTAACGAACTCCCAATATAAGGAACACTTATTTAATGTTGTTGACTCTATATTCCGAACATTTGAAATTGTAGGTATTCTAAATATTTAACAACATTTGCTTCTCTGAGCTCGCTTCGTTTGTTTTTGAATTTGTAATAACATTAATATGTATTTACTTATCTAATTCTCAAATAGTCCCCTCGGGTTAATATACATATTGTAGGGTTTCCTTTTTAAAAAACATTATAGGAATGTATTGACATAATCTTGGATTTTTCATTTGGAGTGTGAACAGATTTTAACCAGCAGTTTTCTAAACATTTAATAATAATAATTAATAATACCTAAAACAAGTTCAAAAATTCAACATTATTGGAGTGCATAGTTAAAACAAAAAATGTAAGGATATTTGTTTCAAGTTGACAAATTTATTAGCTTTGTTATATGGTAAAAAAACTCGAAAATAGTATTACCGATTTAATGAACTTTTCGATTTACCGAACGACCTTGGACTTTATATCTTTCGTTAAACTGGAGCACCACAGTATTACAAATCTCAAATCATGAAAATTATTTCATTATGGACTTTAAAGAGATTTGCAATAAAGACACGGCTGTAATCGTGTGGACAAACTAATGAACAGATAGACAGACGAACATGGCTTAATCGACTCATGGTCGTGAAAAAAATTTCGTGACAAAATTATTGTGCCCGCTACGCTTTGCGGATGGAGTATAATAAATATTTAATACAAAACTTTGAAAAACGTAGAAGTAGATTATGGTAAACGAGTCGGTACAGCAGATAATCAGATTTTTCTTATTCCTGGTAATGCCAATGAATCAAAAAACTTTGTTAATACTGAAGTATAAATAATTAAAATGGAAATATCTTCACTTTATTATAGTTAAACTATTTAATATAATTTGCTTCCAAATACAAATAATATGCTAATATTTTAACGTTTTTTATTATTGAAATTTTTCAAATATACAAAGGTATTATTGATAAAGAGAAAATGTCCGTGGCGAAGCCTCGGACGACTGTGGCCTGCTAGTAATATTATATAACTTGTTTGAAAGCTAAATTGTCAACATTTCTAATGCAGCATCGATAATTTTTCTTTTTGTTATAGTTTTTGAGATAATGGCAACAAGCGTGAGAAAATATTTTTTTTAAAGTTCAAGATATTTTTTTAGTACATCCAAATTCTAAATAATTCGTTGGGTTCCCGAATCAATTCTCTTCACTTTCGTCATAAAAGCTTTTGCGTGTGATGAACGCACTATTTGTAAAAATTCATATTATATTATGATAAAGAGTATTTTTATGGATATGTGAACTCAGTACATATAAGAACAATTTATCAGGGATTTTCAACCTGGCATTATAACCAAACTATTGTTTAATATAAGCAATATTGCCATCAATTGTCAAAGATTTAATATTGAAATTAGTTTTTCTTGTTTCTTTCGGTGCTAGTTACTGTTTCTTTCGGTGCTAGTTAAGAAACACGCATTTTTAAATCCCTAATTTTCTGTGTCTGTTGTTATTAGTTGGTAAGTATTTTTGAATAACTCCTTTTTATTAAAAAAAAAAAATATAAATAGTAAGTACTTTCCTGTCTACTTTTACGTTAAAGATTCAAATTCATACCATGGCTACAAAGAGGAGATGTTGCATTAACGATCCTGACAGTTTTTATTTTATTTGTGGCGAACATGCTTTTAAACAGTATCGTAAATCTATCACGGACTGTGTTAGAAATGCATATTTTATCTGCTTTGGAATTAATGTGCCCAATCAAGACAAACCGTGGGTGCCAAATACTGTATGCCAAACTTGTGTAGTATCTTTACGACAATGGACAGGTGGGATAAGATCAACCCTCAAATTCAGGACACCAATGATCTGGCGGGAACCGCGTAGTCATAATGACGATTGTTATTTTTGCGCTGTAAGCATTGCCGGTATTAATTCTTCAAACCGGAAAACATGGTCATATCCGACGTTGCAACTCCGCCTGGTGGTGATGTTATAATTACTGGTATGAATTTAAATCCGATATATTCTAAGGGTGAAGAGTATTAGTGAAGATATATATATTTCCAACGATAAGGTTGTGGTGCTCTCACAAGACACACAATCACACACATATAGAAATACACTTACACTTTATACACTTGTTTTAAAATACTTATTATTAATTAAGTTAGCCAAAAATTGTAAATCAAAAATATTCAAAAATATTATATAGAAAATAAAAATTGTTCATCAACATAAGATCACGAAAATAAATTGTTCTATAATATAAAAAAAAATAATATATAAGTTAAGTTTTTTACGACTTTGAGTGTTTTTTAAAAAAAGGCCAAAGCCAACTTTATTGTTTCACTATTAATTTACCACTAAACTTATTTTAAGATAATTAAATAAATGCAAGCCAAATTTACTAACTGCTCTGCCGGACACGCGGATCATATTCCATATGAAGTTTTTATGCTTTTTCGTTGTTGTTGTTTTCGAGAACGTAACTGTGGAAACTGCAAATACTGCGTCAGCATTCTATTTTGTGGGAATGGAATTTTGGATCTAAGTTGCAATTTATTTGTTCTTAACTCTTCCCCTCCTGATTTCGACCGTCCTCGGTTGACCCATTAAAGATTTGATTAAGCTTTTCTATGGCCGATACCGAAAGTTGAGGGTGTCGTTCCTTTAGGCTTATTGTGTCTGTTGGTTGACCTTTCATACTTCTGCGTATGTGACTTACTGTCATAATTATCCCAAATAGTACGATAAGAATAGCTACTACGCACAGTGGCCGAAATGGCCATCCTAGCGGAAATTAATTAAATTATAGTATTAAGTTAATACTTTTAAAATTTTATATTTTTTAAAATTAAAGAATACATCCCTGATGCTATTGACATTTTTCGTTTTGTTGTGCTCGCTGTATTCGCACAGCTGTAATTCATCGAAGTCAACATTTGTTAGTGCAAGTTCTGCATCCACGATTCCCGCTTTTTTTTCTTGTAAATTGTTTTGATTAGCAAGTGTGACTTTTGGCGGATTAGAAATAAAATAATCAGCTAATTTTTATTATTCAAGTATGTATTTAATAAAAAAAATAAATTTTGTGATTTGTGACTACGTGTGCTATGTGAATTTCTCTGTGAAACTTAGTATATGTTCAGGGGTATGGTAATGGCCATTACTTGTGTTTCGTTAAGGTTCCTGTAAAATTTCCTCTGAGTTCCGGTCTAAATATATATTTTTCTGTTTATTCAAGTTATTGTGATTGTAAATGTCCAAAATGCAGCTGCGTATATCTGCGAATCTTAAAATAAATCTCATTTTAGGAAAAATGTTTGTTTCTAAACGGTTACTATATACAATTTGGCGCGATGAAGAAGATCCCCTCAAAAAATTTTTAGCTATGGAAACGCATGTATTTACAAACATTGTAAATGCAAATATGTTGAGCAAAGATCAGTGCATTGAAATAAAAAAAAAATTACGGAATTTTAATAGCAAGCTTGTTGCAAAGTGGCAAGATGCTAGTAGGAATCGTGCGGTATTTGAAAAACGCCAAAATGATTTTTTAGACACCGAAATTTAATTATTGAGTCCAACAAATTGTGAAAAACCTGGACGGCCAACAAAGGACTTTACTGATTCCTGTCTTAAAGGCCAAGTCAGGAAAGTTTCACCACTGGTTAAGGAAAATTCTTGCGAAAAGCTTATGCTAGCAGCTAGTGTGAGTCTTCAGAAAGCTGGTAAGAGAAATGCATCGCAAGTAGTTTCTTTGCTTCAAACTGATGTAGAATTGGCTACCAAAGTGAAAAAAATAGTTGATTCCGGTGAACATCTTCCAGTTAAATACTCACCTGATGAAGCTTTGGCCCTTTATGTAGACGGAGATTACACAAAGCATTCGTATAAGTTAATGCAGGCTGGTGCCAAATTACGCAACGCTAATATATATCCCAGTTATGATGTCTTAGTGTCAGCAAAAAAAAAGTGCTATCCAAATGGAATGAAAATAACTGATATTTCCGCTGAAGTGCCATTACAAAATCTGGTTGATCATACTGTCCAAAGAATTATTGAGTCACAGTCAAATTTTTTTCAGCACGTAAATGCGGAATGTAATGATAACATTACCGCAATATACAAATGGGGATGTGATGGTAGTAGTGGCCACTCTACTTATCGGCAAAGCTATACCAGTATTGATCAAAATATGGCCGATGAACATTTGTTTGTGGTTTGTATAGTACCATTACAAATACAGAAAGGGACAGAAATTTTATGGAAAAATTCCCGGCCATCTTCAACGCGGTTTTGTAGGCCGATAAAACTTATTTGTCATAAAGAAACATCTGATTTGGTTCGTTTAGAAATTGAAAACGTGAAAAAACAAATTTTGGAAATTATTCCAACAAATATTCAAAATTTTGAAATTCACCATCAATTCCATATGACTATGATCGATGAAAAAGTTTTTAGTGTAGTTGCGGAATCATCAAACCGAAGATGTGGAATTTGTCAAGCTTCACCAAAAATGATGAACGATCTTGATTTAATTAAAAACTTACCAGGTAACGTTGATTTGTACCAGTACGGTTTATCTACTCTTCATGCCTGGATACGTTTTTTTGAATGTATCATTCATATTGCCTATAGACTTCCTATTCAAAGATGGCAGGTTCGAAATTCTGATAGAGATGTAGTAAACGAAACAAAATCTAAAATTCAAGACGAATTATGGAAGAATATGTGCCTGTTGGTTGATATACCAATGGCTGTTTCCGGCAATACTAATAACGGGAATACTGCTAGAAGATTTTTCCAACTACCAAAAATGGCTGCAGAAATAACTGGCGTAAATGAAAGTATAATTGAAAGATTCAGCGTAATTTTACGTACTATGGCTTGCGGATACCAAATAAATACTGAACTTTTTCGAGATTATACATTAAAAACAGCACAAATTTTTGTGGAAAACTATCCATGGTTTTATATGCCTTCTTCCGTCCATAAAATCTTAATACATGGAGCCGACATAATAAATAGCGTAGCTATTCCAATTGGTATGATGTCAGAAGAAGCCTTAGAAGCTAGAAACAAAGACTTGCGCAATTTCCGGCTGCATCATACACGAAAAACATCACGGCACAATACTATGCAAGATTTAGCACATGCACTACTTTTTTCATCTGATCCGCTAATTTCATCTTTGTCCAAAAGTACTTCTAGCAGTTCAAAAAAATATATTTTGTTAGATAAAGAAGTAAGAAGTCTTCTTTTAGACTTAAATTTACAGGAAGATATGCAAATTGATTCGGATTCGGAATCAGAATAATATTTATATTGCTTCAAAGGCAAAAAATTAAATGTTAAAAAAATGTAAGAAAAAACTTTAAAATTTATTTAGAAGTAAAATTTTTAAACGCTGACACCTGTGTATCTTTCTTTTTTTTGTTATATTTTCATAACTTCACACATTTGTGTATCATATTTCCATAACCCTTCATGCCAAATATCACTTTCATATCTTTTTTAGTTTTAGAGTTATTAATATTTTTCCGCTAAACAAGCCATTTCGGCCACTGTGCTACGGTGCCAGATGTTAATGATATTTTGTTGCGTACATCTAAAGATTTGATAAACTCAGTGTTTTTCACATTCAGCTCTTTCATCATTTCTAATGAAAGTACCTCTTCTGTATCTCTTGGAAAGATTTTCGGTTGTAGTAAAGCGGGTAATGGTGCGTAGACGACGGTTTCATTTGAAGTATATGTTATGTTCCTGATATTTATGGTTTCATTGTGGTATTTTATTAAGAATGTCCCTTCTAGAATGCTTGTCTCGTTATTTATAATTATGGATCCATTAAATTGATTTAAGAAAATCAGCCCTGTTGAAATTTCTTCTATTTCTGGTATGTGTTGGTTGTTAATTAATTGGCAGGAAGACTTTTTGCTTGTGAGTAAATTTGGGATGCATGTTGAATTTCTTAGGTCTATTACATTTTTATTTAAACAAATGGATAATATATTATATGTCTTACAATTGTTTTTGATTCCATAAAACTTATTCTTGCATTGCAATATTGAATTATAATTAATTTTGTTAATTTTTGTTTTTAATTTAACTGGTTTTACAATATTCAGTATTGGTTTCTGGCAAACTTATGATATAAATAATAGTCTCATCATTCGTGGCTATTTTTATTTCTGCAAATTCTAACAATTCATCGATGTTAATGTATGGTATGTTTTCTTTATTGAAAATTTCTTTAGCAATATTTATTTCGGTATTTGATAAAATATAAGAATTAATTACGTTAGCCTTTGCCCAATGAATAGCATACTCTATATTTATTATTTCCTCTTTCATGAGGTCAAGTTTGTATTGAATTGAATCAAAGATTTATCATCACTATTCCTGTCTGATTGAATCATCTTTAAAATTGTGTTCGTTTTATTAATTATTTCATTAATTTTGTCTTTTGTCATTCTATTAATGATGAGTAGTTTATTGTTAGTGTATGTGAATTATTCTGAATATTCCTATTTGTAGTTTAGCTAACCCAGTCTCTATTGTCACCAGTTGCGAGTTTGAATAATCTAATATTTGAACGTTGGCTTTGCATAATGCAAAGAGACAAATTATTAACTGTAAAAAAAAATTAAGGAGAGAGAAAAAAAAATTATTAATTTCTTATCAAGCTTTTATGTACTATTCTGTGAGTATTGGTTACTACTGTGCTATTTCGGTTTTCCCTGACTATTTCCTTGACAAACGGCTTCGAGAGTTTTGTCCCTAATCGCCTATTTCTTTTGACAAAAATTATTTGTCCTGGTAGATATTGTTTAGGGTCTTGCTTGTTTTTGTTGTGGTATTCTAAATCTTTCAGTTGTTTTTTCTGTAGGGTCTCAATGTTTGAATTTCGAACTCTTTCATAATCGTCAGGTGTAAAACCCACATTTCTGCCAAAAAATAAATCGACAGGTTTTTTTCCTGTAACTGAGTGAACTGAATGGTTATATTCGGAAACAGCGCGTTCCAGAAGTTCTTCAAAATTCCTTTGGGTTCCATTCTCCTTGAGACATCGCATAATTTCTACCAAAGTTGAATGGTATGGTGGTGAAAGTATATCAATACCTAATTCATCTTTCATCATGAATTTCATCGAGGCTGAGTTAAGGGATGGTTCATTATCGATGATAATAGATTTTGGAACTCCAAATGCAAATATTATATCCCTAAGTGGTCGCCTTATGTCTTCTATTGATCTACTTTTAAGAATTTTTGCTATGGCATATTTCGTAAATTTGTCCAGAGCTGTCATAACAACTTTATTTTCAGTCAGGAATAAATCTATGTGAACTGTATGTCCTGGAAAGGACGGTATGGGTGTTTCTCCTAATTTAATTTGATTGGGATGTCTTTCGTACTTGTTTTCCTTACATATCTGACAAATTTTTGTTATGTTTTTAATTTTGCTTATCATCGAGGGAAAGTAGTACTTTTCGAGAATCTGAGATTTATTTTCAAGGGCGTTTCGATGAGCGCGGTTATAGATTTCGAGAATTATATTTTCTTGTACTTGTTCATTAGTTATGTCTTCAACCATTTTTTGAGTATAGCGTGCTTTGTAGTTTGAAAAATTGAGGGGGTAAATGTTTTGTTTCATTCCCATAATCCTTTCTTTTGTAAGGATACCATTTATAACTGAGGGATTCAAATATCTTTTAAAAAGTTGTACAAGTTTTTCTTCTGTATATTGTTGCTCTGTAATTATGTGTCTATGTATTCCTGGGAAAACTATTTTAAATTGATAGGTGGAGGTTTGATCTTTTACCTATGTGCTGTCGAAGTATGTCGTCCAATGTTCTCTGGAAAATTGCCGGGACATTTTTTAATCCGAACGGCAATCTGAGAAACTCATATTTTCCATTGTTCACGGAAAATGCGGTTTTTTCGATATCGCATTCCCTTAGCGGATTTTGATGGAACCCGCTTTTTAGGTCAATAATTGAAAAAAATGGTTCTTTCCGAGATTGGAAAGTACTTCTTGAATTTCCGGAATCGGGTACCTATCAGGGATAGTCACCTCATTGAGCTTACGATAGTCAATAACCATCCGGTATTTTTTCACTCCCGATGCATCCATCTTCTTCGGGACTACCCATACTGGCGAGTTGTATGGTGAGCGTGATGGTCGTATAATACCATCGGCCAAAAGTTCCTCGACCTGTCTCTCTACTTCCTCTTTGAAGGCTAAGGGGTAAGGGTAGGACCTAGAGTAAATTGGGGTATCGTTGGTTGTTCGAATTTCTCCTTTAACTATTGAAGTATATGTCAAACTCCTATTTGGGTCAGAAAACAGATGTGGACAGTTTGTAATTAAATCAATTAATTTTTTTTTTTACTTTCTGTTAAATGTGAAACGCGTAAATCAATATTATTCACATCCTGTGCAGCTTGCTGTTTTAAAGGAATCACTAAATTTTGTAGGATTGTCATGACATTCTTATCGGTATGTATTATAGCTCCTATCTGTTTAAGCGTATCGTTACCTATTATACCATGGAAGGATTGCAGTCCAGGTAAAATAAAAAATTTTAATTGTGGTGTCTGTGGTCCAAAAATGGTTGCGAATGTATGGTAATTAACTTCAATTTTTCCCGCTACTGAATTAACGAAAACTGATTCTTGGTTTTTTATAGGATTTGATATTTTTGTAGATTTAATATAGTTTTTATTCGATCCCGTGTCTATTAAAAAGGTGAGGGTGTCTCCACTTCTAGTGATATATTCAAAATAAGGAAGTGAAGACGATCTTACTCTTAAAAAATTAATATTGTCTAATTGTTTAGGAATGGAATTAAAATATTTTTCTTCCAAAATTGAACCAGCACTCTGGCTTCCTTGTAGAATATCAGAAGATGTTTGATTTGCTTCACCCATGTGTGGTAAAAATATGTCATTAGGGTCGTTGTAAG
Organism: Tetanocera ferruginea; assembly: GCA_958299015.1. Taxonomy (NCBI): domain Eukaryota; kingdom Metazoa; phylum Arthropoda; class Insecta; order Diptera; family Sciomyzidae; genus Tetanocera; species Tetanocera ferruginea. The sequence continues at coordinate 68,619,474 of OY282640.1, forward strand.
CCGGTGATTGTAAAGTTTCCTGGAAATAATTTTGCTGAAACTCAGCATAAGCATTTGCGTCATGGTCTGGATATTGATATCCAGTTTCAAAATCGTTGGGACTAGGCTGATATATGTTATAATTGTAAGTTTCGTTACTTGAATATGGATGTTGAACTTCATGACAATTCTGAAGGTCTGTGCTGACAAAGAAATTTCTTTGAACCTTGTTTGGAGGGTGTGTTTGGAAGGTCATTGGTCGTTTTTGACCATTGTTACTGTGCTGAAAATTAGGCCTATTCTGGTAATTTACGTTTCTTGTTTGTCTATCTCCATAGGCTGTGGTGGTTTGGGAGGCATTTTCGGTCTGGAATTAAATGCTTGGTTTGGTTTTGGAAATTGGAAGTTTGGCTGAAATGTATTGTTTTGTCTAAATGGGTTACCGGTTTGAATAAAAGGATTTGTTCCCTGGAGATTTTGGGTTCTCCAAGTGTTATTTAAGAATGGGTTTGTTCTATTTTGAATGAAGGGATTGGTATTTCCGGCAGATGGCCAATGAACTAATTCAGGATGAAAATTATTTCTATTTGTGGGAAAATTAAATTTTTTTGGTGGTCTAGGTGGTATCATTTTGTAATTGTTTGAACAGTTCTGTGCGTAATTCATACGGAAGGTCATGTTGTCAAGTTTTTGACATAAATTAAGAGCCTGCGGAAGGGACGTAGGTTCTCTTATGCTAAGTAAACGGGGTAAGTCTCCGTTGAGTCCCCGAATAAATGTATCCAATGCCTTATCTCTATAGCAGTTGGTCATAGCTTGCAGTGAGTCTTCACTTATGTCAAGGCAGGAAATTTTGTCTAGTATTAATGATAAGTGCTGATACACTTTTTGATAGAATTCCTGAATTGAATTATTTCGTTGCGCTAACGTGGTGAGTTGGTACTCCAAGGTACCAATATCCCTCTTATTGGAGTAGTGCATCATTAAGCACTGTTTAATTTTCACCCAATTTAGTGGAGTTTTAAAGGATTCCAACGCGGTATCCGCTGCTTCTACAATTTTATGCCTAACCGTATGGAGTATCGCATAATACTTTGGAGTTCCTTTTAGGTTATCATATACTGAAAATATGCGATCTGTGGTTCTTCTCCAGGAGTTAAATTCTCCCGGAGCCCCTGAAAATTCCCTAAGATATTTCACTATGTCTGGGATTCTATCTAGCTCATTAATATTTTCCCTAGTCAATTCTACTTGGCAGTCCATGTTATCTTCATTTAGAAAAGGATTATTTAAATTTTGTATCGTTGAGGTCACTAAGTCAGTTATTTGTTGTTGCAGTGTTTTGTCTATTTTTAATGGTTGATTTGAGTTGCTGGGTGTCGTATTATTAAAATTCAGTCTGTTTAATTGTTCTGCTAACTCGTCAGCAGTTACGTTAGTCATTTCTCACGAATACGATTTTTACTTTATTTTTTTTGTTTGTAAAAAAAACTGTCTTTATAAGTTTTCTTCATTTACTATGGTTTGAATTTGGAATTAATAATAGTGTGTTGTTTTCAGTGGAATCAGATAATATCCAAATATAAAATTTAGATATAAATAAAGTTAGTTGAGTAATTAATTCTTTCTTTCAATATTTAGGTATAATTAATTTTTCTTAAAAATTTTCTTTTTTCACTTTAGAATTTTTTTTCAATTTCTTAGTTTAAAATTATTATTCACTTTAGAACTACTATTCTTTAGTTTAAGATTATTATTAATTTTTCTTTTGATTTTTCAAACAAATTTTCTTCACTTAAGATTTTTATCAATTTTCCTTTTTTCTTAATTTTTCTTTAAAAATTCTTAACTTTCACTTTTTCACATAAAAATATATCTTAGATTTAACTTACAATAAACATTCCGACGATATCAATTAGATTTTTAATCTCGAGCTGTATCCTTTTCCTTTTGTACTGGGGAGCCGTTTGATCACTTTTTATCCTTGATGAATCCGTTGGAATTTCCTCAATCTGATACTTAAAAGATTTTTCCGTCTAAAGTAATCCAGTTGAGATGTCCCCAAAGATTTTGTTCAAAAGACTTTATTCATCTGGAACTATTCACTTTAGGGTCCCTTTTCGGTTGCCAGTTAAGTTTTTCACGACTTTGAGTGTTTTTTAAAAAAAGGCCAAAGCCAACTTTATTGTTTCACTATTAATTTACCACTAAACTTATTTTAAGATAATTAAATAAATGCAAGCCAAATTTACTAACTGCTCTGCCGGGCGCGCGGATCATATTCCATATGAAGTTTTTATGCTTTTTCGTTGTTGTTGTTTTCGAGAACGTGACTGTGGAAACTGCAGACACTGCGTCAGCATTCTATTTTGTGGGAATGGAATTTTGGATCCAAGTTGCAATTTATTTGTTCTTAACTTATAAACTACGTAATACTCTCCAACCTTCAACTGGCGATCCTGCCTAAAACGCGAAAAACATTGGTACACATTTATACACAGCGATTCAAAAAAAAAAAAAAAAAAAAAAAACGCAGCATTAACAACACAAAAACTCCCCGTCATCACGCTACTCAACAATCGCTGGACAACCGCTGCCTGATTCTGCAACGCCACAATCACCAACTCCACCAGCAGCCGATGCTATACAATGGCGACAATCTTGTTAATGGCAACAATTCCTTAACGCCAACTGCCGAAGTTTCTTAACGCCTGCCGCAATATTGGGCCAGCAGAAGGTCAACGCCACAACAGCAGTAGCAACAACAACAACAAAGTCCTATACCTGCCGGTAAGGTAACGCAAAAAAAAAAAAACAACAACAGCAAAGTCCTATACCTGCCGGTAAGGTAACGCAATAATAACAACATAAACAACAACCTCAGTCATAACAACAACGTCAACCATAACAACAACAACAAACAAAACCCTATACCTGCCGGTGAGGCAGCGCAACAACAACAGTATTGGAAGCAACAACAAAAAAAATCAACAACAATAACAACAACAAAACCATCAACAATAGCAACAAAATCAACAACAATAAAATCATCAACAAAAAGCAACAACAACTACGAGATCAACACATCCATTATTTTAAATTTTATAAAATATTATATAATTTTTTTTTCATTTGACATTTTATAAAATTTTTTTACAGGTTGCTTTTTTAATTTAGCTTATCACGAGACACAGACTTAGATTAACAACGCATGTAGTACGATAGGGACGGAGGAAACCGATCGTAATACTTTCGTAGGCACTACACAGCACTAGGAACACATTTGAGGTACACACTTAAACATTTGCATTGAGCCTACAACATACCCCCCTCACTCTTCTCACCGTGGAGAAGGAGACAACCCATTGATAACGCTTGACACAGACTCACTTCCAAACCCTTTAGATATACCTTACAGTATGGAAATACACGCGACATCTATGAAATTACCACAATTTTGGACAACTTGGCCTGAAGCATGGTTCGTCCACGCCGAAATTCAATTCCAGTCCAAATCAATAACGAGTCATCATGACAGTCCTTGATTTCATACAAAAACCTTCACAGACCAATTTGTACGAAAATTTAAAAGAAATTTTGATCGAACGTCATTCCCTAAGCGAGAATAAAAGAATTGACAAAATTCTTTCCGACTGCGAGATTGGAGACCGAAAACCATCCCAGTTTTACAGATCGCTCCTACTCCTCGCCGGTTCTTCAGTGGAACCAGATTTCCTCTTAAAGTTATGGCTTAGAAAACTACCCAAAACTTTAAACATAGCTTTGACTGGGTCAGGTCATAAAACGATCGAGGAACTGCTTGCGTTAGCTGACAATCTATGGGAAGTCATGACCGAAAACGAAGTCAGTGCTTTCGGAAAATCTCCCAACACGATTGAAATTACAAATATGGTACAAGCTTTAACAATTTCCAGTTCCAAAATTTTAGAATCTCTTAATAAATTGACGTTAGAAGTGAACACCCTTAAGTCAGAAAACCGATTTCGTTCGAACTCACGAACAAGACGCAGGTCAAACTCAAAACATAGGCCTCAAAACAATACTTCTTGGGTATGCAAATACCATTATAGATTCGGTAATCAAGCACGGAAGTGTGAACAACCATGTTCATTCGTTCGAAACAACCATTCTACACAACACAACACTATGCCAAACAATACAACAAACTAAAAGACTCTATTATCGCGACGACTGATGATAGACCCGTCACATTAACACGTCGTCTTTTTGTATTTGATCCGTCAAATAAATTAAATTTTCTTATTGACAGCGGAGCGGAAGTATCGGTACTTCCTGCCTCAAAATTCAAAATTAATAGACAGATATCTGATTTAACACTTCAAGCTGCTAATGGCACAACAATATCTACATTCGGAAAAAAAAATTATTAACTTTAGACTTAAATTTACGACGCGAATTACCATTTACATTTATTATAGCGGACATTCCTAAACCGATTATTGGTGCAGATTTTTTAACCAAATATGGACTTCTTGTTGATCTCAAATACAAACGTCTCATCGACCCATTAAGGAAATTATCTGTTAACACAATTACGGCGTACACTGAAACAACATTGCCAAAATTATTTTCACTATACAACAAGTATACACAATTACTCAAACAATTTCCTTCACTACTAACAGAATCCGACTATACTACACCGATGAAACATCAAACAGTTCATCACATCGTAACAGAAGGACAGTTACCATTCACGAAGCCACGACGTCTAGACTTGTCCAGAATGAAAATAGCTAAACAAGAATTCGATTTCTTAGTTAAATCTGGCATTTGTAGACCGTCGAAATCGATGACATCTTCTTCGCTACACCTCGTTCCTAAATGCGAACCAAACGACTGGAGACCATGCGGTGCCTACAGACGAATCAATTCAATTACAGTACCTGACCGCTACCCATTACCACATATACACGATTTTTCAAACAATTTACACAACACAAGCATTTATTCAAAACTGGACTTGGTCAGAGCATATCACCAAATACCTATGGCTCCCGAAGACATACACAAGACAGCTATCACGACACCATTTGGAATGTTCGAATTTCTCCGAATGCCTTTCGGTTTGAGAAACTCAGCACAAACATTCCAACGGTTCATACATGAAGTCCTTTACGGACTAGATTTCATTTTCGTCTACTTAGATGACATTTTGATAGCTAGCCAGACAGAAACACATGAAACATTTAACACAAGTTTTCGAACGACTCGACAAATATGGTTTGAACATTAAACCAAACAAATGCGTTTTCGGAGTTGAAAACATCAATTTTCTGAGCTACAATATTTCAAAACACGGCATAAGGCCATCGGAAGAACGAATACAATGTATAAGAGACTACCCACAACCAAATACTGTCAAACAAATGCAAAAATTTATCGGTATGACAAACTATTATCACAGGTGCATTCCTAAATTAGCACACATGCTAGGTCCAATATACGAAATGGTCACAATAGCCTCAAAAACAAAAAACAAACTTTTAACATGGACAAACACAACCTCTGATGCATTCACAGCAATTAAAGATAGTTTTGCTACGCAAACACTACTTAACTATGTTAATAGTAAAGCAGAACTATCGATTGCTGTAGATGCATCAAATACAGCAGTAGGTGGAGTATTACAACAGAAATACAACAATAAATTAGAACCACTTGCATTCTTTTCCAAAAAACTCACTTCCACAGAATCTAAATACTGCACATTCGATAGGGAACTTTTAGCTATATTCTTAACAATCAAACATTTTAGACACTACCTTGAAGGTAATATTTTTATAGTATACACAGACCATAAACCACTTACAAATGCACTCAATTCTAAAAAAGAGAGAAGCCCAAGACAAACACGACACCTAGAATACATAGCACAATTCACTAACACGATACTTCACGTCAAAGGTACAGATAACTCAGTAGCAGATGCATTATCAAGATGCGAGGTAGAGGAACTCAAAACACCCGATCTTAATCTCAAACTATTACATTGTGAACAAAACACAGATACAGAACTCTAAGACATAGTAGATCAAACGTTATACAAATTTGAGCAAATCAAAATTCCAATCTTGAACATTGAAATTTGGTGCGAACACTCCACAGAGAACACACGCCCATATATTCCACAATCCTTACGTAAGAAAATGTTTGACCAAATACACAATATTTCACACCCAGGGACAAGAGGTACCCGACGTCTTATAACTGAACGGTATTTTTGGCCAAATATGAACTTACAAATCAATAAATGGACTCAGGAATGTATTAGTTTTCAGAAAGCTAAAGTGCACCGACATACAAAGACATTACCACACAAGATACACATTTCACACGGCCGTTTCGAACACATCCACGTTGACATGGTTGGCCCAACCTTCTAACCGCGATTGACCGAAATACACGTTGGCCTGAAGCCTACCCACTCAAGAACATATAAACCACAACAATAATCGACACATTCTATAGAGAATTCGTTTCACGATTTGGCGTACCCATAGAAATAATTTCTGACCGAGGACCACAGTTCACGTCTAACACCTTTAAACAATTTGTTAAAGACATCGGCTCTCATCACATTTTTACTTCGTCGTACCATCCACAATCAAACGGGATGATTGAAAGATTTCACAGACAGTTAAAAGCGTCAATAATGGCTAGTAATAACCAAACTAATTGGTACACAGAGATTCCTCAGATCCTTTTGGGTATTAGATCCACAGTCAAAGAAGACATCAAAGCGTCCCCGGCTGAAATGGTTTTCGGTCAAAACTTAAAACTACCTAGACAACTAGTAGTTCAGAATTACCAATCTTTTAACGCATCGGAAACATTAGCGAAACTCAAACAAAACGTTCAAAATAACGATTCAAACATTTCACATCATAATACAAATACTGGTCAATACTTACCACAAGCCTTGAAGAGTTGTAAATACGTATTCGTACGAAACGACACAATACGACGTCCACTACAGAATCCATACGAAGGACCGTTCAAAGTACTCGACAGAACAGAAAAAAATTTTACAATTCTCAAAAATAATAACACAATTACAGTTCACATCGACAGAGTCAAACCAACATTCATGGACAGAGACACTACAGAGACACTATCCTCTTCACACAGACCGACAAAAAAAGTACATTTTAATCTCTTGGCCAACTCGATTAAATTCTATGGGGGGGAATAATGTGGTGCTCTTACAAGACACACAATCACACACATATAGAAATACACTTACACTTTATACACTTGTTTTAAAATACTTATTATTAATTAAGTTAGCCAAAAATTGTAAATCAAAAATATTCAAAAATATTATATAGAAAATAAAAATTGTTCATCAACATAAGATCACGAAAATAAATTGTTCTATAATATAAAAAAAAATAATATATAAACTACGTAATACTCTCCAACCTACAAGGTCATATTTATGCCGGAATAAAATTGGTCACTAAAGCAGAATATGAACCTGTGTTCGGGCATGCTTCATTCTAGTAATGTTGTATGCTGGCTGACCAAGTTTTCTAATCTGATTTAGATAAGGCGGTCAGTTTTGGAATACTGGTGGTTCTCAAGGAGGCTTGCTTATCAAGTCATGTGTGTCAAAACCATAAAAATTCATATCCAGTTTTTATTAAGTGCTCATTCCAAGGTGGAACCCCTTTTGCCGGGGGACTATCGTGGGCTGGCCCTTCAAGGAGTTTCGTGCTGGCTGTGGTAAGCTTAATGTCGCAAGCTAGACAACGAGTCGGCGTGGAGTTGTGTCTCAGTACAACCAGGCTGGTATATCCTATATGCAAGATATTTTAGGTCGGTCTCGCTTTTTACTAATGAAGGTGAATTGAATTTATCCTCAAAATAAATGTTCACATATTGGAACTACTTGAAGCAGGTTAGTAAAGATGAATGCTTGAAATACTGGGAAGGTTCGCGCCCAAGTAAAGTATAAGTATTTCGTTTTGAAAGCCAATTTCATATAAAGTATGAAAGAAAAGTCATGTCTGAAAGAAAAATAATTAATTATATATGGCGATAATGGCAATTTTGAATTCCGCATGATACGAATTGAAAAGAAAAGCATTCACTAAGAATCTTTGGCCAATGAATGCATTCAAACAGGTCTGTGTATTAATTGTTTTTCGAAAGACTATTTCTGAAGGTAGCTTAAATAAAAAATCGACCCACTAGAACGAACACTGTCGATTGTTTGAAGGGCATTGGATAAAAGAAAAAATGGTAAAAATTATCATGATAATTTTATTATTATCATGATACTAGTCCTGAAAACGCTTTATTAGAGTTTATTTTCTAGAAATTTTGACTACAAGCAAAGTTGCAAGTTGAATTGAGCCTACACGGCAGGGGTCAACTATAACAAACGAGAGGATATCCGACGTTGCTTTCTGCCCAACGACCTCTTGCGTACTCTGATGAATCACTTTTGCCATTGCCATTGACATCGTCAACTCATTTTGAGTCAGATACACTATGGAACAAATTCTGGTTAGCAAAAGTTAGGTTGATTCTGAGAGTGAGGGGTAAAAAAAGAGGCTAAATTAGAAGACCCGTATCGCGGCGTTTGTTTATGTTAGTTCGATTTTTTAATCGACCTTTAATACCCACGCGTACTGCGTAAGGGGTATATTAATTTTGTCACGACGTGTGTTTATCTACCATAAGTAGGCGTGGTAGGTAGAGAAAAGTATATATATTCTTGACCAGCATTACCACCTGAGTTGATTTAGCCATGTCCGTCTATCTGTCCGTCTGTCTGTCTGTCTATTTATTTATTTATTTATTTATTTGGATAAGCTTAATACAAGCAGTTTAAATACTTAAAACAAAAACTTAAAAACTAAAATTTATAATTAACAGGGAGTATCTTATGGTGTTTTCGTTTCTACCAAAAAATGTTGCCTTTTCATTGCCCTTGCCTTTTTTCGTGTTCGATTCTAAAATAAGTGCAAACGGGTGAGTAAATTCTGTGTTCGTTTCTTAAAATGTCACACTCACAGAGGACAAAAAAGGCGCATTTTCTGCCCTGCAAACTTTCTCAGGGTAGATGATTGCCCTGGATATCAGCTGTTTTTAAAACGATAATATTATGACATGCGTGCGTTAGACAAGGATGGTTATATTCGTTTATTTAAGTTGACATTTTTCGAGTAGGCAAAAACATGCACTTTTACAGGGTTGCGGGCAACATTGAAAACATTTTGCACTGCGACAGGGCAACATTTTTTGGTAGAAACGAAAACGCCATTAATTTACAATTGTATCATATCTTGTACTGGAAGAATACATTAGAGAGGTGGATGAAGTGGTGTTGGAGAGTTAAGGAGGATATTTTGGAGTAGTGGTCTGCTCAGATGAAAATCGAGTTCGTTGATCAAACTATTGGTTACCCGAAGCATTCTGGTGAAAGTTAAGGTGGAAGAGAGATATAGACCTAAGGTTGCGTGGGTTGGTATTACAAGATATTAATTGGAGTAATTCTGGACAGTTAATGGTTCCGCATACAAGTTGATGAATGAAGAGAACGTCAGCAACTTCCCTTCGCTTTGCAAGTGTTTGCATGTTAATCAACTTAAGACGGTTGGCATAAGGTGGTAGGTTGAAACTGTCAGAACCAGGAAGACCACGAAGAGCAAAACGAATGAATCGTCGTTGAACGGCTTCGATTCGCATTGAATGGGTGTTGTAGATGAAAGATTAAACCTGGCTGGCATATTCGAGGATGGGTCTAACAAAGGAAAGATAGAGAGAAAGAGGCCTAAAGTTAAGTTCCTTGTCACAAATAACACCTAAGTTGCGTAAAGAGTTTACAGAAGGAACTGGCTTGCCGAGAATGTAATACGTTCGCGGAGGAAGTTGGAGTCGCTTACGAGAATATGTTATAGCTTGACATTAGCTGACGTTGAGCTCCAGAAGATTTTTTTGACACCAAGTGGAAAAGCTGACCAGATCGTTTTGAAGATTGCGAGAATCGGCGTTGGTTTGTATGCGCCGATAGATTTTCATATCATCAGCATACACAGAAAGTTTAGAATCATTGACGATACCATCAACATCAGCAATAGTTAAGACGAATAGCAAAGGACCAAGGTGACTGCCTTGTGAGACACCAGACGTAGCTGTAAAAGATTTTGAATTGGAAAATCTAAAGATGATATTATAACTGCGTTCTTCGAGATAAGATTTAATCCATGTTATAAACAGATGTGGAAAACCAAAGGCTTTGAGCTCAAGAAGGATGATAGTGTGTGAGATTTTATCAAACGCTTTACTAAAGTCGGTGGAAACTGCAGCAACTTCGTAACCATTTTCCAACGAGCATAAAGTGTTTGAAACAAATTCTGTGAGGTTGGTGGTAGTCGATCTACCTTTGAGGAAGCCATGTTGACAAGGGGGAAAAATAGATTTGCAATGGAAGAAGAGAATGTCGTAGATAATACTTTCAAAAATTTTAGGAGCATATGACAGTTTTGCGATAGGTCTGTAATTAGAAATATCATTTCTAGGTCCTTTTTTATGTAAAGGTATTATGTACGAGTTCTTCGATAACTTTGGAAAAACCAGAGTTAGAAATAGAAAGTTGAAAGAGAGTCAATAGGGGATGAGCCGAAAAGTTCGCGAATTTTTTGATGACAATAGCAGGCAACCCATCGGGTCCAGGAGAATAATCATCTTTAAGATTATGTAACTTTGCTAAGATATCAGCTAATGTTACATCAACAGAAATCAGTGACGTTTGAGCACAGTTCCTTAATGAAGAAAAGTATTCAATATCTAGTGACCAATAGTGGTGACCGTGGCATGCAGGTTAAGTGTGTGGCCTGGCATGCTCGGAGCCCGGGTTCGATCCCTAGCCGCGGCGAAAAGTTTTTTTCAATAAAAAATTTTTCTGATCGGTCACCACCTCTCTGCAGACAATGGCAAACCTCAGAGAGTAAACAATGCCATGTAAAGCTTCTTGAGAACATAAACTTTAGCCGTTCGGAGTCGGCATAAAACATGTAGGTCCAGTTCTCGGTCAATTGTGTGCAAACATTTAATAACACACACAACACAATTGATCATAAGAAGCTCGGTCAAAGTCCTTTCAAGGGCTGAAATGGCCAATTTGTTTTGTTTTTTTATTCAATATCTAGTTCATCGTTATGACTTGTGAATGACTGACTGAAGAAATTTGCGAATAGGTTTGCAATTATTTCCGGGTTGTCTAAGGAGATATCTGAAAAAGTAAGGGTTGATGGGTAGTTGTCAGATTTTCTTTTGATATTAATGAACTTGTAGAAGCTTTTAGGATCCAACAACAATTTAGTTTCAATATGAGCAAGGTAAGACTCATATAGGTTTTCACAAAGTGTAGAAAAAAGATTATAGACGTGAAGATAATTTGTGAGGTCAAGAGAAGAACGAGAAAGTAAATAAGTACGCCAAAGTTTGTTCCTCTTATTACGAAGTGAACGTAGTTCTTTATTGTACCAGGGAGGAGATGACGAAAAGTTCTTTTGCTTAGTAAAGGGGACTGATTGTGTGAAGCAGTCAAAAATTTTGTCATAGAAGAGAGCAACAGTATTATCAACACTGCCATGAGCATTATCGAAATTATGTTGAAAATTGATTCTACTCAATAAAATTTCAAGTTTTACAAAATCAGTTTTACGAAAGTCGAAGCTGTACGCGTGCTCAAAGTGTGTGTTTATTATGTAATTGTTGTAAGATAGAGTAAGAGAAAGAGGTGGATGGTACTGATCGAGTGTTGAAAGTAGATGGTTACTCGCGGAGACAACACAATTATCTGAATCTGAAGAGAATACAAGATCTAGCTGCCTACCAATATTGTTAGTTACTCCACTCAACTGGTAAAGGCCGGAGTCTGAAAGACAGCTAGTGAAGAGAATTTATTTTTCAGATGTGGCATTTGTAGGAAAATAGTAGCACTCGTCATCAGACAGAATCCATTGTAGGCTAGGAAGATTAAAGTCCCCCAGAAATATAACGGTGTCAGATGGATCAATAAGATCAAACAGTGAATCGATTGCGTCTACTGCAAGTTGATAACCATTCACTGGTTGAGAAGGGCGAATATAACAGCAGATAATGAATATGTCTCATTTTGCAATACAAAGTTTGGCACAAATAAATTCAAAGTTAGCTGTATGGGAATTTTTTACAAATGTTGGATCCAAGCGATTGTGAATAGCAAGAAGGACACCACGACCTGAGGTAAGATCGATTTTATCGATTCCATCGTCTGAACACCACGAAATCAGAAGCAAAGACCTCAGTATGCTTGAAGTCCTGGGTAAGATTAGTCTCTGTAAGGGCAAAAATATCGTAGGGAAGCTTAAGAGAGTTAAGGAACACTGTAGAGATTTTGGTGCGTAGTCCTCTTACAATTTGGTAGTAAAGAGATACAACTAATGGGCTTGGAATAGGGTTTGGATTATGAGTTAGCTGGTTAGGAATAATATTGCTGTTGCTCTTTACGGGACTTTTGAAGGTAAGAGACATGTTTTAACCTTACGTGAGCACCATATGTGTCAAGATCCTCTTTAACTTGATGGATCGTCAAGCCAAGTTGCTAGTGGAAATTGGTGAATAGATTGCGCAATTCATTCACCTCGGTAGGTAAACCTTCTTGCTGTATCAAAACTTTGAGGTTTGCCTTGGTTTTGCCTTTAATACAAGTAGAGACCGGCGCCTTATGCATGTAAGCTAAATACAAACGCACATTGTTATAAACATTGTTCTTTCTAAGGCGAGAGAGAGCGTATCTGCTCTCATTGTCAGCACAAGAGTTCAATTTTTACATTTGTTTTAAAAAATCCAAAGTTTATCCATTATCCAAAAGTTTTACTTTTGGTGGTTAAAAAGGGTCGATGAAAGAAATGGAGCTGACAGGTTGGTTAGGGGCTGCATTTGTAACTGAAACAGAAGGGGGTGGATTTATAGTGTGGGAATGAAAAAAATTAGGATAGAGTGTGTGGAGTATGTTGCTCTCATTTTTATTTGGTGGTGTGTCCAAGTTAGGATTTAGATTAAAAGAGACACGTTTTGAATGAGACGTCTGAAGGGTTCGGTTAGCTCGATTCGTGTTAGAAGATTTTGTATCAATGGTATGATTAATCTGAGGAGTGAAAATTGGAAAGATATCAGTTTTAAGATTCCAATTGGGATCAGATATAGGACGAGAATTAGGTAAAAAGTCGTCGGAGGGAGTGTTGTTTGGATTAGAAAAAGTAGGGGTTTCTTTATATGAAGTTTTCTTAGGATGAGAACTAGACTTAGTATTGTACATGTTAGAATTATAAGAATTTTTGGAATTATTAGAAATACTACTATAGTTTTTATTGGAAAAAGACTGAGACCTTAATTTATCATAATTGTTCTTTGGCAGCCTCCTTGGTTTATCAACCCATATAGAAACTTCAGCTTTACCATGGCCTAAGCTAGATGTTTCAGAGAATAGCCAAATGAATTTCGAAGGCACATAAATTTTGAAGTTTCTGCTTTTTCTCCTGTGGTTTTTGAACGTTACCTGGCAATCCTCATTTGGAACCACGATGCTGTACTTTTTATTGAATATCTTGCATACCCAGGAAATACTCGTTCTTAAAGGCAGACCCTTAACAAACAACGCAGTCTTTTCAATAGCGTTCCCACTCGAAAGCTTTTTTATCCTTTTTTCCCAATCAGCTAGAGTCCATGCCGTTCCAAAATGATGAACCATTTTACGTGGTGCAGCAACTGGAGTTGTATTTTGTAGTTTCTTATGTGTTTCATAGGAAGAGGTAGGTGAAGACACGATTACAGCCGTAATTTTCAAGTTATCGTAATGAAATTCGATATTTAAGCTTCTTTTTAAAAAACAAAGATCAAGTTTGAGAATGGGCCAAATCGGATGAAAACCACATACAACCCCAATAATGAAAACTCTATAAAGAGACTAATATTTAAGTTACAAAATATTAGTCTTATCATAGTGGTATTTGTGTGTTCTATGATAAAACTAAGATGTGTTAGAAAAATGGGTGTCATCCACCCACTAACACGCCCACCTCCCATACAACCCCAAAATTGAAAATTATATAAAGAGGCTTCTGACGAAGCTACAAAAATAAAATTAGGTACATATTCATTGTATATCAAAACTAAGACGTGTAAGAAAAATGGGCGTCATCCACCCACGAACACACCCACCTCCCATACAACTTCAAAATTGAAAACTCTGTAAATAGGCTTCTCTTTAAGCTACAGACAAAAATTTGATACGTTTGTATTTTATATCAAAACTAAATCGTGGAAGATAAGTGGTTGTCATCCGCCTAAGGCCACACCCACTTCCCATACAACCCACTATAGCGAAAACTCTATTAATAGGCTAATATTTACAGCGTTAAAATTTAATTTTTTTATCCTCACGAATCGGCCGTGGGGTAGGGGAGAGTGGTTCTAGTTGTCACAAAATTTTAATGAACCGCTGTAACTCCCACAAATCAAGCAATAATGGCACTGCAAAACTTGTAAACATAAATTCAATCTTTTATTCTTCAATCCTGATGTGAATAACATATATTATTTTAAAATAAATTAAAAAATTTCCTTGATAAAAAATTTAACTCGCCTGTGACAAGTTACCCCACTCGTGGGTAAGTTGTCCCAATGCGTAGTCCCCGTTGTCACACTTCTTAATAGTCATTGCTGCCACACTCCGAAACACAATTTAATTTATCACTTTCAATGCATTGTGTGCACAACGTTTGCATTTAATACATTGACGACAATTGTTATTGGATTTGACGCTCGACAACAATCTACACATAGTGAATCCGCGTTATCTTCATTGATATTAGCTGTATTCGGCTTGCATCATGATATCTGAAGATGTCCGACCTCGGTTTGGAAGTCGTTTGCGATTTCTTAGCATATTTCCTTAATTTCCAATAAATCATAGAATACTTTCAAAATAGTTATATGAAATGATATGTGACAACAAGCCCTACAAGCGCTGTACCCCCACAACCTGTACCATTTGGAAAAAAATGTTAACAATGTTCTGTAAATTTAAATATAAAGTTTTATCTTAAAATTCATAAGTATTTGCAAAATATAATATTAATTGTATTGGAAATTTATTTAAAGTTGAATATAACACACTTCAATTTGTTTAATTACAAAATTTAAAATAATATAAAAATGCACAAATCCAACTTAGTTTCTTAAATTTCTTTTAATTTTTGCGATGCTAGACATTGCAATAGCGTATAGATGCCATTGATATTCCATTCGATAACGTGTTGAATCAAAAGATATCGGCGTTGTGACAACTAGTACTTGTGACAACGGGGACGAGTCTCCCCTATTTTAACTTCGGCCAAGTCGAAGATATATGTACCTTACTAGTTTTATATTTTCTTAAAATTTATGCTTTTCAAGGAAGTACATCTCCTTATTTTGTCACAGGACTGAACTTTAAGGCATACAAATTAAAAGTCTAGTTTTTTGTGATTTATTGTTGAAAATTTCTTTTGTTTGAAGTTTTTATGAGCGTTTTAGTAAGGCGATACGTTTAGTGAAATTTTTGATTAAATATTTTTGAAGTTAGACATGACTTTGGAGGTCCATAAAAAAAAATGGTAAGGCCTATGACCTTCAAAAAATGGACTTCTTTCATTTAACATATCCAAAATCAATAAATCATTGTTAAGAACCAAGAAAAAAAGTCGAGATGTCATCGCAATGCCTAATTTTTTCCCAACGTGCGACGTAAGTCAAACTTATCAACTTTTGAAGAGGCAAAGAAAACTAATATCAAATGTATTTAAATAGGAATTCAAGCACTAAAAGCATTAAAAATTAAAAAAGACTGTTCCTTGTCAATATCTTCGTGACAGAGTTTA
This sequence comes from Tetanocera ferruginea, assembly GCA_958299015.1. Taxonomy (NCBI): domain Eukaryota; kingdom Metazoa; phylum Arthropoda; class Insecta; order Diptera; family Sciomyzidae; genus Tetanocera; species Tetanocera ferruginea. The sequence goes on from OY282640.1 coordinate 68,635,415, forward strand.
ATCAGTTTACATTCCAACTTATCATTCAGGAGAATCAAAGGAGTACGAATTGCGTATTTTTCAGAAAGTGTGGCAACACTAACAGCAATGGTTAGAAAGATGCGTAAAAGTCTAACAATATTTGGAGATGCGTTGTAAAATTATAGGCATAAGTCTTAATTTGTAATATGCACTCTGAACTTACAATTCGCCATAATCAAACGAAAATTCCGCCTTCCTCCCACACTCAACACATCACAGCACAAAACAGCTATTTTTACCTAAGATGAAAAATGTCATGCTTTTAAACCAATTTTCTACTGGGTATTTCCACTGATAAGTTAAAGCACTCAAAAACTTCGAGTTACTCGAAAACACCAGTTATTCAATACGAGTTTCAAGTCGTAGCCGAATTACTCGAAAATTCAACTACTCGATCATGCCTAAATATTATGTATTTTTTTTATTTCTTCGGCAACTAATTTCGAGACTCGAAAAACGATTTTATATTTTGGTTGTGCCCAATACGAAACTCACAAATATAGTTATATTCACAGTGGTGGTTACAGTAAGTTAAGTTCTTTCTTTCGTTTGTACACCTTAAAATGATATTGTACACATATTTATTTTGTAAAAGGCTTAATTTAGCTTCAGTGCCGCCCCTAAAATAATGCCGCCCGGGGCGGACCGGCAACAAGCTGTTCCTTTTAGGACAACAAGCAGGTTAAGCAAAATATCCATGTTTCATGTGTTTGTGGGACAGCCACGATAAGAAGAGTCATTGGGCTTGAAAAGTGTGGCTATCGAGAAAGTCACTTGTAGTTGGTAAGCAAAATGTGTTATATCCACCTCTAGTGAATCGAGATCGTTTTATATTGCCATCGCTTCATATTAAACTTGTCATTATGAAACAATTTGTTAAGGCCCTTAACAAAGATGGTGAATGTTTTTCTTATCTATCAAACAAATTTGCGCAGCTAAGTGCAGAAAAATTTAAAGCAGGTTTTTTCGATGGAACACAGATTGGACGGTTGATCAAAGATCCAAATTTTGTCGAATCTATGAATGAGGTAAAAAACAGAACATGGAAATCATTCGTTTTGGTAATCCAAAAGTTTCTCGGCAATCATAAATCAACAAACTTTTCAAAAATTAGTACAGGACATATTAGTAAATTTAAAAGATCTTGAGTGTAATATGAGCATTAAAGTTCATTACTTACATTCCCATTTGGATCAACTTTCTTAAAATCTTGGAGATTTAAGTGAGGAGCAGGGTGAAAGATTTCACCAAGATATACGAGTTATGGAAGAAGAAAGTCATATAAAACACAATTTTATATCAATTGAAATAAAATCTATAAAATTAAGTGCTCAAATTGGCGTATCTATATTATGTTGGGTATCTTATCAAGAACCAAGACAAAGACTGGGTACAAAAAAAGTTTTGTCATAATTGCAAAAGTTGTACCATATTTACCTATTTACCATATAAAGTTTCAGTAGTTTGGAGAGAACCGATACGTTCTTTGGGATTAGATATATATTGATTGATTTTTTAATTCGTTCCTAACTCTATCATATTGTTATGGGCTATTAATGAAGGGAGTTTCATATAAAAAAACATCAAAGTAAAACATATTTGATACATATTTTAAAACATTATGGAAAAGACGGTCAAAGTTCAAAGTTCATACGGTATTGAATAGCTTATTTAATTATCTGTCAGATGACATACATATGATTGCTTTACTTACACTTAAACACCTTTTTCCCTGGAGCTTCTTCATCCATACAAAAGACATGACCAACCAACGTAGTCGTTGAATTGTTATACGCTGAACCAAGTCAATGTCGTCGCAGAGCTCGTACAGTTCGTGGTTCATTCGAATGAGATAGTCGTCGCCAACTCGAACAGGACCAACGATTTTGCGAAGAACTTTCCTCTCGAACACCCCAAGAGCGGCTGCATCTGTTTGCGCTACGACCCATTCCTCAGCGCCATAGAGGAGCACAGGTATGATGAGCGTCTTGTAGAGTGTTAGTTTTGTCGATCGAGAGAGGACTCTGGAACCTAATTGCTTACTTAGCCCGTAGTAACATCTATTAGCAATTGTTTTTCTTCGCTTTATCTCCAGGCTGACATTGTTGTTCCTGTTTACGGCGGTGCCAAGGTATGTAAACTCCTTGACAACTTCAAAGTTGTATTTGCCTGCGCCGCGCTTCCCTATGTGCAGACAGCATATACTTTGTTTTGCCCTCGTTCACCATTAAACCCACTTTGGCTGATGATTCTTTTACATGAAACAATTTAGTTTCTAGAGTAGAAAAACTGAATCAAAGTCTAAAAAATGCAAATCACCCTGTGTCTCAAAAATTCGACCAGTTAAGAAAAAACTGAGTATAGGCGTAGAATAAACGTGAAAAGTGCTTCTAGAAAAGTATTTCAGGTCTCTGGAAAAAACCTTGTAATTCTTTTAACTAAGACCGAATAATAATTTAAACATTTCATCACTAAAGTTGCTGAAGAACACTTTCCGATATTTGATTGCAAGTTACAACGAAATCGACCCTTAAAAGTTTTGCTTTAAAATTTAGACGTGATGAAAAATCTGATCACGATCTTGTTTATCATCCTTGAAGTATGTAAGATTGATTTTCAAACCTCTTGAGCTTTTTTAGCCGTTGTACCGAGTTACTACAAGGAACACTGTTCTGTTATTATGAACAATTTGAGAATACATTTTTATTTCGAAAAAAAAAGTATACGGAGAGAAATTTGAGCTGAAAACAATCCCAAACCAATTAATTTTGGGAGTGATTCTGAGCTTAGTCATAATGTTCTTGATAGCAAGCCCTAATGTGATTGTTTATCAAAAAATTAACACTCTCATTCGTGCATAATGTACGTGATGTTTGGATCATTTATCAAAATATATGCTTACTTGTGCCTAATTTATTTAATTTATCAAGATATATGCTCACTTGTGCCCAATTTATGTCATTTTAGTATTGTTTATAAAAACAAAAAACATTCTCATTTGTGTTCAATGCATGCTAATTATGGATTGATAAAAAAATGAATATTCTCAATCTTAGGAATTTCGTAATTTTTTCTCAAAATATGTCAAATTTTAAAATAAATAAAAAAAATTAAAAAATATGTATTAAAACGCTTTATATATTAAAATTATGCCCTTTTTCAAAATATACAAGTGGCTTAAGCAATAAAGAAAAAAAAAATTATAAAAATGACATTGAGCAAAATATAAATTATATTTTCATTGTTCAAATTAGATGTGTTTGGGACAGAAAAATATAATTTATTAATTTATTCTCTGCACTTTTATATTAACAAGAACAACAACCAATTCAGAATTACATCGTTCGGTTGCTCATATTTTTGATGTGCATAAACAACCACAAAATAAATTGTTTACAAACAAGCCCAAGATTATACGTATATAGCACACATTGACATGTTTATAAAAAACATTTTCAAGACCAATTTCTGGCATGAACTGCGAACAAGAATGAAATGTTTTGTGATGGTTTTGAGCTGATTTCAGTTACGAACGCTTTGAGCTTGATTATAGCCAATTTTTTTTCTCCGTGTAGGGATTCCGAAAATCCTTTACCCATTCCTTTTATTTCTGTGTTTTCCTCAATGCAACACAATCGGACATTACCCGGGTAATTTGATAAACAATACCCGGGTAGTTTCTAACTTTCGAGCTAATCGGGTAGTAAAGATTTTTTAAAATTCTAATTAGGAAAGCAAGTTTCCTAAGCCGCATTAATGTTGCAATGCATGATCTTTATTAACAAAACAAACACAACAGCAAATGAAACAACAAAAACAACCGATGCAATTGCAACATTTCAATCGCACTCATAAGAAACATAAATAAATTTAAAAATATAAAAGCTCAAAATACTCGAAACTACCTGTGTCGCTGGAAATACCCGGGTACTCGAAATACTCGAAAATCGAGAGCCCTATTATATATTATAATGTCGAAAAGTAATGCCTAAAAGCGACTTGGTTAAGCAGATTACATTAAATTTAGATTCACATGTGTTGAAAAAGATGGCTTGTCTTTACCACAATGCGTAATTTGCAATTTAATGCTAAGTAATGGTGCTATGCAACCAAATCGATTGGAGCGCCACTTCCAGATAAGGCACTCTGAGACTGGATTCCACCGGATGACGATCGGAGAAAGCTTAATTAAGCCAAGCCTGCATGCTATGGCACAAATTTTGCTCGACAAAGATAATTACCAAAAAATGAGCACGATTTATTTTTCTTACAATACTCTCATAGGTAGAATAGATGACATGGCAGAAGATTTAGAAGATCAGTTAATGGAAAAGCCAAAAGTTTTCTATGTTTTGCCTTGCATTGTTATGAAACAACAGACGTATCATAATCCAACCCACTGTTATTTTATTGCCGTTTTGTTGGCGAAACTAAAATACAAGAAGAGTTGTTGTTTTGTAAGGCTCTTAAAACAATATTGAAAGGTGCAGACGTTTTTGCAGGTCTTTGCTATTTTATGCAGGAAAATTCGCTGCCTTGGGAAAAAGTTGTCGAAATTTGTACTGATGGAGCACTTGCCATGATAGGTTCAAGATGTGGAATCATACAGTTAGCCAAGGAAAAGAACCCAGATATAATTGGATCGCACTGCTTAATATACCGACAGGCTTTGGGTGCCAAAACACTGCCAGATAAACTGAAAAATGCAATGAAAGCTGCAATCAATGTAGTAAATTTTGTAAAATTCAGTGCCTTAAGAACACGAGTGTTTGAATTTGCAGCGAGCTTAACGCTGAATATCACTCTTTACTTTTCCACACGGAAGTTCGTTGGCTTTCGAAAGGAAATATGCTACCAAGACTTTACGAGCCAGGAAGTCAAATGAAAACCTTTCTTGCTAATGAAGGTAAACAAGACCTTTATAACTCTTTTATTTCGATTGATTTTACATTTTATTAAGCATACCTTGCGGACCATTTTAGAGCGCTAAATAGCCTTAATTTAAAATTGCAGGGCAAAGATATAAAAATTTTAATTGCAAATAACGCTATTAATGCTTTTATGGACAAAATTGTACTATGGAAGCGGCGTCTTCAGGGACTATTTCCAAGCTATTCAGCTTTTCCTCGATTTCGCACCTCAATTCTCTTCATGGAGAATTTAAGAAATATTTCCCTGATATTTTTTCAGACAACTGGCAGTTTAAATTAGTTCGTGACCCTTTAAATGTGGTCATTATGCTACTTCCTGAGAGTATTCAGAAACAGGTATTAGAGCTAAAATGCTATTTAAGTGCCAAGGACCAGTTTTCCTTGAAAAGTTGTGACGAATTTTGGTTTGAATACCGCTTAATTTATCCTTTGGTTAGCGTAGAGGCGCTGCATCTTTTGGTCCAGTTTTTCTCCACATATTTGTGTGAGTAAAGCTTTCCTGTCCTTTTTTTTTAATTTAAATTATTGAGTCTTTTTTCCAATCGAATACAATTAAGACAATTTATATTCTACAAGCAATACCCGGCACGCGTTGCTACGCCTTAGGCCGCGTGCGTAGCAGAGTTGGGCATCACTCAATTAAAATTTCAATCAATTAATTAATTGATTATAAAATTAATTGCAATTGATTTAATTGCAATTAATATCAATTTCAATTAATCATTAATTGTACTCTGCAATTAATTTATTTAGACTAACCTGAAGTAATTGCAAAATACAATTAAATCGTTGGCAATTAACTTTTTTACATTAAAGGTACATTTGGACCAAAATGGATGACTCTCTGGCCAATCGGATGCAGTGGGATTATCTGAGGTCATAGGTGGGTCATTGGCACTTTAATGGGTTCCATGGAACATTTGGACCAAAATGGGTGATTCTATGGCCAATCGGATGCAGTGGGATTATCTGAGGTCACAGGTGGTTCATTGGCACTTTTATGGGTTCCATTTAATATTTGGACCAAAATGGATGATTCTTTGGCCAATCGGATGCAGTGGGATTATTTGAGGTCACAGGTGGGTCATTGGCACTTTTATAGGTTCCATGGAACATTTGGACAAAAATGGATGATTCTATGGCCAATCGGATGCAGTGGGATTATCTGAGGTCACAGGTGGGCATTGGCACTTTAATGGGTTCCATGGAACATTTGGACCAAAATGGATGATTCTATGGCCAATCGGATGCAGTGGGATCATCTGAGGTCATAGGTGGGTCATTGGCTACAACTGTATGCTATGGCTAACTAAAGGAACCTTATCTATATAATTTAAAGGCTAAGCTTTTTTGTGACTTCAACTCCTCCAAGACCAATACACCAATTTGAATGGTTCATATGTTACTAAATTAGATTTAGGCTAAAGATATGCAAACCCCTTTTAAAAGCTGTGGTTTCGCTTGAGGGGAAAAGCCCCAACCTTATATAAGAGAAATTAAATTTTTCTAAAAAGCCGCCATTTAATCCATATGAAATTTGGTTTGAGAAGAGCTTATAAATTTATAGAATTTTAATTTTTCCTATAACTAAAAATTTTTAACCAAAATTATCTCTTATGTATTCCTCCAATAGCAATTGTTTGCAAAATAGAGCTATAATTTAAAAGATTCCACTTTCCGAGCAAAACTCAGTCGAATTTAGACGGTTTTAAATTTTTTTTTAACTAAACTTCTATTTAATTTTCTTTGAAATGTGTTAGCAATCAGGATAAGTCTCTTTCCAGAAGTATTTTTAATTCATTTTCTTAATATTGCCCTTAATTATTCAAAGTGTATTTTACGAAACGCCAAGATAGAGAAAAAACTCTCTGAAATTAAAAGTTTTAATAATTTTTGTCCAAATAATCCAAGGAACCCATAAAAGTGCCAATGACCCACCTATGACCTCACATAATCCCACTGCATCCGATTGGCCATAGAATCATCCATTTTGGTCCAAATGTTCCATGGAACCCATAAAAGTGCCAATGACCCACCTGTGACCTCAGATAATCCCACTGCATCCGATTGGCCATAGAATCATCCATTTTGGTCCAAATGTTCCATGGAACCCATAAAAGTGCAAATGACCCACCTGCAATTAATTTGTCCACCCGATGACAGAGGGACAAACATTTGATTTTATAAATTAAAAGATTAAATAAAATTAATTGTTTTAAACTTAAACGAATGAAAAAATTATACTTAATTTTTCTGCAAATTAATTGTTAGTTTTTTAGTCTAATTAATTATTGCAATAAACAATTAATTAACTGCTAATTGTAGAAGTCACGATTGATTAATTGTTAATTGCAAAAGTTGATTGCAAAAGTGATTAATTGTTAATTGCAAAAGTTGCAAGTAACAATTGATTAATTGCTAATTGTTGGGCACACAATTAACAATTAATTAATTGTAATCATTTAATTGTAAAAACAATTTAATTTTGCCCAACACTGGTGCCGACCCATGAATGAAAGAATACAAGATAACGGCGTCCTGAAGTTTTACCGTTAGATGACGTAATTGGAGCAAACTTTTCCTACTAGCTAGTAAAGGATGGCAATTGGATAGCTACATAGAGATGGCAACTTTCAATTCGCTCCAATGACGTAACCTTGTATTCTTTCATCCATGGTACCGACCACTGCTTTAATATAATAGTAACAAAATCCAAAATTAGAAATTCGTTTAGCGCAGGATATATCTGATACTTTAGTATATATATTATGTTTGAACGATGAGAATTAAAGGCTGTAGGTATGACCTTAAAAAATTTGTTAAAGTGACCCTATACAAACCGCGCTGTAAGACGTAATTCTACGTCAAAAAAAAACTGGAAATGCATTTGTTGAAATATGAACAGCTTACTTTTTTTGAAAAAGTAGGCAACTCTAGCAAAAAAATTCCAAAAAAATTTTATTTTTATTAAAAATCGCTAACGATACTTCATTTACAAAAGTTGGGGTAACAGATGACAGAGATTTGATTTATTGAAAATAACTCCATTTTCAAGATTTTTACTTCGATCAAAAATTGCTATCTCCATAACTTTAGAAAAAATTGCGACATTAAAAAAATAACCTCTATTCTTGTAAGTGGAAAAGGAGCATGAGGTAAATTTTTGGGAAAAAAAACTTGCATTAGGCTTGGAATGGCCGGCACTATGAATAAGTAGAGTCAGAGTTAAGTTTCGTCGAAATTATTTTGTATTTGTGTAGGGATAAAAAAAAAAAAACAAATTTCGTTTAGTTGAAAAACGAAATTATCATAAAATAAAAATGCACTTCAAGTTTATTCAAAAATATGTTCTCATATGTTGTTTCTTAGATAAAGTTGGCATTTTTGATACATTAAAAACCGTTAAACATTTGAATATACGAAAAGAATCTGAGCGGAGCTCGGTCGCCCAGGTACTAAAGTTAATAAAAGTATATCTCTGAATACTTTTGTAAAAGGCGTAAATAGGGAATATCAGAATATATAATTAGCAAATTCGCCAAAAACTTTTAATGAAGCCTTAGAAAGATGCATGGCTGTCTAGAAAGAAAGAAGTCTAGAGACTTCTAGACGAGATGATTTCGAAAAGGAAATCATTTTGGTGTTGATAATAGAAGGTACCATGATAACCAAAACCAATATAAAAATAATAATTATAATAACACTGAACAACAAAACTGAAGTTTTTAAAAATCCCAAGAGGTTTCACAACGGTTTCCTAAGGTTTTAGGTTCGCTGAATCCGAATATGAAGTCAGAATTTTCGGGTCACCCTAGGTTTTTGAGCTACAGGGGAGGTAAAACCCTAACCCCCTACTATTAATGAAATCAATATGACCCACCCTATTCCTTTCTCAAGAGGAACATTTTTTGCCTTGGAACCCATCCCCTCCGACCCTTCCGTATGGGGGCTCCCATACAAATTTGATGATTCTCATATATTTTTTATATGAACTGTTTTAGTTAAACAAAAACCTCGACAAATTTTCTGTTTGTCTATTTATAATAATGTAGAATTCTAAGCATTAAATTAAAGAAATACCAAAAATAAATAGTACAGAATAATTATTCTAATTATAATTAAATATATTAAAAATAAAAATAAAATTAATTTCAAGGAAATTTTTTGTATTCAAATAAATGAATACTAATAAAATTGTACGGAGGGGTCAGAGGGGATGGGTTCCAAGGCAAAAAATGTTCCTCTTGAAAAAGTAATGGGGGTCGGTCATATCGATTTCATTAACAGTATTGGGTTAGGGTTCTGCCTCCCCTGTACCTCGGAAACCTAGGGTGACCCGAAAATTCTGACTTCAAAATCGGATTCAGCAAACCCAAAACCTTAAGAAACCGTTGAGGAACCCCTTGGGATTTCTTGAGTGTTGTACCGTGTAATTAAAATTAAAATAATAATAATTTTAATAATAGCTGTTTTTTATCAAGCGAGTAGTTAAAAAACGTCCGCTTATGTATACTCGCTTAAATAACAATTTTTAAAAAAAAAATGCTTCCAAGTTATGTTTCAATAATTGTATAAATTTCCTACAAAGGTGGCAACTATATCTGATTGATAGTCAATAGTGATGTAAGAAATGAAAATTTTTTGTACCAAATACTTTTCACGAAATACTCATAATTTGCTTTAGATCAATATTTCAATAAAAATACATAATAATTTAATAGGTAAGATAAACAAAATTTATCAAATATACTCATTATGTAAAACTATGTTGCTTGCTTAAACTTTTAGCACTGAAAATCTTTTGAGTATCGGGTTTGTTTTCAGAACCGAGTCTCCAATGCTTTAAATCTGAAAATTTATGCATCACTAATTGTCAAAACTTTGATGTATAAAATAAATTTGTCAAAAATTGCTTACAAAAATTTGATCAGAACCATGATAGAATAATTTTACCAGGTAGTATTGACAAATGTTGATTCTCTCAGCTACAAGGAAACGAACCCTTGTCAAAAACAGCTGTTTGTTGTTATATTCGTTGGCCACATTCAGCTGTGTCAACTGTTGTGACAGCAACACATCGGGGAGCGCTATTATCGGTATTGAAGTTTCAGAAAAGTTGTCAAGTTTATGAAATATCAAGCTTTGTATCAAATACGAATGGAAATTTTACCGACAAATTAAAAATTTTCTATTTTTAAATGCATTTTAATGCGCAACTTCATATTTATGTGCATCAAGTTTTGACTTAGCAGTTGGCAGCTGTTGGGTACGCTGAATGTGACCAGTGAAAATTAATTGTATGCTATGACGGATTGTGAGCGCTCTCTTTCTTGTTATATTTTTTGACAAACGTCCGTTTCCAACAGAAACGTCAATACTACCTTGGAGTAATTATATCATGATCAGAACATAAACAACGTTTTTGACTTTTCAGAAAATGCTTCCAAGTTTTAAAAAAATTCTTAAGCGAGTAAGCAGTCGTTTTTTGACTACTCGCTTGGTAAAAAACACAGCTAATAATAATTACAAAAATGATAATAATAACTGCTATAATAATAATAGCATTGTGCTAGTTGCAAAATCCATCAAACGGAGGACCCAGGGGGATAATATAATTCGAGTGCGCTGATCCTAATGGTGCTATGCGTATTTTTAAGTTAGCTCTAGTTTTCGAGTTATTCGAAAAACAAAATATCACTTTTAAGGATAAAACGGAAGCAATTTTATTTGTAATAATTTATTAAAAATAAATCGATATAAATTGATAGAATAGCCATTGTATCGACAAATAAACATAAAATAAAAACAATTTGACGAATATTTATTCGATTTAGTTGATTTCAAAGTGATTTTCCTGCAAAAAATGAATACAAAAAAAATTTAATGGGCCCTTAAGCAACAAAAATATTTCATGGCTTTGAAGGTTTAGGGGAAGTGCATTTTTAAAGATAATGTGGGCTAATGTTTACATTAGCTGAACGCTTGCTTTAATTAGTTGATGATTTGGAATGTTTCTATCATATCAAAGAGCTGAAACGTCTAAATTATGTGTAGCAAACTTCCATATGTCCATGTGTCCAAACCAAAACAAATATTAAATTTATTTTAATGGCATATATTATGGAATATTTTGGACTCTTTTTAATTCTTTTTTATTATTTTTGAAAAACCATTCTGATTATATTTTAATCCTGAAATTAAAAAAAAAATCTTTTCAATTTTTATCATAAAATTTTATTCTTATTTTGCTGCACCGATATTTTATTTGAAATTTTGAATTTTCGGGCATTTTACTTCAGTGTATCATATTTTTTTCGGTGGTCAAGAAGTTTTAAAAATAAAGTGAAAACTTACTAACTAAAACCGTTTTAATTTTAACTGGGAGCAATACAAGCATGTTCGTAATGAGACATTCTCTAAGATCAGGTGTTCAAAGAAACAATACTTTTTTCGTTAACTTAACTGTTCACTCCCTACAAAAGTACTCTGGAAAAATATTCGTGGTCTTAATGTTTTCGGTTAAGAACATCAGATGTGTGCAATGGATCCTTATAGTCTTAACAACTTTTTTCTATCTAACTCTACAACTGGTAGTAGTAACTCTTCAATTAATGCTCGTCAGTTTCCTAGTGTTGATAAATTTTCATTTTCTAGTTTTAATGAGAATGATATTGTAATGACAATTACGAAAATCAAATCATATGCCATTGGTGACGATAACATTTCATTGCGATTTATTAAAATTATTTTACCTTACATTATACGCCCTCTTTCACACATAGTAAACCATTGTTTTACAACTTCATGCTTTCATTGCGATTTATTAAAATTATTTTACCTTACATTATACGCCCTCTTTCACACATAGTAAACCATTGTTTTACAACTTCATGCTTTCCTTTCGCGTGGAAACTTGCGTCTATTATTCCAGTTGCTATAATTAGAAATGCATCGACCATGAAGGATTATAGGCCCATAAGTACTTTGTCTACGTTCTCAAAAATTTGTGAGTCGCTTATGGCTAAGCAAATTAGTGAACACATTGATAAGCACAATCTTTTGACACCGAATTAATCTGGTTTTTGATCTAAACACAGTTGCTCAACTGCAATGCCCAAAGTTATCGATGATATCCGCATGTCCTATTATGAAGGATATGTCACTTATTACTGGTTTGAAAATTAAAGCTTCTTTTTGGTTTCAATAACAGTGCTCTCAGTCTTATAACCAACTATCTCGTAGGGAGAATGCAAAGAGTTAAGATTGGCAATACATTCTCTGACTATAAGATAATTTCATCTGGTGTTCCTCAGGGATCGATTCTTGGACCTCTGCTCTTTAGCATATTTATAAACGACATTTTTACCGTGTGCAAAGATGTGAAAACACATGCCTATCGTCACCTAAAATTAAAAATAACGTATCATCACTCTTCATGAGTTAACAGGAGAAGCAAAAAACTATGTAAAATTTAAACGACTTGAGATATTGAAACAAAATTTTCAAATTTGATTAAACATAAAACTAGAAATATATTTAAGGTAAAAAAATCTGTTTTTCAAAGATCACTGTATGCTATGTGTCTTACGTTATTTTGAATTGTTGTTTTCTGAAACAAAATAACGTATCATCAATCTCAATCTTCATGAAAAAATAAAAACATTCTTTTTTTTAAATAAATACAGTTATAGTTTTTTTAAATTTTGTATTTTCTATTTATTTTTAATTACTAAATACTACTTCTTTAAACAAAAAAAGGTAATTCATTACGGTTTTCATAGACAAAAAAAAAAACATATCAATTTATAAAAAGAAATTCTTATATCAAAAAAATAAGGTTTAAAACAAATTACTTATTCTTTATTCAAAAGGTATATTATCATAAAAGTAATGGCAGTCTACCGGCAACAACGATTTTAGATCCTGCTGATGTTGCCATTTCTTCTTTGAAATGCTTAGTCTTTGGGAGTGCAATAGGTTAGGCTGCCACATTTCAAAATTTCTAGCAGTCCTTTGTGGCAGAATATTGGCTTTGTAATAAAGAGATCCTGTTTGATCATACGCCAAAGCACGAATCATGTTTACTGTAGGGTCTCCAACTTTATTGCCTGAAAAGAAAAGAAAAAAACGTCCATAAATTGGACATGTCTAAATTTTTTTTAAATAAAAATAATAAATAAACTAGGTCGTAGCAATCGCTTAGCAAGTACCTAAGCTGGCCACATAAATAGGTACGTTGAAGATACAAATTAGTTTACAATTAGGTCGCTCGCTTTAAAAAATGTTTTCTTAAATCTGTAAATAAAGAGATATTATCTCTTTCGATTATCTTAAACGAAAAAATTAAAATTTTTTAATTTATTCTAGTTTTCTTCCATTTTTATGTTCCAAAGTCACGTGTGAGGTCATTAATATATATAAAACAAACAATACTATGTATAAAACTCTAAAACGGCAAACAGTTTTGTTCAAGATTTTGTAAAAATATCTCAAACAGTATAAGATGAAGATGAACGATAAAGTGAAATTTGTGTCAGAAAAAGAGATTGCGAAAAAACGTGCCATTTAGCCATCGTAATTCTTTGTAAGTGAAAAGTTTATTTTGTTTTTAAAATAACAAAACAAAAAAACTAAAATTCACTTTTTGAGATAAAACCAAATTAAAGTTTTTCAGAAAGTTGGCAACTCTATCATAAAAATTCCAAAAATATTTAATTTTTGAAATTGCTTTTCTATATTTTTCTAATGACAGGAATGTTATCATTTACAAAAATAAGGTAACTTAAGATGGAGATATGATTTATTAGAAATGACTTTATTTTAAAGATTGTTGCTTTTATAAAAAAATTGGTATCTCCATAAAATTTTACAAAATTATGGCGATAAAAAAAACAAATACCTGATATTCTTATAAGTAGAAAAGGAACCTACTAAGAGCATGTGATAAATTTTTGGAAAAAATTTGCCATATATTTTTTTGGTGCAATGAATATGATAATTCAAAACGAAAATAATAATATTTAACAATTTCATAATATCTCGTTTTCACATAAGTTGGCAGACTAACACTTCTATAATTTTTTTCTTACTAAATCTAAAAAATAATTATTTAATTTATTTACTTTTGAACACCGAAAGCTTTAGAAATATGCTAAAAAGAAATATTTAAGTGAACACTCAAATCCAAAGATGTTGTGTAAAAACAATTAAAGGCAATAAAAATCCAATTGGATTATTTCGGTTTTTTCACACAATAAAAAAAAAACAGTGAACGTTCGTTTTTAATCACTTATTCAAAATGAGCGTTTGAATTAAAAATTCAGGAACTTTGTTCACGACCGGCACTTAATTATCTGAACGTTTCTTGCAGATTGATTTCCTTACTTTTCTTTCTTATTTCTTATTGTTCTCATTTGTCCACGATAACGCAAAAACGAAAACATGTAGAACAGCAACAACGCAAACCGAAACGATGACGCACGCACAACAAAAAAAAAAATCACTGACGCTGCTAGTAATTTTTTTCTGAACGGACATTCTATTTAAACCTTAATTTTTAATGAACGGTTGAAACGAACGTTCGTTGATTTTTGAAGTTGTGTGTAAAATTTCTTGAGAAAATACGCAACAGACAAATTTTCCGTGATAAAAAAAAATGCTTTTATCTTTCGATCAGACATGCACAACGAAATCAACAAAATTTTTCTGTTTCGTTGAGGCAGAAAAATAAATTATGAAAATTATTTCGTTTTTTAAATAACGTTAAAAATTTATCAAATCAAATTTCGTTTCGTTGAAAAACGAAAAATTTTCTATTATTTTCTCCTATGCTAAAGCTGGTATGACACTTGCTTTTTTCGCATTTTTAAGATCTTTAAAAAAGCAGCGGTTAAAAGGGAAGAATATACTTTTTAAAAAAGGATAATTATAGCAGTCCGTTGAATTTAGCATTTTAGTGTTATATTGAATGTTGTCAAAAATTATGAATTCTTTACATAAAAATGGAAAAAATTTGTTAAAATATTAAAAGTCGAACTTTTTGCAGTTCTTGTGTTAATTTGTGTTTATTTGGTTTTATATATTCATTATAAATAAACAATAAAAAAAGTATATTGTGAAATGTCAGAATTTAATGTGCCTCTGTCAGATTTTAAGCTGCTAGCGGCTGAAAGTGTAAATATTTTTTAACAGTTTTCAGCGATTGAAAATTACTGTTCTGCATTTTTTTGGACTTGCAGCGTACTGCTCACACCAACTAAAAATGATATAGCTTTGTTTGGTGTGTTGCTCTTTTTGTATTTTTAAGATATAAATTCGAAAAAGCAAGTGTCATACCACCTTAAATAAAAATTTCTTCGGATCCAAACAAAACGAAATTTTTTGTTGAAATTAACATTATTTTCAACGGTTGATTGGGACAAAAACGAAAAAATTTTATATCGTTTTCTCCGAAAAGAAATAAATATTTTTCGTTTTTGGAATTAACGTTTTTTTATTTATTTTGCTTCAACGAAACGAAAAAAATATTTTGGTTATCGTTAAAATTAACGTTAACGTGCATGCCTGCGTTCGATTGCAAACGAAATAAATCTGCTTTTAAATAACTTTAAGAATCATTTAAGAAATTTATTATTAAATATATTTAATGGATTGCTGATGAAAACAAAATAATAGTAAATTTCTTTTCAAATACTCTGTGACAATTACGCGCTCATTGTTCCTTGCCCACTTAAAATTAGGTCTGTTCCCGTACTTTTGTAGCAGAAATTCGCAAGTTGAAAAATTTGAGAGAGTAAGTAAAAAAGTGCTCTCTTTGCGTGAAAAATTGCAAAAAGAACGGGAACAGGTTTTTCGCAAAAAGTTGCAACTTTTGATGAAACTTCAACAAATTTTTGGTGGCAGAATTGCTATAGTTGATATATAAGGAAGAAAATACGCTAGTTGTTATTGGAAAAAATTATATAAAATATACTCACATTTTATTCTGCTTAATGTGTATGTGGAACAATTAATTTCTACTTTTCTCGACATGTTGCTTTAATGGCTGACATAAGCTGTCAAAATATTGCACTTGCTAATTGCTGCGAGTTTTGCAACTCAAAATTTGTGTAGCAGAAAATAGCAACATTTGACAAGGACTGGATTTCACATTTTCGCTCTCTTTTGCGATTTTTTTGGGTACGGGAACAGGAAATCGTAGAAAATAGCACGAATTCGTGCGAATTCGTCCGAATGTTCAAGTACGGGAACAGACCTATTGTTTAATGTTTTGTAGTTGTAACAGTAAAGAACAAAACTGGATTAACATGTGCAAGATTCCTTAGCAGCAACTTATTAGCAGCGCTGAGCTGCAATTTATGGAATTACAAAAGTCTGTCAAACAACAACAAATGTTGTTTATGAAAGAAAATAAGTCTAAAATATGAATTAAAACTGCAAATTTATTTTATTTAACAGGGTTCACCTACATATGAAAATATAAACAGATTTCATGTTTTGTGTTTTATTTTCTAACTATTTTCTTTCATAAATAAAATTCGTACTCTTATTTTTTACTATTTTACTATTTATTGATAAATAGCTGTTGCCACGAAAAACATTCGCCGCAAGATTTTTGCTGTCGTTTCATGTACACAAGCATGTTAGCAGAAAACTATTTCAGCGAATAACAACAACAAAACTCACGGAAATATTATTTTCAATTAACTTTTAAACTAAATGGAATTTGAAAAACTTCCTAAGAAAACAACCTTTGTTAGGAAGCGTAGAACAGTACAGAAAAAGAAATTTTAAGATCGGTCAATCCGTTCGAGAGTTTAAGGTCTCTAAACAGCTTCAAACAACCTGTTCCATGGGAATAAATAAAATGTTTTTTGTTCTACCTGGTCGAATAGATGAGTAACGTTTTGGAAGGTTTTCATAATCCGGGAAATGATCGTGTTGAAGGTGATAAACAGTAAGGGAGATAGGGATTTCTTCGAGCGTCTTTCATTAGCTCAACTAGTTGGGAGGGCAAATTGATTTGTTTGTTATTAATTTTTCTTTGTATCAATGAGTGGGAAGAATCGCATTCCATTTGTGTATGTCCTTTGATTTAATACTTATGTTCTATGGTAATGTTGTTTTCCACACAAAACGAAATTAATGAATTAGATAACACTACATTTCGATTTTGGTAAAAGCATCCATCAGAATATATATTATATATACGTATTAAACATTTGTTTTATTATATGCTTTATTACAATTGTTGCGAAATTAGAAGCAACAAGATTTCCTTCTGTTTCATCCCAGACATAATTCTCAGATTTATGACTGATGACATCATTAACGGTAAAGTTATAAACCTGGAGTTTCATTTTATAATAGGCTGCATTTGCCTTCGACTGTGGAATAAGCTTTACCCCTTGCATGTCCATGCATAATAGTGAGCATAAGCCCGCCTTAGCACTTTCAATGTCATTATTCTTTTCTTCTTTCATATCCTCTATTTCTTTTCTGTGGCTATCATATTGATCCTTCGAAATATTTTCTGATTCAAACGATATGCTGGTGTCACACATATCATTTCGATGATTAAAAATTGAATAGTTATTTTTCGTTAAGACTTCCATAAAACAAGGAAAAGATACGGGAGAGATACCATTTTCTTTTTGCGATTCATAGTTCTGAGAATAAACTTCATACACATTTGCATACGATTTAAAATCTGATCGAAAATTCAATTTTTTTGTATACTGACGTCGATAATGGGATTCTAGTTTCGGGACGCCTTCCAACCAATTATTCAAATAATGTAATCTACATTGATAATCTTTTCTCCGTTTTGTATTTTTTTGATTTTCCGCTTGCAAGATTTGTTTATTTTCTGGACCCAATTGAGTGCTATGTAGTTCACTGGAACTCACCCAATGCCTTACCATAGTTTTCGAAATGCCGAGGGTTGACAAAAACATTTTACTGCACGCTTGATGACGCACTGTTTTATAATGCAAAAAATATGCTTTTGAATATAAACGCCGGGAATTTTCTACAAAAATCCGCTTTCTAATGGAAACTGCTATGCAACTGGTAGCATAAAGTTTCTTTTGGTCCCATGACATCTGTGGTCCTTCGACAATGACCTTTGCCTTAATGCAAAAAAATCCCTTATATTGCCTATTTTTAAGGAAAAACTGGAATTAGTTGATATTCCACCTATATATAGGCTTCCCATAATTTTCTAGATTCAATTCCTGACGGTGGTAAAAATATCAAATTATCTCTAAGACTCAAAATAATAAATGGTGAAGTACTAAAATCAGTAAAAACATAAAATTAAAAATATATAAAATATAGATATATAAAATAAATATAAACTATATAAATAGTGCAAATACATAGTATTTATTTATGAATTAACAACATTTTATCAATAAAAAAAAAGTAATTCATAGATTTAAATCACAAAAAATGGTACATGTGTATTAGACCGGATCATTCTTATATGGATAACAAAAATTTCAACCGGTCGGGGTCTTAAAAGTTAGAGGAACTCATTAAAATCATTTCTGCATACTTCTTTTTCAAATCGGAGAAAAACCGCCGAAGCAATTTTGATTCTCCTGAAGGTCCTTTTTGGTAAAAAAAGCATGTTTTTTGCTTGTAACTTTTTATTTTACACAGAACGCATACCCACATCTTCTTAAATAATAAATTCCTTACTCATACTAACATTTTGACATAAAAAAATTGTTTAAATTTTGTTTCATTATAAATATCAAAAATTTCAATTTTTGGTGGTCAATAAGAGTTATAATGGAAAATAATTTTTAAATTTTTTGAATATCAGAATATTGGTATAAGTAAGAAATTTAATATTTTAGCAGGTGTGGGTATGCGTTCTGTGAAAAATAAAAAGTTACAAGCGAAAAACATGCTTTTTTTACCAAAAAGGACCTTCAGGAGAATCAAAATTGCTTCGGCGGTTTTTCTCCAATTTGAAAAAAAAAGTATGCAGAAATCATTTTAATGAGTTCCTCTAACTTTTGAGACCACGACCGGCGAAATCTAAATTTCGATCCGGTCTAATGTGTATATATAAATGTACATTAGGCCGGATCATTCTTATATGGATACAAAAAATGTCAACCGGTCGGGGTCTCAAAAGATAGAGGAACTCATTAAAATGATTTATGCATACTTTTTTTTTCAAATCGGACAGAAACCGCCGAAGCAATTTTGATTCTACTGAAGGTATTTTTTGGTAAAAAAATATGTTTTTTGCTTGTAACTTTTTATTTTTCACAGAACGCATACCCACATCTTCTTAAATGTTAAATGTCTTAAATGTTAAATGTACTCATACTAACATTTTGACATAAAAAAATTGTTAAAATTATTATTTGAAAATTAATAATTGTAAAATTGTTTCAAACTTAATACAAAATTCGTCAAATTTCAAAGGGTAAATTTCATTATTATTTTTAAATGCCTGACAAAATACGATGCCGGACAAAATTCCTGACAAGATGTCTAATACCTTACAATCAGGCCTAATTCCTGACGTATGGCAAGCCTACCTATATACTTAAATGGTAATCGACTTCAGCTAGTTGATAAAGTTAAAAGTTTAGGTTTTTATGTTAATTCCAAACTTTCATGCTCTGATGATATAAGTAACGTTCTTAAAAGAATATATTCTACACTACATTGCCTTCGGTTATCAGCCCAATACATCCCAATAGAAACTAAAAAGAGACTTGTTCTTCAGCTCATAATTCCACTTATTACTTATTCAGAGCTTGTTTACAATGATCTTAATTCCCATTCTGCCCATAAGATACAGGTTGCTTTCAATGACATTACAAGATATGTTTTTGACATGAGGCGCTTTGACCATTAGTAAGCAATTACTCGCCCTTAAGTAAAGCAATTTTAGGGTGTAACATAATTGATTACTTGAAGGCTAGAAATTGCATGTTTCTGCATAAGTTGATAAATTCTAAGACTCCAACTTATTTATATCAGAAACTCCATTTCAGTACTTCTACTAGGACATGCAACTTAATTATTCCCAAATTTACTTGCTTGAACTCTAAACGCTTATTCTTCATCAACGCGATAAAACTCTGGAATTCTTTACCTCATTCCATAAAATCTATTGTCAGCACGAATAAATTTAAGCTTTCTGTTATGTCATATTTCTCTAACTACTAATTGTCTCACTTTTTTTTCTTTCTGTTACTCATTTTACTAGTTTTTTATTTTAATTAAGCCTTTTTATAATTAAGCATTGTTCATTATTATAATGTTCTGTCTAATATGTCCTTGTATTGTGATTTCTTACATTTTGTGTTTTCTGTACTTATGTCCATATAGTAATAATTTTTATGTTAATATATCCCTATAGAAAGTTATAAATTGTCAAATTGTTGTCTTATTATTTTAGTTTCTTGTCTTAATATTAGTATTTAAGTTTTAAATTGTCTTTTGTTGTTCATATATGTTAAACTGCCACTCTGCAGCGTCATTTTGTAAAAACTCATAAGAAATATTTAGTTTCCGTTATATTTAGTTTCGAATTTCTCTTTATTGGAATTTCTCTTTATTGGAACTCGAATAATTATTTATGCGTTAAGCCTTCCTCAAATAAGTATTGGTTCCTGGTCTGGTTACTGCCTGTGCCATTTTTTTGTGGGTGTTTGTTGTCAAAGTTTGATCAAACAATGCCAAAACCAACCAGCTATTCTCCACAATGTTTCCCAAAATTTGAGCGCAACTTCTGCTGTATGCGGACTTACACGTTTGTAGCTTTATAAGAAAAAAATTATTTACCAATAAGGTTTAACCAAAGTCACCTCGATGACTGCGTTATAAAATATGATAAATTCTGCTTTAAGAAGGGAAAAATTATTGGGAATAATTGGAAGTATTTTTTTTTAAATATCCCAATAAACATTTTTAAGAGCGCTCATATTTATGACTCTTAAAAGAGGGTATTTTCTGACGATATTATGAGCGCTCACAATTTTGAGTCCGAAAAGAGTCTTATTTATGAATCTTTTATGAGCGCACATAATTATGAGTCCAAAAAGACTCTTATTAATGAATCTTTTACGAGCGCACATAATTATGAGTCCTAAAAGACTCTTATTTAAGAGCCTTTTATGAGCGCACATAATTATGAGTCCTAAAAGACTCTTATTAATGAATCTTTTATGAGCGCACATAATTATGAGTCCTAAAAGACTCTTATTTAAGAGCCTTTTATGAGCGCACATAATTATGAGTCCTAAAAGACTCTTATTAATGAATCTTTTATGAGCGCACATAATTATGAGTCCTAAAAGACTCTTATTTAAGAGCCTTTTATGAGCGCACATAATTATGAGTCCTAAAAGACTCTTATTAATGAATCTTTTATGAGCGCACATAATTATGAGTCCTAAAAGACTCTTATTTAAGAGCCTTTTATGAGCGCACATAATTATGAGTCCTAAAAGACTCTTATTTAAGAGCCTCTTATGAGCGCACATAATTATGAGTCCAAAAAGACTCTTATTAATGAATTTTTTATGAGCGCACATAATTATGAGTCCTAAAAGACTCTTATTTAAGAGCCTCTTATGAGCGCACATAATTATGAGTCCTAAAAGACTCTTATTTAAGAGCCTTTTATGAGCGCACATAATTATGAGTCCTAAAAGACTCTTATTTAAGAGCCTCTTATGAGCGCACATAATTATGAGTCCAAAAAGACTCTTATTAATGAATCTTTTATGAGCGCACATAATTATGAGTCCTAAAAGACTCTTATTTAAGAGCCTCTTATGAGCGCACATAATTATGAGTCCTAAAAGACTCTTATTTAAGAGCCTTTTATGAGCGCACATAATTATGAGTCCTAAAAAACTCTTAAATAAGAGCCTCTTATGAGCGCACATAATAATGAGTCTGAAAAGACTCTTATTTATGAACGTATTATGAGCGTACATTATTATGACTCCGAAAAGACTCTTATTTATGAAACTTTTATGAGCGCACATAATAATGAGTCTGAAAAGACTGTTATTTATGAACGTTTTATGAGCGCACATTATTATGACTCCGAAAAGACTCTTATTTATGAACGTTTTATGAGCGCACATAATAATGACTCAGAAAAAGCTCATATTTATGATGGTTTTCTGAGCGCTCATATTATCACTAAGCCACCTATATATAATTCAGAGCAACTTTTTCGATAAACAGCTTTGTTAAATAAATAATTTTTCAGAAGCATTTGTTATTTCAATACACAGCGTAAAGTCAACACTTTGGAAATTATGCAAGAGATCGAAACTTCCGATGAAAGAAAATTTATATGTTATGGTTTAAGAATTTAAAATAAACACAAATAATTATAAAACGAAAAAGAATCTATTGTTTTTGTTTTTTAAGAGTCATAAAAGACTCTAAAATATGACTCTTATAAGACTCCGAAAACACTCATAATTCTGACTCTTATAACACACATATTCCGGACTCTTATAAGAGTCATATTTCGGACTCAGATCTGTGTGCCCTTCCAGGAAGGGAAACACGCTCATATAAGACTCTTTTATGAGCTCATAAATTAGAGTCTTTAAAGGCTCTTAAAGGACTCATAATATTTGTTTATTATGAGTCATAAAAGCATCATAATTTTTGTTTTTTAAGAGTCATAAAAGACTCTTAAATATGACTCTTATAAGACTCCGAAAACACTCATAATTCTGACTCTTATAACACACATATTTTGGACTCTTATAAGAGTCATATTTCGGACTCAGATCTGTGTGCCCTTCCAGGAAGGGAAACACGCTCTTATCGGAGTCTTTTATGAGCTCATTATGAGCGCTCAGACTCATAAATATGAGTCTTAAAAGAGTCATAAAAGACTCATAATGTTTGCTGGGATGTATACCCAGCAAACATTATGAGTCTTTTATGACTCTTTTAAGACTCTTATTTATGAGTCTGAGCGCTCATAATGAGCTCATAAAAGACTCCGATAAGAGCGTGTTTCCCTTCCTGGAAGGGCACACAGATCTGAGTCCGAAATATGACTCTTATAAGAGTCCGAAATATGTGTGTTTTAAGAGTCAGAATTATGAATGTTTTCGGAGTCTTATAAGAGTCATATTTGAGAGTCTTTTATAGCTCTTAAAAAACAAAAAGAATACATTCTTTTTCGTTTTATAATTATTTGTGCTTATTTTAAATTCTTAAACCATAACATATAAATTTTCTTTCATCGGAAGTTTCGATCTCTTGCATAATTTCCAAAGTGTTGACTTTACGCTGTGTATTGAAATAACAAATGCTTCTGAAAAATTGTATTTAACAAAGCTGTTTATCGAAAAAGTTGCTCTGAATTATATATAGATGGCTTAGTGATAATATGAGCGCTCAGAAAACCATCATAAATATGAGCTTTTTCTGAGTCATTATTATGTGCGCTCATAAAAGGTTCATAAATAAGAGTCTTTTCGAAGTCATAATAATGTGCGCTCATAAAACGTTCATAAATAAGAGTCTTTTCAGACTCATTATTATGTGCGCTCATAGAAGGTTCATAAATAAAAGTCTTTTCGGAGTCATAATAATGTGCGCTCATAAAACGTTCATAAATAAGAGTCTTTTCAGACTCATTATTATGTGCGCTCATAGAAGATTCATCAATAAGAGTCTTTTCGGAGTCATAATAATGTGCGCTTATAAAACGTTCATAAATAAGAGTCTTTTCGGAGTCATAATAATGTGCGGTCATAAAACGTTCATAAATAAGAGTATTTTTGGAGTCATAATAATGTGCGCTCATAAAACGTTCATAAATAAGAGTCTTTTCGGAGTCATAATAATGTGCGCTCATAAAACGTTCATAAATAAGAGTCTTTTCAGACTCATTATTATGTGCGCTCATAGAAGATTCATAAATAAGAGTCTTTTCGGAGTCATAATAATGTGCGGTCATGAAACGTTCATAAATAAGAGTCTTTTTGGAGTCATAATAATGTGCGCTCATAAAACGTTCATAAATAAGAGTCTTTTCGGAGTCATAATAATGTGCGCTCATAAAACGTTCATAAATAAGAGTCTTTTCAGACTCATTATTATGTGCGCTCATAGAAGGTTCATAAATAAAAGTCTTTTCGGAGTCATAATAATGTGCGCTCATAAAACGTTCATAAATAAGAGTCTTTTCAGAGTCATAATAATGTGCGGTCATAAAACGTTCATAAATAAGAGTCTTTTTGGAGTCATAATAATGTGCGCTCATAAAACGTTCATAAATAAGAGTCTTTTCGAAGTCATAATAATGTGCGCTCATAAAACGTTCATAAATAAGAGTCTTTTCAGACTCATTATTACGTGCGCTCATAAAACGTTCATAAATAAGAGTCTTTTCGGAGTCATAATAATGTGCGCTCATAAAACGTTCATAAATAAGAGTCTTTTCGGAGTCATAATAATGTGCGGTCATAAAACGTTCATAAATAAGAGTCTTTTTGGAGTCATAATAATGTGCGCTCATAAAACGTTCATAAATAAGAGTCTTTTCGGAGTCATAATAATGTGCGCTCATAAAACGTTCATAAATAAGAGTCTTTTCAGACTCATTATTACGTGCGCTCATAAAACGTTCATATATAAGAGTCTTTTCGGAGTCATAATAATGTGCGCTCATAAAACGTTCATAAATAAGAGTCTTTTCAGACTGATTATTACGTGCGCTCATAAAACGTTCATAAATAAGAGTCTTTTCGGAGTCATAATAATGTGCGCTCATAAAACGTTCATAAATAAGAGTCTTTTCGGAGTCATAATAATGTGCGCTCATAAAACGTTCATAAATAAGAGTCTTTTCAGACTCATTATTACGTGCGCTCATAAAACGTTCATAAATAAGAGTCTTTTCGGAGTCATAATAATGTGCGCTCATAAAACGTTCATAAATAAGAGTCTTTTCGGAGTCATAATAATGTGCGGTCATAAAACGTTCATAAATAAGAGTCTTTTTGGAGTCATAATAATGTGCGCTCATAAAACGTTCATAAATAAGAGTCTTTTCAGACTCATTATTATGTGCGCTCATAGAAGATTCATAAATAAGAGTCTTTTCGGAGTCATCATAATGTGCGCTCATAAAACGTTCATAAATAAGAGTCTTTTCAGACTCATTATTACGTGCGCTCATAAAACGTTCATAAATAAGAGTCTTTTCGGAGTCATAATAATGTGCGCTCATAAAACGTTCATAAATAAGAGTCTTTTCAGACTCATTATTACGTGCGCTCATAAAACGTTCATAAATAAGAGTCTTTTCGGAGTCATAATAATGTGCGCTCATAAAACGTTCATAAATAAGAGTCTTTTCGGAGTCATAATAATGTGCGGTCATAAAACGTTCATAAATAAGAGTCTTTTTGGAGTCATAATAATGTGCGCTCATAAAACGTTCAAAAATAAGAGTCTTTTCAGACTCATTATTACGTGCGCTCATAAAACGTTCATAAATAAGAGTCTTTTCGGAGTCATAATAATGTGCGCTCATAAAACGTTCATAAATAAGAGCCTTTTCAGACTCATTATTACGTGCGCTCATAAAACGTTCATAAATAAGAGTCTTTTCGGAGTCATAATAATGTGCGCTCATAAAACGTTCATAAATAAGAGTCTTTTCGGAGTCATAATAATGTGCGGTCATAAAACGTTCATAAATAAGAGTCTTTTTGGAGTCATAATAATGTGCGCTCATAAAACGTTCATAAATAAGAGTCTTTTCGGAGTCATAATAATGTGCGCTCATAAAACGTTCATAAATAAGAGTCTTTTCAGGCTCATTATTACGTGCGCTCATAAATCGTTCATAAATAAGAGTTTTTTCGGAGTCATAATAATGTGCGCTCATAAAACGTTCATAAATAAGAGTCTTTTCGGAGTCATAGTAATGTGCGGTCATAAAACGTTCATAAATAAGAGTCTTTTTGGAGTCATAATAATGTGCGCTCATAAAACGTTCATAAATAAGAGTCTTTTCGGAGTCATAATAATGTGCGCTCATAAAACGTTCATTAATAAGAGTCTTTTCAGACTCATTATTATGTGCGCTCATAGAAGGTTCATAAATAAAAGTCTTTTCGGAGTCATAATAATGTGCGCTCATAAAACGTTCATAAATAAGAGTCTTTTCAGACTCATTATTATGTGCGCTCATATAAGATTCATAAATAAGAGTCTTTTCGGAGTCATAATAATGTGCGGTCATAAAACGTTCATAGATAAGAGTCTTTTTGGAGTCATAATAATGTGCGCTCATAAAACGTTCATAAATAAGAGTCTTTTCGGAGTCATAATAATGTGCGCTCATAAAACGTTCATAAATAAGAGTCTTTTTGGAGTCATAATAATGTGCGCTCATAAAACGTTCATAAATAAGAGTCTTTTCAGACTCATTATTACGTGCGCTCATAAAACGTTCATAAATAAGAGTCTTTTCGGAGTCATAATAATGTGCGCTCATAAAACGTTCATAAATAAGAGTCTTTTCGGAGTCATAATAATGTGCGGTCATAAAACGTTCATAAATAAGAGTCTTTTTGGAGTCATAATAATGTGCGTTCATAAAACGTTCATAAATAAGAGTCTTTTCGGAGTCATAATAATGTGCGCTCATAAAACGTTCATAAATAAGAGTCTTTTCATACTCATTATTATGTGCGCTCATAGAAGGTTCATAAATAAAAGTCTTTTCGGAGTCATAATAATGTGCGCTCATAAAACGTTCATAAATAAGAGTCTTTTCAGAGTCATAATAATGTGCGGTCATAAAACGTTCATAAATAAGAGTCTTTTTGGAGTCATAATAATGTGCGCTCATAAAACGTTCATAAATAAGAGTCTTTTCGGAGTCATAATAATGTGCGCTCATAAAACGTTCATAAATAAGAGTCTTTTCAGACTCATTATTACGTGCGCTCATAAAACGTTCATAAATAAGAGTCTTTTCGGAGTCATAATAATGTGCGCTCATAAAACGTTCATAAATAAGAGTCTTTTCGGAGTCATAATAATGTGCGGTCATAAAACGTTCATAAATAAGAGTCTTTTTGGAGTCATAATAATGTGCGCTCATAAAACGTTCATAAATAAGAGTCTTTTCGGAGTCATAATAATGTGCGCTCATAAAACGTTCATAAATAAGAGTCTTTTCAGACTCATTATTACGTGCGCTCATAAAACGTTCATAAATAAGAGTCTTTTCGGAGTCATAATAATGTGCGCTCATAAAACGTTCATAAATAAGAGTCTTTTCAGACTCATTATTACGTGCGCTCATAAAACGTTCATAAATAAGAGTTTTTTCGGAGTCATAATAATGTGCGCTCATAAAACGTTCATAAATAAGAGTCTTTTCGGAGTCATAATAATGTGCGCTCATAAAACGTTCATAAATAAGAGTCTTTTCAGACTCATTATTACGTGCGCTCATAAAACGTTCATAAATAAGAGTCTTTTCGGAGTCATAATAATGTGCGCTCATAAAACGTTCATAAATAAGAGTCTTTTCGGAGTCATAATAATGTGCGGTCATAAAACGTTCATAAATAAGAGTCTTTTTGGAGTCATAATAATGTGCGCTCATAAAACGTTCATAAATAAGAGTCTTTTCAGACTCATTATTATGTGCGCTCATAGAAGATTCATAAATAAGAGTCTTTTCGGAGTCATCATAATGTGCGCTCATAAAACGTTCATAAATAAGAGTCTTTTCAGACTCATTATTACGTGCGCTCATAAAACGTTCATAAATAAGAGTCTTTTCGGAGTCATAATAATGTGCGGTCATAAAACGTTCATAAATAAGAGTCTTTTCGGAGTCATAATAATGTGCGCTCATAAAACGTTCATAAATAAGAGTCTTTTCGGAGTCATAATAATGTGCGCTCATAAAACGTTCATAAATAAGAGTCTTTTCAGACTCATTATTACGTGCGCTCATAAAACGTTCATAAATAAGAGTCTTTTCGGAGTCATAATAATGTGCGCTCATAAAACGTTCATAAATAAGAGTCTTTTCGGAGTCATAATAATGTGCGGTCATAAAACGTTCATAAATAAGAGTCTTTTTGGAGTCATAATAATGTGCGCTCATAAAACGTTCATAAATAAGAGTCTTTTCAGACTCATTATTATGTGCGCTCATAGAAGATTCATAAATAAGAGTCTTTTCGGAGTCATAATAATGTGCGCTCATAAAACGTTCATAAATAAGAGTCTTTTCAGACTCATTATTACGTGCGCTCATAAAACGTTCATAAATAAGAGTCTTTTCGGAGTCATAATAATGTGCGCTCATAAAACGTTCATAAATAAGAGTCTTTTCGGAGTCATAATAATGTGCGCTCATAAAACGTTCAAAAATAAGAGTCTTTTCAGACTCATTATTACGTGCGCTCATAAAACGTTCATAAATAAGAGTCTTTTCGGAGTCATAATAATGTGCGCTCATAAAACGTTCATAAATAAGAGCCTTTTCAGACTCATTATTACGTGCGCTCATAAAACGTTCATAAATAAGAGTCTTTTCGGAGTCATAATAATGTGCGCTCATAAAACGTTCATAAATAAGAGTCTTTTCGGAGTCATAATAATGTGCGGTCATAAAACGTTCATAAATAAGAGTCTTTTTGGAGTCATAATAATGTGCGCTCATAAAACGTTCATAAATAAGAGTCTTTTCGGAGTCATAATAATGTGCGCTCATAAAACGTTCATAAATAAGAGTCTTTTCAGGCTCATTATTACGTGCGCTCATAAATCGTTCATAAATAAGAGTTTTTTCGGAGTCATAATAATGTGCGCTCATAAAACGTTCATAAATAAGAGTCTTTTCGGAGTCATAGTAATGTGCGGTCATAAAACGTTTATAAATAAGAGTCTTTTTGGAGTCATAATAATGTGCGCTCATAAAACGTTCATAAATAAGAGTCTTTTCGGAGTCATAATAATGTGCGCTCATAAAACGTTCATTAATAAGAGTCTTTTCAGACTCATTATTATGTGCGCTCATAGAAGGTTCATAAATAAAAGTCTTTTCGGAGTCATAATAATGTGCGCTCATAAAACGTTCATAAATAAGAGTCTTTTCAGACTCATTATTATGTGCGCTCATATAAGATTCATAAATAAGAGTCTTTTCGGAGTCATAATAATGTGCGGTCATAAAACGTTCATAAATAAGAGTCTTTTTGGAGTCATAATAATGTGCGCTCATAAAACGTTCATAAATAAGAGTCTTTTCGGAGTCATAATAATGTGCGCTCATAAAACGTTCATAAATAAGAGTCTTTTTGGAGTCATAATAATGTGCGCTCATAAAACGTTCATAAATAAGAGTCTTTTCAGACTCATTATTACGTGCGCTCATAAAACGTTCATAAATAAGAGTCTTTTCGGAGTCATAATAATGTGCGCTCATAAAACGTTCATAAATAAGAGTCTTTTCGGAGTCATAATAATGTGCGGTCATAAAACGTTCATAAATAAGAGTCTTTTTGGAGTCATAATAATGTGCGTTCATAAAACGTTCATAAATAAGAGTCTTTTCGGAGTCATAATAATGTGCACTCATAAAACGTTCATAAATAAGAGTCTTTTCATACTCATTATTATGTGCGCTCATAGAAGGTTCATAAATAAAAGTCTTTTCGGAGTCATAATAATGTGCGCTCATAAAACGTTCATAAATAAGAGTCTTTTCGGAGTCATAATAATGTGCGGTCATAAAACGTTCATAAATAAGAGTCTTTTTGGAGTCATAATAATGTGCGCTCATAAAACGTTCATAAATAAGAGTCTTTTCGGAGTCATAATAATGTGCGCTCATAAAACGTTCATAAATAAGAGTCTTTTTGGAGTCATAATAATGTGCGCTCATAAAACGTTCATAAATAAGAGTCTTTTCAGACTCATTATTACGTGCGCTCATAAAACGTTCATAAATAAGAGTCTTTTTGGAGTCATAATAATGTGCGTTCATAAAACGTTCATAAATAAGAGTCTTTTCGGAGTCATAATAATGTGCGCTCATAAAACGTTCATAAATAAGAGTCTTTTCATACTCATTATTATGTGCGCTCATAGAAGGTTCATAAATAAAAGTCTTTTCGGAGTCATAATAATGTGCGCTCATAAAACGTTCATAAATAAGAGTCTTTTCATACTCATTATTATGTGCGCTCATAGAAGGTTCATAAATAAAAGTCTTTTCGGAGTCATAATAATGTGCGCTCATAAAACGTTCATAAATAAGAGTCTTTTCGGAGTCATAATAATGTGCGGTCATAAAACGTTCATAAATAAGAGTCTTTTTGGAGTCATAATAATGTGCGCTCATAAAACGTTCATAAATAAGAGTCTTTTCGGAGTCATAATAATGTGCGCTCATAAAACGTTCATAAATAAGAGTCTTTTCAGACTCATTATTACGTGCGCTCATAAAACGTTCATAAATAAGGGTTTTTTCGGAGTCATAATAATGTGCGCTCATAAAACGTTCATAAATAAGAGTCTTTTCGGAGTCATAATAATGTGCGGTCATAAAACGTTCATAAATAAGAGTCTTTTTGGAGTCATAATAATGTGCGCTCATAAAACGTTCATAAATAAGAGTCTTTTCGGAGTCATAATAATGTGCGCTCATAAAACTTTCATAAACAAGAGTCTTTTCAGACTCACTATTATGTGCGCTCATAGAAGGTTCATAAATAAAAGTCTTTTCGGAGTCATAATAATGTGCGCTCATAAAACTTTCATAAATAAGAGTCTTTTCAGACTCATTATTATGTGCGCTCATAGAAGGTTCATAAATAAGAGTCTTTTCGGAGTCATAATAATGTGCGGTCATAAAACGTTCATAAATAAGAGTCTTTTTGGAGTCATAATAATGTGCGCTCATAAAACGTTCATATATAAGAGTCTTTTCTGAGCCATAATAATGTGCGCTCATAAAACGTTCATAAATAAGAGTCTTTTCAGACTCATTATTATGTGCGCTCATAGAAGGTTCATAAATAAAAGTCTTTTCGGAGTCATAATAATGTGCGCTCATAAAACGTTCATAAATAAGAGTCTTTTCATACTCATTATTATGTGCGCTCATAGAAGGTTCATAAATAAAAGTCTTTTCGGAGTCATAATAATGTGCGCTCATAAAACGTTCATAAATAAGAGTCTTTTCGGAGTCATAATAATGTGCGGTCATAAAACGTTCATAAATAAGAGTCTTTTTGGAGTCATGATAATGTGCGCTCATAAAACGTTCATAAATAAGAGTCTTTTCGGAGTCATAATAATGTGCGCTCATAAAACGTTCATAAATAAGAGTCTTTTCAGACTCATTATTACGTGCGCTCATAAAACGTTCATAAATAAGAGTTTTTTCGGAGTCATAATAATGTGCGCTCATAAAACGTTCATAAATAAGAGTCTTTTCGGAGTCATAATAATGTGCGGTCATAAAACGTTCATAAATAAGAGTCTTTTTGGAGTCATAATAATGTGCGCTCATAAAACGTTCATAAATAAGAGTCTTTTCGGAGTCATAATAATGTGCGCTCATAAAACTTTCATAAACAAGAGTCTTTTCAGACTCACTATTATGTGCGCTCATAGAAGGTTCATAAATAAAAGTCTTTTCGGAGTCATAATAATGTGCGCTCATAAAACTTTCATAAATAAGAGTCTTTTCAGACTCATTATTATGTGCGCTCATAGAAGGTTCATAAATAAGAGTCTTTTCGGAGTCATAATAATGTGCGGTCATAAAACGTTCATAAATAAGAGTCTTTTTGGAGTCATAATAATGTGCGCTCATAAAACGTTCATAAATAAGAGTCTTTTCGGAGTCATAATAATGTGCGCTCATAAAACGTTCATAAATAAGAGTCTTTTTGGAGTCATAATAATGTGCGCTCATAAAACGTTCATAAATAAGAGTCTTTTCAGACTCATTATTACGTGCGCTCATAAAACGTTCATAAATAAGAGTCTTTTCGGAGTCATAATAATGTGCGCTCATAAAACGTTCATAAATAAGAGTCTTTTCGGAGTCATAATAATGTGCGGTCATAAAACGTTCATAAATAAGAGTCTTTTTGGAGTCATAATAATGTGCGTTCATAAAACGTTCATAAATAAGAGTCTTTTCGGAGTCATAATAATGTGCACTCATAAAACGTTCATAAATAAGAGTCTTTTCATACTCATTATTATGTGCGCTCATAGAAGGTTCATAAATAAAAGTCTTTTCGGAGTCATAATAATGTGCGCTCATAAAACGTTCATAAATAAGAGTCTTTTCGGAGTCATAATAATGTGCGGTCATAAAACGTTCATAAATAAGAGTCTTTTTGGAGTCATAATAATGTGCGCTCATAAAACGTTCATAAATAAGAGTCTTTTCGGAGTCATAATAATGTGCGCTCATAAAACGTTCATAAATAAGAGTCTTTTTGGAGTCATAATAATGTGCGCTCATAAAACGTTCATAAATAAGAGTCTTTTCAGACTCATTATTACGTGCGCTCATAAAACGTTCATAAATAAGAGTCTTTTTGGAGTCATAATAATGTGCGTTCATAAAACGTTCATAAATAAGAGTCTTTTCGGAGTCATAATAATGTGCGCTCATAAAACGTTCATAAATAAGAGTCTTTTCATACTCATTATTATGTGCGCTCATAGAAGGTTCATAAATAAAAGTCTTTTCGGAGTCATAATAATGTGCGCTCATAAAACGTTCATAAATAAGAGTCTTTTCATACTCATTATTATGTGCGCTCATAGAAGGTTCATAAATAAAAGTCTTTTCGGAGTCATAATAATGTGCGCTCATAAAACGTTCATAAATAAGAGTCTTTTCGGAGTCATAATAATGTGCGGTCATAAAACGTTCATAAATAAGAGTCTTTTTGGAGTCATAATAATGTGCGCTCATAAAACGTTCATAAATAAGAGTCTTTTCGGAGTCATAATAATGTGCGCTCATAAAACGTTCATAAATAAGAGTCTTTTCAGACTCATTATTACGTGCGCTCATAAAACGTTCATAAATAAGAGTTTTTTCGGAGTCATAATAATGTGCGCTCATAAAACGTTCATAAATAAGAGTCTTTTCGGAGTCATAATAATGTGCGGTCATAAAACGTTCATAAATAAGAGTCTTTTTGGAGTCATAATAATGTGCGCTCATAAAACGTTCATAAATAAGAGTCTTTTCGGAGTCATAATAATGTGCGCTCATAAAACTTTCATAAACAAGAGTCTTTTCAGACTCACTATTATGTGCGCTCATAGAAGGTTCATAAATAAAAGTCTTTTCGGAGTCATAATAATGTGCGCTCATAAAACTTTCATAAATAAGAGTCTTTTCAGACTCATTATTATGTGCGCTCATAGAAGGTTCATAAATAAGAGTCTTTTCGGAGTCATAATAATGTGCGGTCATAAAACGTTCATAAATAAGAGTCTTTTTGGAGTCATAATAATGTGCGCTCATAAAACGTTCATAAATAAGAGTCTTTTCTGAGCCATAATAATGTGCGCTCATAAAACGTTCATAAATAAGAGTCTTTTCAGACTCATTATTATGTGCGCTCATAGAAGGTTCATAAATAAAAGTCTTTTCGGAGTCATAATAATGTGCGCTCATAAAACGTTCATAAATAAGAGTCTTTTCATACTCATTATTATGTGCGCTCATAGAAGGTTCATAAATAAAAGTCTTTTCGGAGTCATAATAATGTGCGCTCATAAAACGTTCATAAATAAGAGTCTTTTCGGAGTCATAATAATGTGCGGTCATAAAACGTTCATAAATAAGAGTCTTTTTGGAGTCATGATAATGTGCGCTCATAAAACGTTCATAAATAAGAGTCTTTTCGGAGTCATAATAATGTGCGCTCATAAAACGTTCATAAATAAGAGTCTTTTCAGACTCATTATTACGTGCGCTCATAAAACGTTCATAAATAAGAGTTTTTTCGGAGTCATAATAATGTGCGCTCATAAAACGTTCATAAATAAGAGTCTTTTCGGAGTCATAATAATGTGCGGTCATAAAACGTTCATAAATAAGAGTCTTTTTGGAGTCATAATAATGTGCGCTCATAAAACGTTCATAAATAAGAGTCTTTTCGGAGTCATAATAATGTGCGCTCATAAAACTTTCATAAACAAGAGTCTTTTCAGACTCACTATTATGTGCGCTCATAGAAGGTTCATAAATAAAAGTCTTTTCGGAGTCATAATAATGTGCGCTCATAAAACTTTCATAAATAAGAGTCTTTTCAGACTCATTATTATGTGCGCTCATAGAAGGTTCATAAATAAGAGTCTTTTCGGAGTCATAATAATGTGCGGTCATAAAACGTTCATAAATAAGAGTCTTTTTGGAGTCATAATAATGTGCGCTCATAAAACGTTCATAAATAAGAGTCTTTTTGGAGTCATAATAATGTGCGCTCATAAAACGTTCATAAATAAGAGTCTTTTCGGAGTCATAATAATGTGCGCTCATAAAACGTTCATAAATAAGAGTCTTTTCAGACTCATTATTATGTGCGCTCATAGAAGATTCATAAATAAGAGTCTTTTCCGAGTCATAATAATGTGCGGTCATGAAACGTTCATAAATAAGAGTCTTTTTGGAGTCATAATAATGTGCGCTCATAAAACGTTCATAAATAAGAGTCTTTTCGGAGTCATAATAATGTGCGCTCATAAAACGTTCATAAATAAGAGTCTTTTCAGACTCATTATTATGTGCGCTCATAGAAGGTTCATAAATAAAAGTCTTTTCGGAGTCATAATAATGTGCGCTCATAAAACGTTCATAAATAAGAGTCTTTTCAGAGTCATAATAATGTGCGGTCATAAAACGTTCATAAATAAGAGTCTTTTCAGAGTCATAATAATGTGCGGTCATAAAACGTTCATAAATAAGAGTCTTTTTGGAGTCATAATAATGTGCGCTCATAAAACGTTCATAAATAAGAGTCTTTTCGGAGTCATAATAATGTGCGCTCATAAAACGTTCATAAATAAGAGTCTTTTCAGACTCATTATTACGTGCGCTCATAAAACGTTCATAAATAAGAGTCTTTTCGGAGTCATAATAATGTGCGCTCATAAAACGTTCATAAATAAGAGTCTTTTCGGAGTCATAATAATGTGCGGTCATAAAACGTTCATAAATAAGAGTCTTTTCGGAGTCATAATAATGTGCGGTCATAAAACGTTCATAAATAAGAGTCTTTTTGGAGTCATAATAATGTGCGTTCATAAAACGTTCATAAATAAGAGTCTTTTCGGAGTCATAATAATGTGCGCTCATAAAACGTTCATAAATAAGAGTCTTTTCAGACTCATTATTACGTGCGCTCATAAAACGTTCATAAATAAGAGTCTTTTTGGAGTCATAATAATGTGCGCTCATAAAACGTTCATAAATAAGAGTCTTTTCGGAGTCATAATAATGTGCGCTCATAAAACGTTCATAAATAAGAGTCTTTTCAGAGTCATAATAATGTGCGGTCATAAAACGTTCATAAATAAGAGTCTTTTTGGAGTCATAATAATGTGCGCTCATAAAACGTTCATAAATAAGAGTCTTTTCGGAGTCATAATAATGTGCGCTCATAAAACGTTCATAAATAAGAGTCTTTTCAGACTCATTATTACGTGCGCTCATAAAACGTTCATAAATAAGAGTCTTTTCGGAGTCATAATAATGTGCGCTCATAAAACGTTCATAAATAAGAGTCTTTTCGGAGTCATAATAATGTGCGGTCATAAAACGTTCATAAATAAGAGTCTTTTTGGAGTCATAATAATGTGCGCTCATAAAACGTTCATAAATAAGAGTCTTTTCGGAGTCATAATAATGTGCGCTCATAAAACTTTCATAAACAAGAGTCTTTTCAGACTCACTATTATGTGCGCTCATAGAAGGTTCATAAATAAAAGTCTTTTCGGAGTCATAATAATGTGCGCTCATAAAACTTTCATAAATAAGAGTCTTTTCAGACTCATTATTATGTGCGCTCATAGAAGGTTCATAAATAAGAGTCTTTTCGGAGTCATAATAATGTGCGGTCATAAAACGTTCATAAATAAGAGTCTTTTTGGAGTCATAATAATGTGCGCTCATAAAACGTTCATAAATAAGAGTCTTTTCTGAGTCATAATAATGTGCGCTCATAAAACGTTCATAAATAAGAGTCTTTTCAGACTCATTATTAGGTGCGCTCATAAAAGCTTCATAAATAAGAGTCTTTTCGGACTCAAAATTATGAGCGCTCATAATATCGTCAGAAAATACCCTCTTTTAAGAGTCATAAATATGAGCGCTCTTAAAAATGTGTATTGGGTAAATATGTATTGTTTATGTATTTGTTATATAGGTATATGCATATTTATACCCCCACACGTAATGCGTAAGGGGTATATTAATATTGTCACGACGTGTGTAACGCCCAAAAGGAGGCGTGGTAGGTATAGACCAGTATATATATTATTGATCAGCATCACCTCCTGAGTTGATTTAGCCATGTCCGTCTGTCTGTCCGTCTGTCTGTCGACACGATTACAGCCGTAATTTTTAAGTTATCGTATTGAAATTTAAGCTTTTTTTAAAAAAACTAAGATCAAGTTCGAAAATGGGCTAAATAGGATGAAAACCACGCATGCCTCCCATACAACCCCAATAATGAAAACTCCATGAAGAAGCAAATATTTAAGCTACGAAACTTAAAATCGGTATTTGTGTAATCGATATCAAAACTAAGACGTGTTAGAAAAATGGGCGTCATCCACCCACTAACCCACCTCCCATACAACCCTAAAATTGAAAACTATATAAAGAAGCTTGTGTCGAAGCTACATAAATAAAATTGGATATATATTCAATTTATATCAAAACTAATGCATGTTCAAAAAAAATTTTCAAAAAAATGTCATCCACCAACGAACACGCCCACCTCCCATACAACCCCAAAATTTAAAACTCTATAAAAAGGAATTTCTTTAAGCTACAGGAAAAAAATTTGATACTTTATATTATACATTTTGGTATTTTATATCAAAACTAAATCGTGAAAGAAAAGTGTGGGTCATACGCCCACGAACACACCCAAAAACTCTATAAATAGGCTTATATTTAAGTTACTGAAATTGGCATTTGTGTATTTTATATCAGAACTAAGGCGTGTTAGGAAAATTGGCGTCAACTACCCAAGAACACGCCCACCTCCAATACAACCCCCAATTGAAAACTTTATAAAGAGGCTTGTCCTTGCTGTGCAGGAAAACAATTTGATATGAATGTATTTTAGACGTCATCAAAATAGTAAAATTTTTTAGAATCTCATACAAAAAGGGCTATAATTTTAGATTTATTACCATTGCGAATCTGCCGTGGGGGTATTTTAACTTCGGCCAAGTCGAAGATATGCCTAACTAGTTTTATATATAAAAAAACTTTTTAACAAAAAAAAAACCAACTTCAAAATCACTACAAATTAAAAAATAATTTTAAATTACTTTTCCTATTAATCGTGGTAAATCTGATAATTTATTTATACACATTATTGTATTTGAAACCTTATTATTTTAACTTTTCC
The DNA here is from genome assembly GCA_958299015.1 of Tetanocera ferruginea. Classification (NCBI taxonomy): domain Eukaryota; kingdom Metazoa; phylum Arthropoda; class Insecta; order Diptera; family Sciomyzidae; genus Tetanocera; species Tetanocera ferruginea. Next base: position 68,673,054 of record OY282640.1, read on the forward strand.
TAATTTGTTTTATTTTTATCATAAATATATTCTTTTTTTATGATAATAAAAGCTTTGTAGTCGGCGCTAATCTTTGTCATTAAATCATGATATTTTTACCATCCCTGCCCTAATTTCAACTTTTTTTATTAATATTAGTTTAAAAGTAATTTTAAAAGCCTTGCACACATAAACATTCTCAATCTACTGTTTGGGTGAGCTTGGAAAACTGACATTGAATATGCTATTGTGTGTTGCAGCTTCACACAAAACTGATTTTATAAGCGTCGACTTCGAAGCTTTTGTTATCATAAAAAAAATATATTTATGATAAAAATAAAACAAATTAGGAAAAGTTAAAATATTAAGATTTCCAATATAATGATGTAAATAAATAAATTATAAGATTTTACCACGATTAACCCTCTAACCGGCAAGGCCGCCTTGAGGCAGCCTTCACTTAACTTAAAATTAAACAAACGGGAAATTTTTTTTCGCTCAAAGATGAAATAGAATATATAGAAAACATTCGAACAAACTTTCTGACAGCAAAAGCACACTCTCTTCGCCATAAAAATCAGTGCAAATTCAGAAGAGTGAAAGCACTTAAAATTTCTGGTTCGTGACTTTCGCATTTTCAACGCGAAAATTGTAATACTTTCTCTTGTTATATTCGAGTGGGAATTTTTTACGGCAATGTAAGTATCATTATTATATTATTCATTTGATTTCAAGTAAAAGTAAGAAATTTTACTATCATATTTTTATAAAAAACGAAGACCACCTCAAGGAGGTCCTAACGGTTCACGCGAAAAATTGTGTTGCCCAAATTTTGCATACAAAAAAAGTAGACATTCACCTGTATTCACGTTTTATGCATTTTTATTGCACTTTGAGCATAAATATGGAACGACCAACCCAAGGTAATGTCAAAATACTTAGAGTTCATGGATTCAGTGCTAACTGATGAAGACGATTTCAGCAGTGATGATTCGCTTGTTGATCCAGATTTTTGTCCAGAAGCAATATTTTCACATCAAGAACGGCAGATCGATCAATATATTCGAGAATTGGATGAAGGAAGCTAATGCAAGTAATATTTCTATAAATATCAGTTCGATAGATGAATATCCACCAACAGCATCATCAACATTGAACCCAATTGATGAAAATGTTGCAACTAAAAAACTGTTATCAACAACCGCAACATCTGCAATTGCAACTTCATACTTGGCATCAACATCAACGGAAAAACAAGCTAAACGACCACGATCGCTATTACCTTTATTGGATAGCACTGGTCCACATATAACACTATCAGATTGTGGTTTCACAGGAAAAAGTAATTCATATGAAATTATAATTTTTACAAAACTAAATTGAAATACATGATTCATTTTCAGGTCTTGATGGCATTGCTAAAGATTCGACTGAGTACACCAAAATCATGTGGAAAAAAAAGAATATGCGTTTACATGTGAATCAAGTAGCATTTCGTGGTGATTCAAGTTTACCAGCACATGTCAAAGAAATTAAAACACCCAAGGAAATTTTTCAATATTTTTTTACAACTAATATTGTTGAATCGATTGCTGAAGAGACGAATCGATTATCACGTGTAGAAAATATTAATACAAATTTCAATGCTTCTTCTGATGACATAAACAAGTTCATTGGTATCCTCATTTATATGAGCGTTTATAGAAACCCAAACTTGGAAAGTTATTGGTCTACCCGAAATTCTTTTGCACCAATAGCAAATTCAATATCATCCAAAGAGTTCATGCAAATAAAGAACACCTATCATTACGTGATGAAAGTGAACGCAAAAAAAAGGTGAACCAGGGTATGACCCACTGCTTCGAGTTCGAGTTTTTGCAAACAACTTGAATGATCGTTTTGACTCTATTCCAAACACAGCACGTTTATGTATTGACGAGCAAATGTGTTCAACGAAAATGAAACATCATTTGAGACAATACATGCCCAACAAACCCCACAAATGGGGTATGAAATTATTTGTGTTATGTGATGGTGCAGGAGATAACGTTGTTTTACCAGGTAATATGCATAAGAAAATTGAAACAATTTACAAATTTTTTTATAATAAACTATTATTTTTATTTTCAGGTGCACCTGATCTTAGTAGTTATTTCAAATGTCGTGGTTCGTTTGACACAGAGCATTCCAAATTTTATTCACCACATTGCGTATTTCGACAACTTCTACACTTCACTTCCATTGCTGGTGTATTTACGTGCTCGAGGAATCTATAGCTTGGGAACAGTTCGCGTAAATAGAATTCCAAATTGCAAACTTCCTGGTGATAACGAAATAAAAAACGAAGCTCGTGGTTACTTGATTGAATATAATGCAACAGCATATGGAATTCATATTACCAATGTGTTATGGAAGGACATCAAGAGCGTTAGATTAGTATCAACATATGTTGGTGTTGAGCCATTTGAAAAAACTGACGAAGTTCAACAGAAAGCTTAAGCATCACGGTTTGATCGCAAAAATAAACAATATGTTGAAGTTGACTGCCCGACAATAATTTGCGAATATAAAAGACATGGGAGTCGCGATCCATGGATCCATCCATCGCATGGATGGTCTAATGGGTAGATACCACATTCGAGCAAAAACGCGAGATGCTATGACGCGACTGTTCTATCACTTTATCGACATGGCTGTAACCAATGCATATATTTTATATCATCGCATTCACTCTGAAAGATTGAATGATTCAAATGATATCTCAGCTAAAGACATAAAATTATTACAGTTGCCTGAATTTCGAGAAGAAATCGCTGCTGCACTTGTTATATACAATGAAAAGCGCTCTGTTGGTCGACCAAATGTTTCAACCCCAAGTGAATCACAAGCAGCGTTGCCGTTTTCACTTCGATCGAAGTTTTTTACTTCACTTTTATGTCAAACACTTCCACACTTCCTCTTTTGTGAAAACACTTCGATTTTGAGTGATTAAAGTGATTTTTAGTAATTAAGTAATCTCTTAATTTTTTACTGCATTTCACATCAAAAAGTCAAAAACATGACACAACTGTTGTTGTAAACGAATGCATAACTTTAACCTTCTCTAACAGGGCTTTGTTTGGAATTGATAATTTTAACTATAGTGGTAACACTATTTTCGATTAAATACTTCTTGCAGAAGCGCGCGCTGTAAAGGTTGTTGAAATGTAAGTTTGTACGAATTTCTTAATTTCTAATTTTTTATATTAAAAAATTCTAAATGTGTAAGCCGGGTGGAATAATAAGGTTTGCATATATTTTAAGGTATTTTTAAAAAGATATAGAATAGACCATGTCATTATTTCGAAGCAGAGTGCCTCAGTACACAATGTAAAAATTGAGGATGGTGATACGACTTTCATAGACCACATGTCTACACAAAAAGATGCAAACAAAGCTTCAGAGAAGAATGGAGGAGTAAGAATGCATGGCTGGAAGCGAAAGGCCCGAAAAGCTTTTGCTTTATTTTGCTTATTTTTTAAGAAATAGCTGCGCATAAAATAAAATAAAGTACTGAATTTTATTTTTTATAAACGCTCCCAAACTGGATGTTTAATAATTTTCATTAACATTGTTAATTATACATAATGTGAACTTTGTTTATTGATTTTTTTGAAATGTACCTAAATATGTTTTATAAACATTCATGTTAAAAAGAAAATTAAGGGGGGACATGACATTGGCCGTTTTTTTAAATCGACTTTTTTTATAATTATGTATTTTAGTAAATATTCTAAAGATTCTAAGAGTTTGATGGAAAAATTCCAACGGGTTCAAAAGTTACAGCCGGATTAGTAAGAGCGCATTTTTAATTTTCGCCTTTTTTTCTTTGTTCACAAACTTTGAACGCGTTTATCTCGAAACCATGTTTTTGGTACTGGTTGCGGCACTAGCGGGTTCATTGTTTGACGAATTTTTTTTTTGCACTTTTTTAAACTTGATTCGCAATCGTATGACACGAGCTTTTTTTTGAATTTTTTCGATTTCTTATGAATTTTTAAATTAAATTAATTTTTCAATATATTTTTCGAACAATTGAAAAAAAATTTTTAAAAAAGCTCCTGTCACACCATAACAAATTTTGTTAAGATTTAAAAAAGACTTTTTTTTCCAGATCGGACAATTTTTGCGACTCCCAGCGCTGCAACCACGAGGCCCCATTTTTTTCTCTGCCGCCAGTTTGGAGCTCTATAAAACCATGTTGGAGTAAAAAATATATTTTTTTTTTTTTTTTTTTTTTGTAATTTGTTCAATTCTCTACAATAATCAAAAAATTTTTTGGAAAAATGTTTGTTTTTGACTGTGCTATGAATTTTTAAAAAAGGTCTATTATCTCTGCCGCGAATGTTATGTCCCATCTTAATTCATTTTAACACTTCGAAATCTCTGAAAGTACTTCCTTCTTGTAGCCTATTTTACTTCATTTTAAAATTCTCGAGCGGCAACACTGATCACAAGCTGCAGTATCTGGCATTGGTGAGAGAGCAGTTCACCCTGTTGATGACGTTCGGTACAACAAATATGATCATTTCCCATTGTGGTTGGATCGAAGTGGAAAAAAGAAGTGTAAGCTATGTAAAAAATCGAACACACAATGTATGTGTTCAAAATGTTCAATACATTTATGCTGTGGACCAGGCAAAGACTGCTTCAATGAATATCACAACAGAAAATAATTTAATTTCATTTCTTTATATTTTCTTTTCTTAATTTTTGAATAAAAAACCCTATTTTTGATATATTTTTCCATAAAAAGTAGAACTGTGTTTTTTTTCGACATTTTTCTGCTTGGTTAAACTAACTGAAAGGTAAAATTGAACACCAAACGAAAAAAAAAAATGATCACAATTTTACACCTAAACCGGCAAGACCACCTTGACGCGCTCATCATTAAACCTTAACCTGCGTGTTACCTGTGCAATATTAACTTGGAATGAACACATTTCTGAGCTCTTTGAATCAATATTAGTCAATCAAAAAAATTCCCACCTATCTGACTCAAGTATTTTAAAATGACCTTACTTACTTGCTTAGGTGGCCATGACAACCCGTTGACGGGTTACGGCCGACTTCATCAGCTCTCGCCAGGCGTCTCTGCTTCACGCGCAGCGTGATTGACCTCGGCCTGGTCAATCCATCGAAGGCATGGTCTTCCTATTCGTCGTCGACCCTCGGCTTTCGCCTCAAACACTATTTTCGCTGGAGCTTCTTCATCCATACCAAAGACATGACCCAGCCAATGTAGTCGCTGAATTGTAATACGCTGCACTATGTCAATGTCGTCGTAGAGCTCTTATAGTTCTTGGTTCATTCGAATGATATAGTCGTCGCCAACTCGAACAGGACCAAAGATTTTGCGAAGGACTTTCCTCTCGAACACCCCAAGAGCGGCTGCATCTGTTTGCGATACCACCCATGCCTCAGCGCCATAGAGAAGCACAGGTATGATGAGCGTCTTGTAGAGTGTTAGTTTTGTCGATCGAGAGAGGGCTCTGGAACCTAATTGCTTACTTAGCCCGTGGTAGCACCTATTAGCAATTGTTGTTCTTCGCAATTTTATCTCCAGGCTGACATTGTTGTTGCTGTTTACGGCGGTATGTAAACTCTTTGACAACTTCAAAGTTATATTTGCCTGCTGTAACATGGGAGCCTAGACGCCGCACTTCCCTATTTGCAAACAGCATATACTTTGTTTTGCCCTCGTTCACCGTCAAACCCACTTTGGCTGATTCCTTTTCGATAGCGGCGAAAGCAGCGGTTACATCTCTCTTGGTTCTGCCGATAATATCGATATCATCAGCATACGCAAGGAGCTGGACACCTTTGTAGAAAATGGTGTCATTTCGATGTACACCTGCCTTTCGTAGGATCCCCTCCATGATGAAATTGAAGAGATCGCATGATAGCGGATCGCCTTGTCGGAAACCTCGTTCGGTATTAAAGGTTTCGGAGAGGTCATTTCCTACCTTGACGGAGCTGCATGTATTGCTCAACGTCATATTGCAGAGCCTTATCAAATTTGCAGGTATACCGAACTCAGACATTGTTGTTTACAGGCAATTCCGAATCGGGCTATCGAACGCAGTTTTGTAATCAACAAAGAGATGATGGGTGTCGAGTTGGTTTTCGTGGGTTTTCTTCAGGATTTGGCGTAGTGTAAAAGTCTGGTCTATGGTGGACTTGCCAGGACGAAAGCCACACTGATAAGATCCAATCAGTGTTTTGGTATGCGGCTTCAATCTTTCACACAATACGCTCGAAAGAACCTTGTATCCGATGGAAATAAGACTGATACCTCGGTAGTTGGCGCAAATTGTCGGGTCTTTTTTCTTAAGTATAGGACAAAGCACACTGAGATTCCAATCGTCGGGCATGCTTTCTGCTAGCCATATTTTGCTGATGAGTTGATGCATGCACCTTATCAATTCACCGCCGCCGGTTTTAAACAATTCAGGAGCCAGGCCGTCAGCACCTGCGCCTTTGTTGTTTTTGAGTCGCTGGTTAGCAACTCTAACCTCGTCATGGCTAGGTGGTGGAATTTCCACTCCATCATCGTCGATTGGTGGTGTCAGACTGCATTCTCCAAGAGCGGAATTGTTGCTATCGTCGCCTGCAAGCAGATTGGAAAAATGCTGTCTCCATAATTTCAATGCGCACTGATCTGTAACCAGATCACCATTCTCATCTCTACAAGTGTATGGATTTTAGAATGACCGGTTAGAGGATTAATACGAAAAGATTAATAGGAATTGGTGACTGTGGCACACAGGTTTAGTGTGTGGCTTAGCATGCTCGGAGCCCGAGTTCGATCCCCAGTCGCGGCGAAAAGTTTTTTCATCACCTCTGCAGACAATGGCAAACCTCAGAGAGTAAATAACACCATGTAAAGCTTCTAGAGAACATGAACTTACGCCGTTCGGAGTCGGCATAAAACATGTAAGTCCAGTTCTCGGTCAATTGTGTGCAAACTTTTAATACTACACACAACACAATTGGTCATAAAAACCTCGGTCAAAGTCCTTTCAAGGGCTGAAATGGCCAATTTGTTTTTGTTTTTTTTTTAATAGGAAAAGTAAGTAGGTAGGTTTTTTGTTTTTGTTTAAAAGTTTGCAAACTACGTAAACACAATTATTTAAGCTCATAATATTAAAAATGTTTTTTCTATCGTTTCTTACTCTTTACTCTTTTGAATTTTTTAATATATTTGCAAGAATTATTAAGGAAATTTTCAAATATGAAACTTTATTATTAAAAAAATGAAGTTTTACTATTTCATGGTTTGTTGGTTATTTTCAATTTCTGCCTCTTTAAAATTTTTATTAAAGTAACACGCCTTTTTTTGAATCCCGCCTATGTACTTTATTGATCATACTTTATAATAATTCAACCTTGCCCTGCACCAAATTCTACCCACCCACCTTCCAAATATTAGTACCCAAGTTTCAATATTAACTAAAATGCAGTGTTTTTCTAATTGTGACACGCCTCTTTGTTGAATCTAATCTACTTTCTTGATTGTATTTTGTTATAACTCCACCTATTCTTGTATTGATTTCAATATCCTAGTGTCAATATTGACTGAGATAGTGTTTTTTCTAATAGTGACCCGCCTCGTTGTCGAATTTCGCCCACTTTGTCATAATGTGTTCAATAATTCCACCCATTCTTACAATGAATTTTATCACCCTTGTTTCAATATAATACATTTTTTTTCAAACACTGCCACACTCCTAACTCCTAATTGCGCCTACCTCTGTACTTCATTTCAGTACCCTAGTGTCAATAGTATTCGATATATTGTTTTCTAATATTGCCACACCCCTAAATGACGCCATCTTTATTGACAGTAATTTGTTATAGTACCTCTGTACTAAATATCAGTATTCTAGTGTCAATATTATTCGAGTTACAGTGTGTTTCGAATATTGCCACAACCCTTTATCAAACAACGCCCACTTTTCGAAATTAATTTTTATAATTGTGCCTACCTCTGTAGTAAACTTTAGTATTCTAGTGTCAATATTATTCGAGATACACAGTTTTTCTAATATTGCCACACCTCTTTGTCAAATAACGCCCACTTTATTGACCGTAATTTTTTATAATTGTACCTACCCTTGCATTTTTGCTGTAAATGTCAGTACCCTAGTGTCAATATTTACTGAGATACAGTGTTTTTCTTATAGTGACACGCCTATTTTTCGAATACCGCCCACATTATTGACAGCAATGTATTATACTTGTGCCTACCTCTGTACTAAATTTAAGTATCATAGTGTCTATAGTATTCGAAATACAGTGTTTTTTCTGCCCTACCACGGGGCACCCTTGACATTTGAAGGGGCACATTTGACATGAATATTTGCACTATTTAAGAAATCGAAAAACCAGCCTTATTTAAACAAAAATTCAATATCTCTTTAGTTCGTGTTTGTAAGAGTAGAATAGAATCAAAATATCGAATGTAACAAGATCAGTTCGATACAATTGATGTCTTAATTAAATATAGTAAAATTCACTCAATTGATATAAAAAAATATAAACTTTATTATTTCAGTTAGCGAGTAGTTAACCCTTCTGTCAATACGACACACCCGGGTGTGTTTTTGATTTTTTAACTGCAAAAATAAGTATTTTCCTTGTATCACACAAAGTTCAGCTTTTTAATATGCTCCTAAATATAGGACGGCAATACTTTTGAAAAAAAAAAAAATTATTTGCACCATTATTTTAGGTCTAGGAGTATTTTCTAATATTAACAACCTACGCTCTATACGAACATACCCGGGTATGCAAGCACTTTTCGATAAAGTTTAACATGTTTTGTGCATGCAAGATCACGAAGCTAAAAGAAAACGAAAACTTTACAGTTATTCCTTCAAGCTGCTAATCACTTTTGTTTATCTTTGAGTCAGTCAGTCGATTGTAGTGAAGTTTTAACTGAATTTCGGTTTTGTGTTATAATTGATTAGAAGATTTCCTTCGCAAGGTATTAATTATTAAATCTGAAGGTAAAAGTTTAACAAAATATAATATTATTTGTTCTAATACACTTATTTGTAAAGTGCATAGCAAGAAAATTTTGCAATTATGTCAGACGGACAGGAAGCCATACACTCAAGGAATTATAGAATAATGACCCTTCAGCAACGTGAGGAGTATATGTCAAGGATGATGGAGGAGATTGAAGGTAGTGCTCAGCAATTTCCAGAGGAAGTTCGTGACAAAACTGGTCGCATTAAACAAAAAGGTAATTGCTTTCTTTGCCAGAAGAGACGTCCAACAAGAAAGAGTTGCCTTGACTGTCAGAAGCCAGTCTGTGCTGAACATAGTCGAGAGCAAGCAACAGCTATCTTTATCGAACTGTCAAAGTTAGGAATAAACATTGCTAGCAAAGATTTTATGGATATAAGCATTGAATAATTATAATATAGAATGGACACCGCCAACATTTGCCGCTACGCCGTTCACATGTCTCTAGTATCGTTTTTCATATTACCAAAGATTTTCACCTACTTTGTGCACAAGCACTCTGCTGACAAGTGTTTTCGTTTTATTTGTGTTATTTGGTTTTTAAGCAAATTGTGTAAAATGAAAATTTAATAGAATGAGTTTTGAGGCTTAAAATAATTCTTCAGTAAAATAACCTCTTTAATAAAGCAGTAAAATGTTACAGACCTCAATCTTGTTTATAAAAGTCCAAGTAGAGATTAATAAATACTATAAAGAAATTAATAAAAATTATGAAAAATGTTTATAAATAAATTTTAGTATTTTATTTTAACTTTTCATTTAAATTTTTTGTAGAAAATGGGGGTTTATTTCGAAAAATATTTATATTAATAGTTATTCAGGGTCAAAAAAAAAACAAATTGGCCATTTCAGCCCTTGAAAGGACTTTGGCCGAGCTTCTTATGATCAATTGGGTTGTGTGTGTTATTAAATGTTTGCACACAATTGACCGAGAACAGGACCTAAATATTTTATGCCGACTCCGAACGGCTAAAGTTCATGTTCTCAAGAAGCTTTACATGGCATTATTTACTCTCTGAGGTTTGGCATTTTCTGCAGAGAGGTGGTGACCGATCAGAAAAATTTTTTATTGAAAAAACTTTTTTCGCTGCGGCTGGGGATCGAACCCGGGCTCCGAGCATGCTAATTTAACGCATTTGCGTCTCTACAAACAAAATTGAAAGCAAACGTGTTTAAATTTCATTTTTAAAATATATATTCACATATTCAGCTCCATACCTCAATGCGTTGTAGAGATATTCATTGGGTATTTTTAAGCCCATTATCAATTATTTTTGGTGACCATGGCATGCAGGTTAAGTGTTTGGCTTAGAATGCTCGGAGCCCGAGTTCGATCCCCAGTCGCAAATCAATCGAAATCAGTTAACTACATATTATATAAAAACTATATAACTATTTTACTATATTATTATTATTGTATATAAACTTATTATATCACTGCAATTTGTGGCAATACTTTTTAAAGTAGTGCTTTCTACAAATATTTTGCGATAGCTAATTACCAAAACAACACAACAAAAAATAGCTTAAAATAATAGAACTAATATAAAATACTTCATAATTTGAATCGTTTTGCTTTACAAATTTTATTTGTCTTTCATTTGATTTTAGACTGGAATTCTTTCTGAAGAGTATAATACTCCAAATATTGAATCCTGTGTTTTAAGATCCCTTTATTTTTATTAATAGTTTTCATAAGAAGGGCTTTTACTATAAGTATTTTTACTCAAATCTTTAAATTTTTAATAGTTTTGCCTTATACATTTTATTTTCATTCATTTGGGGGGTTTAACCCCCAAAACCCCCTGCGTTCGCCCCTGTGAACATTCATTTCAATTTCTATATTATTTAGTTCTAAATTTATTTTTGCTAGCACTGGTCTTTTTTCTATATTTGTTTCATTACTTATTTTCTTTTGTTTTTGTCACTATAAAAAATTGGCACTGCAATTTTTTAAAGTCTTGATTTAAGGAGGCAAACTTTGAACGCGTTTATTTCGAAACCATGTTTCTCGTACTAGTTGTGGCACTAGCGTGTTAATCTTTTGACAAAATTTTTTTTGTATATTTTTAAACTTGATTCGCTATCGATAGAATAAATATATTCTATAAAATTTTTTAAAATTTAAAAAAAGCTCCTTTCATACCATAACTAATTTTGTTAAGATTTAAAAATGTCATTTTTTTACAGATCGTTCAATTTTTGCGACTCCCAGCGCTTCAACCACGAGGCCCGGTTTTTTATCTTTGTCGCCAGTTTGGAGCTCTTTAAAACCATGTTGAAATGAAAAATATATTTTTTTAAATTTTTTTCTTGTAATTTGTTCAATTCTCTACAATAATAACAAAAATTTTGGAAAAATGTTTGTTTTTGACTGAGTTATAAATTTTTTAAAAGAAGGTCTGTTTTCTCTGCAGCGAATCCCTCCTTAAAGCCACTTATATTTACGAACTTCTTTTCAAAGTGTTCAGAGCATATATACAATTTTTCATCTTCTATCAACTTGGAAGAAAAGCTTTCTTTTGGCATAAGAAATCTAGAAATCCATTTGTTTTAATTTCACACCCGACGCAATCATAAAACTTCATCACACTAAAAGATCTTTCAAAATATTTAAATAAATAAAACTCTTACGCGCTACCAATGCATATAAAAAAGTTAACAAAGTGGTCAAAAAGCTAGCAATTGACAAAAGACACAAAACAATATCGCAGAAAGTAACTGGTAATCAGAAAAGGACTATAACAATAACAAAACAAGTGAGAAAAAAACCAAGGGAAATTTTTCACACATAAGCGAAGACAATTAATTTGGGTTATAGAACTGGATAATTATGTGGAGTGCAAATATCTGCCACATAGCTCTAATGTCGCTTCATCGTCGGTAGTGTCACCTTCTATTTGTAATTATTCAATGATATAAGTTAACAGGTTAGGTAGTTAAGGACCAGTTAACGATAACCACAAGTGTCTTTTGGGAATTCTACTGCTATTAATGCTCTACATAAAAAATAATTTAAAAGTGAAGTGGCTGAATACTTTGAAAAAATAAGACTAGCATAACAGAACTACCCAAAAGAATCAAAGCTATAGTTGTTACCAGAATTACTTATATCAATGGAATGTTATTAATTACTAGACTTTCATTCTTCATTCGTTAACCAACGTTCTGTTCTCTTCATGTTCTTTTATTTCTTCGGCTAATTATAGTCCTATTCTGATGTTTGAAATCATCTTTTTTGTTAAAACCAATCTAAAAATATATTAAAAAATTGTTAATGATTTTTTTTTAGCTCTTAACCAAGGATTTAAGGTGTCAAATCTATTCAGTCAAGTCTGCCTTGGCTCGTAAATGGGGTGATAGATAAGTAGGAGGGAAAGTGGAATCAAGACAACAAGTGTAGAATGTTGAATGTGTGGCGGAGCGCTATATCAGCATGCGAATTTGAATTTCAGGCAAGTGTTATGCCTTACCTCAGTCAATTCGAGTTATCAAGCAATCTCATTCCACAAACATCTCTACCACCAACTACAACTTCCAAAGACGAATAAAGTGAAGAATTTTTAACTTCTGTTGATAAGAAATGAGGAACGAATTAAAGAAAGGTAAAAGCGTAGGACCATGGCTAGACCGGGATTCAAACCCAGAACCTCTAGGTTGGCAGTCGAGCACGATATCCGCTCGACTACCGAGGCCCCAATAATGTAAAAAGTGTTGGGGCACTTTTGACAAATGTCAAAAGATCCCCAATAAAAAAAGTCAAATGTACCCCAAACGCTCTCGGCTTTTTTTTTTTTAAATTTTTTTAGTTTGTATTTAGTTTTATTGAAATTCACTTATATTTTCAAAAACATAAATAGTTGTTTTTACCTTTTGCAAAAGAAACTTTAATTAACTTTTATAACTTGACCAGGAGGTCCTTACGTATCAATGCCGGAAAATAACAGTTACACGCGCAAAAACACAAAAACACCTGCTACTTTTTTCATGCAATGGAAGAATCGTCAAACTTCGTGACGATTAATAAAATACTAAGACGCAAAATTTATAAAACAAATTATTGTAAAATAACGGTTCGTTCATACCGAAAACCTCAAAGTCAAATGTGCCCCAAAGTCAAAGGTACCCCAGATTACCCTACTTGTCTTAGATTGCCACACCCCTTTGTCGAATAACGCCCAATTTCTTCATAGTAGTTTTCAATAATTTTGCCTACCTCTGTACTAAATTTCAGTACTCTTGTGTCAATTTTATTCGAGAAACAGAGTTTCTTAAAATATTGCCACACCCTTTTTTAGAAAAACGCCCACTTAAGTGATCGTAGTTTTTAATATTTATGCCTGCCCTTGTAATTTTACTGTGAGTTTTATTACCCTAGCGTCAATATATACTCATATCAGTGTTTTCTTAAAGTGACACGCCCCTTTGTCTCTATATGTTCACAAAAAATTACGGTAATCGGGCAAGTACTTTAGGAGTAATCGATGTACATACACTTAAAAAAAAAAAACAGAGAAACCAACCAACTTGAGAACCTCCTCCTTTTTGAAGTCGTTTAAAAATGTCAGATATATCCTGCGCTGAATGAATATCTAATTTTGGATTTTGTCACTTTTATATTAAAGTCACAAAATAGTAAAATATAAGAAGAAAAATGCATGTGTTTAAATAAGAAAATCAATCATCAGCTGCTTATGCTGTGCCTGCTGCTTTCTTTGTTTTTGTTTTGTTGTTTGTGCTTGTGTGGTTTTTATCTTATACGAAGTGATGCGCAGGCTTCTTCATTGGGTTCTTGTATGTACTACTTCTTTATTGGGTTCTTGTATGTACTACTTAGAACTGAGTGTTCTTGTTTGTGTACTGAAGGTTCTTGTATGTACTACATTCACAACTTCTTTTCAACTCAGTCAATGAACTCAAACTGTCAAATTTAACGAAATGGGTCTGTGATCCTGTTAGATTTAACTCTTATGAAAAAAACGAGTTGGATCATATTTCGTTTTATGCTTTTACCCAATAGATGACGAAAAATTTTAATTTTTGTTTTTAATGCAAATTTATTTGAATTGATCCATCATCCCAATAGCTAGTGTAGTTCGCAAACTAAACATCGGACAGAGACGAAAGTGGCACTTATGGAAAAGACATGTGCTCAGCGTGAGATATAGTCACCATGCGATTGTTTCAAAAATCTGGGTCTTAATTTTATTTTGAAACCAGTAGTTAAACTGACTGTAGCTCGCAAACTATATATCGGGCAGAAACGAAAGTGGCACCGTGGTTCAGTTATGAACTCAACCTCTCAAATATAACGAAATGATCGAAAAAATTTGACATTTTGCGTGTTTCGTTTTGCTTGCACATTTTATCATGCTTACTTTTAATTTTTTTCTTTGTTTTGGTCTCGATAAGTAGTCCATGATTCAGTGTTATTAATTTATTTGTTAATTTCCGGAAGATCAATAAAAAATACGTGAAAAATGGACAAATCATTCGGACCCAAGAGACAAAGTAGAAGAGGTTACAACTTAATCGGAATTCTACGTCTACACTTATGATACAATGAAACTGTTTCTTTTTTTTAAACTTAAATTGGCCCTTCATACACATGTCTATGCACCAAAATTGTATTTTAATTATAATTGGTGATCAAAAATAACACTGTGATAGTTTTTTTTTTATGTTTCGAAAACACGCCCATAGCGGTTTCATTTTCTCGTATGGGGAATTGAAATGCATTAATTGTGATTTAAGTTTTAGTACGCCTTCACAGAAAATTTTTGTTTTAATTTGCTTGCGCCAAGGAACAATTTAAATTTGATCGCATTTTAACATAGTTTTTTTTTGTCATATACCATCTACTATTTTAAATGCTACTAGCAATACCCGGCTCGCGTTGCCACACCTAAACACCTCGTTTTATAATGATTATTAACTTTTTAACAAATGAATTAACTTTTTCTATACCGAAAAGTTTGAATGATTAAAAAGCGCCGTGCCCCTATTCTTACGCCTAATAAAATGTTAACAGTGAAGCAGCACGTGTAAATTGGGATCTAACACCGAATACAAAGCTATTCGATATAGAACATTAGGGTTATATGGGAGATGCCACACCCCCATGTTCCGTCGATACCAAACTTCACAGGAACACTCTCAAGACTTTGTTACGGTTTCCCTGAAAATTTTATTATTAATTCCCATATTAATTTAGGGCATTCTATAGTCGGACTAGACCGACCTTAGAGTATCTTACTTGTTTTAACCTAAAAACATGTATAATAAATAATGTGATTTTAATCCATTGAATAGCTTACGAAAACGAAATTCTCAAATAAATGTAAATTTGTCAGTGCAACTGGACAGTAAAATCTCTTAGTTGCATCTTCAAAGTACAATATTATGTCGTAGCTAGAAAACGAATAAGCGATTGCTACGACCTAGTTTTTATATTAATAAAATATAAGGTAAAACAATTTTTGGGGCGCATAATCGAACACGAACGGGGCGCCAAAAATTCTTAAACATATATTAGTGATAATAATATTAACGCATGGTATTGAAATTTTTAGGAGGAATTCAAGTTGTTACCTTTCTATTTGGCTATGCAAGTTGATCCCGAGTTGAAACCAAGATAATTTCAACTTTTTTCCCATGCTTATAAAGCTTCATACTGAGTTTCGTCCTGGCAATACAAATGTTTGTAAAAATCGGATTTGAAAAAGTCAAATTGAATACATACTTTAAAAAGCCGTGTGCAGAATACATGTGTGCGTGTCGCTTGACATACGTTACATAATCCGATGCAACTAACCACCGAACCAGCTGTAGAAGTAGCACGTACTTCACTCGCCATCGACGTTATGAGTAATACAGCATTGATGGTGATTTGAGCGGATGATGATGTGAAAATGCCATGCACGTGCACAAGGTAGAACATTTTTTTAATGGCAACAAAGTACACGTGCAGCCTCTTTTCTTTTTGTACAAAACCTCAGTAAACACGTGCATTTTTTGAGTTTTTTGTTTGTGTGTGACTGCCTGTTTATGTGCTTGTTAGGGCATATTAAATGCAATCCTCTTTCGGAATAAGGGTATAATCCTGCATACCTGCTGTTTCACCTCACTTTTATGTTCGACAGGACTTGGTTGTGATTTCTATTTATGCGGTGTTCTTTATAGCGCTTTCGAATCAGTTCACTTCACGGCAGGAGCATTCCACACATTTTTCTTGCCTTCATTAGAATAAAATTCTCAACTCCTGCACAAAATGCCGCGGTACTTGATCCTTCAATTATGATTTACAAGGATTTGAGGCACCCTTGCATCCATATATGTAATGAGGGGTCGCGTCGCTCTGTCAGTGAGTTGAGTTACGTTATCCTAAAGATAATTTAGATAACTTAAACAATTGTTTCTTAAGTCACAATCAGGTCAATTTGTCTTGCTGCCTATAATGAGTGATATGTACTCATGTTTGAACTAATCAGTGATGCCAACTACACGGAAATTACGGATTTCTGCGGATATTTAAGCCTTACACAGATAATCCGACGACAGAGACAAAATAAGGAAAATCTACGGATTTTTCAGAATTTCACACAGATTTTGGAGGACTTTTAAGGATTTTTATATGTTTATGTCAATTCAATGTCAAAATTAATTTGAACGGTAAAAAAATTTGCGCATTACTTTAAAATATGTTTACTTAATTTGTTACAATTTTGCGGTTATCAGTATTTGCAAATAATAAAAACTTTAGCCCTGAAAGTTGCACATTAAGAAAAATTGGCAACGATTTAGTTGTCATTCGCCTTGTCAAGTTGAAAAATAAAGCGCTCCGTTTTTCGTTGTTCACTTGTATTTTATTATGTCAGTAAAAAAAAAAACGTTACGAACAAAAATATAAGGTGGAGTGGGAACAAAGTGAAAGTGATAGTGGCCGGCTTGCAAACTCCTTGCAAAGGAACCTGCTGGATCCCACTTTAATTGCAACATTTGTGTTCATCATGGCAAAGTCGGCCTAACCGAAATAAAAAGACACAACAAAAAAAAAACAAAAAAACAGCTTGGTCATTTCAGCCCTTGAAAGGACTTTGACCGAGTTTCTTATGATCAATTGTGTTGGGTGTGTTATTAAATGTTTGCACACAATTGACCGAGAACTGGACCTACATGCTTTATGCCGACTCCGAACGGCTAAACTTCATGTTCTCAAGAAGCTTTACATGGCATTATTTACTCTCCGAGGTTTGCCATGTCTGCAGAGAGGTGGTGACCGATCAGAAAAATTTTTTTATTGAAAAAACTTCACTTTCACTTTCGCCGTGACTGGGGATCAAACTCGGGTTCCGAGCGTGCTAAGCCACACACTTAACATGTACGCCACGGTCACCACAAGAGTCAAGAAACACTGAGTCTAAAGGCCATATGAAGAAAGCCGAGGCAATAAAGTGCACAGCTTCGTTGTCCTCCTCCTTTTCCAACCAATCCTCAATGGATATAAAAGTAAAACCAAAGGAGCTGCTGCTGTCTGGGTTTCTAGTTGAACACAACCTTACATTTCTTTTGATGTCACATTTGGAAGGTCTAATCAAAAGAACATTGGAAATAGATGGCAATTCCAACCAAATGCAAATTGGCAGGATGAAAGCAACCATGATTGTAAAAAAACTCGCGTGTAGCAACGTACACGTGGCAGAAGTGAAACTTCTTTAACAGTAAGAAATAAGAGAGATTTTAGTGTGAAATAGAGAGAGAAAGTATCTGAAAAGAAATTCAATCAATACGAAATGGAATAATAATTTGTTGATTCAATATTTGCATCCAGGGACCGTACCGAATATGGTTTTCGTCGAAAGTGTCACATATTAACTTTTATATCTTAATATTTATTTTTTCCGACAAAAATAACAGTTTCTTGTGCCTTATATTTTTTTTGGGCAAAAATAACAGTTATTTTCTGCCGTTTATTTTTCGGTCAAAAATATCAGGTAATTTATATTTGTTCAAGTCATTTTACCGATAAAAAAATGTTGATGTTATTATTTTCATCTCATCGGTGAGACATTTTACACATGGTGTCAACAGTTCAATCTGTCAAGCGGCCTTTAAGAAAACACAAATTGCTTGATATTTTTGACCGAAAAAATTAAAGTCACAAAATAACTGCTATTTTTGACCGATAAAATAAAAGTCAAAAGTAACCTTTGTTTTTCCTCGAAATATACTAGGCAAGAAATTAACTTTTAAAGAATCAGTTTCAAATTTAAAAGCGACTTAATATTCGTGAGGCTGAGGACATTTATAACATAATGGTAATTTGAAAAAGTCTTTCGACAATTTTTTTCATTTGAAAATTGTAAAATAACAGTTATTTTCGGTACTTGTTTTACTTCAGTTGGTGTTTTAGTTGCTTTCGAATGTCTTCTCAACATTGTTACTTTTTGAATGCTGGATTGCATTTGCATAGTACTCTTTGAAGGAGCCTCCGAAAGCAGAGGCAAATCTTGTTCATTATTACCTCCTGCTTCCTGATCATAATAATTGCTATGTTGATAGAGGGCCTCATAAAGCAGCGAACGTTGATTGTTGAGTGCATCAACTTGGTTGGCTTTAAAATTTTGTTGAGATGCATCAGTGTGTTTTTTGGGGAATGGTTCTTTGTAGATTCACCAAAATACACTGATGTTTTGTAAAAATGCATTTTGAAACTCAGCCGTTGTTGCAATCACCTTACCTTCATCATAAGTTGCAGACCCAGCTGCGGCTGTATTCTTAAGAGCTCTAATTCGCTCTCTATATTCACGAACGCGTTCTGCTCCTGTTTTAGCTATTTTTCTATTTTTTTTTTCCGTGCATACTTGTAGGATGAAAATTAATGTTACGGTTATGTTAATAATGTAATGTTAATGTTAATCTAATGTTAATGTTAATTATGATATTTTCAGTATGTTACGCGTTCAGTTTTAATTACATTTTGTTTGGCCATTTATCATGTGCCTAATTGGCATAAACGTATAGATTCCGTCTCATAAGCAACGATGTTCTGGGTTCAATTCTCGGCAGCGGCAATAATTTTTTTTTTAATTTTCATATGAATTGAAAACGTTAGCCTAGCGTCACGAAAAATGACCTTGAAATTTCACTCGCCGCCAAAGAAGTTTCACTTCAAAAAACTGATTGTAAAGAATGTTTTCTCAAGTCAATCTAAATACAACTAAAAATTGAAATCGATTAGTACCAACAACTTAAGATGAAATATTACATGCCAAAAAACTTTTCAAGCAATGCAATGTTATGAAATGCAAATAAATAACTCACAGTTATCAAAAATTTCGAATGAAATGTATGACCATAAGACATAATTTTATGCAAGTACAATACGTTATTTATTTTTTGTTATGATTTCCAAAGAAAAAAGTTGAGAAACAAAAGACTATGATAAACTTTGTGCTATTTTTAATTTAAAGTTCATATAAATAGTTTTAATGATAAAAGATCTTTAAAAGGCAAGAAACACTCGTTTCAATGGGGCTGCCTCACTGGCAATCTATAAAAAAAGCTATGCCATTTTGTGAAAATTTAAAAAAATTTCCCGACTTATTTTGACTATATTTGACATGGCGTTCATTTTTAACTATATAAAAATCGTATGTTCCTTCAAAATGGAAAGAGTTTTTAGGTTTTTTGGGTTTTTACGTTTAAAGAAAATATGTTTTATGTTATATTTTTAAGTATTTTTTCTTTTAGTTATGTTTTATATTATTCGTTACTTTTTACAAATCCTTAAACTAAAAATACAAAAAATTTTTAAAAACAATTTTAATTGTGAAGTTTATAAGCTGATAGTTTTCAAATTGAAAAAATATATAAATTTGCTTACACGGATTTACACGGATTTTTTATGTCGCATTTGAGGATTTTTACTCTCTTCGGGTTGGCATCACTGGAACTAATATACATACGGTTATGTGACAAAATGTTTGAAGTAAAGATAATTTTATATTGATTAATTTTAACGTTACACTCAGGGAAAAAATGCTGTTTTATCAAACAAATCATGGGTTGAAATAACAGATTTCACTGTTAAATACCATCCAACAAATGAAACTTTCAAATCAACAGTCGGTTGACTGTTGGTCTATAGAACACGAAACTCGTATAAAAAGTTGTTTATTGAAATTTGATCACTGGGTTGAAAGTTCATGTATGGCCGAGTGTGCTAACGTGTGCGTCTCGTATTCGAGTGTCCACGGTTCAAATCCGGCAAGGCCAATAACTTTTTTTTTTATATAAAATATTTTTTTTAAATAAAAAATGAAATTTGCAATTTGTTTTTTTTTTGCAAGATTGTAAGCATTTTATTTTGAAGGTTATTTTTGACCAAACAATTAATGAAAGAGAATTATTATTATTTAAATTATTAAATTAAAATTTTTGATACTTACACAGCTATGGTTCGAACCCACGTCTCCCGCATGACAGTCTAGTGCACATCCACAGAGCTACTGGCAACGATAATATAAATATAGCAAAACACATCTAAAAACTATTGCTTAGAAAAAATTGACAATTCAATATAAGCACAAAAATATTTCAACAGATGATTTTAACAGCACAAAAATACTTTGAAACGTTCATTCAACAAAGAAAATTGTTTACTTAAACGCAAATCTTTCAATCGAACAGTGTTTTGAAATAACAGCGGCCGACTGTTAATATTACAGTTGATATTTTTCTGAGTGTATCACATACAGACTTATTGAACATTTTTATAGAACCCAATAAACGAAACGAATTTGCCTCCAATTCCGAGATTTCGGATATTTATTTCAAAAACAAAGTTTGAAAACGTTTTGCTGATGATTTCGACGGCGCACAGTACTTTGAGCCCATACAAAAGTGAGGGATAAATACAAGGAGTCGTTCGATTTTTATGAAATTTTACATGATGATTGACTAATGGCCGCCGATTTAAAAAATGCACACAGATATTTTTCAGAACCTGGATATAAGGTTAATGTGTCGAAATTTCTCCGATTTAAAGGGAAAATTAAAGTTGTTAAAATACTTTTTTTATTTTTATATATATATTTTTTGTAGAGGTTAAGTTTTTATCTGTTAAGTATTGATATAAATTGTTATTTGGATATAAATTTTTTTCGTTTTAAAGATGTACACATATTTTTCTTTGCACTTTTGCATACCAAAATATAACTTACTTTAAAAAACAATGTGTTTGCAAACAAATTCTTTGTGGTTTTGTTGAAAACAATTTTTTTAACAAATTAAACTAGAGATATTAATTTCTCACACGTTCAATATAAAATAAGTGAAAAAATCGATTGTTGCTAATCTATTTTTAAGTAAAAATTTTCTATTGTTGCTTCATTAAACAGTCTTTCACCTATTTTGTCTTAGACAAAAATGTCTAAAAACAAAAATGTATCGCTTGGACCAGCAGAAATCCAGCAATCAAATAAATATTTATTAGTTAAAATTATTTATTATTATTTATTATAATTTATAATTATTAATTATAATAAATTATGCAGGTTAAGTGTGTCGCTTTGCATGCCAAAGTTTTTTTTAATAAAGAATTTTCTGATCGGTCGCCAACTCTCTGCAAAGAAAAATGGAAAACCTCAGAGAGTAAATAATAAAAAAAAAAAAAAACAAATTGGCCATTTCAGCCCTTGAAAGGACTTTGACCGAGCTTCTTATGATCAATTGTGTTGTGTGTGTTATTAAATGTTTGCACACAATTGACCGACAACTGGACCTGCTGTTTTATGCCGACTCCGAACGGCTAAAGTTCATGTTCTCAAGAAGCTTTACATGGCATTGTTTACTCTCTGAGGTTTGCCATTGTCTGCAGAGAAGTGGTGCCAGGCCACACACTTAACCTGCATTCCACGGTCACCACAATAAAGAGAATAAATAATGCCATGTAAAATTTCTTGAGAACATGAACTTTAGCCTTAAGCTAATTTGTTTTTTGTTTAAAATTATTGCCATTTTTGATAAAAAAATAATATATTATGTTTTTTCTCAAATCACATGCAAATAGAGTTCAACTGCTTCTGCCTTTTTTGCGAGTTCTCAGTTTCCATTAACAAAATTAGGGCAGTGTTGAGAGAATATGAGAGTACCCTACATTAAACACTTTATAAATTAATTTTAAGTAATATTAAAAATAGTTGTTAATATTGAATTCGATTACTTAAACATTGAAAAATAAGTTTATGTATGGCACCCTAGACCAAGAGTCTAAATTGCGCCCCATATTTTTTTAACGCGCTTCGGGCATGCAAGCAACACACTTAACCCCCGACCACACGTACAAGTACAAGTTTGACAAATTTTACAATTCGCACATGCACTCACAATCTGGCTACTTGCAGCTCGATACAAAAACAAACAAAATTTCGTTGCCAGTAAATTTTTGGCACTTGCAATCAAGTAAATGGGAAAAACAATGTTGTTCCTTATATGATTTTATGAAAAATGCTTATGTGGAGTTTATAAAATAATACGGTTTGGTGAATGTAATGAAATATCTACAAATTCAATACATATTGTTTAAATTCAATACAAATGAAATTGCACACAGAATTGTTATAAATGGTGTTTATTTTACATGAAGTTTAACAACATTTTATGAAATTATGCTTTAAAAAAAATATTTTTTCTTTGATTCTATGTAGCTTATAGATTTTGGAACGACACTAGTTGCATATGCTTTTAAAAACTGATATAAAGATGTCGTTGTCATTAATTTACTCAAATTTAAATATTTTATAATACATAAAAGGATAAAAACATAAGAATACAACACCACACAAATAAACCCGGACTTGCAAGGGTTGACAAAAGGTACTTGCAGCCTAGCCTAGACACATTGACGACGGCTGCAGCATTGCGTCAAACGTCAAATTTTTATGCCCCCACGTATACTGCCTAAGGGGTATATTAATTGTGTCACGACGTGTTTAACGACCATAAGGAGGCGTGGTAGGCATAGAAAAGTATATATATTCTTGCTCAGCATCACCACCTGAGTTGATTAAGCCATCTGTCTGTCTGTCCGTCTGTCTGTGGACACGATTGCAGCCGTAGTTTTAAGTTTTTTAAAAAAACTAAGATCAAGTTCGAGAATGGGCTAAATCAGATGAAAACCACGCCTACTTCCCATACAACCCCAATATTGAAATCTCCATAAAGAAGCAAATAATTAAGCTACAAAACTTAAATTCCGTATTTGTGTAATCTATGTCAAAAATGTGGTGTGTTAGAAAAATCGGCGTCATCCACCCACTAACACGCCCACCTGCCATACAATCATAAAATTGAAAACTATACAAAGAGGCTTGTGACAAAACTACATAAATAAAATAAAGTATTTTGTCATTTCATATCAAAACTAAAGCGTATTCGAAAAATGGCCGTCATACACCAACGAACACGCCCAAGTCCCATACAACCCTTAAATTGAAAACTATATAAAAAGGCTTTTCTTTAAGCAACAGGAAAAAATTTAATACGTTTGTATTTTATATCAAAACTAAATTGTGAAAGAAAGTGGGCGTCATCCGCCTAAGAACACACCCACCTCCCATACAACCCATAAGAGTGAAAACTCTTTAAATAGGCTAATATTTAATCTTCAGATTGCCCTTGTAGGGCAATCGTCAGATATTTGAAAGACATTTTTGAAAAAAATATTTTTATTTTTTAAGTGGTGCCTATGGTGCTATTTTGGTATTTTTGTTATATCTTCGTGTGTTTATAGTTCGATCCGGTTCAAATCGAAAGAATGAACACTAGCTATGCTAACAAATTTAGAATAAAGTTGGGAAAAACAACCAGATGACAACAAAATCCGTATCTTGGGGATCAATCTCAAGTCTACCATTTGTCATGTTAGTTGCAGTTTTCGGTCATGTCAGTAACTTTTAGTGCAAAAAATACATACTCGAACAAATTATAAACATCAATATATTAATATATTATGTTAATATATATTGTATATTGATGATCATCTCGGTCAAAACATATGATCAGCACTAAGTCCTGTTGTTTGCGTTAGTTGATTATGTTCGTGATGGTTTCTTATTTTCAGTCATAAGCAGTAGTACCTATAGTATTTAAACTATCCCCCTCCCCACCCCTAATTCTATAATGAAAATTTCTCACCTATCTACCACTGAATGTCAAACTATCTAACGCGACACAATAACTTATGACATCATTAAATATCAATAAAAACTAGTGCATTTTCACAATATTTGTCAAGTGTATAAATTAACTGTTTACATTTTTTTTTTTTAAATTTTACCATTTTTTCTACTCTTTCAACCCTATATATTTCTCAATCTTCACATCTCAATCTTCACAAAGATTTCACTTTTACTACAAGGAATCGGATTCACAACTAATAAATGTTGACTAGAAGAAATATAGTAATTAATGCTAGTCACCACTGATAAGCTGCTAATATTTGATGACATGTTCCAAGTTTTTTAGGGACAGAACCGTTAAATGCTAACAAAACAGATTCACATGCATTAATTTATACATATATCTGGTTATTTGTGAACATGTTATTTACCAATTAACACAAGAATTGAGCGAAAGATCGCTTTTCATGCATTCTAAAGAATAAATTTTTCTTAAGATATGCAACAGCCTATGTTTGGCACAGCACGGTTAACCGCTACGATGCATACCCAAAGGACTATTCTCACTAACAAACTAGAGCAGATTTGTATTGAGAAGATCATCAAATGGGTAATGCCTTGCCACCCTAACCGATCCAATATAACAAGAATTGTTTTATATATATGTATACTAGCTAACCCGACAGACGTTGTCCTGTCCAAACTTCAATATGTATATATCATTGTGTTTGTTTTCGGAGTAGGTGGTTTTCGGGTAGTCCATAGTCGGGCTAGACCATCTTTAGAGTTTCTTTACTTGTTTTTTATTTACAAATATTGTGTTATAACATCATTAGTGTCATTAAAGCATTAATAGTTTTGTAGAGGAGCAAGTTTATAAAGTTTATTTTCATTCTAAAAACGGACATTTTTAAATTGGCTTCTAAAACGTACGTATGATTTTAAAACGATCGGTTGATAGTTTAAAATAAAAATTTTATAAAATAGCTTCTAATTATTCTTCAATTCTGAAATTTTCATTTTAAAATATTTAACGAACGTTTAATATTCAATCGCTCATTTTAAAATGTCCGTTTTGTAAATGAAAATAAATGTTAGGGGAACAAAATTTTCTCTGTGTAGAATTCGGGTTTTATGTCTGTCCGATGAAACTTTGAGTAGCTACAAAGAAACCAAACGTTCATAATTTTGATAAATTTAAGAAATGTTAAAATGTTATATGATGTTGAAATGGATACAGTCTTGATGGTTGAAAGAGCACTTTCGCATTGGTGAACGTATCGTATCTGAGCAATGAATAACTAACAATAAAAAGCCCCAATTTAAATTAAAAAAGGAAAGTTAAAAAGATTTTCCTAATTAAGCTAAAAAAAATTTTTAATTTTTATTATATTAAAATATAGTTATATAAAAAGGTACACTGCGCAACAGATGCAGTGGGTGAGCTTGTAAGAGGATCAAACTGGAAAATATCGTTAAAAAATATATTTTAAGGCCTCGGAGTACCACATATACCGAGGTTTTATGCAGCAAAATTTTGAAAAAAGCAACACAAAAAACTTTAATTTTTTAAAACGTTGTTCTGGCTTTAGGTCAAAAAAAAACACACACAAAGTCAAAGGTCGATAAAATAAAGTAACAACAATTTTTTAAAAAAACGTATCCATAAAAAAAAAACTCGCGTGTAGCAACGTACATGTGGCAGAAGTGAAACTTCTTAAACAGTAAAAAATATGATAGATTTTAGTGTGAAATAGAGAGAAAGTATCTGAAAAGAAAATCAATCAACACAAAATGGAATTATATTCTGTTTATTCAATATTTATATCCAGGGACATATATGTTTATGGTTTTTATCGAAAAAGTCACATGATCACTGTAATCTTTTTTTTTTATTTTATTTTTTCCGACATAAATAAAAGTTATTTTGTGCCTTATATTTTTTGGGAAAAAATAACAGTTACTTTTGAATTTTATTTTATCGGTCAAAAATAACAGTTTTTTCTGCCGTTTATATTTTCGGTCAAAAATATCAGGCAATTTGTATTTTTTCAAAGGTCATTTTACCGACTAAAAAAGTATTGATATATTATTTTCATCTTATCGGTGAGACATTTTACTGATGGTGTCAACATCTGTCAAGCGGCCTTTTAAAAAACACAAATTGTATAATTTTTTTGACCGAAAAACTAAAAGTCACAAAATAATTGTTACTTTTGACCGATAAAATAAAAGTAAAAAGTTACCTTTATTTTTTCCCGAAAAAAAATACAAGGCAAAAAATAACAGTTAGCTTTTAATTTCTAAAGAATCAGTCGAAAATGTAAAAGCACTTTCGTTAGCTGAGTTGTGGACTAGCTGCAGTTGCATTTTTAAGGTACTTTTCTTAGCTTCGGGACATTTTTTGGCATAACAAAAACGACTCGGCAGTCTTAATTATTTCACTTTCTACACTTCTTGTTTTTAATTTTATATCGTTTTAACTGATTTGCATGTTGTCAATAACCTTTCAAGTTTTTGATAACAATCAACGTTATGATATGCTCTTTCAAATTAAGCTTTAAGCTAGGATTCGATATTCAACAAAAAAATATGCATAAATGTTATATTTTGTTACGTAATGTACAGCATTCCAATCCTAAAGAAATAGAATTCCCTGCATACTTGTAGGATGAAAATCAAATGGTACAGTACGGATCAAATGGTACAGTACGTTCTTCAGACATGGTGTGTGTCTGTGGAATGCAAGACACGGACTAAAACTCGTTGAATATTAATTGCATTTTGTTCGCTATATTTTCATATGCCTATGTGGCGTAGTGATAGAGCTTCTGACTCTTATGACATGCTTAATAGAGATCATGGGTTCTATTCCCGCTGGCGACGAAAATTTTTTTTAAATTTTCATATGAATTCAAAACGTTAGCCTTGCGTCACGAATAAGAGACCTTGAAATTTCACTCGCCGCCAAAGAAGTTTCACTTCAAAAATGTTTGCTATTTTCGTGTTAAGAGAGCCCAAATTTATAATGGATATATAGTGGGATGCCATGTACAAAAACAGTGACGCATACTGTAATCGTTTGCAAATAGAGTTCTCCGCACCCTGTTCTACAACACTTTTTTACATATTTGCTTACCTTGTAAGAGTGAATTCTTTGATATTTACAGACTAAACATATGAACTTGGCACATCAAGACATCATTAAATAAAACAAATCCACTATTACACTTAAACTAGGTCGTAGCAATCGCTTAGCAAGTACCTAAGCTGGCCACATAAATAGGTACGTTGAAGATACAAATTAGTTGGGTCGCTCGCTTTACAAAATTTTTTCTTAAATCTGTAGAAAAAGAGATATTATCTCTTTCGATTATCTTAAACGAAAAAATTAAAATTTTTTAATTTATTCTAGTTTTCTTCCAAAGTCACGTGTGAGGTCATTAATATATATAAAACAAACATTACTATATATAAAACTCTAAAACGGCAAACAGTTTTGTTCAAGATTTTGTAAAAATATCTCAAACGGTATAAGATGAAGATGAACGATAAAGTGAAATTTGTGTCAGAAAAAGAGATTGCGAAAAAACGTGCCATTTAGCCATCGTAATTCTTTGTAAGTGAAAAGTTTATTTTGTTTTTAAAATAACAAAAAAAAAAAAAACTAAAATTCACTTTTTGAGATAAAACCAAATTAAAGTTTTTCAGAAAGTTTGAAATTTTTTTAAATCGCTTTTCTATAGTTTTCTAATGATAGAAATGTTAGGATTTATAAAAATAAGGTAACTTAAGATGGAGATATGATTTATTAGAAATTACTTAATTTTTAAGATTGTTGCTTTTATAAAAAAATTGGTATCTTCATAATATTTTACAAAATTATGGCGATAAAAAAACAAATAACTGATATTCTTATAAGTAGAAAAAGAACCTACTAAGAGCATGTGATAAATTTTTGGAAAAAATTTGCCATATATTTTTTTGGTGCTATGAATATGATAATTCAAAACGAAAATAATAATATTTAACAATTTCATAATTTCTCGTTTTCACATAAGTTGACAGACTAACACTTCTATAATTTTTTCACTTCTATAATTTTTCTATAATTTTTTTACAACAAAACAAAATCACTGACGCTGCTAGTAATTTTTTTCTGAACGGACATTCTATTTAAACCTTAATTTTTAATGAACGGTTGAAACGAACGTTCGTTGATTTTTGAAGTTGTGTGTAAAATTTCTTGAGAAAATACGCAACAGACAAATTTTCCGTGATAAAAAAAATGCTTTTTTCTTTCGCTCAGACATGCACAACGAAATCAACTGAATTTTTTCTGTTTCGTTGAGGCAGAAAAATAAATTATCAAAATTATTTCGTTTTTTAAATATCGTTAAAAATTTATCAAATCAAATTTCGTTTCGGTGAAAAACGAAAAATTTTCTATTATTTTCTCCTATGCTAAAGCTGGTATGACACTTGCTTTTTTCGCATTTTTAAGATCTTTAAAAAAGCAGCGGGTAAAAGGGAAGAATATACTTTTTAAAAAAGGATAATTAAAGCAGTCCGGTGAATTTAGCATTTTAGTGTTATTTTGAATTTTGTCAAAAATTATGAATTCTTTACATAAAAATGGAAAAAATTTGTTAAAATATTAATAGTCAAACTTTTTTGTAGTTCTTGTGTAAATTTGTGTTTATTTGGTTTTGTATATTCATTATAAATAAATAATAAAAAAAGTATATTGTGAAATGTCAGAATTTAATGTGCCTCTGTCAGATTTTAAGCTGCTAGCGGCTGAAAGAGTAAATATTTTTTAACAGTTTTCAGCCATTGAAAATGACTGTTCTGCATTTTTTTGGACTTGCAGCGTACTGCTCACACCAACTAAAAATTATATAGCTTCATTTGGTGTGTTGCTCTTTTTATATTTTTAAGATATTAAAAATGCGAAAAAGCAAGTGTCATACCACCTTAAACAAAAATTTCTTCGGATCCAAAAAAAACGAAATTTTTTGTTGAAATTAACATTATTTTCAACGGTTGATTGGGACAAAACGAAACAATTTTATATCGTTTTCTCCGAAACGAAATAAATATTTTTCGTTTTTGGAATTAACGTTTTTTTATTTATTTTGCTTCAACGAAACGAAAAAAATATTTTGGTTATCGTTAAAATTAATGTTCACGTGCATGCCTGCGTTCGATTGCAAACGAAATAAATCTGCTTTTAAATAACTTTAAGAATCATTTAAGAAATTTATTATTAAATATATTTAATGGATTGCTGATGAAAACAAAAGAATAGTAAATTTCTTTTCAAATACTCTGCGACAATTACGCGCTCATTGTTCCTTGCCCACTTAAAATTGTTTAATGTTTTGTAGTTGTAACAGGAAAGAACAAAACTGGATTAACATGTGCAAGATTCCTTAGCAGCAACTTATTAGCAGCGCTGAGCTACAATTTATGGAATTACAAATGTCTGTCAAACAACAACAAATGTTGTTTATGAAAGAAAATAAGCCTAAAATAAGAATTAAAATTGCAAATTTATTTTATTTAACAGGGTTCTCCTACATATGCAAATATAAACAGATTTCATGTTTTGTGTTTTATTTTTTAACTATTTTCTTTCATAAATAAAATTCGTACTCTTATTTTTTACTATTTAACTATTTATTGATAAATAGCTGTTGCAGCGAAAAACATTCGCCGCAAGATTTTTGCTGTCGTTTCATGTCGTTCGGTTTTTTCATTGACTGATACATACATACACAAGCATGTTAGAAGAAAACTATTTCAGCGAATAACAACAACAAAACTCACGGAAATATTATTTTCAATTAACTTTTAAACTAAATGGAATTTGAAAAAACTTCCTAAGAAAACAACCTTCGTTAGGAAGCGTAGAACAGTACAGAAAAAGAAATTTTAAGATCGGTCAATCCATTCGAGAGTTTAAGGTCTCTAAACAGCTTCAAACAACCTGTTCCATGGGAGCTTCGCTCGCTTCGCTCGCTCGCTCCAATAAAAGCACTTAAAATACCAAAAAAAGCACCCATAGCCAATTGGGGTGATTTAGGTTTAAAAGCGAATACAACACTTGATTTTTTTACCTGTTTGCAAGTTTGTTATACCCTAAACCTGAATACCTCCCATACAACGCAAAAATCGAAAACTGCAAAACTTAGCTCATAATAAACTTCTAACAATAAAATTTGGTATGTATATACTTTATATCAAAACACGCCCATCTCCCATTCAACCAAAAAATTGAAAACTCACTTTATATCAAAACACGCCCATCTCCCATTCAACCAAAAAATTGAAAACTCAATATGTAAGCTTCTGTTCAACCTACAGAGATAAAATTTGGTACGTATGTTTTGTTTAACAAACCAAAGATGTTTTTGAAAAATGGACGTCATCCGCCCATGGACACGCCTACCTCCCATATAAACCAAAAAATTGAAAACTGTATAAATATGCTTATGTTTGTCTAACAGAGATAAAATTTGGTATGTATGTATTTTATACTAAAGCTAATGTGTGTTCAAAAATTGGGCGTAGTCCGTCGACTAACACGCCCTCCTCCCATACAACCCACAATAGTGAAAGCACTATAAGGGCATTAACATTTGGGCGTAGTCTGTCGACTGACACGCCCACCTCCCATACAACCCACAATAGTGAAAGCACTATAAGGGCATTAACATTTGGGCGTAGTCCGTCGACTGACATGCCCACCTCCCATACAACCCACAATAGTGAAAGCACTATAAGGGCATTAACATTTGAGTCTTTTATTTTGGTTTTTATAATAGTATTTGTAATTTTTGTAGACAGCGTGTTTATTATATATGCTTTCAGATAGGATCACAAAGTGAAGTGATTTTTTGTGTGCAGCCCAAACAAAGGATGTTATTGACCAAAAAAAAATCCCCGTTTCGTCTGCTCAAAAAATCTTTTATCGTTCAGTTTTTCAGTGATGTCAACGTTCAAGAAAACACCACTGTTAATTTTGAGATAAATTGATCCTATAAATAAGTTTCCAATGCATTGGAATGTACAAACTGGTATTACTTTTAACGTCACCACAATTTTCAGCAACGTTTCGAAATGTTAAACAAATCTAGCTAGACGCATTGCTTGCGGATCATATTTTTAGAATTCTTACATTTTTAATCCTTTGTCCATATTTATGATATGGTAACTGATAATTTTGCCAGAACAATGCAGAAAATCTGATGACATCAATGCCTTTTCAGGTTAAATCGGGGGTTTTTTTTTTGTTGATAGAAAATATACTGACCATTTTATATTGAAGTGTTTTATTAGTTGCACTTACCATCTCCGAATTGGCTCAAATTTTTTTCTTGAATTGGTTTAATGATTAGAAACCAAATCCGAAGTTATACATTTTTGCAATCATTTTTGGCGGCCAAAATAGGGTCTACTTTGAGACAACGTAGCTCAGTCAATTTAAATAGGATTTTCGTAAATAGGGTATCATTGGAAAAGTTGTTGTCTACTTTAAAGGACAAATATAAAACTTTGGAAATATTGCAGTAAGTCAACCCATTTTTAATTTCAAAGTAGATTGCCATCACCAGACGCTATAATTTTTTTTAACTTTCATAATATAAGCTGTTTTAAGGTTTCATTACCTTTCTAGCGATATAAAATTAAGGTATACTCTTAAAGAGTTCGGAAGTTTTAGCGATACAACGTGAAGTGTTAATGAATTTTCAATACAAATTCTACAAATTTTTAATACAAAAACAAATGAGAAAAATATTTTATGAAAATTTAATGTAAGAAATGTAATGACAGTTAGTTGAATTTTTATTGAAAATTCATTAATATATCACGGTTTTCAATCTTCTAAATCCATCAAGAACCTGAAAACTATAAAAATTATAAAAATGAAAATTATAGCGTCTGATGCTGCATGGCATTAAACTTTTAAATTAAAAATTGGTTGACTTACTGCAGATTTCTATGTTTTAGTTTGGTTTTCAAGTACAATAAATTTTCGCTCCAAAAACGAAATAATATTCGGTAAGGCCTAAGAACGTATAATTTTTAATTTTCAATAAAATGGTTTCGAGTATCTACATTTTTTTTTTACTTTTTTAAAAATATTTTTTTAATAAACAGTTCATTTGCATACACAGTCCCTTAGAATCCAAGGAGACGCCGTGTCTACTGACCGTGATACAATAAGTAGCAACTTTTGTTCGAAATGTTCTTAGGTGTAACCGAAGCTAATTTCGTTGCTTGAGGAAAAATTAAATGGTCTTAAAATTAGGGTTCGGTCTCATGTACACTCAATTTAAAATTTTTTTATTTGATCCAATAAAACTGATTGACCAATGTCGCCATTCTTATATATTTTCATTATGTATGAATTGTATATAATTGCTTGAAAAGTCTAAATAAATAGTTTTTAACCTTTGTTTAGCTCAGAAATCTATTTTCGTTTTCCAAAAACGACATTTTAATTCTTTAACACGAACTAAAACTATATGAAGATCTGTAACTTTTAACATCTTGTTTTAAAGCAAGCAGCATCTTGATGAAAATTGTTCCATTCAACTTAATTTAAGGATTTTGAAAATAAATTTTACCACACCTTTCAGTATCGTATCAATACACTTACACCTGTTAACTAATGCGAACACACCATTTCACACATTGATTACACTATGCCCCAATATTTTTAAATTTTTTTCTCGCTTTTTTCAAGTCTATCTTGTATTCTACTTATCCAATTTTTATAATCAAGGCTATAATCAAAAATAACGTCAGGAAACGCATATGAATGAAGGTACTAAAATAGGACATTTTTCTGGTTTATAAATTTTTGATTCACATTTTGGATCGACCTTTTTAAGTATTAATGACCAAAAATGTTAAAAGCAGTACAATGTTTAATTACTTGCACTGTAATTCATTTATAACACGATTTTATACTTACGCTTGTAGCGCTCTTTGTCTCAGCAAAAATTTACTCAGCATAAAAAACAATATAGATAAACATTTACGAAGCATAAACATATCATACCCAGGGTTGCCACAGCCTAAAATTTTCTTTTACAAAAATTCCCAAAAATATTTCACATTTAAGAAAAAAATTTCACATCCACAAAAAAAATATCAAATATGTGTGATCAATCAAAAAACGAAATATTTTTACTTTTTTGACATATGTTTCATCCAATTAAATTGTAATAACATAAGCTGTGTTTGATGACTCCTCTAGATTTAGATTCCTTATTACAGATCAGTAAAAACTGTTCATTGAGGACATTTTTGTCTTTTTACCTCCTCTTACTTGATATTGCTCTTTGTTTTTTGAAGCTGCTCTAAGTTATGCCTTCATCTCTTTTGTACGCTTAGATTTTTTGTGGTGTAAGTAAGAGTAACATTTAAATAAATCAAGTATTTTGGTTCTTGTTGAAAAATTCGAAAAATTGAAAGAGCATTAAATAGGTTCTTTGCTTACCTATTTCAACAGTTAAATGAAAACTAGTAATTTTTCTGGCTTATTTCTTAATTTGTTTGCTTTTGGCACTGAGTATTTGTCATCGAACACAACTAATTAGTATTCATGTATTCAGGTTTCAAATATTTTTAAACATGTAGCAGATATAATGGTTAAACGAGAAATTTCCAATGATTTTTCTTAACAGTGTTTGGAACTTAAAATTCAACTTCTGAAAAGCGCTTTATTTTTGTTGCGATGATATTGAAGAAAACGAGTAATATTGAGTTTGAGTTTTACGGTCTTTGGTACTACCCCATTTTTATATTTTAAATACCTGTTTTCAGTGTCACTGTTTGAAGAATCTGAATCTTGTTTTTGTGCATGGCACGTAACCGCGACTGTAATCCTGTAATTAAGTCCCATTAATTATAATTAATTAATTTGCTCAATCCATACTCTTAAAAAATCCACAAAACAAGTGTTTTTTACGCTGAAACCCTTACTTCGCCCTTAAGCTTTTGGGAAATTTTCACAAAATTTTACCAAAATGAAACTTAATTTCACATTTTCACATCGAAAAAAAAATTTACCAGTTTTGGTAAATTTTTCACATTCTGGCAACGCTGATCATACCTAAAAATTAAGCAACAAAGACTTAACCACTTGAAGTCTCAGCGCCAACTGAATGAGACAACTTCCTGCGTCTGCTGTTGTACGTAAACATCCCTTATTTAAAGCACTTTAAGTAAAAGAAACAATAACAACAAACACAATCGGAGAGGAAAAGAGCGAGAAAGCTTGCGCTGCAGCGCGCTGGTTGTGTATCTAACGATTCAATGCAGCAATGTTTTTTGGATTTGATTTTTTTGGCTACTTTTTAAACTCAAGTTTTAATAACTTTTAAGAGCAGTTTTAAAGAAAAAAAGTACGCCAATTTCCAAGTTAAGCATGTTGCTTTATGTTAGTGAAAGAATTACAAAAATCGGTTGAGTAGTTCTTGAGTTACACTAAAACGTAGATACGTGAGAAGCCTTTTATATAATAGTATAGATAGATATAGATAGATATAGATAATTATCATAGTTTATCTTATGTTAGTTTAATAACATGTGATATTATTTCGTAAATGTCTTCTGTAGTATTGAATACGTTTTAAGTTTATGTTTTTTATTTTTTGTTTTGTATATAAAATCTTTAAAAATGTTAATTTAATAAAAAAATATATATAAATTTAACTTAAAAATAAAATTTTTTGTGTTTGGTAAATTATTTTTCATTTTGGTAAATTTTTGCATGAAATTTGGTAGA
This sequence comes from Tetanocera ferruginea, assembly GCA_958299015.1. Lineage (NCBI taxonomy): Eukaryota > Metazoa > Arthropoda > Insecta > Diptera > Sciomyzidae > Tetanocera > Tetanocera ferruginea. The sequence continues at coordinate 68,708,091 of OY282640.1, forward strand.
ATAAAATCTTTGAGAGTGGCAGCCCTGGAACAGATTTGACTTGCATACTGCAAGTGAGGACGCACTGTTGCTAATACAACGTTGTAGTTGTGATCATGCTATTGAATTCTTTGGCCCAGCGTTTTATAAATCTATATTACAAATATATTACACTGGTTTACAAATAACGAAAAGTTGTTTGTACTTTGAATGCCACTATCCTTTTCTCATGTAAAATCGGTCGCTAATTCCGAAAAAAAAATTTTTTTTTTCTGTCACTCCGTTTTCGAGATATTGCCCACTGTAGGGTTTTCAACGAAAAAAAAAGTTGGTTCCACTTAATTGCATATATCTCCAGAACCAACAACAGTAATCAAACAAATGATATATCAAATAAAAGCTTAAAATTTCTTACAAACAATGCAAATATCATTTTTTGGTCGAGCTGTTAGTTTTGGCGGAATTAATTCAAATATCGGGGACTTTTTTTATTTTTCAGAAAAATTTCCAAAAAAAGACAAACTAGTTGCAAATTTCGTTAAGAAATCAAAATATTTTGTTACTTTTGATATTTTTTACTAAGAGCCTTTATTTTTCCAAACAAATAAGCTATTGTTGAAGAAATTGTATTGAGAAATGAAAAAGTTGTGTTCAATGGAACGAAAGCACCCAAGTTATGTTTTTTTTACAAATTTTATTGTCATATAAATAAATTGGGTTATTGTACTATAATTTTTTATTTTAAATTTTTATTGTTCATAGGAATCAAGTCAAGGGTTTTGCGACAGAAAAGATAAGAACACACACGCCACAATAAAAACAGGTAGGCTCACGACTGAGAGTGCAACCGTCGAAACCGTCACAGCAAAACGTCTGATTTCGACACTTATGGCTATAAGAAAGAGAGCCTACCTGTTTTTATTATGCCATGTGAATACTTATTTTGTGTTGTTTTGACAGTTTCGTGCAAATTAATATTGTCTGAATGGAGCTCGGGTAAAAAACGATACATGAAATTCGATGTTCCGATGATATGGAGACAACCGCTTTGCCACCTAAACGATTGCTATTTTTGTCTGGCCAAAGTGACTGGTGTTGGAAAACACAAACGAGTGATATTTACCACTGTCCCGACTGTTTCATTGCCAATATCTCATTCTGACGATGCTCCATATCCTACTTGTCCCGATTCAACACGTGAAAACAATCGAAAATCCGTAGATTCAGTGGAGTTGGAAGGAACCACAGGTGGTAGTGCTATTACAACTGAAAGCACAACTCACCTTTTATCGCAAGCGCTGCTGAATGATTTGATAAGAGATTTGGAACTGTCAAAGGAATAATCGGAATTGCATGGTTCTCGTATGCAACAATTCAACTTTTTGATTCAACTACAGAAATCGTGAAAAACCGTTTGCTATACACATTACTAAGAATGACAATATCTGCTATTGCGTAGACATTCCTGGCTTATTTAATACCTTTGGTCAGCCGTACATTCCCAAAGAGTGGCGTTTTTTTATTGATGGCAGCAAAGTGAGCTTGAAGGCAGTCATGCCGATTGTGGAAAACGACGGATCAGTTGCGGCGGGAAAATTACTCGAATTTGTTGTTTTAGCGATTGTAGAAACCGGCGAGTAAGTTCGTTGCGTATCGATAATGAAGTTGGCGGATTCGGAGTGAAAAAGTGCTATTGTTGAAAACGCAGTCCATCCGCACTTCATACAAATTTGTTCACTTTTCATCCGCAACAAAATTGGTGCGGATCTGTGCGGATTTGATGAAAAGTTCTCAAAAATAAATGTTTTATATGATTTCAGGGTAATTTGAGGTCGCTGAACTCGAATCTGGTGTTTAAAATATTACTAAATTTTTTTTTTAACTCAAAAATAATTTTTATAAATTTTAAATAAATTTATTTTTATCATAGAAGTTTTTGGATTTCAAAGCAAAACAAATTTTTCAGAAATTTTTCCGGTTGCTAACTTGATAAGGCTGTATGTACTTTGTGCATTGTACAGCCTTGCATTGTGCAATTTGCAAAATATGATGGCAAATATTTTCAACACAACAGCATAATTTATAGAAATGCATTTGCCCGACTGTATCAAATTTGCACCACTAAAATCCTATTGCCAATGCATGATATGGGCACATAGAATTTAAAAATCGACTTTTTGAATGTATCATATCTATGATTATCTGTTTATCGATAACTTGTGTATTCAATTTTTGACTTCACTACATAACTGTTAAAAAACTGGCACTTGCAAAATTTTTTTAACGTGTTAAAATCATGGATGTTCCAAAGAAGTAAGTTTAAGGTCTTAAAATAAAATTAACTAAACAAAACGTATTTATATAAACAGCAAACGAACAACAACCCGTGTTCAGTACCAGGCAATGGTCGATAAGATGAAAAAATATCCAGATATAGCTAAAAATTTAACCAAAAGGTCTCCGGAAATTGTTCAACATTTTTGGGAATCTTTAAAAGACGAGCTGAATTCTCTAGGGCCTCCAATAAAGGAAATCAGTGAATGGAAAAAGGTTGGAAAATTTCTTTATGTTTAAAGTGTACAATGTTTATATATAGTGTTGGAAATTTTAGGTTTGGTCTGATCATAAGTCTGCACTTAAGAAGAAACTAGCACATAATAAACGCCAGTACACAGATACGGGTGGCGGAGAAAATAACGAAGTTTTATTTACTGAGCTGGAAGAAGACGTTATTCAACTAGTGTGTTTACGTGAGGGCGCAAGCGGTGTAACTGACGCAAGATCTATTGGTGCCAAGAGAAAGCGAATGGAAAGTGGTCTTGAGAACGTTACCTATGCTAACATTGATGTAACTGTTAACGAAGAGGAAGCAGCAGCAGAAACTTCTGGAAAAGAAATTTTAAATTCTCAAAAGGGAGGGAAAGTTCCAAAGCAAATTAAACTTCTAGAGAAACAAATAAATATTCAGACAAACTTGTATGAAGAAGTAGCAAAAATGATAACAGTATGCAAGGAACAACAGGAAAACTCTAATAATTATTTTAAAAAAATTTCTCGATCATTGGATCGATTGTCAGATCACGAAAAAAAACGAAATCAAATACTACAAGCGCAATTAGACGAGACAAAGCGCCACAACGCCTGGATGGAAAAGTTATCTTTTGATAAGAGCAAAATTAAGAAACAGCTACTTGAACTAGAGCTAAATAAAGTAAACAAAAGTCAAAATAATTAAACTTTCAAAAACCAAAAACCTATTTTTACCTTCTACTATTTTTTTTTGCCAATAATGAAGTTTTGTCTACCGTTTAGTTTAATGAGTTAAAAAAAACTAATTTTAATTTTAATTTTAAGGAATTTATCCAAATGAATGGAAAATATTTACAACAATAAAATATTTGAAATAAAACTTAAACAAAGCTTTGCAAAATATCATTTCGAATCCGGATAGCCTCTGCTGCATATCTTGTTGATCCTATGAGTTCAGGTACATCATCGGATATTTCTTGAGCACTATTTTCATTAAAGTTGAACTCTTCATCCGTTACATTAAAATGAATGCGGACATTATGTAGAGCTGCACTAACATTAATAATTTGTACTGCTCTTCTTGGGGAGTAGTGCAGTTGTCTAGCTCCAAGCAGACATCTGGACCAATTCTTCCATACTCCAATAGTTCTCTCAACAATATTGCGGCCACTAGAATGGTTTGTATTAAACCGGCTTTGTGGTGTATTTGCTACTGCACTTCTAAAGGGTGTAATCAGCCACGGTGACAAAGGATATCCACCGTCTCCTGCAAAATATTTTTGTTAGGTACAATAATTATAAGGTTTTGGGACATTTTACCCAGAAGTCTTGTAACTACATCTCCATTATTATACTTTGATTTAAAATATAATAGTGCATCACTGTTACCCCATATAAACGAGTCGTGGTTTGCTCCTGGGTATTTAGCATCGATGAACCTTATGCGCTGTTTATGGTCACAAATCTATAACACAAAAATATTACATATATCTATACTATTATATAAAAGGCTTCTCACGTATCTACGTTGTAGTGTAACTCAAGAACTACTCAACCGATTTTTGTAATTCTTTCACTAACATAAAGCAACATGTTTAACTTTGAAATTGGCGTACTTTTTTTCTTTAAAACTGCTCTTAAAAGTTATTAAAACTTGAGTTTAAAAAGTAGCCAAAAAAATCAAATCCAAAAAACATTGCTGCATTGAATCGTTAGATACACAACCAGTGCTGTCACTTGAAAATTATAAATAGTGGTAGATTGTGTCTGAAAAGAGTGGTAGATTAAGAAAATAAGTGGTCGATTTTTTCCAATCTTTAATAATTTGGGGCTAACGTGCCATAATCTCTTAAAAATTATGGTATACATTTATTCTGACATTCATTAAAATTTATTGGAAAAAACAATAACAATTGTTCTCGAATTATTTTCCAAAAATAGCATTACATCAATTTTCAATTGTGAATACCGGATCATAAAGTTTTTGCTGAGACAAAGAGCGCTACAAGCGTAAGTATAAAATCGTGTTATAAATGAATTACAGTGCGGAAGTAATTGAACATTGTACTGCTTTTAACATTTTTGGTCATTAATACTTAAAAAGGTCGATCCAAAATGTGAATCAAAAATTTATAAACCAGAAAAATGTCCTATTTTAGTACCTTCATTCATATGCGTTTCCTGACGTTATTTTTGATTATAGCCTTGATTATAAAAATTGGATAAGTAGAATACAAGATAGACTTGAAAAAAGCGAGAAAAAAATTTAAAAATATTGGGGCATAGTGTAATCAATGTGTGAAATGGTGTGTTCGCATTAGTTAACAGGTGTAAGTGTATTGATACGATACTGAAAGGTGTGGTAAAATTTATTTTCAAAATCCTTAAATTAAGTTGAATGGAACAATTTTCATCAAGATGCTGCTTGCTTTAAAACAAGATGTTAAAAGTTACAGATCTTCATATAGTTTTAGTTCGTGTTAAAGAATTAAAATGTCGTTTTTGGAAAACGAAAATAGATTTCTGAGCTAAACAAAGGTTAAAAACTATTTATTTAGACTTTTCAAGCAATTATATACAATTCATACATAATGAAAATATATAAGAATGGCGACATTGGTCAATCAGTTTTATTGGATCAAATAAAAAAATTTTAAATTGAGTGTACATGAGACCGAACCCTAATTTTAAGACCATTTAATTTTTCCTCAAGCAACGAAATTAGCTTCGGTTACACCTAAGAACATTTCGAACAAAAGTTGCTACTTATTGTATCACGGTCAGTAGACACGGCGTCTCCTTGGATTCTAAGGGACTGTGTATGCAAATGAACTGTTTATTAAAAAAATATTTTTAAAAAAGTAAAAAAAAAATGTAGATACTCGAAACCATTTTATTGAAAATTAAAAATTATACGTTCTTAGGCCTTACCGAATATTATTTCGTTTTTGGAGCGAAAATTTATTGTACTTGAAAACCAAACTAAAACATAGAAATCTGCAGTAAGTCAACCAATTTTTAATTTAAAAGTTTAATGCCATGCAGCATCAGACGCTATAATTTTCATTTTTATAATTTTTATAGTTTTCAGGTTCTTGATGGATTTAGAAGATTGAAAACCGTGATATATTAATGAATTTTCAATAAAAATTCAACTAACTGTCATTACATTTCTTACATTAAATTTTCATAAAATATTTTTCTCATTTGTTTTTGTATTAAAAATTTGTTGAATTTGTATTGAAAATTCATTAACACTTCACGTTGTATCGCTAAAACTTCCGAACTCTTTAAGAGTATACCTTAATTTTATATCGCTAGAAAGGTAATGAAACCTTAAAACAGCTTATATTATGAAAGTTAAAAAAAATTATAGCGTCTGGTGATGGCAATCTACTTTGAAATTAAAAATGGGTTGACTTACTGCAATATTTCCAAAGTTTTATATTTGTCCTTTAAAGTAGACAACAACTTTTCCAATGATACCCTATTTACGAAAATCCTATTTAAATTGACTGAGCTACGTTGTCTCAAAGTAGACCCTATTTTGGCCGCCAAAAATGATTGCAAAAATGTATAACTTCGGATTTGGTTTCTAATCATTAAACCAATTCAAGAAAAAAATTTGAGCCAATTCGGAGATGGTAAGTGCAACTAATAAAACACTTCAATATAAAATGGTCAGTATATTTTCTATCAACAAAAAAAAAACCCCCGATTTAACCTGAAAAGGCATTGATGTCATCAGATTTTCTGCATTGTTCTGGCAAAATTATCAGTTACCATATCATAAATATGGACAAAGGATTAAAAATGTAAGAATTCTAAAAATATGATCCGCAAGCAATGCGTCTAGCTAGATTTGTTTAACATTTCGAAACGTTGCTGAAAATTGTGGTGACGTTAAAAGTAATACCAGTTTGTACATTCCAATGCATTGGAAACTTATTTATAGGATCAATTTATCTCAAAATTAACAGTGGTGTTTTCTTGAACGTTGACATCACTGAAAAACTGAACGATAAAAGATTTTTTGAGCAGACGAAACGGGGATTTTTTTTTGGTCAATAACATCCTTTGTTTGGGCTGCACACAAAAAATCACTTCACTTTGTGATCCTATCTGAAAGCATATATAATAAACACGCTGTCTACAAAAATTACAAATACTATTATAAAAACCAAAATAAAAGACTCAAATGTTAATGCCCTTATAGTGCTTTCACTATTGTGGGTTGTATGGGAGGTGGGCATGTCAGTCGACGGACTACGCCCAAATGTTAATGCCCTTATAGTGCTTTCACTATTGTGGGTTGTATGGGAGGTGGGCGTGTCAGTCGACAGACTACGCCCAAATGTTAATGCCCTTATAGTGCTTTCACTATTGTGGGTTGTATGGGAGGAGGGCGTGTTAGTCGACGGACTACGCCCAATTTTTGAACACACATTAGCTTTAGTATAAAATACATACATACCAAATTTTATCTCTGTTAGACAAACATAAGCATATTTATACAGTTTTCAATTTTTTGGTTTATATGGGAGGTAGGCGTGTCCATGGGCGGATGACGTCCATTTTTCAAAAACATCTTTGGTTTGTTAAACAAAACATACGTACCAAATTTTATCTCTGTAGGTTGAACAGAAGCTTACATATTGAGTTTTCAATTTTTTGGTTGAATGGGAGATGGGCGTGTTTTGATATAAAGTGAGTTTTCAATTTTTTGGTTGAATGGGAGATGGGCGTGTTTTGATATAAAGTATATACATACCAAATTTTATTGTTAGAAGTTTATTATGAGCTTAGTTTTGCAGTTTTCGATTTTTGCGTTGTATGGGAGGTATTCAGGTTTAGGGTATAACAAACTTGCAAACAGGTAAAAAAATCAAGTGTTGTATTCGCTTTTAAACCTAAATCACCCCAATTGGCTATGGGTGCTTTTTTTGGTATTTTAAGTGCTTTTATTTAAGTGTAATAGTGGATTTGTTTTATTTAATGATGTCTTGATGTGCCAAGTTCATATGTTTAGTCTGTAAATATCAAAGAATTCACTCTTACAAGGTAAGCAAATATGTAAAAAAGTGTTGTAGAACAGGGTGCGGAGAACTCTATTTGCAAACGATTACAGTATGCGTCACTGTTTTTGTACATGGTATCCCACTATATATCCCTTATAAATTTGGGCTCTCTTAACACGAAAATAGCAAACATTTTTTTTTATGGATACGTTTTTTTAAAAAATTGTTTTAAAAAATTGTTGTTACTTTATTTTATCGACCTTTGACTTTGTTTGTGGTTTTTTTTGACGCCTGAACAACGTTTTAAAAAATTTAAGTTTTTTGTGTGGCTTTTTTCAAAATTTTGCTGTATAAAACCTCGGTATATGTGGTATTCCGAGGCCTTAAAATATATTTTTTAATGATATTTTCCAGTTTGATCCTCTTACAACCTCACCCACTGCATTTGTTGCGCAGTGTACCTTTTTATATAACTATATTTTAATATAATAAAAATTAAAAATTTTTTTTAGCTTAATGAGGAAATTCTTTTTAACTTTCCTTTTTTAATTTAAATCGGGGCTTTTTATGGTTAGTTATTCATTGCTCAGATACGATACGTTCACCAATGCGAAAGTGCTCTTTCAACCATCAAGACTGTATCCATTTCAACATCATAAACATTTTAACATTTCTTAAATTTATCAAAATTTACAAAATTATGAACGTTTGGTTTCTTTGTAGCTACTTAAAGTTTCATCGGACAGACATAAAACCCGAAGTCTACACAGAGAAAATTTTGTTCCTCTAACATTTATTTTCATTTACAAAACGGACATTTTAAAATGAGCGAATGAATATTAAACGTTCGTTAAATATTTTAAAATGAAAATTTCAGAAGTGAAGAATAATTAGAAGCTATTTTTTAAAATTTTTATTTTAAACTATCAACCGATCGCTTTAAAATCATACGTACGTTTTAGAAGCTAATTTAAAAATGTCCGTTTTTAGAATGAAAATAAACTTTATAAACTTGCTCCTCTACAAAACTATTAATGCTTTAATGACACTAATGATGTTTTAACACAATATTTGTAAATAAAAAACAAGTAAAGAAACTCTAAAGATGGTCTAGCCCGACTATGGACTACCCGAAAACCATCTACTCCGAAAGCAAACACAATGATATATACATATTGAAGTTTGGACAGGACAACGTCTGTCGGGTCAGCTAGTATATATATATTTGTATTTTGAGCATAAATCTCACTACTTACTATCATGGCGTTGAGGCTATAAAATCCTTTACGGTTATAATACAGGTGCGCACTTTCCTCAGCAGGTTTAGAAATTTTTATATGCGTTCCATCTACACACATAACTATGCCCGGTATCGAGCATTTTTGATAAAAATGAGTTCGAGCTTCATTTTTTTCAGCTTCCGTCATTTCCAAAGAAATCCATGCAGAACAAAGATGCTCCTCTAGAATGTCAAGCACTTCGCAAAGGACCAATGAAACTGTTGGTTGAGCAATGCCAATGTTGAAGTCTTGGCCTGTCCCATGTTGGTAGCTTCCTTCAGCTAAAAATCTTAGCAAAACTTGTAGTTTTAGTTTTGCTGTCAGCGACGAGGAACGCACAACTGGCGGCAGCTTTGCTTCCAATATTCCCAGCACATAATTAAAAGCTGTCTTGTAAAGTCTAAAGTTTTTTTCAAACCTTAACGAAAATATTTTTAGATTACAGAGCCAATTTTAAAATTTCAAGTATACATACATAACACCAGACATTTTCATTATGTCTGGAGCCGCATTCCTTATATGCTGTCGCATTTGCCGGCTGTCTTCGCCTTCCAAATCAAAAAACAATGCAATCGAGTCCATTTCCTTAACAAAAAACAAAAAAAATTAAAGTAGCGTATCTAGCCAAGGTAGAAATATAAGCACCGGGCCAAAGAAGCAGCAAATAGCATCGGAATCTTCACCAGGAGCAGCAGAGATAAGGCTCAAATGTCTTGGTGTCGATCCAGATGTCTCAGAAGCAACGTAAGCACCATATCAAATGCAAAACACATCACCACCAACAAAAAAGAGCTAGTGCGAGGCGTCCTTACGGCAGCAACGCTGTGCTGCGGTGAAAGGGCCACTCGCCTAGAGCTCCATGTTTCCAGGGCAATTTATTTGTGATTTTTAAATATTATTTTATGGTATAATTACTTTTAAATTGTCTTTTTATTTATATTTTTCACTTTTGAAATAAATATTTTACACTTATGCAAATTCACTCGTTACTTAATTTTATTTTGACAGCTGAACAGCTGTTTTTCGGAGTTCGGAGTGCGGATCGGTATTGCAGTTCACTCGCACGGTTTCAACAATGGGATTTTTTGTTAAAGTGAGGGGAGTGCGGATCAGATGAACTCCCACCGCAACCAATCCGCCGTTTTCCACAATCAGCATGAGTATTACTTCATATAGGAAACAAAAAGCCATCGATTCCGATCGCACATGCAGTCAACACAAAGGAAACGTACGAAACAATGGCGAAGCTATTGACATGTATTAAATATGAACAACACGACTGGAAAATATGTTCTGATCTCAAAGTCGTTGGTATGCTTTGTGGTTTACAGAGTTGCTTCACAAAGTACTGCTGTTTTCTATGCAAGTGGGATAGTTGAGCACGTGAACACCACTATTACAAAAAAGGACTGGCCAGAAAGAATTGAGTCGAAAGTTGGAGAGAGCAACGTCAAAAACGTTCCACTCGTCAAAAAAGAAAACATAATTCTCCCATCGTTGCACATCAAACTTGGACTTATGAAAAACACTGTCAAGGCGTTAGACAAATAAAGTGAAGAATCTCGGTGACGAGAGCGACGAACGTGGAGAAAGATTCCACCAACAAATGAAAGTAATTGAGAATCGGTACCAAGAATTTTGGGACAAAGGAATGATGGGCTACTATTGTTGGTTTCTCATCAGAGAAACCGACCCCGAATTAAATAACCGACAAAACAAGAATTCTAATCATTTTTAATTTCTGAATGATAAATAAAAATCATTTACAATGTAAATAACAATATAAATGATTTAAGGGAACAAAAAAAATTATTAATAATAACTATATACAACTTAAATAATGTAAATTATTAAAAGAACAATAAAAATTAAGAATATATGATTTTATTACAACAACCCTTAGTTCTCATTTGTTTTTTTATGGCAATAAAATAAATCCAAATGCATAAATTGATAATCACACAATTTGGGTTCTTTCGTTCCATTGAACACAACTTTTTCATTTCTCAATAGATTTTCTTCAACAATAGCTTATTTTTTTTGAAAAATAAAGGCTCTTAGTAAAAAATATCAAAAGTAACAAAATATTTTGATTTCTTAACGAAATTTGCAACTATTTTGTATTTTTTTGGAAATTTTTCTGAAAAATAAAAAAATCCCCGAAATTTGAATTTATTCCGCCAAAACTAACAACTCGACCAAAAAATGATGTTTGCATTGTTTGTCAGAAATTGTATAAGCTTTTATTTGATATATCATTTGTTTGATTACTGTTGTTGGTTCTGGAGATATATGCAATTAAGTGAAACCAACTTTTTTTTTCGTTGAAAACCCTACAGTGGGCAATATCTCGAAAACGGAGTGACAGAAAAAAAAAATTTTTTTTTCGGAATAAGCGACCGATTTTACATGAGGAAAGAATAGTGGCATTCAAAGTACATATTGGCTGTAAACCAGTGTTATCAATATGAATGTTAAACGATAACGTAGGTCTCGTTCAAAGTGTGCCTGTTGAAGCTCAAAAATTAAAACAAAAAAAATAATGTGTACGGCGGGAGTCGAACCCACTGTCAATAGATTGATAGGAGGAAGCTTTACTCTCTGAGCTAACATTACCATATAGCATTACCAAAATAAAGGTAAGGTATTCGGCAGGAAACAATGCAAAATTAACTAATTTTAAGTAACAAAAATTTAAAATTTTGCCATATTAAAAAATTGTTTTTCCCCTTCTTACAAAAATCCTCTGTTTTATTAAGAAAACAACACCGTCAATTGTCATCACAGCATTTTGACAATATATACCTAAGCTAAACAGCTCAGTTTCCCTCCTATCTAACCTTCCTTCCAACTTTTTGACTGCTTCGTTATTGTACTATGCTCAAATTGAAAGTTCGAGGAAACTCAAGTTTTTTCTGTCGAAATACACGAAGAAACACGTTAAGCTCAAACAACTTTTTGACTGCTGTTCCCTTAAGTTGGGGACATAAATAGAAAAACCCTTTCTGGAATATGCTAGTTTGGCTACCGATCGATTCGTTTTTTTATTTAAAGCACATTTATTTTTAATATATCTTGATAGATTGTTTTTATGACTGTAAGTGGGAACTTATTTCGAGGGCTTTTCTGAGTTATGAGTTAATGAAACAATTCGAATTAGCATTTTAATTATTTAATTATTACTTTTTATACATACAGTCAGGATGCGAACCTACGTCCTCTGCATGCCAGTCTAGCACAATTCATCTGAGCTATTGGTAACGATGTGTTGTCTGTAGCACAACATATTTAAAACTACTCATCTTAAATATTGTCAGGAAATCTTGTCAAAAACATGATAATTCTAGTAAGACCATTTTCAGTTTATTAAATATATTAAAACGTTCATTTCTGTTTTCAAAACGTTTAATTTTACTTTTTTTATTTTTAAACGTGCATTTTTATTTTTGTGTGGCGTAGAATGCTTTTGAAAATATTAATTTTATCCTGCTTTATCATTGTAAAACGTTCGTTGTTGTTTCTAAAACTTTTCGTTTTACTTTTGTGTATTAAAATATGGGTTATCATATCTGTATGGCGTAGAATGTTTTTGAAAATTTTAATTTTACCTTGCTTTATCATAGTAAAACGTTCGTTTTTATTATTAAAACGTTTCATTGTACTTTTGTATGTTAAAGTATACATTTTCATTTTTGCATGGCGTAGAATGTTTTTAAAATAAACATTTGATTAACCCTTTTTAAAATGTGCGTTTTATTTTTTTTTGTATTCTCAGTGTAGAAAAATGAGCGTCATCCAACCACGAACACGCCCACCTCCCATATAATCCCAAAATTGAAAACTACATAAATAAACTTCTGTCAAAACTACAAAAGTAAAATAAGATATTGATGTATTTTATATCAAGATTAAGGCGTGTTAGAAAAATAAGCGCCATCCACTCACGAACACGCCAACCTCCCATACAACGCCATAATTGAAATTTTGTAAAGAGGCTCGTCTATGAATGTATTTAAGACGTCATCAAAGTAGTAAAATTTTTGAAATGTCATACAAAATGAGCTACAATTTAAGATTTTATACCGAAGATATACATTACATTTTGTTTTTTTTTTGTATGTGATATAAACATGGTTGTTTTCCAACAAATGCTGGCAGTAAATAACGTAAAGTATAGCTAAACAATTTTTTATTTGAAAAAAAATTATTAAGCGTATATAGCGATCAGGGATATCAAAAAAATATGTTTGGCTTATACATATATGAAAACAATTTTACATTATTATAGCGGCTGTGATGTAGCGGTTAATGCGTTCGATGTTTGCACCATGATAGAATAATTTTACCAGGTAGTGTTGACAAATGTTGATTTTCTCAGCTACAAGTAAACGAACCCTTGTAAAAAACAGCTGTTCGTTGTTATATTCGTTGGCCACATTCAGCTGTGTCAACTGTTGTAACAGCAACACATCGGGGAGCGCTATTATTGATATTGAAGTTTCAGAAAAATTGTGAAGTTTATGAAATATCAAGCTTTGTATCAAATACGAATGGAAATTTTACCGACAAATTAAAAATTTTCTATTTTTTAAACTCATTTTAATGCGCAACTTCATATTTATGTGCATCAAGTTTTGACTAAGCAGTTGGCAACTGTTGCGTACGCTGAATGTGACCAGTGAAAATTAATTGTATGCTAGGACTGATTGTGAGCGCTCTCTTTCTTGTTATATTTTTTGACAAACGTCCGTTTCCAACAGAAACGTCAATACTATCTTGGAGGAATTATATTATGGTTTGCACTAATGGTTCCTTGTTTAAATTTCAAGCAGAGCGAGCAACATATTTTTTTCAAAGGCTTCGTTCATATCACAGCAATAAGTTTCAATAATGTTCAAACAAAGCATATGTTTACTTATTTTGTTTTCTTAATAAAGGGTGATTTTTGCTATCTGTTTTTTCAGTGTACATTTTTTGACACCTCAATAGACTCATAAAATAGACTCATAAACTAAGAGCTCTTGCAAATAATTGAAATTTTTTATTAAATTGTGTGCTCTGAGAGAAATGTGTTTCGCTAATAACGTGCATTTTATAATTGTGATAATCGACCTACCCAGCAGGTCATTCAAGGTATCGTGACCAAATTTCGCACCAATTTCAGGTGATTGGACATCAATCCACCAACTCATATGAAGAGAGGTCCGAGTACCGCGAGAATATTGTTGCTGTATCAGCCAGTGTCAATTAGGATCACGATTTGCAGTCCGTCGCCGTTCTCAACAATTGGGCTGGTGTTATTCGACAACCTGGAGCATTTAACGTAAGGACCTTGATATGAAACTATATAAAGCCGGGTACTTACGACAACGTAGATTTTTTGGTGAATGGGCCTTAGAAAAGTTGGATGAAAATCCACTTTTTTATCAAAAAATTGTCTTCAGTGGCGAAGCTCATTTTTGGCTCAATGGGTACGTCAACAAACAGAATTGCCGAATTTGGTTTGAAGAGCAGCCAGAGGCAGTTAAAGAGCTGCCAATGCACTCTGAAAAATACACTGTTTGGTGCCAATGGAGCAAGGTACTGTGCCTCAAAACGGAAGAGATTGACTTGTGATTTCAACAAGACGGTACCACGTGCCTATTTGGACGTGAGTTTGGTGAGCGATTAAATTCACGTTTTGAAGCAGTCCAATGGCCGCACAGTGTGTCCGCTATACTGAGAGAGTGATAAAAAGTAAAAAATGCAAAAACATAATAGATCATTGGTTTGTGGCTTATTCTCAACTACAATAATGAGGATACAAAGTACCGTTATTATTTTTCTTCTAACTTACTTCATCTCCCTGTACTGAGTTAGATATTAACGCGATCGCGAAGTGTGCGCTCCAAACAGTCTCAATAAGAGCAAACTTGCAGTGTTTTTAAACAGCTTTAAAATAAAAACTTCTGTGAATATTTAAAAAAACTAAAATGTAGGATCAAGCATCAGGTATGTACTTAATAAATTCGAAAAGATTGTATTAAAAAAAAATAAGGGACTAATTTTTAAAAGTCGCGTAAAATACATGCTTAAAAAACAAAAAAAAAAAATTGCATTTCTGAAAAAGTAAGCTTATAGTTTGTATTCAACTGAGATAAAACAAATATTTGTATGAAGTTCCATTCAGCAAACATTCACATTTTATAATTTCGAAAAACTTGTTGCCACATTTTGCCCCTTTTGCATACTTTAAACTTTGAATAAGTTTGTAAAACTCGCCGAAATCATTTTTTTTTTTTCATTGAAATAATATTTTTTTGCAGGTTCTTGTTCAAACAATATTTTCTTAACAAGAGTGGCTTTTTTCAAATATTGAAAGAAAATACTTCTCAAAGCTGCGGAGAAAAATTAAGGGTTATAAAAGAACGTAATAAACAGCACAAGGTGCCCTAATGGTAAAGAAAAAAAATCTGATAAAAACGATAAGACAATTTATACCGTAATTCAAAAAGAAGTAGAAAGCAAGTAATAGATTTAAAGAGAGATTCATAAACAATAATAAATACTGGCTTCACGCCTCCATTGGTTTTGAAAACTTTAACGCTTAGGGAAAAAGCAAGGGTCGTCCAAAGAAATATTAATAATAATAATAATAGGTACTAATAATAATAATAATAATAAAAATAATAATAATAATAATAATAATAATAATAATAATAATAATAATAATAATAATAATAATAATAATAATAATAATAATAATAATAATAATAATAATAATAATAATAATAAAATTAATAATAATAATAATAATATTAATAATAATAATTATAATAATAATAATAATAATAATAATAATAATAATAATAATAATAATAATAATAATAATAATAATAATAATAATAATAATAATAATAATAATAATAATAATAATAATAATAATAATAATAATAATAATAATAATAATAATAATAATAATAATAATAATAATAATAATAATAATAATAAAAATAATAATGATAATAATAATAATAATAATAATAATAATAATAATAATAATAATAATAATAATAATAATAATAATGATGATAAAAATTATAATAATAAAAAATATATAATAAATATTTATTAACATCCCATGTTTTCTTAATAAAAGCTTAACTAAAATTACATACATTCACATTTTGATTTTGAATTTACTTTAGTTTTATTAAATATTCGGTCAAAGTCAATACAAAGCTTAAAAGCAACTATGGTCGTTAAAGGGTTAATTTTTAAAATCAAAAATAAATCATGATTCTATAATGCTATCCTCAATAAATCAAGCTTGTATATACACAATAAAAAGGCTTAAAAACTAAATTTATAATACCATTGCAATATGTTATATTTTGGAAAATACGCACCGCCGCATTGGGTCCGCCATTTTGAATTTTATACTTTTTTTTCAAATTTTAAATAAGCTGCCTCACAAGTTCCTCCGTACCAAATTTGGCTTAAATCAAATGAAGGGTTTATTTAATAGCAGTTTTTCGCGATTTGGACACACTGTGGGCCGCCACGATCATGCGATTTTACCCCACCAGACTGTTTTTTGGGTTATTTGAAGTCTCTCGTATACAGAGACAAGCTAGCCACAATTGCAGCCCTTGAAGAGATATCGGCCGAAATACTCCCTTTGTACTGCCGTTTTAGGAATTGTTTCTTATATTTTGAGTTGAGTCCCTCATCACCTAAATCAGTGATGCCCAGAAAAATTATTTGAAGAGTGCTCTAACAATTACAACAAAAAGCCAACAACAACAAGAAATCTTTGGATTCGTGGCTCAATAATTTTTCTAACAACAAAAACACAAAAACAACAAGCATAAAACCTACATCTGCGCCAGTGCAAAAGTTCATAAATATTAAACACACAAAACAACAACACGAATCCTTCAATGTGCGCAAATACAACAATAAAGTAATAAGAAGTAAGGGTGAAGCTGAAAACTTAAATTGGCGAATTACAACAATCATTGAAGTTGTTGTAAAGAGTGGAAAGAGTGGAGCATGTTAAAAACAACAACACGAATACTGGCAGCTCCCAAGAAAAACCACAAAAGGACACACAAACAACAACACGTATGCTGACCGTGCCCAAGCGCACAAGTTAAATTGTTGAACACACAAAAACAACAACATGCAAATGCAAGATAGCGTCATTTGATGGGTATTAAAAAACAACAAAGCAATAAGAAGCAATGATTTTACTTCAAACTGAATTCGTCGAATTACAACAATAATGAAAACATCGAAGTTGTTGTAAAGAGTGGAAAGAGTTAGGCGCTGAGCATCCCTGACCTAAATAACCGATGAAATATACTTATTTCATGTCGTAATTTTTTAAACACGTACATACTAACCCAAAGTCTTTATGGGAATTAAGTATCCAGTGAAGCCACATGGGAACCCAAAGTCTTTATGGGAATTAAGTATCCAGTGAAGCCACATGATTCAGTTCTTAAATAATTCCGATTGGTTATCCGAAACTGGTGAAAAAATTTTATAATTCATAATTTCCGTTGGGTTTTTAAAAATCTGTTTCATGAAAATTCCTCTTTGAGAAAGTGTCGTGAAGACCTGTCGTTAAAACATATTAAGGGTTTTCATGCAACTGTGCAAAACCCTTATAAACGGTATAAACCGTATAAGTTTATTCTCCTTATAAATGAACTGTCAAAGTTTGTGTGAAGAAGCTTTTGCACAAACCAGATATCTTTGCTCAACGATTTAGCTGAGCAAACGAGCAGGCAAACTTATAACATCAATCAGCTGATTTATTTTATTAAAGCAAAAGAAAAATTAGAAGTAGGAGAAGATATAGTCAAAATTCTAAATCTAATTAAATAAAATGGAAGAGGTAAGAATAGAAATTTTGTGAATTGAAAGAATTAAAAAATATTTATATACTTCATTTGCAAAAAGCAAACACTGAACTTGCAAACAGCTGATATATGATGCAAATGCTCAATCGACTTTTAAGGGATGCTCATGCAACCTGCCTAATAAAAATAACTAATTGCCCAAATTATATTCTTGCCTCTTTGCATGAATACCCTTATTATATTTATAGAAGTCAGCATTTGCTAATTCGTGCTTATTAGTATAACTTTAATACATCACTGGACAAAAACGAGTGAACGGAAGAGAAATCAAAACAATATTTTTTTTTCTAACAAGCCCTTTTTCTTAAAATTGGATAAAAATTGGCAATTTAAAGAAATTTTTATGAAACAGATTCGGGATAGTATAAATTTTATGAAAATTATAAATTGTGAATTTTTATCTATCGTCAAATCTCGTTTTCAAAAGTCAGTCGGAATTATTTTTTTACTGAATCACATGACTTCACTATAAACTTAATTCCTACAGAGTTTGCGTAAGTTTGTGTTTAAAAAAATTACGACATAAATAAGGACAAAAAATTACGAATTCAGAGGGAATTTTTTTAATTATTTCGGTGGCGAGAGACTCAACCTATTGTCCTCAAATTCAGGCTTTATTATTTTGTCTTACTTATGAAGTTTTTCCCAAACATTTAAGCTGCCTTAGTGGATTCCATGCTAAAAGCTGCAAAGACAACTTAAATCGAAGTATTGTCAACATTAGCGCAACAAGGGGAGTTTCGGGGTGTAACCCCAAAAAATTATTGTAGTACCAAGCAAAATAGCATTCAATCAAAGTGAGTCGCATGAAAACCAATCACACGTCTTATGATATAAGTGAAAACCCCAAATGTATATTTCAAATCGTTTCTGGTTGATGCATAATCTTCTAAGTTAGTCATATTTTATTCTAATAAAATTAGGAGAAAAACAAGTAAAGAAAGTCTAAAGGCAGTCTAGGCCGACTATGAAATACCCTAAACCCACTTTTCAAAAAAAAAAAAAATTTTATTGTAAATGGGCGTGTCCGTGGGCGGATGAAGTCAATTTTTCAAAACCATCTTTGTGTTGTCATAAAAAACATACGTGCCAAATTTTAGCTCTGTAGGTTAAACACAGGCTTATTAATTGCGTTTTCAATTTTTGGGTTGTATGGGAGGTAGGCGTGTCCGTGATCGGATGACGTCCATTTTTCAAAGACATCTTTTTGTTAAAATAAAACACGTATGTACCAAATTTTATTGTTTTAGGCTTATTATGAGCTGAGTTATGCAGTTTTAAATTTTTGCGTTGTATGGGAGGTAGGCGTGTCCGTGGGCGGATTCCATAAATATTCAATAGTGCAGATCTTTGGGTACATGTGACCAGGTGTACCAAGTTTCATCCAATTATCTCAACTCCTTCTTCTTATCCTGTGTATATGGACAACACACAGACGGACAGACGGACATGAATCCAAAGTGTTTTACGTAGACACCTGCCGTGTAGGCTTAAGTCTACGTTGCTCCATAGCATGGGACCGAAATATTGCATCGGCCAATGCCCCTTCGAGGGTTCAAAGGTACCAAATTAGCTTAATGTTATGATGACATATCGCAACCCTTGGTTTGGGTGGAGGCCTATCTAACACCTCTTCCGTACTGCGGAGTACGGTGCCCGAGTTGAGAATGCAACTCACACACCGAGCTAGGTAGCTCTTCCCGCGAAATGAGTAGTAAACCACAACCACCACAAAGCTCCCCGAAGGGCCAGCCCAGTAAGTCAGCCTGGCGAAAGCCAGGGGCCGCTGACTACCCGTGGTACCAGTTTTAAAGTCCTTGGTCAGACCTCGTAGCAAGCTACTACCAGTTTTAGCCCATCACAGCTCTGGACTGGTGACCAATGGGACAGACGGACAGACGGACAGACGGACGGACGGACGGACGGACATAGATAGCTCGACTCACGTGGTGACGCTGATCAAGAATATATATACTTTTCTATACCGGACTCGCTTCGTTCTATGCGTTACAAACGTTTGCACAAAGTTAATATACCCTGACCTTTCAGGTTTAGGGTATAATAAAAAGTGAGCCGGAAACCGACTAAAAACTTAGAGGTACTCTTAAAAACTGTTTAATGTTTTTGTAAACACCTATAAAATATGTACTTTTCATGGAATTCACATGCATTTAAGGTTATTGGAAATGTATTGAGCACTTCTTTCTTTTGGTGTATCGTATGGTGTGGTTTAATCAAAACAGAGGTCTATGAAAAATGCGTTTTTTATAGGTGTTTAAAAATAATGTATATTTGAAAATCATGAATTTTGGTACTCTAGCGCTATGTGGCGTACATTTTACTAATAACTGGTTACCTGAATTCGATTTTACGTACCTAAAAACCCATATATTCCCACCAATATAGAAACCCACCAAGATTTGCCAAAATCGAACAGTAATTATGGCAATTAAATAATAATTGAGCTTTTGAATATCGATTTCTCACATTTTATGTAATTGTCGCACTTAGTTTTGGTTAAACCCATGATAGAATAACAAGGTAGGCGCATATTGGAGAGGAAGTGAGCTAGATATTAAAATCAGCTGTTCGATTTTGAGTTGTTCTAATTGTTGTTGTTGCCTTTTCGTTTGACGTTTATAGCACTCACAGCATTGTTTGTGTAAAATAAGACATTTCATCTTGGGTATGCATTTGTTTCATTTTTGTTATGTTCTGAATCTGACCACTGAGGGGCAATACTTCGATTTGAGTTATCTTTTCAACTTAAAGCATGGAACCCTCTAAGGCGACTTGAAATATGTGGAAAGAATTTATTCAAAAGTAAAACAAAATAAGAAAGCCTGCATTTGAGGAAAATCGGTTGAGTCACTTGCCACCAGTGATGATATCGGATCATTTCTGAGAGTACTTTTTTACAAAGGCAAATAGTACTTTTTTATTGTTTTGGGTACTTTTTATTAAGTAATGATATGTGAATAAATACATAAATAAAAAACAATACTTTTTTAAATTTTATTATATTTATCACATAAAGGAACAATATATAATCGGGATTTCTTCAGAACCCGTTAAATATGTATATTAGGTCATCTCGACCTCTATGGGGCAAAAAAAAATTGTCATTTCCACCAACTTAAAATTAACCTTGATCGATTCTAAGACGAGTGCACAACAGTTTTTTTGGCTATAACAATAGCCGCCAGTGAGCTAAACTATTTTGAAAAACATCGAAAACCATGTTTTTCGCAAAAATATTATCTGGTGCAGCAGTTTCAAATAAAGAAATGGTTGGAAATAGTAGTACTGAAAAAGATCTTACTATGTGATCCAAAAAATTTCAAATCTTTGCCGCCTGACTAAAGATATTGCGAATTTTTATGAAAATTTTTGACTTTTTCTTTTAAAAGTTCTTGTTCTGGGAACCATTTTAAAATCAACGGCAAATAATACATGACTGGGCGAAAATTTTGGCAATAAGTTTATGACTTCATTTTCAAAAATGATTTTTTTTAACTCTTGACAAAATTTCAAGTAAAATTCTTTAACACACCAGAGTACTTTTTTCGGCATGAAGGTACTCGGGTACTTTTGTAGAGTCAATAGTACTCAAAAAAGTACTATTCCACTCAAAAAATCATCCCTGCTTGCCACGTAAATAATCAAAGAAATTTCCCGTTAAATTGTTATATGTCGTCATTTTTATATATTTTTTTTTTTAAACTTCAATAACTTAGCCCTGAAGAATTAAGGTGAGTCAGTGATTCATTACAAAAATAATGCCGATTGACTTCCGAAACTGGAGAAAAGAAATATTTATTCGTATTTTCCTGAATCTGTTTCGTAAATAATTTCTCTAAACTGTCAAATAATATCCGATTTTAAAGAATAATGCCTTTTTAGGTACATAGATGTTTGTTTGATTTTTCGTCTGTTCATCCGTTTATGTCGAGCAGTAGCGTAGCAAGGGGGGGGCGGTCCGCCCCGGGTACACGCAAAAATGGGGTGCAAAATTTGACAAAATAACTTTTCACCACACAATTTTTGATTTTTTTTAATAATAAGAACACTTTAATGACTGTAGTCTTATGTTTTGAATATAAAGAGGGTGCAAAAATGAATGCAAATATTTTTTTACTTTGTTTTTATTAAAACTTTAACTTTATATGGAATTTTTTTCAATATTAACAAACGCTCATACTAAAACCCAAGTCAATTCGGAATTTAATTTGTCATTGGTCAGGGGTGCAATTGCCAAACAAATGCAATTCAAATTTTCATGAAAGTAAGAAAGAGAACAAAAAGAAAAATGTTAAAACATTCTTTTTATATTCCATAAAATTTTATAAAAAATCGTTTTTTTGCTTCTTATATTCAGGTTTAGAAGTGTTCAAACTTACTCGTATAGTATACATTTCTGTTGCCATTATTTTTCGCATTTTTGCAAATCTGCATGATTTTCAGAGTATGATGAATGGAGGCGTCAGTTATTTTGTAAGCAATACATTTCTCCAGAACTTTTCAGAAAAACGTGCTCATGTCATAAATGTCAAGAATAAAAATTTACTTTGTGATTACTAAGTTCTGAGACTATAGGTACATCATAAAACAAACCTTATTTACAGGTCTTAATCTGCTAGAATATAATTTTTAATAGTAATATGTTTTTGGGTATCCTGTTACATGAAACAATATAATAATCAATACTCAACTTATTACATGCTTACAAAAAATTTCTAAAAAAATTAAATTATGATTTAAATGCATTAATTTTTTATTTACATTAAATAAATGGCGTTTTATAACAATTTAAAAGCGTCCTGACGTTTTTTTTATTTTATTTTGAAGATGTCTATTAAAAGTTCTAAGATGGTTTTCTGACTCCTTAACTTTACTAAAATAGCCATTATTATGATTAAATCAACCAACAAAAACTGTCTAAAATACAGTTTTTAACAGAAGATGCACAGTTCCTTAAAAATTATTGTAATTATTTAAAATTAAAATAAAGACATGCACAACGAAATCAACAAAATTTTTTCGTTTCGTTGAAACCGAAAAATAAATTATCAAAATTATTTCGTTTTTTAAATAACGTTAAAAAATTTATCAAATCAAATTTCGTTTCGTTGAAAAACGAAAAATTTTCTATAATTTTTTCCCATGCTAAACAAAATTTATTCTGATACAAAAAAAACACGAAATTTTTTTGTTGAAATTAACGTTATTTTCAACGGTTGATTGGGAAAAAAACGAAAAAATTTTATATCGTTTTCTCCGAAACGAAATAAATATTTTTCGTTTTTTGAATTAACGTAATTTTTTTATTTCGTTTCAACGATTGCCTTTTAAATTTTAAATTAAATTTTGTTCTCAGTCACCGAATTTGAAGCATCAACATATTTCTTGTAACTGTCAGCTTTTTGGGCCATTCATGACTCTTGACCTTGTCCAGCCAGGGCTAGTTTGCTTTGGGAATTATGTACATAATGAGTATGAAACAAATTTCTGATAATAATTTGGTATCACTGTAATATACTGATACTGTGATATTAATAGTCGAGGATAGGGCAGTCAAATCTTACCAAATCTTATCTTTTGTCTATCAAAGTCGAAGCTAAGATGAATATAGAATACTATAAAGGAGTTGATTAAATTCAGGAAAAAAGTTTATAAATGAATTTTAATATTTTATTTTAATTTTCACTTAACTTTTATAAAGAAGACATGGATTGATTTCGAAAAAATATTTAACTTAATAATTATTCAGGGCTAATGAGGGAAAATTAGCCAACGGTTTGATTTCAGGTCCTGTTTTTTCTTCAATTATGCGCAATTTTTCGTAAAATTTTCACAATTTTCTATAAAAAACTAGCTTAAGTTTTTATAACTTCATAAAGCCAGTTCTCCAATTATTTAAAACTACTATTGTGTGGTTTACTGATAGTAAATTGTTCTCGCATAACTTATAAGCCCTTATAAGCTTTTTTCCAAATCTTTTCTAAAATATGTCATTTTTGGAGAGGTTGATTCAAAAATATGTAGTCGGATTCATCGACAATTATTGTAAAATTAAAACGAAATTAGTGAAAAATTTTATTCAAAATAGATCTTTGGGGATTTACTCACTGTTGCAAATCAAAATTTTGCGTAAACAAAACATTTTTGAAAAATTCCTTGATTGCGGAAAATCCTGCTTTAAAAAAATTAAGATATACTTCAAATATATTGATATCGATGAGATTATTTTTAAATTTTGTCTTTTGTAACCGAATTTTATAAACTTTACAAATAATTAAAATATTTATAAATTTATTTGCACTTTAACAAACTAATCATAAAAGTAAAGTATTATTTAAAAGAATTATATTAATATCGTGGTATTTTTTAAACATTACTTTTTTGAGGTTTACTATAACCTTCTTAAGGGGTGCACAATTTAGTTTCCGCCCCGGGTGCCACCAACCCTAGCTACGCCACTGATGTCGAGTGACATATTATAGTTATACGTTATTACTTACATATACCAATGAGCAAATGCTGACTTTAATTGAAATATTATTTTTTAACTATCTGTCTTTACAACACCTTATAACGGTAGGCCTTTACTACACTAAAGAGCCCCATTCATTAAAATCTGATAATATTTGCGCAATTTTGAGGGATTTTCATGAAACTGATTTTGAAAATCCAATGGAATATTATGAATAAGACTATAAAAGTCGAAATTAGATGTAATTTTGTCGGCTATTTTCGTGGCGAGGGACTCAACCGATTTTTTTCAAATTTAGGCTTTTTGTTTTTCATCCCAAGTTATCAGAAATTTAGCGTTTTTTACTTTCGGAATTGAGCATAATTAGTACTCACCAATGGACGAATTTTAAGGCTTGTGGCAGCCAATTGGCTATTTTTACTTACTTTATTTTAACAAAGTGAAGTATGGATGAAAAATTTTCACTGTGGGGAGAAAAAAATTTAACTTTTGCTGACACTATTGGGACCTTACAATCTTCGTACGACTGCCGAACAAGAAATTTTTGTTCCGTGAAACGGCCTACAACTGGCACTTGCAAGACATTTGAGCCGCACAGATCTTAAAGAACGCTGAAGCAAGTTTATTTTAAAACGACCGCTCCCACTACTGTTCATCTTCTCTACGGACAAAATGTGCTGGCAGAGACCGTTTTAAATTTTATTTTGAAAAAAAATATGTTGCTGGCCATGCCTGAAGTTTGAACAAGGAACCATTAGTGCAAAAATTGAACGCACTAACCATTACAACACAGCCGCTATCATTTCGTAAAATCGTTTTTATATATAAGTTCTACATTTTACAAACGCAAGTAGACAGAAACATAACTTAACAAAAATTAAACAACAACCGAAATTATGAATTATCGAGAATCGAATTGAAATATACATTTGGGGTTTTCAATCATCTGATAAGACGTGTGATTACTTTTTATATCACTCACTTTGATTGAATCCTATTTTGCTTGGTACTACAATAATTTTTGGAGGGTTTAAACCCCAAAACCCCCCTTTAGTTGCGCTGATGATAGCTATGCCAAAAAACCCACCTTTTACATTCACTAGGAAGGATCCAAATTATCAATGCAAAAAAGTAAGTTTAAGCGATTTTATTATTGTGAATTTTTCGATTTTTCCGCTTCATTCAACGAAAAAATGCTGTAAGCACATTCCATTAATTTTTTTTCCAATTTAAAAAAAAAAATAAATAAAAATACGTTCCTTTTATATTTGCAAGAAAATTTTAATAAAAATATAAAAAAAATTAATTTAAATTTATCGAAATTATATGAAAATCATGATATAATTACTCCAATGTAGTATTGACGTTTCTGTTGGAAACGAACTTCTGTCAAAAAATATAAAAAAAAGGAAGAAAGCGCTCACAATCCGTCATAGCATACAATTAATTTTCACTGGTCACATTCAGTTTACCCAACAGTTGGCAACTGCTAAGTCAAAACTTGATGCACATAAATATGAAGTTGCGCATTAAAAGCATTTAAAAATATAAAATTTTTAATTTGTCGGTAAAATTTCCATTTGTATTTGATATAAAGCTTGATATTTCATAAACTTGACAATATTTCTGAAACTTCAATACCGATAACAGCGCTTCCCGATGTGTTGCTGTGTCAACAGTTGACACAGCTGAATGTGGCCAACGAATATAACAACGAACAGCTGTTTTTGGCAAGGGCTCGTTTACTTGTAGCTGAGAGAATCAACATTTGTCAACACAACCTGATAAAATTATTCTATCATGTATGAAAATATATTGAAAAATTTGATGTTTTTAGCAGTCAAATAAAAAAATATCCACGAATGTCACTTTTAATTTTTACAAATGTTATTGTATGACTATATTTTTTAGGAACATAATACATGTGTCTAACTTTGAACCACTGTTTGAGTAATCACGTTTTCAAAAATGGTCTAAAAGTCATTTCTTGCAAAAATTAACTAAATGTTCGTAGTGTATTTTAAACAAATAAAAACGTAATTACAAACAAATTCTTTCTGTTTTATACCTAACAGACAAGGCCGGTGCTAGAACCGAGCCAGTAAGGCCTGGGCTCGGGGCGCATGCAGATAGAGGCTCCATACATGTATTTAAAAGTAAATTAAAAGTATGGAACGTTTTATTACACACGGTTAAAAATTTAAGTTTAAATTTTCAACCTAAGTGAATTTTTTTTGGTTAGAACCTTAAAGGTTTTGTTTCAAAATTCAAATTTTGAACTTTTCCTTTGTTGAAATCAATATATATTTGCAATTTAAGCCCAAAGGTCGATTTTTTAACCTTTAAGTTATATTTTTCATCTATTTGAGTCAAGTTTTTAAATTTTTTTTTTGTGTTAAAATTATTTAAACATAATACTATGTTCACACTGAGATAAAATTAGGTAATTTCGAGCTTTTGTGTAATTTCGACTGAAATGATCTAAAAACTATGGTAATTTCACATACAATTTGTTGATTTGGAATAAACACAGCCTTTTTGTGACTTATTAACAATCTTGTTATCCATTTCAGCTGAGACGTCAAAATTATATATGACACATGATAATGGCCACATTCAGATACTTGGCTGTTTTGACCCTTCGATTAGCAACCCATTCAGTGAAACTTAGGTGAGCGATGTTTTCAATGAATTAAAGTTGTACAATTGATAAGATTTACGGATATGAGCGAAATTATTTTGCAAACTTGCTTTGAGTAAGAATTTTCTATTTTGAATTCAACATGTAAGTTGGCAACTGTTGAGAGTGCTGAATGTGGCCAGTAATGAGTTGACAAAAAAATAAATCAAACGTCAAAGGAAATTATCCAAGCCTAGTGTGAACACTTTTGCACAATTTCGAAATAATCTCACGAAATTACCTAATTTGATCTCAGTGTGAACATAGTATAGGGACAAATATTTCAACTTTTAAAGTTTTCTTCTTCAACTATTTCAGCTGAGTTTTTTGTCTATTTTAAGTGTTTATTTAGTAATTATTTAAGCGAAAAGGACTAATTTCTTCAATGTCAATGTCAAATTTTAAACTTTAATATCTTGAGAACTTATATAAACTTTAGGGAACGGGAGTATTGATTTGAGCTCGAACTAAATAAGTTCTCATCGTTATCTGGTTCTTTTTTGATCAAAACGCGTTTTGCTTGGAAAGTTTTTCTATTCAAGCTTAAAAAATTTTTTATATACATATATTCATTCAAATAAGGAAAAATACATCCGAAAATAAAGCCATACGTGCTTCACCGTATGGACCTTAAATCCAAACAAAGAGGACTTCCTCCTGGATGAAAAAAAGCCTCCGGATAAGAATCCTTCCAGTCCAGCTATACCTGCTTCAATTCCAGGCCCTACTTCTGCTGTTCATACTACGACATCTCTTCCTGATGCTGCTCATTATTCTCTTCCTGCTCTTATGTTACTGATGTTCACCGTCCGTCTATAGTGGGTGCAGCTAGCTATTCACCTATGGATGCTTCCGTTTATCTCACTCCTGCTACTACTGCTGCTTGTTCTACTGTTAATATCGTACCACAATCTCCGCCTCTTATTCAGGCAGCACACTCCTGAGCAATAAATGGATTGTTCTAATTTGCCGTTTCCGGGCTCTTAAAATGCTGCAGAACACTTTCAACCAAGTAATATCAACAGTGATGTTACGCAGAAACTTTACGATGCGGACTCTTCCAACACAAGCCAAAAACGCATGAAAAGAACGAACTCTGGTATTGCCAAACCATTCTCAAGATCCCAATTATGGATTCAGAAAACAGGTTTGATTTGTTGGCTGACTTAACTTTTGATGATATTCCTAATAATAATACCCCATATATTAAAGCTCCTAATGTTAATATTTCGAATGTTAATGCTTCTACTGTAAATATAAATGATAAAACGGGCAAAATTACAGGGCCATCTCCTAAGGCTAAGCAACTCTCAGTGCCTAACGAGATGAAGAAGCTTTTGAAAAATAAGGGAATTCAATCCTATTCTTTTACCCCGCCAGAACTTAGCATTACTCCCACCTTTATCAGAAATTTGTCAAACTCTGAAATTGATCAATCTGTCTATATTCTTACGTCCTCGATTCATACTGTAACTTAATTGGGTACGTTCAAAGCCATTTTCTTAGTTGTTATTATGAACTGACGTTTGTTTTTTGCTTGTGTTGTATTTACACTAACACTTTTTTGCTTTTGTTGTATTTACAACAACTAATTACTAACGAAAATCAAAAAATCGCAATCGCTTCATTCTGGACGCATTCGCTGCGTTCGACCACCAGAGAGGATCGTTGGTCGCAACGACTTTTGATTCTGTTCAGGCTCTTAGAATCTATTCTATTTTTTATTTCTATTATTTAATTATATTTTTAACAGAACAATTGGCAATTTAAAAGTGGAGAATGAAGTTATTGTCCTGGAGAATAACCGAAATGTGCACGATGACGAACTCCCAAGCTGTTCGCATCATAATGCTATTAACTCACCGGAGATTCTTCAAGATTCCATTTGTTCAGGTACTTCTAAACCTGCAAGGAAAAGGAAACGGGAAGATTTCAGAGAAAAATTTGACAGTTTTTTTGATAAAGCGTCGGAAAGCATAAATAAAATATGCTCTACGTATGAAAGCTCTCAAAATACAGAAAACAACAGCACAAAACTGCTTTTTACGGCCTTAGAGAGTAGGATAAGGAATGCAAACTTGTCATCAAACCAACTTATGAATGTTGAAATAAATATTACGGTATTTGTGTACCAGAAACTAAACGAAATGCAAGAAAAAGAAGGTAGAATTGTAATTTTTTATTATTTTATTAATTTAAAAATTTTTAATTTTGTTAAAAATAGGGCAATGTTGAAATTTTTGTTTATTTTATTTTTTATGTTTTAAATTTTGTTAAATATAAAGTTATGTTTAAGTTTTGATTATTTATTTTATGTTTTAAATTTTGTTAAATATAATGTTGTATTTTTAATTTTATTATGAATTTATATAATTTTTAAATTTTTAAAAATAAGCCATTGTGGTAAGTTTTGATTATTTTATATATTTATATGTTTTTGATTTTGTAAAAATTTGGCAATATTGTACTTATTGATAATTTTAATATGTTAGTTTCTGATATTGTTATTAATTTATATATTTTTGATGTCGTAAAAATAAAACAAGGTTATGATCAAGTTTTTGATTTTTTTACTTATTTATGTTTTTTATTTTTGTTACATTATTTTAAATCTTAGAATACACACGAAATGAATTGGAAGAAAGGAATTGATATGCTTTTTTTATATTTATGTTACAATTTGTGATATGAAAAGTGTTTTCAATAAATAATTTCAGATATAATTAAATATTTATTATCTGTGCTTTTTATTTATAGCTGATTTATTAAATAATTTTTTAATCTCGCAGTTGGAAAGCTTCATTCGAAGAGCGGTTCGAAAATAAACGTGACGCAGATGGTAATTGGTTTTCTGTTAGGCTCAATTCCACATCATTGCAATTATAGTAAATGCAATCTTTTTGTAACATTAAAAAATTATGCAAGACAACAGTAGCCAAAACAATTTTATCTACATTTTTTGGGCTGGCAGATATTGTTGTGTGTAACACTCTCCAACGGTTTGCTAATATTCCAAAGGATATCTCTATGTGAACTCTAGCTTTTGATAAATTTTTATTAAAATTTGCCCGTTCAATTGGTAAATTTTTTCCTGGAAAAGGACGCATAAGGTTTGCTTTTAGTGGAAAAGCATTATCAGCCACGGAAACATTGTTTCTGTGCCAGGTAAGAAATTAAATTTTGGGTTGGAAAGTGTAATGTTTAAAAATTTTTTTCCAAATGCACTTCGTGCAAAAACTCCCCCATCACTCTGGCAGCCAAGAGTTCCAACATCAACACATGTAAAAATGTTATTTGCGTCGCAAGATGCTAACAAAACTATACTATAAGTTTTTTTATAATTGAAGTATAGTGATCCACTTTGTGCCGGTTTCACAATATTTACATGCTTTCCGTCTATAGCGCCCAAGCAATTAGGCATCCCCGTTTTGGTGTAGAATTTTTCGGATATATGCTTCCAATCACTTTGATTCAGAGGCGCTAAATAAATTTCATGTAATTCGTCCCAAATAGCTTGACATGTTTCGTATACTATTTCTCTTATTGTGGAAATACTAATTTTGTGCGACCATGCCAAAAACTCAAAGCAGCATCCATGAGCTAAGTATCTGAAATCATATTATTTAATATTACTAATATTTAAGATTAAAAAGCTAACAAACTTACAATATGGTAACAGCTAAGCGTGTTTCTGACCCAATACGTTTTCTTTGTGAGCGTTTTTGTAATTTATTTTTTAATAATTCGTACAAAAGCTGAAATTTTTCTACGCGCATCCTTGTGGCTTTAAAAAAATGATCTTCGTCTTTCCATTCAATCTGCTTTAGGCTGCGATTATAGTGAGCGCCGAGTAAGACAGGCAGGCAGGCAGGCTGAAATCTGTGTGAAAAAACGAGATGCAGATAGCTATCTATCTCGCTTGTTCACATTGCCTGCCTGCCTGCCTGTCTGACTCGGTGCTCACTATAACCGCAGCCTTAAGCACGTATTAAAAAAACCTTCCTGCTGTCTTGTGAGATTCACTGGGCGCACCCACTATCTCCTTTTTGTTTTATCCAGCAGCTCATATATTTGATAAACTAAAGCTGTAATGTATACAATCTTCAAAATAGTAACAACTGGCTCTAATTCTGGCAACATTTTCTTTTTCACTTTATATTAGTTTGTTGTGAAGTTTTTTGCACGATAAAAACTGGCGCTAAACGTAATAAGAATTTAGTGTTATCAACTTAATAATATATAAAAACCGGTTGCTTCAATAACCGGATAAGTTTTAGTTAGAATATTAGAATAATATATTAATGTTATTTATGAATTTATATTAAAACACAATAATTTAATACATATGGATTAGTTTTTATTGTCTTATTTTATATTTATATTAATACGCATACAAAAAAAATTTTAGAACTAATTTACATGTGCTAACGTCAACATATTAGCATAATATGTTACTTATAAATTTAAGTTAAACAACAATATTATCTATTATATATTATACTAGCAATACCCGGCGCGCGTTGCTACGCCTTAGGCCACGTGCATAGTAAACGCCGATTCAGACTGCCTGCCTGTGTCCGCAGAGTGTGTGAAAAAGCGAGAGAGATAGATATTTGTATCTCATTTGTTCACACAGATTTCAGCTTGCCTGTCTGTCTGAATCGGCGTTGAAAATGCACGCAGCCTTAGACAAACACATGTACTTCATCTGTGACTTCAGAACCTATTCGATCAAAAATGTAGCTTGTAGGGGAAGGTGCACCCACTTGACCAAAGCTCAGACCAGTTTTCTATTAGAAGGACATTACCAAATGGCAACTCCATTCGGAATTTCACTGATCAGCGATTTTTATTTCCAATGCTATTTGCTATTAAAAATTTGGCTTGTATGGCCGGATTCACACCCCGTTTTCCAATGCCCGTGCTATATTTCTTGTCGAAAGACATTTCCAAAAATTAAATTTATACTGAGTTTAAATATTATGAAACATTAAGTACCACAGCTATTCGATATTAAACATTTAAACTATGTTGATGGTGTCACGACCCAATTTCCAATGCTTGCTGAATTTTCCAGTGGATGGACACGACTAAATGTTATATTCCTTCCGAGTTTCACAAATTTGTGACTTATGTTTCTTAAATTATACTGAAAAGTTTGAATGCCTTAAAAGTGTCACGCCCCTTCTGCAACGGCTTTAAAATTTTACCAGTAAAACAGCACGTGAAATTTGAGGTCAAATACAGAATTTTGGAGCTGTGCAACATGTAATTCTAAAGCTATTCGATATCGATGCCAAACTTCACAGGAGCGCTCTGCAGACTTTGCTAGAGTTTCCCTGAAAATTTCATAACAATTGGTTTAGCGGTTTTGAAGTCTACTTGTACATACAATCATTTTAATATACAAAGAAGATGTTAACAGCTTGTTTAAAATATGCTTAACTTACGCATCCTTTAAACACTAAAATATGCGTCAAACATACGTTTTCGATGCGTTTTACATGCGCTGCGTAGCATATGCCAGGCTGTCTAATATAATGGAAAACCATTCAAAAGTTGAATTATAATATTAAGGTTCAACTAAAACTACTGGAGACCAATGCAAATGCATTATTTATAATGCTATTATAAAAAAACAGAGAAACCAACCAACTTGAGACCCTCCTCCTTTTTGAAATCGGTTAAAAATAAAAAATATGCTCCAATCACAATAACTCTTTTAATGTGCAACATTTATTAACACGCGAAATAAAAAACTTTGAGGCTTCTGTTTGGAACAAAATCGAAAATCCAACTAAATTAAAGAAGTTATATTGGTATTCCTCTACATTTATGGTCATCATTTTGTTACAACTTCATTTCATAGTACCAACCTATTTGATTTTAAAAAAGACGTTGGAAAATAAAAACAAAAATTATTTTCTGATGCGTCCAATATAAACCTATTGAAAAGTTTAAAGGAAATCTATTTTATAAGGTTGTATGCATGAACATAATTTCTGCGCAGATGAACACAAACAATGACATATCAATGCGACATTTCAGATCGTACTGAGATCCTCTGAGAAGCATTTGAGCATATGCAATGGAATATTTGTATCATGGTTGAATAACAAGGTTGCTTCAAAACTGACTGTGCTCTCTTTCGCATATCCGAAAGTGTCAAAATCAAATGGCTGCTGAAAAACAACAGCAACAACAACAGCTCAAGCAGTTCGCTTTGACATTTACGGCAGTCACGCTCTCCGTCTTGCTACTACCTTATTCAGTGTACCCTGATTTGTATACTGAAATAACTACAACAATAAAAAATTTCATCCCCCATTTCATGGTAAGATTTTAATATATTTATATTTCTCTCTGAGCAAGAAGTTGACTGCAAATAAAGTAGCTAGTGTTGCCATAAAAACAAATTTTAAATCTGAACTATTGTATAAAGCTTTCAATCCGTCGAGATTGTGTTATTGTCGATGAATAACATTTGCAATAAATAACAAAATAATAATTTGGTTATATATCAGGCATAAGAGGAAAAAGATTTTTTGACTGTAAATATGTATAAACAATTCAAGTCTGAAAACCATAACAAATACGATGTCAGATTGTTGGCAACACTGCTCAACAGACCAAACTGAGAGCAACTCCCGACACAACATGGCAGCCGTGATGTGTGCTGAGTTACTCTCACAGCCAGAGCTTAAGCATTGGTTTTCTGCTGCTTGTTGTGCTGCTTGTACAGCATTAGCATGAATTAAAAGACATGAATTCTTAAATAATTAAAGAAAAAGTTTTGTAAAAAACGTAGTACCCTATTTTAATTTCGCTTATCATAGCAATTGAATAGTGAAAAAATTATAAAAATCGGTTCAGCGGTTATTGAGAACACGTCGCCGCAAATCCGTGAGTCTCCTTTTATATAATAGTATAGATATAGATATAGATGGCTCATTCCATACAGACGAGTGTGACGTTTTGACTACTTTATCGTGCTAAAAATGGTATTAACCGGTTAAAATTTTAGCAATTTGTTATAGGGTACTTTAGAATATGCACCAAGGTTTCAAAATGCTTAAACATAATGCAATTATTTATACTTGTTTAATAGTTACATTCGCTTAAGCACCTGGGACGGGTGTGACGAGCACAAGTTTAATAACTAAAAAACTGCCACAATGCGACCATTTTTGACTTGCATAAATTCAAATTTAATATATTTTCTGTTGAATACCAGTGAAAAATATTTTGAAAAAATGGCGATAACCATTCTTTTTTAAACTTTTAAATGGGACGGGTGTGACATAAGATTTTCCGGGTGTGACGAGTGCGAATGATGTGGGAATTATATATACGAACTTAATGGGTATAATAACTTTCACATATTTTTGACACTTAAATCAAAAAAATATGTTTTTAATTAATGTATTAATTTAAAGAAAAAAATATTTTTTTGCAAAAATTTTTTTGCATGAATTTTTTATCAAATTAATAACTTTACAAATGATTTCGCTATACATGAATTTACAAAACTTGTTTTAATCAAAGAATTTTATCATATACTTGCAAAAATTTCATTACAAGAAAAAAATTTTGAAAACCGTTCCGGGTGTGACCAACTTCTTGTAACGGAAATGAAGAATACAAATAATTTATTGAATGAAAAAAGTTAACAAATTTATGTTAAACATCAACATTCTTACTTTAGGAAAGTTTCATTCTTATCATCAGCCCATGTTGCTTCTTAGGAAAACTATAGCATTTTTCTGGGACGGATGTGACACTGAAAAAACACTCAGTTTAAATATTTTTTCTTTGTTAACTCCATAACCAATCCTTGTTATTAACTGTTCTTGGATAACATTGTTATCTTTTTTAACATTGCTAACCTAATTTTTTTGAATGTGCATCAAGAGATGGCTGTTGTCAACGTTTTAAATCTAAACAAAATATTTTAAGTTTTTCTCAACTCGGAGTTTGTTTAGTTAAATTGTCAAAAAAACATAAAAAAGAATTAAAACTAAAAATAATTTTGCAACAAGGGTAACTTTAGACTCCATTTTAATGCGAGAACCAAAAATTATTTCAATTGAAAGCATTTTAGGATTCATGTTTCCGTTCCTCATAAGTGTGGAATCAGCCATATGTATATGTATCTATATATGGGCATTTCCAAACTGGCGTTATGTACGTTTTGTACAAAAAAATTAAAAAAAAGAATGAAGAAGTCTAAGTTTTAAAAACTTTTTTTTTATATTTGCGTATTAGTTAAGTTGCTCTATATAAAGTACAAAAATTATAACAATCGACTGTAAGAATTAAAAGATATAAGCAAAAATATGCACTGGCGTGACGTTACAAAAAACAGAAGTGATTTTCGACTTAGAGTAGAAAATTTGCAAAACTCTGCGAGTTGGGCAAGACTTTTTATGCAAAACTTTTTTGGAAGAATTTAAAATAATATAAGTTTATTTTGCTAGTTATTTAATTAAAAAATCTTTTCTCAGTTTTTTTTATTAGGCTAAGTCATCTGGCGTGACGTTACTGGCGTTACGTTACTTAAATTTCCATCCGAACATTTGTTTAAAAAAATATTTTAAGTAAATTATTTTTTAAAGTTTAGCTATTATCTAATATAAAAAATTAAATGTTTGTCTGTTCGTCTGTCTGTCTGTCTGCCTCTGTCTGTTCCCTATAGGCTCGCGCACCGTATATTCGATTGTGCTGAAATTTGGATACCACGTACGTTTCATAGAGAGGAAGCTCATAGGGGGTGTAAAAAAGTGGGAAATATGTGGGCGTGGCACTCTATAATATAGTATATATACCTGGACCTATTTCAATGAAATTTGATCTGAATGTTCAACTGCGCCCAAGATATAACATAGGCTATAAAAATTCCAAACACTTCCGCAAGAGGGCGCTTTACATAGGTCATTTTTAAGACTCAATAACTCTCAAATGACTTGTCCGATTTTACTTAAATTTGGTACGTGAAATAACATGGCCTTGCAACGGAATTGAGGCTTCTTAAATTTCAAAATTTTCCTTAGGAGGGGGGTTTATTCAATCAACGAATGTCAACTAATCAGCTAATGTCTGGATCATTCACGTCAAAACGGATGAACCGATTTTGATAAAACTTGGTTAACATGTATATCTGTTACTGAAATAGATCCTATGATTCTAAAAGTTCTTTCGACAAAAATCAAGGAATCAAGGCAAATGAAGGCAAGAACCAAAGACTAACGAATAAAAAGAAGTTTTTACCGAATACGAGCAGAAGCTTTATAAATATAAAAAAAAATCAACCGAACAGTATCGACCAAAACCGAAGTTGAATAAGGGCGATCCAAAAATCGAATCGATCCCAAAAGAATTTTTTAAAATTAGAATTTTGTTTTTGAGATAAAAATCCGTATTAAATGCATGCTAAGAAAAACTTTAAACGCATTGTTCTCGAAATGACTTTTTCAAACTGCGTGACCATTGCCCTCAGAACCCGGATGTCAGATCTAGACGTTGAGATTTAATTTTTTTTCAATATGACCGGCAGGTACTGTTTTACGGAAATTCGACTACACACTTTTGACGGAGGGAAGGCGAAAAACCCCAAAAAAACGATAATTTAAGAAATTCAAAAATTTAATTGATAGTTTAAAAATTGTAAAAATGAGAGCAGTTTTAAATATCGTACTTTTTCTGTGCTCAAGGCACAACCCCGTTTAAAACCGAGTAACATCCGCTAGTATATTATATTTTTTTTATCTCCTTCCCCATCGACCATGAGAAGTTGGAAAAAAATTTCACTAAAATACCTGCAACGACATTCAGTAACGAAATCAGGCAAACTTCGAGCAATGTGGTGTGACGTTCCTCACTTTTCAAATTTAATATAAAATTAACGGTTTTTCTTCTTCACGATTTTTTTATAAAATTTACTTAACTTTATTAAAATTTATTAAAATGCAAAATTTCACGCACTTTTGATCGTCAGAAAATAAGTAAGTAAAATAAATAAGGCGTTCTTTCTTTCTAGGAGTTTATTTTAAATCGATAATATAAAAACGACTGAGTTCCTAAACACATTTATGCAAAGCATCAGTGTATTTTTCTTTTATTGGTGCTCAGTAGTCTTAGTGTGGTTTTCTTTTAGTTGGTACTTAGTAGGTTCATCAAAACTGCGCAACTGTATTGTTATTATTTAGCCCGATCATGAGTAGTTTTTCCTTCGGAATTGGAAAAGAGCGTTTCTGTTTTTAAGATAAAACAGAACTTTTTGAAAATTTTCAATTTAAATTTGTTCATCAACCGTCAATATTCATGATTGTAATAAAAAAAATTGTGATGTCTTTGTCTTATTTAAAAAATGAAAAATCCATTTTCCAATTCCGAGTTAAACATTTTTCATGATCATGCTAAATAATAACAATGCAGTTGCGAAGTTTTGGTGAACCTACTAAGTACCAACTAAAAGAAAACCACACTGATGCTTTGTAAAAATGCAGTTCGGCGCTCAGCCTGTTATGAAAAAAAAATGTGGAATCATGTTTAATACTTCTTATTGAAATGAATTCTTTTTCTGAAGTCTGTACAAAAAGGAATATAAAGCTTTAGTACAACTTTCTTGAACTCAATAGTATCACATTGTGATATGTTATTGATTTGTATAATATTTCGACTGTAATTCCACAATAAACATCCTTCACAGGGATATGATTATTTAAATTCGACGAACTTTAAGAACATAAATCAATATTTTTTTAGTGAATAAAATTTCATTTCATTAATAAAATTTCGGCAAATTTGTCTAAATAAGTATATACAGTGTCAGACAAAACTAAAGCACCAAACTTACCTTTTAACCATTCTATGAAATAAAAATCTTATATAAGTTTAAAATTAATTTTTTTCTATTAAACTTCAACAAATATACATTATACTTTATTAACCAAAGAAAATTTATCATAGTATTTCATTTAGAACAGAAATATTAAAATAAAGGCAAAATTATTTCTTAAACAAATACGACAAAACAAAAGCACAATATTGTTATTTACAAGAAAAGCTTAGTTTTTAGCTAATATTTAGTGGCGTAACCATTACTTTTAAGCACTGCTTCGCATCTGCGAGGCATAGACTCTATTTAGTTATTCAAAATATCTTTTTAAATACTTCTCCATGCCAATTCTGCTTGGGTGAAGAGAGAGTCCTTTCCTTTGCAGTTTTCGCGTTGAATTTTCCTATCTAAAATTTCCCATAGATTCTCTATGGGTTTGAGATCAGGTGATTGAGCGGGCTAATCCAAAACTTCGATTTTTTTTACCGATAACCACTCCTTTACACATTTTGCAGTATGTTTTGGATCATTATCATGTTGAAAGATCCACTTTAACGGCATTTCTTCTTCCGCATGAGGCAACATGACATCTTGAAGAATATCCTTGTGCATAAAATGATCCATTATGCCGTCGATCCTATGAATTGGTCCAATTCCATGACCGGAAAAACATCCCCAGACTATTACGTTGCCTCCGCCGTGTTTCACAGTACCCGTCGAGTAACGTGGATTTAAGCGTTGTCCTTTTGGTCTGCGTACTAGCTTAAAACCGTCAGAACCTTTGATGTTGAACTTTGATTCATCTGAAAATAGTACGGTTCGCCATTTTGACACAGTCCAGTTAACATGGGCTCTTGCAAATTCAATTCGCGCTCTACAATTTTTTGGAGAAATAAATGGCTTTTTAACACTTCTGTATGTTCGTAAGCCACCGTCCACAGCTCTTCGTTGAATGGATCTCAGTGAAATATTTAAATGCAATTCACTTTGAATTGATCTTGCAGATATAAAGGGATCCTTTTTTATTGCCCGAACAATTCCCTGGTCCTCACGTTTTGTTGTCTTTCGAGGTCTACCACCTTGATGCGATGTTTCTAAGGAACCAGTTAAACGAAAACGGCTTAAAGTGCGGGATACAACACTGTGATCAACACGAAAGTTTTTGGCAAGGCTTGTCACTGATTCGCCTTTTTTATATTCGTTGACAATTTTTTCTCTGAATGATGCAGAATACTTATTTCTAGTCATTTTATTAATTTTTTTTTATAAATTGTCTGCCTCGGATAAATGACCACCAACGACTGATTTAAAAGTTAAACTCTTTTCAAAACGAAATTATTTTGCTTCACACATAACTGTTCTTATTCAAACGGTACTTTAACGATTTTTTGCAAGAAATGTACTCAAACAATGAGTGACTGCGATTATGTGCTTTAGTTTTGTCGCAGCAATTTTGAGTGTCTTGCAACATCATTGTAAAAAAAATAATAAATTGCAATCAATAATTGCATTTCGACTATTTATATCAATCAATCTGATATTATTACATAATAAATAATAAAAATACAACAGGTAAATGAAAATTTGTAGAACTTTTGTAGACTGAAATGGTGACTATAAGGGCTCGTGCTTTAGTTATGTCCGACACTGTACATCTAGAACAAGGTATGTGAATTCTGGCGTCCTCAGACTGCATTTCAATATTCACATCGTTTATAATTTTTAAAATATAGGATACAAAAAAGAAACACGTTTTTATCAACGGGACTCTGAGCTTTTCACTTATGGAAAAAATATTTTCGTTATCATAATGTGCTTGAAAATCTGTTAGTCCAAAATAATAGTCAAGCGCAGTCCACTGCTGCAAAATTCTATCGACTGCAGCCTAAATGATACAAAAAACTGTGAATTTCAATCAATATTTTATAAATGGATTATAAAACTTGTCGGGAGAGCCATCGTGTTGGAGCTAATCTCAAAATTTGGTGCAGCTCTTAGCGAAAATCTGCTTGAAGCTTGCTGAAGTCTTCTTTTCTACTAGCGCCATAACCAGTGTTGCCAGAAGAGGGATTTTTCCCCGTTTTTCGGGATTTTTCGACTCAAAAGGGAAAACGGGAAAAACAATCTTTAAAACGGGAAAAATAAGGTTGACTGCATTTTACTGAGAAAAATTTAATTTCTTCAAGAAGCCAATCAAACATGTATGTAATGAATTTCAAACACATATGAATGTAATATAATGTTTCTGAATCAGTCTGACATCTCATGTAAATGTATTACTATCTGAATCAACGAATTATCAGCGTCAACAAAATTCAGTGAAAAAAATACATCGGCAGTTGGAAAAACCAGTCACTAGTTTATATTTTAACTTTTTAAATTTTGTTTTGTCACTCTTCACAAAACTTAACTTGCAAATGCAGTCAGAAGATGTAAGAATTCACATGTTATACGAAAAAATTGAACTTACTTTAAAAACAATATTAGATTATTTTATGAAGAAAGAATACATTGACTCACTTTTAACTGTCTTAGACGTCACTCTCCAAGATACAAATAATTTTTGCCGATGAGCGAATTATATATTGGTCTTTTTATAAGCGATAAACTTAAAGACATTGCTTCTGAAATAGGAGATGACGAAGTTAATTTAATCAAAGTAAATTGCAGAAACTTTTTCAAAACTGCATACCTTGATATTTTAAAAAGATTTCAGTTTTCGGGTCAAGACGGAGCATTTAAACTTTTTTGATTTGTAAATCCGTTAGTTTAAAAAAATGAGACATATTCTTCATTAATTCGATTATGTTCATATTTTCCTGACTTATTTAAAAAATCTTAATTGAATGATCTTGACTTAAAATATATGCAAGATTTCTGGCAACACATTTTAAATATGAAATTTGCAGATAAAACGGAAATGTTTTCTAAAATTAAACAATTGATCTCATTCCCTTCAGTGGTATTTTACATACAAAAACTAATGAAAAATCAAAACTACATAAACTTAGAAAAACAAAAAGAGTGTTTGCAGTTACACTCAAGCAAAATGTACAATAACTAAATGCGATATATTTTAAGTCATATTTTTAACTACTTATTATTATTTTTTATAAAGTATTAATTTGTTGACGTGTTGTTCAATTAAATGAAAGTACCTGGGCGACCGAGCTCCGCTCAGATTCCTACCGTATATTCAAATGTTTTACGGTTTTTAATGTATCGAAAATGCCAACTTAATCTTAGAAACAACATATAAGATCATATTTTTCAATAAACTTGAAATGCATTTTTATTTTATGATAACTTCGTTTTTCAACTTAACGAAATTTGTTTTGGTTTTTTTATCCCTTCACAAATTCTAAATTATTTCGATAATTTACTTATGCTAAACTTATGCCGGCAAAATTTACCTTCTGATCCTTTTTCACTTACAAGAATAGAAGTTATTTTTTATGTCGCAATTTTTTGTAAAGTTATGGAGATAGCAATTTTTAATCAAAGTAAAAATCTTGAAAATGGAGTCATTTTCAATAAATCATATCTCTGTCATTTGTTACCCCTATTTTTTTAAGTGAAGTATCGTTAGAAAGCAATTGAAAAGCGATTTTTAATAAAAAATAAAATACTTTTGGAATTTTTTTGCTAGAGTTGCCTACTTTTTTAAAACAAAGTAAGCTGTTCATATCTCAAAAAATGCATTTTCGGTTTTTTTTACGTAGAATAACGTCTTACATCGCGGTTTGTATGGAGTCGTTTTAACGAATTTGTTTAAAGTCATACCTACAGCCTTTAATACTCATCGTTCAAACATAATATATTTACTAAAGTATCAGATATATCCTGCGCTAAACGAATATCTAATTTAGGATTTTGTTACTATTATATTAGAGTCACAAAATAGCAAAAGCTTAGAAGAATAATCTAGATATTTAAATAAGAAAATCAATCATTAGCTGCTTGCATGTTATGTCTCCTGCTTTCTTTATTTTTGTTTTGTTGTTTTTGCTTGTGTTGGTTTTGTTTTGAACGAACTGATTCGCAGCATTGGTGCTCTGCTCCACGTTAAGAGGCTGTTCCAAGTTATTAGGGTGTTTCGATTAGATTTAACACATGAAAAAAACTATTGGCATTATTTTTCGTTGTATGCTATTACCCAATAGATGTCGCTTTCTATTCACTTAATATGATAAATATAAATTTTGCATCTAAAACAGCACCGGTTGTTATTAGGTTGAGCAGAGAGTAGTAGAGTCGTGGCTCAGTCGATTAAGCTGTTGTCGACTTGATATTTACAATCAAAGAAGCATGTTTCGATCCTCAGCCTGATTGATGATAACATTGTATTTTATATTTTGTAATCTTATTTTATTAATTATTTAATGTAACAATTGCATAGTGCAATATGTTTATTTTTTGTCATATCCTGTTGCTTGCGATAGCATGAACAAAATGTAAGCAAATTACAGCTTTTATTGCTCTTTTAGTTATTTTGTATTCAATTTTTAACCTAAGTTACTATAATTCAAATTGTATTCCCAATTTATTAAATTTACGTACAGCTTTGACTAAAAATATGTCTAATATTTTTAATCGTATCAATTCTAAAAAAAGGATTAAAATATGTATTAGTCCAATGTACTGTTTAAAAATTACTCTAAGATTTTTAAACGCAAAGTTGTTGTACTATGTGGTCTGTTCACACTAAGTTCACACTTTAAGATATGTACAAAATGTGAATTTGTCACTTCATCCGCCCCAGACGAAGATTGAAAAATGTTAAATTGTTTTGTTTTGAGACCGATTAAAAAATTCTTAGAGTAAATTTGATCTTAATTTATTTCGAATTTTTATAAGGCATTTAAAATTTTGTAAACTTACTGCAAATAAAAAAGAAGGAACTAAAAATTTTGTTCCAGCTTTTTACAGTTTTATGGTCCAAGATTCCTTTATTATATACAAAATAATTATTTGACCTAATAAGAAAAATATTTTTGCTCCAGATTTTAATAAAATATCTCAAACGGTATAGAAGTTATGAACGATTAAGTGAAATGTATATCAGAACAAATTGAGATTACGTAAAGCATATCATTTGGCCATTTTAATTTTATTTTGGTGGAAATTTAATTTGTTTCTTCAAATTTCAAATAAAAAGTGCACTTTTTGAGATGTGAGCAACTTAGATTTATTTTCAAACGTAGGAAACTCTGGCATAGGAAATTCTTACAAAAATTATTTTCCTTTTTAAAATTTGTTTAAGATTTGGTGTAAATTACTCTATTTGTAAGATTTATTTTTTTATATCAAAAATTGGTACATCAAAACTGTACTAAAAACGTTTCTATAAAAAAAAAATAAATGAAAAATATAACAAATTAAAAACAAAAAAAAATAAAAACAAAAAAATTAATGTGCACGGCGGGGTTCGAACTCACAACATTGATATTATTGGACACAAGCTCTATTCTCTGAGCTATCACTACTATATCAACATTAGCAAACTTAACATAACATATTCGGCAGGAAAATTAACATATTTATTAAATGCGTGAAAACTCGGAAAAACAGCTTTTCTCAGAGATGAGACCTAGATGGATCGATTTTTCAGCCCCCTCTTCATCATTATTGTAAATTTCATCGAAATCGTTAGAGCCGTTTTCGAGAACGCAATTGCAAATATATATACAAATATTGCTCGTTTAATAGAATAAGATAAAACACTTAAGATAAAAAAAGAAAATTTAAATTTTTCTCTCATCTATATCTATATCTATACTATTATATAAAAGGCTTCTCACGTATCTACGTTGTAGTGTAACTCAAGAACTACTCAACCGATTTTTGTAATTCTTTCACTAACATAAAGCAACATGTTTAACTTTGAAATTGGCGTACTTTTTTTCTTTAAAACTGCTCTTAAAAGTTATTAAAACTTGAGTTTAAAAAGTAGCCAAAAAAATCAAATCCAAAAAACATTGCTGCATTGAATCGTTAGATACACAACCAGTGCTGTCACTTGAAAATTATAAATAGTGGTAGATTGTGTCTGAAAAGAGTGGTAGATTAAGAAAATAAGTGGTCGATTTTTTCCAATCTTTAATAATTTGGGGCTAACGTGCCATAATCTCTTAAAAATTATGGTATACATTTATTCTGACATTCATTAAAATTTATTGGAAAAAACAATAACAATTGTTCTCGAATTATTTTCCAAAAATAGCATTACATCAATTTTCAATTGTGAATACCGGATCATAAAGACTATTAAACGTAAATATCCCGCTATTGGATCGAACTTGAAGATATTTGTATAAATTTTGTTTAAAAATTGTATAAACAAGCAAGCCCGGAGCCAAGTAAGGAGCTGCTCGCGAACCAGAAAATGAGCAAT
This sequence comes from Tetanocera ferruginea, assembly GCA_958299015.1. Classification (NCBI taxonomy): domain Eukaryota; kingdom Metazoa; phylum Arthropoda; class Insecta; order Diptera; family Sciomyzidae; genus Tetanocera; species Tetanocera ferruginea. Next base: position 68,752,210 of record OY282640.1, read on the forward strand.
TTTCAAGCAAAGTTTTCATGCACACCAAAAAATTGTTAGCTTAGGTGTTATATTGAATTTAAAAATTTTTATAGAGCTATAACTTAGCTTTTCGAGTCCTGCGAAATTAAAAAAAATTTCGGGATAGTTGAAAAAAAAACTGAAAAAATTTTTTTTTTGTTTTTTTGCATGAATTTTATGATTCCTTTCCAATGTAATTTATAAATTATAGAAACAAATTACAGCAATTATTAGGTGTGTTCACGTACTCTAAAGTTTTAGTCCAATTTACCAGCTTTACAGGTTTTAGTCCGAACAGCGTTCCCGTACTCGAAAAAATGGTAACAGAGAGTGCAATCGAGAGAGTAAAAAATGTCCCCTCCTTGTCAGAAGTTGCAGGTGTTAGTCCGAGAAATTTCTTCGGGTAAAAATGGTAAAAGTGTCAAACAGCTTAAAATCAGCTGTTAACAAGTAAGCAAAGAAATTGCGACACATCAAAACTTCTTATATAAACTAATAATATAGAAACTAGAAACATGGGAAAATGTATAGAAACTAATATAAATGCTAAACTTTAGAATTAATTTCAATATTATTAAAAATCTTAGGCATTTCGTCTACAATACCTATGCTCCACATCAAGCCAACACCGGACAAACAATCTTATTTGACAGTTTTTACAATTTTAGTCCGAGAAGCATTCCCGTACTTTTTTATGTTTTTCTCTATTTTCGAGAGATTTTTTCTTACTCTCAGACTTTTGACAGTTTTACCATTTTTAGTCCAAAAAGTACGGGAACACACCTATTATTTAGAAATAGGTTGATGATGGAAATTATGACAGAAAGAAAATAGTGGTAGATTTTGGGAAAAGGTAAATAGTGGGTGGTAAAAGTGGTAGAAGTCAAAAAAGTCGAAAAAAGTGGTAGATCTACCACAATTGTGGTAAAGTGACAGCACTGTACACAACCAGCGCGCTGCAGTGTAAAGCTTTCTCGCTCTTTTCCTCTCCGATTGTGTTTGTTGTTATTGTTTCTTTTATTTAAAGTGCTTTAAATAAGGGATGTTTTACGTACAAGAGCAGACGCAGGAAGTTGTCTCATTCAGTTGGCGCTGAGACTTCAAGTGATTAAGTCTTTGTTGCTTAATTTTTAGGTATGATATGTTTATGCTTCGTAAATGTTTATCTATATTGTTTTTTATGCTTCGTAAATTTTTGCTGAGACAAAGAGCGCTACAAGCGTAAGTATAAAATCGTGTTATAAATGAATTACAGTGCGGAAGTAATTGAACATTGTACTGCTTTTAACATTTTTGGTCATTAATACTTAAAAAGGTCGATCCAAAATGTGAATCAAAAATTTATAAACCAGAAAAATGTCCTATTTTAGTACCTTCATTCATATGCGTTTCCTGACGTTATTTTTGATTATAGCCTTGATTATAAAAATTGGATAAGTAGAATACAAGATAGACTTGAAAAAAGCGAGAAAAAAATTTAAAAATATTGGGGCATAGTGTAATCAATGTGTGAAATGGTGTGTTCGCATTAGTTAACAGGTGTAAGTGTATTGATACGATACTGAAAGGTGTGGTAAAATTTATTTTCAAAATCCTTAAATTAAGTTGAATGGAACAATTTTCATCAAGATGCTGCTTGCTTTAAAACAAGATGTTAAAAGTTACAGATCTTCATATAGTTTTAGTTCGTGTTAAAGAATTAAAATGTCGTTTTTGGAAAACGAAAATAGATTTCTGAGCTAAACAAAGGTTAAAAACTATTTATTTAGACTTTTCAAGCAATTATATACAATTCATACATAATGAAAATATATAAGAATGGCGACATTGGTCAATCAGTTTTATTGGATCAAATAAAAAAATTTTAAATTGAGTGTACATGAGACCGAACCCTAATTTTAAGACCATTTAATTTTTCCTCAAGCAACGAAATTAGCTTCGGTTACACCTAAGAACATTTCGAACAAAAGTTGCTACTTATTGTATCACGGTCAGTAGACACGGCGTCTCCTTGGATTCTAAGGGACTGTGTATGCAAATGAACTGTTTATTAAAAAAATATTTTTAAAAAAGTAAAAAAAAAATGTAGATACTCGAAACCATTTTATTGAAAATTAAAAATTATACGTTCTTAGGCCTTACCGAATATTATTTCGTTTTTGGAGCGAAAATTTATTGTACTTGAAAACCAAACTAAAACATAGAAATCTGCAGTAAGTCAACCAATTTTTAATTTAAAAGTTTAATGCCATGCAGCATCAGACGCTATAATTTTCATTTTTATAATTTTTATAGTTTTCAGGTTCTTGATGGATTTAGAAGATTGAAAACCGTGATATATTAATGAATTTTCAATAAAAATTCAACTAACTGTCATTACATTTCTTACATTAAATTTTCATAAAATATTTTTCTCATTTGTTTTTGTATTAAAAATTTGTTGAATTTGTATTGAAAATTCATTAACACTTCACGTTGTATCGCTAAAACTTCCGAACTCTTTAAGAGTATACCTTAATTTTATATCGCTAGAAAGGTAATGAAACCTTAAAACAGCTTATATTATGAAAGTTAAAAAAAATTATAGCGTCTGGTGATGGCAATCTACTTTGAAATTAAAAATGGGTTGACTTACTGCAATATTTCCAAAGTTTTATATTTGTCCTTTAAAGTAGACAACAACTTTTCCAATGATACCCTATTTACGAAAATCCTATTTAAATTGACTGAGCTACGTTGTCTCAAAGTAGACCCTATTTTGGCCGCCAAAAATGATTGCAAAAATGTATAACTTCGGATTTGGTTTCTAATCATTAAACCAATTCAAGAAAAAAATTTGAGCCAATTCGGAGATGGTAAGTGCAACTAATAAAACACTTCAATATAAAATGGTCAGTATATTTTCTATCAACAAAAAAAAAACCCCCGATTTAACCTGAAAAGGCATTGATGTCATCAGATTTTCTGCATTGTTCTGGCAAAATTATCAGTTACCATATCATAAATATGGACAAAGGATTAAAAATGTAAGAATTCTAAAAATATGATCCGCAAGCAATGCGTCTAGCTAGATTTGTTTAACATTTCGAAACGTTGCTGAAAATTGTGGTGACGTTAAAAGTAATACCAGTTTGTACATTCCAATGCATTGGAAACTTATTTATAGGATCAATTTATCTCAAAATTAACAGTGGTGTTTTCTTGAACGTTGACATCACTGAAAAACTGAACGATAAAAGATTTTTTGAGCAGACGAAACGGGGATTTTTTTTTGGTCAATAACATCCTTTGTTTGGGCTGCACACAAAAAATCACTTCACTTTGTGATCCTATCTGAAAGCATATATAATAAACACGCTGTCTACAAAAATTACAAATACTATTATAAAAACCAAAATAAAAGACTCAAATGTTAATGCCCTTATAGTGCTTTCACTATTGTGGGTTGTATGGGAGGTGGGCATGTCAGTCGACGGACTACGCCCAAATGTTAATGCCCTTATAGTGCTTTCACTATTGTGGGTTGTATGGGAGGTGGGCGTGTCAGTCGACAGACTACGCCCAAATGTTAATGCCCTTATAGTGCTTTCACTATTGTGGGTTGTATGGGAGGAGGGCGTGTTAGTCGACGGACTACGCCCAATTTTTGAACACACATTAGCTTTAGTATAAAATACATACATACCAAATTTTATCTCTGTTAGACAAACATAAGCATATTTATACAGTTTTCAATTTTTTGGTTTATATGGGAGGTAGGCGTGTCCATGGGCGGATGACGTCCATTTTTCAAAAACATCTTTGGTTTGTTAAACAAAACATACGTACCAAATTTTATCTCTGTAGGTTGAACAGAAGCTTACATATTGAGTTTTCAATTTTTTGGTTGAATGGGAGATGGGCGTGTTTTGATATAAAGTGAGTTTTCAATTTTTTGGTTGAATGGGAGATGGGCGTGTTTTGATATAAAGTATATACATACCAAATTTTATTGTTAGAAGTTTATTATGAGCTTAGTTTTGCAGTTTTCGATTTTTGCGTTGTATGGGAGGTATTCAGGTTTAGGGTATAACAAACTTGCAAACAGGTAAAAAAATCAAGTGTTGTATTCGCTTTTAAACCTAAATCACCCCAATTGGCTATGGGTGCTTTTTTTGGTATTTTAAGTGCTTTTATTTAAGTGTAATAGTGGATTTGTTTTATTTAATGATGTCTTGATGTGCCAAGTTCATATGTTTAGTCTGTAAATATCAAAGAATTCACTCTTACAAGGTAAGCAAATATGTAAAAAAGTGTTGTAGAACAGGGTGCGGAGAACTCTATTTGCAAACGATTACAGTATGCGTCACTGTTTTTGTACATGGGATCCCACTATATATCCCTTATAAATTTGGGCTCTCTTAACACGAAAATAGCAAACATTTTTTTTTATGGATACGTTTTTTTAAAAAATTGTTTTAAAAAATTGTTGTTACTTTATTTTATCGACCTTTGACTTTGTTTGTGGTTTTTTTTGACGCCTGAACAACGTTTTAAAAAATTTAAGTTTTTTGTGTGGCTTTTTTCAAAATTTTGCTGTATAAAACCTCGGTATATGTGGTATTCCGAGGCCTTAAAATATATTTTTTAATGATATTTTCCAGTTTGATCCTGTTACAGCCTCACCCACTGCATTTGTTGCGCAGTGTACCTTTTTATATAACTATATTTTAATATAATAAAAATTAAAAATTTTTTTTAGCTTAATGAGGAAATTCTTTTTAACTTTCCTTTTTTAATTTAAATCGGGGCTTTTTATGGTTAGTTATTCATTGCTCAGATACGATACGTTCACCAATGCGAAAGTGCTCTTTCAACCATCAAGACTGTATCCATTTCAACATCATAAACATTTTAACATTTCTTAAATTTATCAAAATTTACAAAATTATGAACGTTTGGTTTCTTTGTAGCTACTTAAAGTTTCATCGGACAGACATAAAACCCGAATTCTACACAGAGAAAATTTTGTTCCTCTAACATTTATTTTCATTTACAAAACGGACATTTTAAAATGAGCGAATGAATATTAAACGTTCGTTAAATATTTTAAAATGAAAATTTCAGAAGTGAAGAATAATTAGAAGCTATTTTTTAAAATTTTTATTTTAAACTATCAACCGATCGCTTTAAAATCATACGTACGTTTTAGAAGCTAATTTAAAAATGTCCGTTTTTAGAATGAAAATAAACTTTATAAACTTGCTCCTCTACAAAACTATTAATGCTTTAATGACACTAATGATGTTATAACACAATATTTGTAAATAAAAAACAAGTAAAGAAACTCTAAAGATGGTCTAGCCCGACTATGGACTACCCGAAAACCATCTACTCCGAAAGCAAACACAATGATATATACATATTGAAGTTTGGACAGGACAACGTCTGTCGGGTCAGCTAGTTTTACATATTCCCAGCAAAATTTTTCGTATTGCCTTGATTTGCATTCGATTATAAAACCCATTACAAAAATGTTGGTGACCAATAATGCATTATATTGTATATTACTCGTAATGCAGTTAGTAATGTCAGCCCTTTTTGCTTTATAAAATGATATTACATTAATTAATTAACTGATACATATATCTATGAAATAAAAGCATTTTTCTCATTTTAAAGAAGAAATTCTCTAACTCTTCTCTAAATAGAAAAATTCTCTAAAATTCTCTAATTCTCTGAAAAAAAATTTTTTTTTCTCAATATTTGAATCACTTTTCTAATTTGTGCAGAGAAACAGCTTATTCAATAACGTCTTAGTTGTTATTAAATAAGTGATTATTGGAAGAATTTATTCATCGAGATTGATAAGTGCTTACATAAGTACTCCCATGTCAAGCGAAAGCTTCATCAATTATCTCCAATGACATGCCTGTATTAAAATAATGGGTTCTGTTAGCGAGAGGGTAAGCGATGAATGAAATTTTCTGGATTACTTTTTCGATTATATGTAAGCGAAGATTTTGCTGGGTTTAAACATACTTTTTAAAAAAGGGATAAAAACGGGAAAACGTGAAGCGAAAAACGGGAAAAATTTTCGGAAATGCATGGAAAAAACGGGAATGAGCTCTCCGAAAATCTGGCAACACTGGCCATAACAAAAATGTTGATTGATGTTGATTATTAGCCTCTCGAAGGCTTTCGGAATTGTTGCAGCTGCTGCTTTAAAGAAAGACTTAATTGTATAAATTCTCAATAGATTTTCTTCAACAATAGCTTAATTTTTTTGGAAAAATAAAGGCTTTTGGTAAAAAAATATCAAAAGTAACAAAATATTTTGATTTCTTAACGAAATTCGCAACTATTTTGTCTTTTTTTTTAAATTTTTCTGAAAAATAAAAAAAGTCCCCGATATTTGAATTAATTCCGCCAAAATTAATAGCTCCACCAAAAAATGATGTTTGCATTGTTTGTAAGAAATTTTATAAGCTTTTATTTGATATATCATTTGTTTGATTACTGTGGTTGCTTCTGGAGATATATGCAATTAAGTGGAACCAACTTTTTTTTTTCGTTGAAAACCCTACAGTGAGCAATATCTCGAAAACGGAGTGACAGAAAAAAACAATTTTTTTTTCGGAATTAGCGACCGATTTTACATGAGAAAAGGATAGTGGCATTCAAAGTACAAACAACTTTTCGTTATTTGTAAACCAGTGTAATTGTAGAAAGAAAGAATAGACTTACTGGAAACTAAGTTTCAAAACTGTTGTTTTTAAACTATAATATGTGGCATATTATTATAAAATGTAATATTTTTCAAATTACTTTTTTATTGATTTTTTTCTTTGAATTTCCATTGATATTTAAATATATTTTTTTGTTTTAACTTCTAATACGTAAATTACAATGAACAACAACTTTTTAACAAATTATATATACACGGAGAAAATTATTTTGCTTGAATCAAGCCATTACTTTGCTTAAACACAAATCAGCAAAATTTTGCTCAATAGCGGTTTGATTTTAGAAAACGTTTTCTAAATTGAAATTACTTCTCATATAATTTGAAAAAAGCAAAATAAAGATAAATTTTAGCAATAATTTGCTTACTTATTATAAATTCAAATAGCAAATTTTGATTTGATTCAAGCCAAACTTTGCTAAGTTATTATAGGGTAATTGTGTTCAGGCAAAAGCAAAATTTGACTCAATTTATGCAAAAATTTGCTCAGTTATTATAAATTGATATAGCAAATTTTGAATTGATTCAAGCAAAAAGTTGCTTGGTTATTGAAATATAAAACAAAATTCGAACTATAAATAGAAATACCGTGGCATGCAGGTTAAGAGTGTGGCTTAGCATGCTCGGAGCCCGAGTTCGATTCCCAGTCGAAATGGCCAATTTGTTTTTTTTTTTTATTTTTATAAATAGAAATAGCAAATTTTGGTTTGATTCGAGCAAACACTTGCTCAGTTATTATAAATCGAAACAGCAAACTTTGATTTGTTTCAAGAAAAAATTTGCTCAGTTAATATAAATCGAAAAAGCAAATTTTGATTTAATTCAATCGAAAATTTGCTAAGTTATTTTAAATTTAAATAGCAAAACTTGCTTGATTTTTGCTGAAAATAAGCAATATTTTGAAGTGGCTGAGAATTATGCTCAAGTTTTGGCTAATCTCCATACAAATTTAGCAAACAGTTTTATCCGTGTATGCGTGCTGAAATTAGTTTTTTATTACTCAATTTTACTTTCAGAAACCATACTCAGTTAAGTAGTATTTGTGATCATTCTTCGTTTTCCTCATAATCCTCATAACCGCTTTAATACCCTCACTAACACTTTTACACCTAATAACCTAATTTTACACGAGACACACCTCATTTGAAGTGGGACATTGCACCACTTCATTTCGATACATGAGTTAATCACTCAAACTCACCTCAACGCTCTTTTGTGTCCATCACTACAGCAGAGAAGTATAATTAGGAAAAAGGTAATTGTTTACCATTAATAAAAAGAGTATTTATAAATACTAGTATCGCCTGTGGTCGAAATTCGACCAATTTTTTGTTCTGCATATAATGATATATGCAGAAAAATACACCAAAGCTCTGTTATTCTTTACAACAGCAATCTACAACCTGTGTTGGCTACAACAGCGATGTTTAACAGAGCTATGTCTGCATTTATTTTTATGTTTTTTCTGACAAAAACCCATTGGGAAAAAGGTGTTTTTAGGTTCCTTCAATTAACCTATCGTAATGACATCAAATTCGAATAAAAATATTCTGCACTTCTAATCAAAAATACCTTTCCATCGATATAAGTATTATGTAAATATATTGACATTATCCCAGTGAAAAGTGTACCTAAAACCTTTTTGTTTGCGTATTAATATATAGAAGATATGCAGACAAAGCGATATGGTTAAAATAAGTTCGAGGCAATAATTTTTAATTGATTGGAGATATAAAGTTATTTCCTTCAAAGAAATTTTAAATTTTATTAATTTTTTAAAAATTAGCAAAAACAACGTCTTAAAAAAAATGTAATTTTGTCAAAGAGATCATATGGGGTAGCCTTGATTTTTTTGTTTGCACGGATAGTTAATAATTAAGTGGCAAAACAAAATAAATTCACCAAAAATGCGCTAAAGGTTTTGAAAGGAAATCAAAAATAAAAATTTGAGCTTTTATTTTTTACAACAGAAATCAGTTTTACCCTATATTTTACGAAAAGATCAAAGCGGACGACAAAGTTTGCCGAGATTGTTGAAATAAGTTCGAGGCTATTACTTTTAATTGTTGGAGACATAAATCTATTGCTTTAAAGAAATTATTTTAAAATTTAATTATTTTTTAAGAAAAAGAAGAGATTTAATAAAAATTTAATATTTTCAAAACAATTATAAGGGGAGCCTTGATTTTTTTATCTCACGGACAGTTTGTTAATTTAGTGTCAATACAAAATAAATGCACCTTAAATCTAAAAAAAAAATGCAGATTTCAGTTCATTTAAGTTAAACTATAATTGTGTATAGGCGCAGCAGTCGCACAAAATTCATACGAATTCATGCTAGCAGTGCTGACATTGCCTAATGGGCAGTAAAACTTATCACATTTATGCAAAAAAAAAAACACAGTTCATGTGTCAAATTTCGATCTTCGAAATTCTGAACTTCAGCTCGCCCTGAGAGAAAGAAAAAATGGTAAAAATTAGGCGCGCTTTTTCAGCAGTTTTTTTTTTACTCTGATGTGGCAGAATTTCATTCTGTTCAAGAAGAGTAAAAATGAGAAAAAGCATTCTCAACAACAATACGACACAGCTCTGTTAATCTCTGTCCATCTCACTGTTACGCTCGCAATTACTTTTCTTTCTGTTGGCTACAACAGCGATGTTTAACAGAGCTATGTCGGCATTTATTTTGATGTTTTTTTCTGAAAAAACCCATTGGGAAAAAGGTGTTTTTAGGTTTTCTTCGATTTACATACCGTAAGATATCCAATTCGAATAAAAATAATATTCTGCACTTCTATTCAAAAATACCTTTCCATCGATATTGTAAATATGTATTATGTAAATATATATTGATATTAGCACAGTTAAAAGTGTACCCAAAACTTTTTGTTTGCGTATTAATATATAAGAATGATGCATTTTTGTCCAAATCCTCCTAGGAATTCATTAAAATTCCAATACAATCGCATTGAAACCGATCGAATCAACAATTTTTCTCCATAAAATCATCTATTTCCATCCATATGCTTCATTGAATTCATAAAAGTTCCAATGACTTATCCGTAACCTCCTCTGATAATTTCATTGCATCCGATTGGTCATAGAGTCATAATTTTTGTTCAAACGCTCGAAAGAATCCATAACTGTTCCAATGAAACACCTGTGACCTGAGATATTCCAAGAAAGAAAGAGTTGCATCCCCCCTTCATTTGTTATGTTGCTCGAATTTTTATACTCGCACTCATACGCACACATTACGTGAGGATTTCTACCAAATCACTCTACTCTCAAACGAATATAGAAATAATGAAAAAATGTGGAATTTGTTATCAATGTTATCAATAAAACAATTGAATCCAAGTTGAAAATGCTTAAAAGTTTTTGTAGGTGTCACCATTTGCAACATAGAACAAACTTAAGCAGGGGAACTCCTCTCGTTGCGTCAGCGCTACGATAAATAAATCGTTCACTTCGATTTCATAGGTTTAATTCATTAAAAAAAATATCATTAAAAAAGTCATTCTCACATTTTTAACACACAGGAATGTGCACAGGTAACACTAAATATATAATAAGTTTGAAAAAATTAAAAAAAAAAATATTTTCAAAAATTCTGGTTTTGCAAAAACTGTTTGACTAATAATTAAAATAATGAGCACATAGCCTGAAAGCTTGTGAGCGCCTTTAATACGTGCATGGAAATTTTTTTAAATGATTTAATTTTTTACTGCATTTTGTGAAGTAAAACTTCGTGTTGCGTTAAAGCAACGCCGGGAAGAAATAGGTTAAAGAAGTTTCCGATCACTGAGAAAACAAATTTTCGAAAGCAACTGAAACCTGGTAGTTTTTAAAATTTTTATTTTTAATTTAAATTTTTATATTTTTAAAACACCTTAAAATCGATTAAAAGAATGAATGGTGACCGTGGTGACCGTGGCGTGCAGGTTAAGTGTGTGGCTTAGCACGCTCGGAGCCCGAGTTCGATCCCCAGTCACGGCGAAAAGTTTTATCAATAAAAAAATTTTTCAGATCGGTCACCACCTCTTTGCAGACAATGGCAAACCTCAGAGAGTAAATAATGCCATGTGAGAACATGAACTTTAGCCATTCGGAGTCGGCATAAAACGTGTAGGTCCAGTTCTCGGTTAATTGTGTGCAAACATTTAATAACACACAACACAATTGATGATAAGAAGCGCGGTCAAAGTCCTTTTAAGGGCTGAAATGGCCAATATGTTTTTTTTTTTTGTTTGCTTTAAACGAAGATTTTAAGGCTTGAGGTACAATATTTTCAATTTTTCTCGGAGAAAATGCAATTTTTTCTCGACACAATAACTAAGCACTTCACTTCGTTGTAAAAAAAATTAAATTAAATTAAAATTAAATTAATTAGTAAATTAATAAAATGAATACTTTAAACACATTTTTCATCAAACAAAAATGAAAACGCATATTTTCAAGCTCAGAAGTAAAATTAAACATGTTAAAAGCAACAACGAAAATTTTAGAATGAAAAGTAAAATGAATATTTTCAAAAACGTTTACGCCACAGAAAAATGAAAACGCACATTTTCAAATTCAAAAGTAATATTTAAATTTTTTTCAAAAACGAAAGGGTGATGCTTCAACTTTAAGAAAAAACAAACAACAAATTTATGTTTGTCAATTATAAATTTTATATAAATCAATTTTTCAATAATAGATTCATACCCACTCATAGCCCACTCAATCAAATTCATTTGATGTGATCCTTGCGCTCAAATGATCACTTCCAAAAAGAATTATAAATGTTAAAATATTCATAACCAAAAATTATATGAACGTTTTAAAAGCTCATTTTAAAATTTTTATTTTAAAAAACCAAACGAACGTTTTAGAAATCAATTTTAAAATGTTAATTTTAAAATATTTATACGTTAAAATATTAATTTTTCTTATCAATTTTAAAGCGTTTTACGGAGTTTAACTTTGCAGACGCACATAAAAATTAACCTTTGTTTGTGAAGTTTTTTCTCAAAAAATTATCCAATGAGTTAAAATAAAATTTTTATACTTTATTAATGGCGGGGTAAAGTATTTTTACTTTTTTTTTTAACCATTTTTTATGTAATGCACAACATCTCAAGAATGTTGTATCCAAATTTGAAGTCAATCCGAGTAAATCTTTCGGAGATATGTATTTTAAGTAAGTTTACCTCGAACGTCGATAAACGTAGCTTATAAACTTTAAACGCGTTTTTCTCAAAACTACATTTTCAAAGTCCGTGTTCACACTGAGAAAACCTTTGGCCTCTAACGTTTATTTTCATTTCAAAAACGGACATTTTAAAATTAGCTTCTAAAACTTTCGTTTGATTATCTATAATAAGTATTTTAATATGAGTTTTTAAAACGTTCGTTTGATAGTTTAAAATGAAAATTTCGAAAATTGCATGTAATTCTTCTAAAATTTTAATTTTGAAATATCAAAGGAACGTTTTCCTAGCTAATGTTAAAATGTTTATTATAGAAAATCAAACGAACGTTTTAGAAGCTCATTTTAAAATATCCGTTTTTGAAATGAAAATAAACGTTAGAGGAGCAAAATCTGGGTTAAACGTTTTCAAAAGTAGCTCGCTACCTGCTTTTCGTGCTTTGAAACGTTTTCACAGTTTTCTCTGTGCACTGCCATTTAAAAACTACTTGACCGATTCATTTAAAACTTGGTTCACATTTTCTACACATAAAATGCCTCCCCCCCAACGCTTAATTTGATTTTTTTTTTACATAAAGGGGTTTTCCCACCCACAAAATTGCGGAATTTTTCGTGGAAAATAGCAGTTTACACTTCAGATGGCTACCAAAAATTTTTACATGAAAAAACAAATAATCAAAGAACGTTGGGGGGAGGATTTGATGATACTTTGACTAAATTTTAATGGTTTTTGATTTCCGGGAAAAGCTCTGTCACGGCTTGTTTTTCAATATTTCAATATTCCGGAAAAAAAATTACAGAATATTAAAAATACACTTAATAATTTACGAAAGGTTTTAATAAATTTGCTCATACTCAAAAAAAAAATGCAGTGTTTTTTTTCTATGCTGAAACCCTTACACCCTCCTTAAACATGCTTATGATATGTCTACACAGGGAGCAAAGTTTGACTTACCAGTGCAAAGCTTAACTCAGTTTGCACTTGTAACTTGAACATGCCTTGTTTTGTTTTTGATGAGCAAATCGGCGTACACCATAGCTGTCTCGGAATTATAAAATTCCACGATTATAAAATTATTTTTTACATTTTTTAACATTTTGCACCAAGTGGTGACCGGAGGCTTCTTTGGTGTGCACCGATTTGCTCCTCTTCTCAATACACATTTTCGTTAAAATTCTTTTTAGTTAAGCTTGCCTTTTTCTTAATTGTTGGGCTAGTATAACTTACGTCCTATAAAGTTTTATTAAAAAAGTTATTTTCCAGCGAAAACTTAAAATTTTCCAAAAGTGCGTTGTGTCAGCGACACTAATCCAATCAGCAATCACTAATCGAATGAACAGAATGTTCATTCTATTCAGGCTATCAGTGTGTTCAAGGAGAGTGAAATTGAGAAAAAGCCTTTACAACAACAATACGACACAGCTCTGTTAATCTCACTGTTACGCTCGCATTTACTCTTCTTTCTGGAGGCTACAACAGCGATGCTTAACAGAGCTATGACGCATATTTTGATGTTTTTTCTGATAAAACCCATTGGGAAAAAGGTGTTTTTACGTTTCCTTCAATTAACCTATCTTAATGACATCCTATTCAAATAAAAATATTATTCTGCACTTCTACTCAAAAATACCTTTCCATCGATATAAGTATTATGTAAATATATTGACATTAACACAGTTAAAAGGGTACCCAAAACTTTTTGTTTGCGTATTAATATATAGAAGATACCACTTATATAATTAAAATTTACGAATGAATAACAAAGGCATTGGTAAATATTGGAAGTAATATTCGTACAATAAACGCATTGAGATGTACAATGTACGAATGGGTATTAGGACCATGCGTTAATGTAACAATAGTATTCGTTCCATATACTTATGTTTTTCTACTTAATATAAAAATAAAAATTTGTAATATGTACCAAAATGCTTCCTTTCTACGAATCCAATTCGTTTCTGAAAACTACGAATAAAATTCATAGAATGGAGGCAGTTTTTAGTAAAATTTACACACGAAATTTTTTGAATGTTGGAATAAAATAGTATTACTAATTACATCTCTTGCTGAAAGATATTGACATGTTTATCAAAAAAGTGTTACTCCCCTTGACTCACACACATACATTTTTTTTTAATATATTCCTGTTTAGTTTCGGACATATGTATTTATTGTTAAATTAGATCAGCATGTTTGGCGATCCGCTGACATTTTCAATGAACGTAAATTTTATGAGTAGATTTTTTCCCACAGACGCTCCTCAAGACTTGATCAATAATCTAACCCTTTGATCGATTCTTATTAAATACTTTTATCGTCCGCATCGACCACAGAACATTCATTATCCACTTCCTTTCGGCATCATTAATTCTAAAGTATGTTCATATATATTAGCCTAACAGTCATTCTTTGTTTTTGGCTGCTATCCTTAGTAGCCGTGATTTAAAGCGGATTCTACAACTAATGAAACGTTAGCGATGGCTTGCTAAAAATTTATAAGTGTATTTCTCTAAATTGATGACTACGAATTCCTTACAGTTTTTTTAATGATGTAGAGTTGTGAAAACAGTAGCTACTTTAATCCCATATAATCACTTATTTCGTATACAAAAGGTTAGTCATAAATTTCCATGCACATCAAACAAGAAAACCCCGAGCGCTAACTAGCTTTGAATTCATTTTTTTTTTTATTTTAATCAAAGTAGATCCTATCGGGTCATGAATGATTTAAGTATCGATCAAACCAAAGTTTAAATACAAGTTTTGTGACATATAAATTTATGTTATAAAAATGTATTCTTGCTAGATTTTGTGGATTTAACGATTAGTAATTTTATGGAATAATATTTTTAAAATTTATTATTTAACAATTAAAGGTTTGTGTATAGAAACTTTAATGGGACATTCGTTTTACAGTAACGAATTCAAGCGCGAAAACCACCGAAGCAATTTCATCGATATATATATTAAACGCTTTGTTTGTTTGATCAAACTCTGATAGGATATCTCAAATTTTCCACTCCCCCTTTTACCACACACAAATCAATAAAAATGCTATATTTCATACGTTTTTGATCGAATGAGACTAAAATTTGGTATATAAGTTGGTTATTGTAGTCAAATGTTGAAAAAATGGGCGTGGTCGTACTATATCTGCGCTCACGTTTCAGAAATCATTATTATTCATGAGTTGTACATGTTTTGGTAACGAATCTGGGTGTGTTGGTGCCAAGAGTCCACGTGGCGATCAATATCTGTATAAATTTTGCCACGCCCACTTTTACCACAAATAAATAAATAAAATGCCTTACATCAGACATCAGACGGTTATATTAATCTTGGATGTCAAAAAAGTAAAGTTGGCCAATCAAAAAAGTGATTCCATCCAAATTTACTTTTTTGAAATCTACTCACAGCAGAATTCTCAATTATTTTATTTAGAAAATTCAATATTCCGAGTACTAAAACGAAAAAAACCACAAGTATATTTTCTAAAATTGTATTTATGTAAGTATTACACTATTAATCATTATTGTTATCATATCACATTGTAATATGATAACAGTTGTAATATAATTAAAATTAAACATCATTAAAAACGTAAAGTAACTTCTACAATGACATATGTTTAATGGAGCAAGTCTCGACACGTTGTACTTAATATGGAGTATGAAAGTTTTTACAAATAACAGTCGCTGAGTTTCTTTAAATATTATCTGCCTACATTGGTGGCTGAAGTCAAGCCAACATTTTAGTTCTTCACTATCGAAAGCAGATAAATTTTCGTGGATCCCCGCTTACGAATTGTGAACCCCAATTTTTTGCCACGCTAATGTAGACCCCGTCGAGTCTCCCCTGGATCACTTTAGGATTCAATGATCTAGAGTACAAGCACTGATAAAAGTCAGGGGTACCGAACAAATAGTTGGGGTAAAAATCAACAATTTTTACTAAATTTTTAATGGTTTACCTTTCAATGGTGAATTGTAAAGATAAGTTTTTTTTTTTTATAAGAAGCACATCTTTTAAGAAGCAAATAAAATTACAACGGTATGAATATATTTTGCGAAATAACAATATTAGCCTTATTACATTCTTTTTTTTCATAAAGGGACTATGAAAATTGCTCACTTGAAAATTTTGAATAGATGCCGATCCAAAGTTAGGTCTCTAGATATTTTTACAATTTATGTGAAAACTAAAGTGTGTGAGAAAAATGGGTGTCATCCACCCACTAACATGCCCACCTCCTATACAACTCCAAAATTGAAATCTATATAAAGGGGCTTCTGTCGAAGCTAAAAAAATAAAATTATGTATTAATTCATTTTATATCAAAAATAAGACGTGTTAGAAAAATGTGCGTCATCCATTCATGAACACGCCCACCTCCCATACAACCCCAAATTGAAATCTCTATATATAGGCTTCACTTTAACAGGCAAAAAATTGGATACGTTTGTATTTTATATCAAAACTAAATCGTGGAAAAAAGTGGGCGTGAACCGACTCCCACTTCCAATAAAACCCACTATAGTGAAAACTCTAAAAAAGGCTAATATTTAAGCTACAAAATTGAAATTCAGTATTTGTATATACAGGGTATCCCGCAAATGAGTGCAACTATTTACGGAGGTGAAAGGTAATGTCCAGTTGAGCAAAAAAATCGTATGGGAAGGGGGTCGATTTCACATTCTTAGGAGCTACAGGGTTAATTAGTATTTAACGTAATTTCTTGCTCTTTTTGTACTGTTCGCTGAACTTTATGCTTTTTTTTAGTGTTTTTTACTATTTTTCTATATATTTAAATGCGCAAACATTCAGAACAAATGATCGCACAAGTACGGTGTTGCACCGACGCCCTGCAGCAACCTGCATCTTGAGAGAGAAATCAAACACAAATTACATAAAAAATAAATTATTTTATCAAGAAAAAATTGTGAAGTGAAATTTTGGCTAACAAATTATTTTTTGACGCCCACTTTTTTTCAATTTTGATTGGTTGATTTTGAAAAATAAAATTCAGTACTTCCGCAGCGCAGTTGCGATCAACAACAAAATCCGGGAATATACATTAATTTTTTTCATTTATTTTTCTGCTCAGAGAATATTCAATTTTGTTTTTTTAATGTCGACCAATCAGAATGAAGAACGCTCTCAAAATTATTTTCTTATTCTCAAACATGCGCGAAAATGTTCTTCTCTTTTGAAACAGGCTATATTATTTTGTTTAAGAAGTTAAATTTAAAGTTAAAAAAAATTTCAGATATTTTGGACAGTTGCACGTGGCAGCTGCCATACAACTTAAACATATTTAGTGTATACAACTAATTTAGATATAAACAAGTAAAGAAAGTCTAAAGTCGGTCTAGGCCGACTATGAAATACCCTTAACCCACTTTTCAAAAACAAAAAAGTTTTTATTGCAAATGGGCGTCTCCGTAGGAGGATGAAGCCTATGTTTGATATGCATTTAAATGTTGATGAAAAATGTACACATACCAAGTTTTATTCCTGTAGCTCACAGTTAATGCCTTTATTGTGCTTTCGCTATGAGAGGTGGGCGTGTTCATGGACGGATTACTCCCAATTTTTGAACACACCTTAGTTTTGGTATAAAATACGTTCATACCAAATTTAATTACTCTATGACAAACATAACCTTATTTATTAAGTTTTAAACTTCTTGGGTTGTATGGGAGGTAGGCCTGTCCGTGACCGGATGACGTCCATTTTTCGAAGATATCTTTGTGCTTGTATAAAACACATACATATAAAATTTTATTGTTGTAGGCTAATTCTGAGCTGAGTTATGCAGTTTTCAATTTTCTCGTTGTATGGGAGGTGGGCGTGTCCGTGGGCGGATGATGTCCATTTTTCAAAATCATCTTTATTTTGTTATAAAAAACATATGTGCCAAATTTTATCTTTCTAGGTTAAACAGAGGCTTATTTGTTGCGTTTTAAATTTTTGGGTTGCATGGGATGTGTGCGTGTCCGTGAGCAGATGACGTCCATTTTTCGAAGACATCTTTGTGTTGATAAAAAACACACATATACCAAATTTTATTGTTGTAGGCTAATTATGAGCTGAGTTCTGCAGTTTTCAATTTTTGCGTTGTATGGGAGGTAGGCGTGTCCGTGGGCGGATTCCAAAAATATTCAATAGTGCAGATCCTTGGGTCCATGTGACCATGTGTACTAAGTTTCATCCAATTATCTCAACTCCTTATTATCCTGTGTTTACGGACAACACACAGACGGACGGACGGACGGACATGAATAGCTCGACTCACGAGGTGACGCTGATCAAGAATATATATACTTTTTTATACCGGACTCGCTTTGTTCTATGCGTTACAAACGTTTGCACAAAGTTAATATACCCTCACCTTTCAGGTTTAGGGTAAAACTAGTAAGGTATATCTTCGACTGGCCGAAGTTAAAATACCCCCACGGACGATTCGTAATGGTACAACATTTTAAATTGCAGCTCTTTTTTATGAGACTTCAAAAATTTTACTATTTTGATGACGTCTAAAATATATTCATATAAAATTATTTTCCTGCAAAGTAAAGACAAGCCTCTTTATAAATTTTTCAAGTAGGGGTTGTATGGGAGGTAAGCGTGTTCTTGAGTGGTTAATACCAATTTTTATAACACGCTTCAATTTTGATATAATATACACAAATACCCAATTTCAGTTCTGTAGCTTAAATATTAGCCTATTTATAGAGTTTTCAATGTTATGGGTTGTATGGGAAGTGGGCGTGTTCGTCGGTGGATGACGCCCATTTTTATAACATGTCTTAATTTTTACATAAAAATAATAAATATCAAATTTTATTTTTGTAGCTTCAACAGAAGCCTACTTATATAATTTTCAATTTTGGGGTTGTATGGGAGGTGGGCGTGTTAGTGCGTGGTTAACGCCCATTTTTCTCTCACGTCTTAATTTTTATATAAAAATAGTAAATATCTAATTTAATTTTTGTAGCTTCGACACCAGCCTCTATATAAAGGTTTCAATATTAGGGTTGTATGGGAGGGCGTGTTAGTGGGTGGATGACGCCCATTTTTCTAACATACCTGAGTTTTGTCACAGACTACACACATACCGAATTTAAGTTTTGTAGCTTCAATATTTGCTTCTTTATGGAGTTTTCAATTATGGGGTTGTATGGGAGGTAGGCGTGGTTTTTATCCGATTTAGCCAATTCTCAAACTTGATCTTTGTTTTATAGAAAAAAGCTTAAATATCGAATTTCACTTTGATAGCTTTACAATTACGGCTGTAATCGTGTCCACAGACGGACAGACAGACGGACAGACGGACAGACAGACGGACATGGCTAAATCAACTCAGGTGGTGATGCTGAGCAAGAATATATATACTTTTCTATACCTACCACACCTCCTTATGGGCGTTACACACGTCGTGACAAAATTAATATACCCCTTACGCAGTACGCGTGGGGGTATAAAAATGCGTAAATAACCGTGAATTACCGTGAATGCGTGAAGTCAAAGCTACATAAATAAAATTGAGTAGTATTTGTTTATATCATATCAAAACTAAAGCGTGTTTGAATAATGGCTCTCATACACCAATGAACACGCCCACCTCCCATACAACCCTAAAATTGAAAATTATATAAATAGGCTTCTGTCAAAGCTACAAAAATAAAATTAGATACTTATTCATTTTATATCAAAATTAAGACTTTTTAGGAAAATGGGCGTACTCCACCCACGAACACGCCCACCTCCCATATAACCCTAAAATTAAAAATTCTATAAAAAGGCTTCTCTTTAAGCTACAGGAAAAAAATTTAATACGTTCGTATTTTATATCAAAACTAAATTGTGGAAATAAAGTGGACGTCATCCGCCTAAGAACACACCCACCTCGCATACAACCCATAATAGTGAAAACTCTATAAATAGGCTAATATTTAAACTACTGAACTGAAATTGGGTATTTGTGTATTTAATATCAAAACTGAGGCGTGTTAAAAAAATTTAACATAAAAAGTTTGTGTGATGAAAAACCCGTCAGAGGAGCATGGTACACACGATCATGAAGACGATGTACTACTTGTTAACCCTGCAGTAGTCACGTACCTTACTGTGACGCGAATGGTCGCGCGGATTACATATGTAAACCATTTTTTAAAGTTTAAAATAAGAGATGGCAATTTGAAAATTATTAGTTATTTGTTTTAATTTTTATTATTACTTTATTTTATATTAAATTAATTTAAAAAAACAACATAAGCATAATTCTTTTTGCACGAAAAATCAAAGAATATCGATTGCAGACAATTGTAAAATTCATAATTTTGCATGACTGGATTACTATGTAATCCGCGCGACTACTACAGGGTTAAAGGAAACGAAGATGCATTTAATCAAATCAGGGTTAAGCAAATGTGCGAATTTGAATGAATTTCGTTAATACTTAAATAGATCACACGCACAACATGTTTCACAGCGAGCTTTAACCCTTCAGTTACCTTAAGGTCATTTTGTGACCTTTTTGTCATAAAATCACTTATATCTTCTAAAAAAATTTGTTTTCCAAATTTCCTTTCATGATATCTTTCAATGTATCAATTCACATCTAAAAACAAGAAAAAAAGCTTTTAACAATTTCAGGTAGGTTTGCAACCCCAAGACTTACGTGTACACACCTTAAGGTCAGCTGATGGCCATAGTATATTTTGCCGCCGTTTTGAGTATACTGTGCAAAATGGAAGACGAACGTCTTTCGGTAAGTATTTGATATTTTTGTTGAATTTCGCTTAGAAATGGACTCACAAAGCCAGATTCAGCAAGTTATTGAAGAAGATGAAGAAAATGACGATTTTTCTGACGAGGACTATGTGGCGGAGGAGTTTTTGAACAATGAAAGCTCTGAAGGGAATATTGATAGCAATAGTGATATCGAGAGATGCAGTGATGGAGGACTTGAAATAAATGAAATTCCAATGTCCAGTTATCTGGATAAAGATAGACATATTGTATGGTCAACAGAACCAACGAGCACCTCTCATTCAAGAGCAAGGACAGAAAATTTAATACGTAGCCAGTCTGGAATAACAATTTATGCTGCTCATCGTATTTCCAACATCAGAGACTCATTTGATTTGTGTTTCACAACGCAAATGAAAAAAATTATCACACAGTTCACTAATGTAGAAGGAGTTAAACAAATTGGCGATAGCTTAAAACATTTGGACGAAATAGAATTGAATGGATATCTGGGAATTCTGATTTTAGCAGTTAATATTCTTCCATTCCTTTTGACATCCATACATGTATAAATGAATTCTATTGCAGGAGTACATCGCTCTCATTTAGAAAGTGTCCGCAGTCTTTGGGACGAAGTTCACGGTCGACCAATATTTCATGCTGGAATATCGATTTGAAGATTTTTGGAAATAAATCGTGTTTTAAGATTTGATGACAGAGATAATCGCAGAGTAAGTAGAGGCAACGATAAACTTCCCCCGATTCGCGATTTGTACGATAAATGGGTTGCAAACCTTCAACTGTTATTTTCTCCATACGAAAATATTACAGTTGATGAGAGGCTCATTCCATTTAGAGGTAGATGTCCGTTCTTGGTGTACATGCCAAGTAAGCCAAGCAAATATGGAATAAAGGCATGGGTAGCTGCAGATATGAGAACGAAATTTTGTCTTCATTTTCAAATTTATTTTGTGAAAGAATGCGCATCTGCTCCGCCAGAGCGAAATCAACGCCAAAGAGTTGTCCTGGACCTTGTAGGCGAGTAAAGTGGACGGAATATTACAACGGATAACTTTTTCAATTCAAGGGATCTTGCATTAGCATTGTTGAGAAAAAATATAACTTTGGTAGGAACCGTAAGAAGCAACAAGCGGTTTCTTCCGGTTTGTGGTACTAAGCAAGAATTGCGACGGTTGCCTGAGCTAACGAGCAGATTTTTTTTTTCAACGAAAAAGTTCAATATTCAACAATTGTTCAATATGTTCCAAAAAAATATAAGTTGATTACAGTTTTGAGCTCACTGAATTACGATAAGAAGATTCTTGAAAGACATCCAAAGAAATTACCAGAGATTATCGACTTCTATAATTCTACAAAATCGGGAGTCGACACAATTGATCAGCTAGTGGAAACGTACACATGCAAGAGGCAGACCAATCGTTGGCCAGTAGCGCTATTTTCAAATATTATTGATATTTCTGCACTTAACGGCTACGAACTCTGGACGGAAACAGCGCCAAATTGGAATTTCTCAAAGACTTTCAAAGGCAGAATATACCTTGAACAACTTAGAAATAATCTTGTTAAAGAATTAATTCGACGAAGAGAGCGATTACCAAGAACTCAAGTGGCTGCAGATGTTGTTAGGTGAGTGCGGGCAGAAGCCGAACAACCCACTACCTCTACTGGTGCTGTACAAAAAATAAAGAAAAGCCAGCCAACGAGCTAAAACATACGAACACTGCATCGTCTGCAAGAAGCCGGTATGTCCGCAACACCGTACGACATTTACAACATCGACAACTTATTGTCATGAGCATACCAAATAAATTCTCAGTAAATGTTAATAACTTTTCCTTAAAATAAATAAAACTAGTAAGGTACAGTGCTGCGCAAAACAAAAGCAACAAAATGTACTCCGGACTATAAATACATAATTTCCATAAAAACAAAGTATTTAAAACAAAGCTTACTATTTATTTTCACAGAGGTATTATTAAGCTATAAAACCAATACATTACAACAACAACAACAATTGCGTTTAAAACAAATATGAAAAAATGTACAGCAGAGTCGGAATTCACTTGCGCAAAACAATAGCAACAAAATCAATATTTTGTGTATCCGCCCTTGTTTTTAATAACATCTTCGCACCTTTTTGGCATCGATGCAACTAATGAATAAAAACAATCCTCCGGAAGGTTTTCCCACTCAGTTTTCAACTTGTTGAATAGCTCCTCTTTGTTGGAAAACCGATGCCCTGCCACTCTCCTTTTAAGGATGCCAAAAAGGTTTTCAATAGGATTCAAATCAGGTGATTGTGCCGGCCAATCAAGAGTTTGAATCCTATTGTTTGTTAGCCACTCCTTTGCCACTTTCGATGTGTGTTTCGGGTCGTTATCATGTTGAAACACCAATCGAAGTGGCATATTCCACTCTGCATGGGGTAGCATTTGGTGTTCTAGTATGGCTCGATAACCCTCCCCGTTCATTATTCCATCTATTTTATGAAATGGACCAGGTCCTTGAGCCGAAAAGCATGTCCACACCATTATATTTCCACCACCATGCTTTGCAGTGACGAGGATGTTCTTGGTTTTAAGACGTTGTCCTCTGTGTCGCCTGACGGTCTGCATTCCATCCGATTGAATTAGATTAAATTTAGATTCATCGCTAAACAGTACTGTCCTCCACTTATTTACTGACCACTTGCGATGTCTTTGAGCAAATTTTAACCTTTTCCGAAGAAATAATATTAATATAATAAAGCATTACACTAAAAATAAAAACTCACCTATTTTTTACATGCCTTCTCGTAAGCAATGGTTTTTTGGCTGGTCTGTAACTTTTTAAATTGTTTTCTACAGCCCGTCTTCGTACTGTACTGTGATGAATATTCAGTTTTAAAGATGTTACAATTATTTTGGACGAAATAAACGGATCTTTTTTTATCATCTTAACAATTTCACGGTCGGTCCGAGTTGAAGTTTTTCGAGGTCTACCACCTGAATGTTTAGTTTTTACTTCTCCTGTCTGCCGATACTTCTTTATCAACCGGCAAATGCACGATCTATTAATTTTAAATTTTTTTGCTATCTCTGCTTGCTTCATACCACTTAAAAAGTCATTAATTATTTCACTTTTTAATTTTTCTCCAAACTTTTCCCTCGCCATTTTCTTAACGTCGTTAATATGCAAAGATCGTTGACAAACTGAATCAAATACTGCACAAATTGAAAGTATTTTACAGCAGCTGCTCAAAAACATTGTAAAAGTACCGCTAGATCGCATTCTTCTTAAATCTATTCTCTTCTTTCTCTTCTTTTTCTACTTTGTTGCTATTGTTTTGCGCAAGTGAATTCCGACTCTGCTGTACATTTTTTCATGTTTGTTTTAAACGCAATTGTTGTTGTTGTTGTAATGTATTGGTTTTATAGCTTAATAACACCTCTGTGAAAATAAATAGTAAGCTTTGTTTTAAATATTTTGTTTTTATGAAATTTATGTATTTATAGTCTGGAGCACATTTTGTTGCTTTTGTTTTGTGCAACACTGTATATCTTTGACTGGGCCGAAGTTAAAATACCCCCACGGCCGATTCTTAAAGGTAAAAGAATCTTAAATTGGAGAGCTTTTTTTATGAGATTTTGAGGGATTTTATTATTTTTATGTGTCTAAAATACATACATATCAAATTGTTTTCCTACAGACGAACAGACAGACGGACATGGCTAAATCAACTCAGGTGGTGATGCTGATCAAGAATATATATACTTTTCTATACCTACCACGTCTCCTTTTGGGTGTTACACACGTCGTGACAAAATTAATATACCCCTTACGCAGTACGAGTGGGGTTATAAAGATAGTGAGTAGGTGTTTTGTAATTTGATTTATAACAAAAAGTCGATACCAAAAATTTTTGAGTTGTGACTGTTTTGTATTTAGTGTGCGATATATTCGATCCACAAGTAGATAATTTTATAAACTTCGAGAGTGAATCATATTTAAATACGATCAATTGGACCAAATTCGAGTTGACTGAGACGCCATGCTTGCAGTTATTTATGCAAGAACAATTGGAAGCATTACAATATTCAGAAAAATAATCGAGTGACTTGGTTAGCACAAGAAAAATAACTTCAGTTGATAGTTTTCTTTGCTTAAAATAATTATTTTCACAGCTTATCCATGCCATTCTGAAAACACCGAGCGCTTTGTTCATGTAGTACATGAATCTGCCATGGCGGTTACCGATGAACAAAGCATGAACCACATTTAGTTGAAACTCGAGAGCTGCAGAAATACAGCAAACTTGAGTCCCGTCAAGATGTTATCGATTGATTCGTTATGAAATAAAATTTTTTTGATTTTACTCTTTTAAATCATGTTGTATTAGTTGTGATCTCCAGGGTAAGTACTACGAAAGGAGATTTGAGGTCAACGACATTTGGAGCAAAAAAACTTGTCTTCCTGATTTTGTCTTTTGACATTATTCTTTAAGATTCGACTTTTAATACGTAATGTTGAAAAATTTCATAAGGCGGCCCCGGCCCCTACGTTTGGCAAAAAAATTGTTTTTATAATATATCTAGGAGTAACCGAAAAACTTGTTTACCAAAAGTTTAATGATTTTTTTGCGAGCTTTAAGTTTTTGAAATCAGGGTGGTAGGATCTGAGGTATGATGCTTTAAATCAGGACGGGGCATATAAAATTCATATATAACACTTTAAGATCTAACTGCAAATGCCAAAGATATGAAGAAAAATGTAAACTTTTCTTTTTTTTCTTTTTTTTCGACCTCTACGGTCAGTCACAAATAAAAATTTTTTTTTTCGAAATTGCCTTGCAAAAATACATAAAATTTGAAGGTGACCGGTGCACTGTTTTTTTTCCTTGTGATGTGATACGTTCTAATGCACAAGTTGCTTATTCATGGTGCGCACAGTGCTGCCAGAGACTCTTCTCTTAAAAAAATCGTCATTTGCCTGTCCCAAAAATCGTAATTTCAGTCCTAAAGTCGTCATAAAGATAACAGCAGATTTAAATTTTTACTAAAAGCAACAGAAGTATTGAAAACTTTTTATTTATAAAAAAAAATCAGTATATTAAAATAAGGTGATCAAATTCATTGACATATTTGTATTCACTAAGGCTTTCAATCCCGGGATTCCCGATCCCGAAATCCCGGGATCCCTGAGCCTTTTTGCAGTCCCGAATCCCAGGATTTGATCGCCTGAATCCCGGGTTTTTAACCTTAATTATTTTAAATAATGAGGTGACCGTGGCATGCAGGTTAAGTGTGTGGCTTAGCATGCTCGGAGCCAGAGTTCGATCCCCAGTCGCGGCGAAAAGTTATTTCAATAAAAATATTTTTCTGATCGGTTACCACCTCTCTGCAGACAATGGCAAAGCTCAGAGAGTAAATAATGCCATGTAAAGCTTCTTGAGAACATGAACTTTAGCCTTTCGGAGTCGGCATAAAACATGTAGGTCCAGTTCTCGGTCAATTGTGTGAAAACATTTAATAACACACACAACACAATTGATCATAAGAAGCTCGGTCAAAGTCCTTTCAAGGGATGAAATGGCCAATTTGTTTTTTGTTTTAATTTCAAATAATAAACTGCTTTTTCCAGTGGCGTAGCTAGAGTTGGTGGCATCCTGTGCGGAAACTAAATTGTGCACCCCTTTAGAAGATTTTTTTTTGTAAAATAAGTCGATGAATCTTACTACACATTTTCGAATCAACCTCTACAAAAAATACATATTTTAGAAGAGATTAAAAAAATAAACAAAACTATTCTATCCATGAATATTTGATAAAAAAGTAAGAATCTAAAATTTTCAGAAACTTAAAGAATTTTCTCTGAATTGTTCCAATAATTTTGTCTACCGGGCTTACAAGTTGTGAGAGGAAATTTACTGTAAGTGAACCACACAATATCAGTTTTAAATAATTGAAGAATTGACATTATGAAGTTATAAAAACTTAAGTTAGTTAAGTTAATATAGAAAACTTTGAAAAATACGCGAAAAATTTTGGATAATTGAAGAAAAAATAGGACCTGGAAGCAAAACGTTGACAAATTTTCCCTAGTGACCCTGAATAACTTTTGATACAAATTTTTTTTTTATAACCCCCATTTTCTACATAAAATTTAAATGAAAAGTTAAATAAAATATTAAAATTCATTAATAAACATTTTTCATAATTTTTATCAATTTCTTTATAAATAGTATCTATATTAGACATAGATCTATTATAGACAAGATTGAGGTCTGTGACATTTGAATGCTTTATAAATATCACCATAAATACACCATAAATATCTTAGTATCACAATATTACAGTAATACCAAATTGATTCAGAAATTTGTTTCATTCTTATTATCTACATAATTCCCAAAGCAAACTTGCCCAGGTTGGACAAGGTCAAAAGTCATGAATGGCTCAAAAAGAGCTGGCAATTCCAAGAAATCTGTTGATTATTCAAATTCGGTGATTGAGAACTAAATTTAATTTCAATAATTAGAATAATTTTTAAGGAACTGTGCATCTTATCTTCTCTTAAAAACTGTATTTTTGATAACTTGTCATAGAACGCCATGTATTTAATTTAAATAAGAAATGTAATGAATTTTAAATCAATTTAATTTTTTAGAAATTTTGTAAGCAAGTAAAAAGTTTAGTAATGATTTTTAAACTAGTAGTTTTATGTAACTGTATACCCAAAACATACAACTATTCAAAATTATGTTCTAGCAGGTTAAAAGATGTAAATGAGGTTTGTTTCATGATATACATATAGTTTCAGAACTTATCACAAAATCATAAAGTATATTTATATATTTGGCATTTATGACATGAACATGTTTTTCTGAAAATTTTTGGAGAAATGTATTGCTTACAAAACAACTGACACCTCTATTCATCATACTCTGAAAATCATGCAGGTTTTCGAAACTTAATGGTTTCAGAAATGTCTACTTTGCTAGCAAGTTTGAACACCTCTTAACCTGAATATAAGAAGTAAAAAAGTGCTTTTAATATAATTGTTTGGAAATAGCCAGACAAAAATGTTGCGCTTGTGTTGAAAGCTCTGCCAACGCTGTGCATCACTGCTTTATATTGATAATAAATCAATTATTTGTGAATGCTGAGTTGTTTTTACACACTTTTTTTTAAATTAAAAACGAACTAATTTAAATAAATCAAAATCCCGCAAAATACTGAAAAATCCCGGAATCCCAGGATTGCAGTTTTGAAAATTCTAAATCCGGGATTTTACAAAACGCTTCGGGATTGAAAGCCTTAGTATTCACATGTGGCTTATATATATTTTCTGCACAGAGATATTGAATAAAACTACTAACTGATACATTGCTAAGTTGAAATGGCTAAGTAAGTCAGATTGAGGCTCAATTTCATAAAAATATTATTGAATTATTTTATTTTAAAATTATTTTATTTAATTATTTAATTTCAGATAATCTTGTGCAAACAAAATATGTACCTTTCGATACTCTGTACTCTTGGAACCGATACTCTGTTCTTAAACGATTTCTAAATTTATTTTCATTAGTATTTTATTTAAGATTAATTTTTAAAAAAATATTTTTAAGTTTGTCGAATAATGTTTGAAATAGTTTTTCAAAAGATTTCTGCTGTTCTTTGTTCTTTATTGGGTAAAATGTTATCAACATTTAAACGTTTTAGTTCTCTAAAGTCTATGCCAATATCTTGAAAATCACCGCTTGTTAACAAATTTAAAAATTCTTTAGCGATTGCTATAAAGATTAAATTTTATTGGTTTTCATAATTAGTTTCGGTATTGTATGCAATATTTAAGTTTTTCAAGCTATATTATTGACATCGAAAACTTTTTTATTTGATCACACAACTCAATGTAAAAAAAATACATTTTTTTGTCAACTCATCTAATTTATCAGTAGTTTTATCACATTTGTTCATTTTTGTTATAACATAAATTCCTAAATAAATTTCATCCCTTTTTTAAAATTATCATTGTTGTAATCGATACCTTTCATATCGTTAGAATTTATGTACAATTGTTTTAAAAAAAATAATCTACAGTGTTGTTAAAAAAAATATTTATGTAAGTAAGGCCCGTTAACTGATCTCGATTTTAAACAAAGGTTAGCTTAAACAAAGTTTAAAATGCCTTAACCTCAGTTTAAATTTTAACGCCGATAACTTATCTCAAAAAATCAAAGTTTAACTTGGTGAGGCAAGTTTAAATTTAAACACAGAAATTCTAGGTTTAAAAAATTTAAACTTAGATTTTGTCAAAAATTCTCTGAGAACATTGGAAATATTCTCAATAATAAACCATGATATAATAATTTTACCAGGTAGTATTGACAAGTGTTTATTCTCTCAGCTACAAGTAAACGAACTCTTGTCAAAAACAGCTGTTCGTTGTTATATTCGTTGGCCACATTCAGCTGTGTGACAGCAACACATCGGGGAGCGCTATTATCGGTATTGAAGTTTCAGAAAAGTTGTCAAGTTTATGAAATATCAAGCTTTGCATCAAAAACCAATGGAAATTTTACCGACAAATTAAAAATGTTCTATTTTTAAATGCATTTGAATGCGCAACTTCAAATTTATGTGCATCAAGTATTGACTTATAAGTTGCCAACTGTTGAGTGCGCTGAATGTGACCAGTGAAAATTAATTGTATGCAATGACGGATTGTGAGCGCTCTCTTTCTTGTTATATTTTTTGACAGAAGTTCGTTTCCAACAGAAACGTCAATACTTCCTTGGAGTTTTAATATCATGATAATAAACAAAAAATAAAAAATAAAAAAAAAATACTTCAAAAAATTCAAAACAATAAATAAAAAAAAAAACATATTTTAAGTTTTAAATAAAAAATATTCCAATGAAACTGACAATTTGCAATATTTTATCAAAAATTTTTGAAATATTTTTATGTTCTACGTCAAAGTTGTTGGCCTTAAGCCCGTATGATACTTCATTTTTTTGTCCAATTTTTCTTACTGAAAACAAGTGGCGCGTGAGCAAGACAATAAGTGTATTCATCAATTCTAATATATAATGCGAGAATAGGATAGAGCGACGAATTGAGAGAAACGTCAATAACAATGCATTAAAAATACAGTCCGTTCCACATTTTTTTCTCCAATTCGTACTATATGCATATTCACTCACACCAATTGAATTTACGCTTGCGCTATATTTCAACTCTTCTAAATTCATTTTCAATACATTAAATTGGAAAAAAACAATGAAGTATCATTTTTTCTGAATATCATCAGCAACATTTTTTCAGATTTAAACTTAAAAAAAATATTTCATATGTAAATAGACATTTGAATTCTTAAATCGTCATTTGTGATCTTAAATCGTCTAATCTTCATTTTGGTCTTAAGTCGTCAAAATGACGATGCCATCTTCCATCTGGCAACGCTGGGTGCGCAACTATTTAAAGAAGCCGTTCTTCCTGAGTGAATGATTTCAGAAGAGGCACAAGCTGTATAGAAATATAAAGAGCATAACACATGCAAAATAAGTGGAAGTGGTACAATCAGTGATTTAAAGAGTATGCTACTCATATCTTCGGACCCTGTTACCAAGTAACAGGAAATATTAAAGCTTCTTCAAGACCCCGCATACTGCGATGCGAATTAAGATGATTTTGATGAGTAGGATTGAACAAAGACATATATAACATAACATACATTTACATTTTAGTGGTTACTCCTTTTTCATAATAAATATGTATTTTTAAAACAATAATAACAAAAATAAATATATATTAATTTGTTTGAATGCAATGTAATCCTTATTTTAGAATGTTTTGATATAGGCCTAAGATATGGCTGGGACTTAGGCGAAATTGGTGCATGACCACTCCCATTTTTACATAAAATCAATAGGAGATTAGAATAACTATATATACCAAAGTTCAAGACAATCGGACCATTTTTAGTGTTTTGCCCAGCTAGATTCGTCATTGGAAATGCTGTGCGACATAGCTTTTCGAGCAACATATGTACATACAATTTTATGGTGCCGAAAAGGTTTCTATGTACTCTGAAGTTGCTTTTTTCTAAATTGTTTTTTAATTTATACATGTTGGTAAAATTGAAAAAAAAATGTTGTGAAGTCTATCAATTAAGAAAAATCAAATCGCCACAACCTGTGGTTACAATTCGTTGAATTCAAATAACATCGAGGGATTACCATCACAATAATTTTTACTAACATATGTTCACCCCTCGTGAACTCCCACTATATTCATACACACAATTCAGAATAAACAACAATCTTGTCTCTTATAGGCATCGAAAATGTGTCCAAATAAAATTCAAGTCGAAGGAAACAAAGAAACGGACGTTACAATCGCTTGTCATACTTTAATTCGTTTTTTGAAAATATTTACCTTATGATATATAAATGAAATAAACTAAACAAACATTATATGAAACATGATGTTCTTAAGTTTAATATGACAGTAAATATGCTCAAATAATATTGTAGAAAAAAGCGTACAAAAGGACACACAAGTCTGTGTGTATGTCCTGGTGTAGTGGCGTAGCTCAAGTTGGTGGCAAATTAAATTGTGCACCCCTAAGTGGGTTATACCAACGGTGACCAGCATTCATGGAACAATATTTATAGTTTCTCTCAAAAGTAAAAATTTCCTCAAAAAAATTTAGTTTTATGCATTCATTAATTCTGTGGCAAAAGCAACATAAGTCAGTTTTTGCTAGTTTCAGGAGATCAATTTGAATGTTTGATTTGATTTGATATTTCATGTAGATTTTCACTGATGTCTTTTTATACCCCCACGTGTACTGCGTAAGGGATATATTAATTTTGTCACGACGTGTTTAACGCCCAAAAGGCGGCGTGGTAGGTGTCTGTTTGTCTGTCGACACGATAACAGCCAAAATTTTCAAGCTATCGTAATGAAATTCGAAATTTGAGCTTTTTTCTAAAAAGCGAAGATCAAGTTCGAGAATTGGCTGAATCGGATGAAAACCACGCCTACCTCCCATACAACCCAAATAACACTATCGCACTTACTTTATGGTCTCCATAAAAATTTCAAATTTTAAGCTGTGACGGGTCTTACAGGAAATGTCTTAATTTATATATAATCATTGCAATATTAATTCAATTAGATGCGTAAAATTATTTATTTGTAAAAATGAGATGAATGTTTTTTTTTACTTTAAAGCAATAAGTTCTTATTCTGACAAGTTTGTATACCACCACGCGTTCTTCGTAAGGGGTATATGTAAAAATTTTGTCACGACGTGTGTAACGCGTATGTATTTCGTCTGTGGATACGATTACAGCCGTAATATTGAAGCTATCGCACAATGCACCGAAATGGTAGGGGAAAGTGGGGTGTTGTGGGACATGGGGTGTTGTGAGACACGTCAATATTTGACATAGTGGTAATATTGTGAATGCTCACAACAACTGTAACATATTTTCTCAATGGGATCTCACTTATTATGTGCACTTATCGCATTGAAACGTGTTCCTAGTGTTTTAATTTTTTTTTTATTTCATACTTATAGCCATCATGCCACGTAATGCATATAAAATATCACCAAAGCGAATAGGAAATGGGGCACCCATTCACCTAGTGGCAGCCATCAAAAATAAATTGCCATAAAAAATAATTGTTTTCGGGCTGTCTGCAAATCATATAATCTTGATAAATCGAGATTGTATGAAACCCTTTATATGGAAAAGAAGAAGTCGAAATTTCTTCCACATGATAAATTAGTCGATTTTGTTGCATAGCAATGTGGCCAAACTGGCAAGTTTTTACAATATTTTACAAATAAAATTGGTTTTTCATGGTTTTTCACACTAAAGAGGGTAAGTACTTTGAAGTGTGATCCCCTATTCCAAAAATCAAAACACGGCCTGAAGTCTATGTATGCAACCGTACTTACAACTTCCACGAATGTGGCATTATTGAGGCAAAAATCCGACCAAAAGAAGGAAAAAAAACGAAAACAAAAAAAATCGCTGAAGGAACCAGCATAGCGTATTCGTCATACGAAATTCGTACCGGCAAGAATTTTGTCACCAGGTGAGGAAGATGTTGACTTTTGCATAATTTGCAGTTCAAACGTGCTAAAAAGTTTGGACGAAAACAAAAATGTTCATCTGCAGTGTGCCAAAATGAAAACCTTTTATTTCCACTGTACTCGCTGCGAAGTAGCCGAATCAGATGAAAGTGAATAATTTTCTTGTCTGTTTTTTTTATTTTTTCCTATTTCAATACAGACTTTTAAACAAAAACTGCGATTTTTTATATTTATAGTAGTGTCTCACAACACCCCATAATTTTTTAAAATCCAAAAATTCCATATTTTTCTCGGGCTTCAAGAAAATTATTAAAATTTTTAAATTTAAAAAATATGTGATCGCAGGATGTTAGGCAATTGAATAAGCTAAATAAAGAATGTTTCCAGAAAAAAAAATATTAACTTTAAAAGAAGTTATCTCTCAAAAACAAAACCTGTCTCACAACACCCCACTCTCCCCTACGAAAATAGAAAAAGAAATTTTGTTGTTGTTTTTTTTTTTTAAAAAGTAAACAATATTAAACCACATAATTACGTTATATAAAATTTAAAAGATTTTCTAATATATATTTAATATTGAACAAATGCTATCCATTTACACTTACTTACTTACTTAGGTGGCCATGACAACCCGTTGACGGGTTACGGCCGTCTCTTTAGCTCTCGCTAGGCGTCTCTGCTTCGCGCGCGCCGGCTTCCTCGGCCTAGTCAATCCATCGGAGGCATGATCTTCCTCTTCGTCGTCGACCCTCGGCTTTCGCTTGAAACACCTTTTTCGCTGGAGCCAACGTAGTCGCTGGACTATGTCAATGTCGTTGCAGAGTTCGTACAGTTCGTGGTTCATTCGAATGCGATAGTCGTCGCCAACTCGAACAGGACCAAAGATTTTGTGAAGAACTCTACTCTCGAACAACCCAAGAGCGGCTGCATCTGTTTGCGATACCACCCATGCCTCAGCGCCATAGAGAAGCACAGGTATAATGAGCGTCTTGTAGAGTGTCAGTTTTGTCACCATTTTGATGTACACCTGTCTTTCGTATCACCCCCTCCGCAAGAGATCGCATGATAGAAGGTCGCCTTTTCTGAAACCTCGTTCGGTATTAAAGGTTTCGGAGAGGTCATTTCCTACCTTGACGGAACTGCATGTATTGCTCAATGTCATCTTGCAGAGCCTTATCAACTTTGCAGGTATACCAAACTCAGTGAAAAAATCTAGTCTATGGTGGACTTGCCAGGACGAAAGCCACACTGATAAGGTCCAATCAGTGTTTTGGTACACGGTTAAAAATGTAGGTCTAAATTTTCAACCTTACTGAAATTTTTGTGGTTGAAACCAATATTTTTCTTATATAAAATTATATTTTCAACTTTAATGTTTAAATTTTCAACCTGTCATTGGTTGAAATCAATATATATTTAATTATTAAACCTAAAAGACGAATTTTTCAACTTTTAAGTAAAATTTTTCATCTATTTGATTCAAGTTTTTCAACTTGTTTAGTTGTAAAATTATTTAAACCCAAGGGACGAGTTTTTCAACTTTTGTAGTTTACTTCTTCAACTATTGCGGTTGAGTTTTTCGTCTTTGTTTAGTTTGAAAATGATTTAAACCTGAGGGACTAATTTTTCAACTTTTAATTTTTAAATTTTTCAACTATTTATGTCGATTTTTTCAACTTCAATAAGTTGAAAAATTGTTTGAACTTAAGGAACGAATTTTTCAACTTTTTAAGTTGACTTTTACAACTATTTTGGCAAAGTTTTTCGTTAATACTGAGATGAAAAAGTGTTTCTACCTAAGGGACGAATTTTTCATCTTTATTGGTTGAAAAATGTATTTATTAAAAAAAAAAAACTGAAAAATTAGCCAATTCGTTGAAAAAGTCAACTTTCTTGGTTTAAAATATTTTTTTGCCTTGAATGATGAAATTTCTTACATTACAATTTTTTTCTGTTTGCGCAGCCTACTAGAGTGAATTCAA
The DNA here is from genome assembly GCA_958299015.1 of Tetanocera ferruginea. Classification (NCBI taxonomy): domain Eukaryota; kingdom Metazoa; phylum Arthropoda; class Insecta; order Diptera; family Sciomyzidae; genus Tetanocera; species Tetanocera ferruginea. The sequence continues at coordinate 68,786,976 of OY282640.1, forward strand.
ATTATTTGAGTTCAATTTCAAATACGGCGGCGCCTACAGCAATTTAAAAAGCTAATTGTTTACATTTTATAGTTGTTGTAATCAGCTTTTCATCAGTTAAGAAGAAATCGTATAAAGAACAACATGGATTTATGTGGACGTTATATAAAAGTTAATTTCCTTTCTGAAAATAAAAAACGGTTTGTGCAGCTTGAAAAGTTTTCTTCAAGCGAAAATTATTGTTTTGAAGATGTTCTTCAATCGGGTATGTCGCTAATAAATCTGAGTATCCAGTTTTAAGTGTAGATTACTCCACCAATGTTAAAAATTTTCTATCCGTTTGTTCTTAATAATAAATACAACCTGTACATGTGTGGTGTTTTGTGTGAAATAAAAGAATAATTATAGTGAAATAATAACTCTCCGGCAATTTACATAAGAAACTGGTGTTATAATCTTTACAACTTAAAACTTAAATTTTATAGAATTAAAAAACTATGTGCAGTGTATTTTATTTATGTTTTAATTAAAGTTTTAAGGTGTACTGAAGAGAAAGAATTTAAATACTTAACGGATGGAAAAAATACGATTTTATCAAATGAAATAATTGTTCCACTGTTATATCAATATACCTACTGCGCTTGCTTCGAGTTGAATTTTCATACTATTTCTGAACAACAAATTGAGCCCTGTTTCTCTGTAAATCAATTCAGTCAATCAGTAGGAATAACTAAGTAGGTAAGTGCATTTTAAAACGTTTAAAACTAACAGAAAGTTTTCATATTCAACAGGCAGTCCTGAATCTGTCAAAAAGAAGATTAAGTCCTATTTACAATGACATTTCAAAACTGGAAAATGATGGAATTTTCATTGATAATAAGATAATAAAAGGGACTTTAATAACTTTATCACATTTTTTGGCTTTCCAAAATCATTTTCAAGTGGCAGTTATTGCAGATTTTGTTATTTGAATCATTCTGAAATAAAAATCACCACACGCCAAATATCTGAAGAGATGCGTTTATTTGACCATATATTAGATAATTCAAGTTTGTATGCCGAGGGCAAAGCATTGAAATTTAACAATATTCTCAATAACTTAAAATACTATGATATGATAAAAAATGGATCTGCAGATATAATGCATGATGTCTTGGAGGGAGAACTTTTTTCAGAACTTAACAGAAAATACTTCTTTAAATGTTAATAAAATTAATAAATTACTTTTCTCATATAACTATACTTATCTAGACATAAAAAATAAACCGTCTGTAATATCATTAAAAAAGGAATCAAAAACCTCAATTGGCTTGAATGCTGCCCAAAATTGGTGTTTAATTATTCATTTGCCATTCATTTTTTATGAATATAAAAGCAAAATGAAGGACGAGCGAGTTTGGGAATTAATAACTAGTCTTATAAATGTAATGAAAATAGTTTTTTGTAATTGTGTGCCAACATCAGCACTGAATGTTTTGGATGATATGATAGAAAAGCATTTAAAACTAATAATTGATTTAGGGTTTTCCTTGCTTCCAAAACATCATTTCATGACATATTATAGCAAGATTATTCGTGACCTTGGCCCTCTTGTTTTAATGTGGTCGATGAGATTTGAGAGTTATCACAGGAATTTTACAAAAAGGGGACGCTTTATTAACAATTTTGTTAATTTAGCAAAAACATTAGCCCAAAGACACCAAAAAAAGCAGTGCTATTTGCTTAAAAATTACTCTTTCAGTCCTATTTTAAAAGAGGGAAAGAAGTTAAAAGTTCATTATATTGATTATCAACTCAAATACGGATTTCACGAATTGAATCCAAATTTGGTATCCTTAAAATATTTTGAGCTTGGCTATAAATACAAAGTAGGATTTTTTATTTTGAATTCGGAGATATCTGAATTGCCACAATTTTGTAAAATAATCGAAATTTTAAAAAATTGTTCTGATTTTTTGTTTGTTTGTCAGAAATATGTTACACATAATTTAAATGTTACATTCTGTGCTTATGAAGTGAGTGAGGCAGATAATATTCTTATACTTAAATATAATGATATAAAGAATAAAATGCCATTCAATTCTGTGAAAGTTGAAAATTTTGAATTTATAATCTGTAAAACTATTTTATAAAACATTATTTATTATTTATTTATTATTATTAAAAACTATTTTAATTATTTTGAATTATTAAACCTTTTAACCTTAAGTTCTCAATAATTTAACTGCTATTAATTTTGTACTAATAAAATAAACATGTTAAAACATTACCAATTGTTCGTATTTTTGTTTATTTAGGACAGTGTTAAGGATTATTCCGGACTAACTATTATTTGAATGTTCCAACTTATAGGGTTAAAAAAGGCAACCTTATAGTTGAATTTTTGAACTTTAAGGGTTGAAAATGTAAACTTTTATTTAATTTTTTTTCAACTTTTTCGGTTGAAAATCGGCCTTCTAGTTGAAATGTTCAACTACAATCGTTGAGAAAATCAACCTTTCTGCTAAATTTTTCAACTTATTCAGTTGAAGAGTTTAACTTTTAGTTAAATTTTTCAACTTTTACGGTTGAAAAGTCGGGGTTCTAATTCTATAGTTCAACTACTTGGGTTGAGAAAGTCAACATTTTTGTTCAATTTTTCTACTTTCTCGGTTGGAAAAGGCAACCTTTTAGTTGAATTTTTAAACTCTTTTGGTTGAAAAATTTCACTATGTATTTCTTTTTTTAACTTTGTAGTTGAAATTTTCAACCTTTTCGTTGAATAATTTGACCAAAAATTTCAATTATTCAACTTAAATAGTTGAGAAATTTCATTTTTTTTTCTTTTTCATACTTTTAGGTCCAAATTTTCAACTTTAAAGTATAATTATTCAACTTATTAAGATTAAATTTTCATCACAAATAGTTGAAAATACCTTATATACTTACTTTTCTAGTCCAAAAAAGTTGAACATTTCAACTTTTTTGGAAAGAATGCATATTACAACTTAAAAAGTTGAAAAAGTGAACCTTAATTTCGAACCGTGTATGCGGCTTCATTCTTGCCTTGAACCTTGTATGCAATGGAAATAAGACTGATACCTCGGTAGTTGGCGCAGATTGTCGGGTCTCCTTTCTTAAGTATAGGACAAAGCACACTGAGACTCCAATCGTCGGGCATGCTTTCCGCTAGCCATATTTTGCTGATGAGTTGATACATGCATCATATCAATTTGCCGCCGCCGGTTTTAAGCAATTCAGCAGCCAGGCTGTCAGCTCCTGCGTCTTTGTTGTTTTTGAGTCGCTGGATAGCAACTTTAACATCGTCATGGCTAGGTGGTGGAATTTCCACTTCATCATCGTCGATTGGTGGTGTCAGACTGCATTCTCCAAGGACGAAATTGTTGGTATCGTCGCCTGCAAGTAGATTGGAAAAATACTGTCTCCATACTTTCAATGCGCACTGCGTATCTGTAACCAGATCACCATTCTCATCTCTACAAGTGGATGCACCGTGGATATCCTGCTGGTAGAATTTTCGAGCATCCTTCTTGCCCTGGTACACTTCAATTTTTTCTCGCTCACGCTTTTCTTGCTCTCTTTTTAACCGACTTCAAAAAGGAGGAGGTTCTCAAGTTGGTTGGTTTCTCTGTTTTTTTTTTTTTTTTTTTTTTTTTTGTGAATGTATGTACATCGATTACTCCTAAAGTACTTGCCCGATTGCCGTAATTTTTTGTCAACATATAGAGATTATCAACGCGGAGGTGCCCGTTTATGAAAGGGGGCGGTATTCGTAAAAGGGGCGTGTCTCTATAAGAAAAACACTGTATCTCAGTAAATATTGACACTACGGTAATAAAATTCACAGTAAAATTACAAGGGCAAGCACAAGTATTAAAAATGACGATCACTTAAGTGGGCGTAATTCTAAAAAAGGGTGTGGCAATATTGTAAAAACTCTGTATCTCAAAGAAAACTGACACTAGAGTACTGAAATTAAGTACAGAGGTAGGTACAATTATTGGAAATGACTATAACAAAAGTGGGCGTAATTCGACAAAGGGGTGTGGCAATATAAGAGAATAACTGTGTCTCGAATAATATTGATACTAGGGTACAGAAATTTATTACAAAGGAAGGAAAAATTACTACAAATTTTTGTAAAAAAAAAATGGGCGCTAATCGAGAAGGGGAGTGGCAATATTAAAAAAACACTGTATCTCGATTACTATTGACACTACGATACTAAAATTTAGTACAAAGGTAGGTAAAATATAACAAATTACTGTCAGTAATGTGGGCGGTATTCGATAAAGGGGCGTGTCACTGTAAGAAAAACACTGTATTTCAGTAAATATTGACACTAGAGTACTAGAGTTAATAAAATTCACAGAAAAAATGCAAGGGTAGGTAAAAAATAACAGTCAATTAAGTGGGCGTTAGTCGACAAAGAGGTGTGGCAATATTAGAAAAACTCTGTATCTCGAATAATATTGACACTAGCGTACTAAAGTTAACTACAGGGGTAGGCACAGTTATAAAACAATTAATTTCAATACAGTGGACCTTGTTTGATAAAGGGGTGTGGCAATATATAAAATACACTGTATCGCGAATAATATTGACACTAGAGTACTGATATTTAGTATAGAGGTAGGCACACTTATAACAAGTTATTGTGAATAAAGTGGGCGTCATTCAACAAAGGGGTGTGGCAATATTAGAAAACACTAAATCGAATACTGACACTACTAACTGAAAAAGTACAGACGTAGGCACAATTATTACAAATTACTACCGAAGAATTGGGCGTTATTCGACTAAGGGGTGTGGCAGTGTGTAAAAAACTGTATAGCCTGTTTCAAAAGAGAAGAACATTTTCGCGCATGTTTGAGAATAAGAACATAATTTTGAGAGCGTTCTTCATTCTGATTGGTCGACATTAAAAAAAAATTGAATATTATTATTATTATTATTATTATTATAATAATAATAATAATAATAATAATAATAACACAACTGCAACTGCGCTGCGGAAGTACTGAATTTTATTTTTCAAAATCAACCAATCAAAATTGAAAAAAAAGGGGGCGTCAAAAAATATTTTGTTTGAAAAAATTTCACTTCACAATTTTTTCTTGAGAAAATAATTTATTTTTTATGTAATTTGTATTTGATTTCTCTCTCAAGATGCAGGTTGCTGCAGGCCGGTGGTGCAACACTGTACTTGTGCGATCATTTGTTCTGAATGTTTGCGCATTTAAATATATAGAAAAATAGTAAAAAACACTAAAAAAAAGCATAAAGTTCAGCGAACAGTACAAAAAGAGCAAGAAATTACGCTCTAAAAAATTTTCTAGCTTTAAAAATAATTTCTCACTGCGCATCGAAAAATGAAACTAAAAAATGTTCTTCTCTTTTGAAACGAGCTATATCATATTGACTTAAGGGTGGTAAAATTCATTGTTAGAATGGGTAGAACTATTGAAAACACTATGACGAAGAGTGTGATATTCTCGACAAAGTGGCGTGTCAATATTATAAACACACTATATTTCAGTCAATATTGACATTGGGGTAGTGATAAAAATACAAGAGTAGGTACTGATAAACATACTGACAAAGACCAGAATAAGAAACGACAGAAAAGCATTTTCCATATTATGAGCATAAATAATTGGTGTTTTATTAATTTATACACTTTTTTAATATATATCATTTTCTCTAAAAAGAAAGAAATAAAAACTTTTTAACAAAAAAAAAAACCTACTTCAAAATCACTAGAAAGTAAAAAATAATTTTAAATTACTTTTACTATTTATTTCTTGGTCAAATTTGTATTTTTATAATAAATATATTTATTTTTTTATGATAATAAGAGCTTCAAAGTCGGCGCTAAGTAATTTAAAATTATTTTTTACTTTCTAGTGATTTTGAAGTAGGTTTTTTTTTTTGTTAAAAAGTTTTTATTTTACGTCTGAAAAGGCATCTCTCTTCCTTCCTCTTATCGCAATAGTTTTCGTGAATGGCTCACGTTAAAGCTGACTGCAGCGTCTTTTTATATGCGGCGTTTTTTGTTGCTGTCGCGTCGCAACACTCTTGATCATACCATTGGTTGCGAGGCTGCGGGCGCCGAAAACCAATGGCTTCTTCAGCAGCAGTGCGCATGGAGTGGGATATATGCGCCCAAAGTCTGCATCAAGCTTTCGTTGCACACCTGTGCGTACATTCTTCGCATTGCATAATCGCATGCGGATCTTGGCTGCAAAAAGATGATGGTCGGAGTCAATATTGACGACCCGAAATGTGCACACATCCAGTACACTTGAAGCGTGCCTTCCGTCGATCACAACATGATCAATTTGGTTTCGCGTTTTTTGATCCGGGGACAGCCAGGTTGCCTTTTGGATATCGAAGTGTTGGAATCTGGTGCTACTAACTACCATGTTTCACGCCGCGGCTAAGTCGATCAGTCTAAGACCGTTATTCGAAGTGGTCTCGTGGAGACTGAACTGACCGACAGTGGAGCCAAAGATGCCTTCTTTCCCGACTTTCGCGTTAATATCGCCGAGAACTATTTTTACGTCATGGGCCGGGCAGCGATCATACATGTCCTCTAGGCTCGCGTAGAAGATGTCCTTGATAGCATCGTCCGTTTCCTCTGTCGGGGCATGTGCGCAAATTAGGCTGATTTAGAAGAATTTCGCCTTGAAGCGGATTGTCGCCAGCCTTTCGTTCACAGGTGTGAACCAGGAAACAAGATGGCGTAGTTCCCGATTTTCGACGAATCCGCATCCAAATTCGCGCTTCTCCGCATGGCAACTGTAGTAGATATCGCAACAAAATAGAGCAACCTTGTCCTTTTCATCGCATCTCCTGGATGGCGGTGATGTCAGCCTTTATTTTTTCGAGGGCTTCCGCCATTTGGACAGTGGCACCTTCCCTATAAAGGGTCCGGACATTCCAGGTGCATATCCCTAAATCATTATCCGTTTTTCGTTTGCGGTGGTCTTCAACGTAGTGGGGGTTCATATCCGAGGCTGATTTAGTTTTCATTGGGAAGTTATAATGTGGTTGGGACCTAAACCCTACACACATTCCATTTTTAAGGTCTTGTAGAGACCCCTCAAGTTTATAGTCTAGAGGTTTATATCACCGCCAAAGTTTATCGGGCGATAGTTTTTGACGTTTCCAGGAGACACCACGCGGAGGTTTTGAGTCGACTTGAGACGATTTCGACATGGATATTGCTGGCCTCGCCAAGTTGAGGCAATCAGACACGTTGCCATGTGAAGATTGCCCCCTTGTCTCCCATTTACACTACAGATCAGCGATGATATTTTGAGTGGAATAGTATTTTTTTGAGTACTATTGACTCTACAAAAGTACCCGAGTACCTTCTTGCCGAAAAAAGTACTCTGAAACTTTTATATTTTCTACTTAACACATGCAATAACAATAGAGTTCAGCTAATACAGCTTTTTCGCACATTCCCAGCATTAATCTATTTGAAGGCACAATCCAGATATCATTGAAATGTTCCAATGCAATGAATTCAAGTGGCTCAAAACAGGTAAATGCGGGAAAAATTTACCCACCACAGAATGGATTGGGCTCAGGTACAACACAGGACATAACAACTAACCATACATAAATACAGATCTGATAACAATAGTTTTCAATCTACTTTTGAGTAGACCTTTCGACAGACTAACATCAAAAAATGTACAGTTGTTAACAGAGGCACTCATGCGGTTTAAAGGAGCAGTAGCCATGTAATTTGTTCTACTAAATGGTAGATAAATTAAGTTGTTAGCATTTCTACTACTTCTACGGTTAGAGTTAAAGTTAATAAGAGAAAGAAATTCCGGACAATCGAATACACCGGTTATGAGTTGGTGTAAATAGACGATATCCGCAGACCTCCTTCGCTCATTTAAAGATTGCATTTTTAATAGTTTTTAACGATCCTCGTAAGGAGGAAGGTTCAAAAATTCAATCCCACCTAAGCCCATAAGAGCAAACCGAACAAAACGTTTTTGGATCCTCTCTATTCGTTCAACATGCCCACTATAACTAGGTGACCAAACTTGACTTGCGTACTCCAAGTGAGGACGCACTATTGTATAATACAACGTTGTGGTAGTTATCATGCTATTGAATTCTTTGGCCCAACGCTTTATAAATCCAAGCATTGAAGATGCTTTTTTACAAATGTAATCAATATGATTGTTGAACGATAGCTGAGAATCCATGCATATACCAAGGTCTTTGACGGCACTTACACGACTTAAAGCGGTTTTTTTGATCTTATAATCAAAAATTAAATTATTCCTTTTTCGCGAAAAGGTCATAGTTTGGCATTTATCTGGATTAAGAAACATGTTATTTTTAGAACACCAAACTTCAAAGGATTTCAGATCAGACTGGAGTAGGGCAGAATTGTTATCGAAATCTATAGTTCTGTATATTTTCATATCATATGCGTAAATGAGCAGATGAGAGTGTTTAATGATGTGAGTTACATCATTAATTGCTAAAATAAACAGAAGTGGACCAAGGTGACAACCCTGCGGAACACCTGATTCAGCAACAAATTCAGAAGACAAAACGCCTCGGAATCGTATTTGATAAGATCGCTCCATCAAATACGATTTAATCCAGCTCACAAAATATTGTGGGAAACCCATTGTCTTGAGTTTAAACAAAATTAGATTGTGTGGTAATTTATCAAAAGCTTTACTGAAGTCAGTGTAACTACAGTCGACCTGTTTACCAGAACCGATTGAATTTAAGCAAAATGTTGTAAAATCGAGAAGATTAGACACCGTGGATCTGCCAGTAACAAAACCATGCTGACGAGATGTTATGGCTTCCCCACAGTGAATTTTTACCCGATCGTACACAATTCGCTCAAACAGTTTTGGAATCGATGAGAGTTTAGCGATAGGCCTATAGTTGTTGACATCATTCCTACGACCTTTTTTATAAATTGGACTGATGAAAGATTTTTTCCAGAAAATTGGATAATAACTTTCGTTAATTGATAAATTGAATAATAAAGAAAGTGGTTGACACAAAATGGAACCGCATTTTTTTAACACTGCGGCAGGAACTCCATCAGGTCCAGCACCAAAATCCTCATCAAGCGATCCAATATATTTTAAAATATCCCCTGAAGTTAAGGATATAGGGTCCAAAGAAACCTTGCGAGTACAGTTCATATATTCGAAATACTCTTCATCAGGATTAAAAGAATCTGAGCAAAAAGACTCTTTGAAAAGATTGGCAAATAAGCCACATATTATGACGGGATCATCAGTAAATCCATCAAAAGTTCTAAACGAATAAGGGAATCCATCAGATTTCTCCTTTGTATTTATGAATCCCCAAAATTTCTGTGGATCAGATAATATTCTCAGCTTAATATTATCTAAATATCCGCGATATAATGTAGCTGAGCGATTTTCAAATTCCAGAAACAAACTTTTGTAAGTTTCTAGGTCATCTGAGTCTAAACTACAAACGTATTTCTTCCATGCCCTGTTTCTGTTGTTACGAAGAGTCTTTAAATCCTTTGTGTACCAAGGGTACGCAGAATTCTTCGCAATTTTGAGGCTATTTGGTACGGACTGAGAAAACACAGCAAAGAGTTCCATATAAAAAAAATTAATGGAATTATCCAAGTTGTTTTCATTTATATATTCTAACATTACATTGAGTTTACAGCGGAGTAAATGATTCAACCTCAAAAAGTCAGCTTTTTTAAAATTGAATTCATAAACTTTGTCGATGGAATTTGAATTAACTATATTTTCTCTATCAGACTTGTACCAAATGCTCAATGGAGGATGGTATTCATCAACAGTTGTCAGAGTATGGAAGGCCCTCTTAACAATGACATTGTTACTGTCCGTAGTTAAGACCAGGTCAAGAAGTTGATTAAGACTATTATAAATACAACTCACTTGTTGTAAGTCAGAACATATATTATCAACAAATATATGTTCTTGCCGAGTCTTCGAATTAGATGCACAAAAATATGTTTCATCGTCAGAAGAATACCATTTTAAGTCAGGCAAATTAAAATCACCCAATAATGAAATGTCGTCATTTACGTCAAGTAAACTAATAATATAATCTATGCAATTAGCAAGGCTTGCATAGACCTCTGCACTACTCTTTGGAGGAACATACGCATTAATAACATATACATTGGAATTACAATGTATTACTTTAACGCATATCAGTTCTATAGTACCTGGGCGACCGAGCTCCGCTCAGATTCCTACCGTATATTCAAATGTTTTACGGTTTTTAATGTATCGAAAATGCCAACTTAATCTTAGAAACAACATATAAGATCATATTTTTCAATAAACTTGAAATGCATTTTTATTTTATGATAACTTCGTTTTTCAACTTAACGAAATTTGTTTTGGTTTTTTTATCCCTTCACAAATTCTAAATTATTTCGATAATTTACTTATGCTAAACTTATGCCGGCAAAATTTACCTTCTGATCCTTTTTCACTTACAAGAATAGAAGTTATTTTTTATGTCGCAATTGTGCTCTGCTCCACGTTAAGAGGCTGTTCCAAGTTAATGGGGTGTTTCGATTAGATTTAACACATGAAAAAAACTATCGGCATTATTTTTCGTTGTATGCTATTACCCAATAGATGTCGCTTTCTATTCACTTAATATGATAAATATGATCTTTGCATCTAAAATAGCAACCGGTTGTTATTAGGTTGAGCAGAGAGTAGTAGAGTCGTGGCTCAGTCGATTAAGCTGTTGTCGACTTGATATTTACAATCAAAGAAGCATGTTTCGATCCTCAGCCTGATTGATGATAACATTGTATTTTATATTTTGTAATCTTATTTTATTAATTATTTAATGTAACAATTGCATAGTGCAATATTTTTATTTTTCGTCATATCCTGTTGCTTGCGATAGCATGAACAAAATGTAAGCAAATTACAGCTTTTATTGCTCTTTTAGTTATTTTGTATTCAATTTTTAACCTAAGTTACTATAATTCAAATTGTATTCCCAATTTATTAAATTTACGTACAGCTTTGACTAAAAATATGTCTAGTATTTTTAATCGTATCAATTCTAAAAAAAGGATTAAAATATGTATTAGTCCAATGTACTGTTTAAAAATTACTCTAAGATGTTTAACCGCAAAGTTGTTGTACTATGTGGTCTGTTCACACTAAGTTCACACTTTAAGATATGTACAAAATGTGAATTTGTCACTTCATCCGCCCCAGACGGCCGATTGAAAAATGTTAAATTGTTTTGTTTTGAGACCGATTAAAAAATTCTTAGAGTAAATTTGATCTTAATTTATTTCGAATTTTTATAAGGCATTTAAAATTTTGTAAACTTACTGCAAATAAAAAAGAAGGAACTAAAAATTTTGTTCCAGCTTTTTACAGTTTTATGGTCCAAGATTCCTTTATTATATACAAAATAATTATTTGACCTAATAAGAAAAATATTTTTGCTCCAGATTTTAATAAAATATCTCAAACGGTATAGAAGTTATGAACGATTAAGTGAAATGTATATCAGAACAAATTGAGATTACGTAAAGCATATCATTTGGCCATTTTAATTTTATTTTGGTGGAAATTTAATTTGTTTCTTCAAATTTCAAATAAAAAGTGCACTTTTTGAGATGTGAGCAACTTAGATTTATTTTCAAACGTAGGAAACTCTGGCATAGGAAATTCTTACAAAAATTATTTTCCTTTTTAAAATTTGTTTAAGATTTGGTGCAAATTACTCTATTTGTAAGATTTATTTTTTTATATCAAAAATTGGTACATCAAAACTGTACTAAAAACGTTTCTATAAAAAAAAAATAAATGAAAAATATAACAAATTAAAAACAAAAAAAAATAAAAACAAAAAAATTAATGTGCACGGCGGGGTTCGAACTCACAACATTGATATTATTGGACACAAGCTCTACCCAATCAGCCAAACAAGCTTGGAATAAGCTTTAAACAAGCTTACACACGTAAGCCTCAAGCTTGGATAACGCTTTCATTTACTATTGTAGAACGCTTACATGCAATTGTAGGATAAACGAAAGTGAACCCTTGGAATAATATTCCTTACTTCAAGCTTAATCCAAGTGTTGTTTTTACAATTGGATATAAGTGTTTTAATAAGCTTTTTCCAAGTGTGCTACATTCAACAAATCAATTAGCACTCGCGAAAAATTTTTATTCCGTGGCTCAGTTGGTAAGCCACTGGTTATTTGATTTGTTGTGATTTGGACATCCAAGGTTCAATTCCCAACCGGAACATTTTTATTTTTATTTATTTTTATTTTCGTTTGTTAAAATTGAAGCATATATTTATATGAAAAATTGCATGTCTTCAAAAATGTTTGTGTTTGCTACCCCAGGGATCGAACGCGCGAACCACCGCATATGAGTCGGACACTCTAACAGCTTGCCGTCAGCCTTATGGCTGCTGAGCGAACAAAATGAAAATGTATGCATATATGAGAGCATCACAACTTTGAACAGTTGTGAAACTATTACCGTTGTCAGCGTTATCTAAGTATGATTGCAAGACACTTACTTAATGCAAGCCTTTCCAAGTATTATTGGAAATTTATTACCCGGGCAAATGTTTTTCAAGCGTGCTTGGATAAGGCTTGATTTTTGTATTGCATGTAAGCTTAATCCAAGCACTATTTCTAAATGGTTGATTGGGTATTCTCTGAGCTATCACTACTATATCAACATTAGCAAACTTAACATAACATATTCGGCAGGAAAATTAACATATTTATTAAATGCGTGAAAACTCGGAAAAACAGCTTTTCTCAGAGATGAGACCTAGATGGATCGATTTTTCAGCCCTCTTCATCATTATTGTAAATTTCATCGAAATCGTTAGAGCCGTTTTCGAGAACGCAATTGCAAATATATATACAAATATTGCTCGTTTAATAGAATAAGATTAATTGAGCAGGGAATATCAACAAGCGAACTGACAAAGCAGTTCCTCACTGCTAAAAGGACACCACCACCAACAGAGGAACTGCTGTCAGTGTATCTATCCTTTCTTAAAACTTGAAAACTATTGTCAAACAATTCTAAATCATTGATGCTTCCATTTAGCCACGTTTCTGTTAAAGCCATAATATCCTCAGAACTATTCTGAGTCGACAGAAATATGTCCTGTGCCTTAGAACGCAATTCCCTTACATTTTGGTAGAAAAGGGATAGCCTATTTAGTTTTTTTGAGTCTGACGGGTAGAGTGATTCGTGATTCTCAGAGCTATTCTGAGTCGACAGAAATATGTCCTGTGCCTTAGAACGCAATTCCCTTACATTTTGGTAGTAAAGGGATAGCCTATTTAGTTTTTTTGAGTCTGATAACACACACAACACAATTGATCATTAGAAGTTCGGTCAAAGTCCTTTCAAGGGCTGAAATGGCCAATTTGTTTGTTTTGTTTGAAAGAGTGGTATTTTTGATAGCTGACCCGACAGACGTTGTCCTGTCCTAATTAAAAAAAAATTGTGTTTGTTTTGTGAAAAGCTGTTGCAAATGTGTAAAAATAGTTAAAAAGGGGGAAAATACATTTTTTTTAATGATAATTTTTATTCATATAGGTTTGGGGTATGTTTGTTTACATTTGATTTGAAAATAAGTACAATGAATCTTATGGTGTTTTATTTACATTTTGATTGAAAGGTCTCTGGTCAGGTAACCAATTAAAAAAAAAGAAATATTTTTTCGATTGCTTAACTGTGATAACATAATTTCGTTCATTGCAATGATCTGTGATACACGATAGTTTTTGTTTTGTTATCTGAAGCGAAAACAAATACTGTTGATGGTGTTTATGGTGGCAATAGACCATGCGAGAAGCATGGATTTTCAAGGTTAATGCCTCAAACACGCAATGGTTGCCCTTGAGACTTGTTAATTGTCATTGCAAATGCAAGCCTTACTGGAAACTGCAAGCGTTTAAAATCGAATGGCATGTCGGTCGGAATCATTGGGATCCGTGGTATCAAAACGTCTTCACCTTTGTGCTTTCCTTTAACTATTGTTGCTTCGATGACGTTATTCATCAGGTTTTTTACCGCAAGCGGTAATTAGGTTTATTAGGTGAAAAAACTGTCTTAAAATAAGCTGCAACAGCATTAAGACAACTTTTGTTGAAATTACTTTTGCCTTTTTATACTGTAAAACAGCACTCAATAATGTTTTACTAAAAGTCAGTTAAATGGTAAATGCGGTCTTACCTTCGCCGAATTTCAGCCTTTATCGTAAACAAACTGGCTGGAATAGCAATGCAATTTATCTTAAATTAAGACCGATATGATGAATTGTAGCCATTTTTAATATAAAAACCCATGATTTTGTTTAAATTAAGCTAGCTTGTCTTGAAAACAACTTCCAAAAGCTGACTTCAAATATGCTTCTTTGGGTTTTTAAGCATTAAGAATATTAAAATGCAAATCATGCTTAAATTCAGGCACAAGATAATTTAAAAGCAGTCTTTAAAATACGCTTTACCTTTTACAGTGCGTGGTTGGTTTATTTTCCGTAACATTATGATTACCGACCCGACTTTTAGTTGGAGATTGTGAGGCAGTATTCCGGGTAAGTCCAGCGAGTTTAAAAACTCCGTTGGATAGTTGACGACATCATCTTGAGAAGTAACAGAATCCACCTACTTGTACGTCATCAATTCGACAGCTATTTCAAATTGAATTTTAAGATTCAATTCGTCGACATCAATGTTTTTCGCAGCCAATATAACACGTTCGCTCAAGCAATCATGATTTTTGTAATTTTGTCCAATGTTTGGAAAAACCTTTCCATTGAATACAGTCAGTTGAAATGTCAACAGGAATTTTGCCGTTGCCAATGTCCAGCAATTGTTTTGAAAATACTTCTCCCGATTGATCGTTCTGCAGCTCGACACGCATGTTCACAGTCAATTTGAGTTTCTTGACGTGTTTCCACAAAACGGACGACTTCAAACACGCATTAAGTTCATCGGCTGGAGTTGATCGTGGAATCACTGGCAATGTTTGACGAAAATCACCTGCCAACAGAATCATTGCACCACCACACTGGTTTTGATTGTTTCGTAAATCTTGCATCGTTTTATCGAATGCCTCCAAAGACTTTTTA
Organism: Tetanocera ferruginea; assembly: GCA_958299015.1. Taxonomy (NCBI): domain Eukaryota; kingdom Metazoa; phylum Arthropoda; class Insecta; order Diptera; family Sciomyzidae; genus Tetanocera; species Tetanocera ferruginea. The sequence goes on from OY282640.1 coordinate 68,802,123, forward strand.
TGCGCCATTGTACACTCATCCCAAACGATCAGTTTGCTTTGTTGCAAAACTTTGGCCATCGCACTGTTCTTGAAAACATTGCATGTTGGATTTTCATTGATTTGCATATTCAATGGCGACTTGAGTGCTGAATAAGCAGTTCAAGAAGCAAGTGCAAGTGCAATGTCATTCTGCGAGCTTATCGTTGCCAAAATCAACGCGAGCAAAAAAGTTTTTCTAGTTCCACCGGGAGCGTCCAAGAAAAATCCCTCCAGTTCCATCGTTCACAACTTTCATAAGATTGTTATACGCATATTTTGTTGTCGATTCAACAGTGGAACGCTCGTTCGAACTAATTCCCTCAAGGCATCGCAATCATATTGCTTTTCGCGTCGCAACTCTTGATTGAATGCGTCGTACATCGAACGATTGGGAGCTGTCATGCCTAAGTCACATAATGCCTTGTTCGACATCATCAAGCACATGTCCTCAACTAATATCAAACCTCGTTGTAAATTTCCTCGGTCAGTTGCAAAGTTGGATATGATGTTCTAATACGAATCTGATGCATAATATTATCACACATGGCATCTTTGTATTTGCTCCAAAAAACAGTTGGTTTGGATGGGAAGCATGAAAGCACAGCATCTCCGAGGGAGTATATCCAATGAGTGTCATTTTCTAACAATCGCAAACGTTAACACGTTTCTCTATGTGTCCGTGGAAAATAAATTGGGGTAACCAGGAACTAGATTTCCTTGTTTCCACCGTTGAAATTTCTTTGACGATTGATTCCAAGTGTAATACCTACCAACGAACGACATTTGATTTTTATTTATATAGATTTCACATCAAAAAGTCAATAACATGGCATAACTGTTGGTGCAAACGAATGCTTAACTTTTACCGTCTCTAACAGAGCTTTGTATGGATTTGATAATTTTAACTATAGTGGTAACACTATGTATTTTCATATTAAAAAATTCTTAAATTAATATTTTCAGCATGTGGAAGCAGGGTGGCATAAAAAGGTTTGCATTTATTTTAAGGTTTTTTTCAAAAGATATAGAAAATGACGGAAAAAATACGAATGTGGACCATGTCATTATTTCGAAGCAGAGTGCCGCAGTACACAATGTAAAAACCGAGGATGGTGATACGACTTTCATTGACCACATGTCTACACAAAAAGATGCTAGCAAAGCTTCAGAGAGGAATGGAGAAGTAAGTATGCATGGTTGAAATGTATTTCAGTATTTTCTTATTGAACTTTGTTTATTGATTTTTTAAGAAAATATTTTATTTTTTTTTTTCGTTATTCATTTTGAAATGTACCTAAATATGTTTAATAAACATTCATGTTAAAAACAGAATTAAGGGGGGACATGACATTGGCCTTTTTTTTAAATGGACTTTTTTTAATAATTTTGTATTTTAGTAAATATTCTTAAGGTTCTAAGAATTTGATGGAAAATTTTGATGAATTTGACGGGTTCAAAAGTTACAGCCGGATTAGTGAGAGCGCATTTTTAATTTTCGACTTTTTTTTCTTTGTTCACAAACTTTGAACGCGTTTATCTCGAAACCATGTTTTGGTACTGGTTGCGGCACTAGCGGGTTCATTTTTTGACGAAATTTTTTTTTGCACTTTTTTAACCTTGATTCGCTATCGTACGATACAAGCATTTTTTAATATTTTTTTCGATTTTTTGTGAATTTTTCAAGTCAATATATTTTTCGAAAAAACACACTTTCAAATTTGGAACATCACCCAAAATTGAAAAAAATTTTTAAAAGACCTCCTGTGATAACTTTGTTGATAATTTTGTTAAGATTTAAAAAAGTCATTTTTTTTTCCAGATCGGACAATTTTTGCGACTCCCAGCGCCCCGTTTTTTTCTCTGCCCCAGTTTGGAGCTCTATAAAACCATGTTGGAGTAAAAAATATATTTTTTTTTAATTTTTTTTTGTAATTTGTTCAATTCTCTACAATAAAATAAAATTTTTGGAAAAATGTTTGTTTTTCACTGAGTTATAAATTTTTAAAAAAAGTTCTGTTTTATTTGCCACGAATGTTATGTCCCACCTTAATTCATTTCAACACTTCGAAATCTCTGAAAGTACTTCCTTCTTGTAGCCTATTTTACTTCGTTTTAAAATTCTCGAGCGGCAACACTGCTAGAAATGCGTTTTTTCGCTCACGATTATCTCTTTTTCGCTCTTTTTGATTGTGTTTGCAGCTAAAGCAGCGTTTCCTTTCGCGTTTTATGCGTGAATTGCCGATAGTCATAGTGGAATAATTCACAAAACAGGCGAGTTTAATCGCTGATTTTAGCGTGATATTTTCAAAATTATGAAGTGCAATTAAAATTTGTTATTTGGCGCAGTTTTCAGCGAGCGAAATCAAAACCACCAAAATCACGTATTTGTAAATCGTAAAAATTATAAAAAAGAAAACACATTTTTATTAAGAGTATATGATATAAAAATTTTATTTTTATAAATTAATAAATTTAAGTATTTAAAAATCAAATTAAAGATATATTTTAAGAAAAAAAAAACAATAAGAGTAAGAGAAGAAATAGATAATATATAATTATTCATTGCCTAAAAAAGAACATGCTCTTAGGTTGAATATAATTGTTTAGTTTTTATTATTATTGATTTTAATTATATTGAAGAGTATAGTTATTAAAAAAACATATAAATATGGAACATTTATGAATATTTTTGTTTTCTGTTATTCCGGCACTATTTTTTTTTTTATGAAAACGACACCAATGAACTGCGAAACTATTATAAATTTTGAACACTTCTAAACAATTTGCAAAAGCATGATAAAAAGTTCATGAAACTTTCAATTGTTTTTTTTCTGTTTTATAAATGCATATTTTACACAGTAACATTTATATATTTCTTAAATTATTTATAATATATAATTTACATAATAAAACTTAACTATAACTAAAAGAATATATTCTAATTAAATTTACTAATTCTAATACTATTTTTTATTAACGCGCTTTGATTTCACGTTGTCGCTTGTGATGCTCAAATCAAACTAAAGAAAAATATGTATTTGTTAAAAAATGCTCTTGCTAACCTTAGCAAAAACCCGCTGTTATAGCGTAAAATATCACTTCAGAAGCTTTTAATGAATTGATGAGCGAAAAAACGCTGAAGTAGCGTGAAAAAGAGAGAAAATATAGATTTTTGGGAAAACACGCTTCATTTTTGGCTGAATTGAAATATCCCGCTGCGATGCGTATGGTTTTTTAAAAATCGCAAATATACGCGTGAAATTTCACAGCAATTATTGTAGTGATATTACAATCAGTTTTAAGAGTGTTGCTCAGCATCACCACCTGAGTTGATTTAACCATGTCCGTCTGTCTGTCCGTCTGTCTGTGGACACGATTGCGGCCGTAATTTTTAGGCTATCGTGCTGAAATTCAATATTTAAGCTTTTTTTCAAAAACTTAGATTTAGTTCGAGAATGGGCAAAATCGGATGAAAACCACGCCTACCTCCCATACAACCCCAATTATGAAATCTCCATAAAGAAGCGAATATTTAAGCTACAAAACTTAAATTCGGTATTTGTATAGTCTATGACAAAACTCAGGTGTGTTAGAAAAATGAGCGACATCCACCCACTAACACGCCCACCTCCCATACAACCCAAAATTGAACTAGTAAGGTATATCTTCGACTTGGCCGAAGTTATAATACCCCACGGCCGATTCTTAAAGGTAAAATAATCTTAAATTGGAGAGCTTTTTTATGAGATTTTGAGAGATTTTATTATTTTTAATTGTCTAAAATACATACATATCAAATTGTTTTCCTACAGCTTAAATATAAGTCATTTTATAACGTTTTCAATTTTGGAGGTGAGGTGGGCGTGTTAGTTTGTGTATTTTCTTACACACCTTATTTTTAACATAGAATACATAAGTACCGATTTTCAGTATTGTAGCTGTAATATTAGCTTCTTTACAGAGTTTTCAATTTTGGGGTTGTATGGGAGGTAGGCGTGGTTTTCATCCGATTTTACCCATTCTCGAACTTGATCTTAGTTTTTTTAAAAAAAGCTTAAATATCGAATGTCAGCACGATAGCTTCAAAATTGCGGCTGCAATCGTGTCCACAGACAGACGGACAGACAGACGGACATGGCTAAATCAACTCAGGTGGTGATGCTGATCAAGAATATATATACTTTTCTATACCTACCACGTCTCCTTTTGGGTGTTACACACGTCGCACAGTGTGTCCAAATCGCGAAAAACTGCTATTAAATAAACCCTTCATTGGATTTAAGCCAAATTTGGTACGGAGGAACTTGTGAGGCAGCTTATTTAAAATTTTTAAAAAAAGTATAAAATTCAAAATGGCGGACCCAATGCGGCGGTGCGTATTTTTCAAAATATAACATATTGCAATGGTATTATTAATTTAGTATTTAAGCCTTTTTATTGTGTATATACAAGCTTGATTTATTGAGGATAGCATTATAGAATCATGATTTATTTTTGATTTTAAAAATTAACCCTTTAACGACCATAGTTGCTTTTAAGCTTTGTATTGACTTTGACCGAATATTTAATAAAACTAAAGTAAATTCAAAATCAAAATTAATATACAAAATTAATATACCCCTTACGCAGTACGCGTGGGGGTATAAAAATCTATAAAGAGACTTATATTGAAGTTACAATACTCAAGCTTGGTATTTGAGTATTCTATGTCAAAACTGATGTAATGTAGAAAAATGGGCGTCATCCACTTACTTACACGCCCACCTCCCATACAACTCTAATATTGAAAACTATATATAGAGGCTTGTGTCGAAGCTACAAAAGTAAAACTGGATATTTATGCGTTTTATATAAAAATTAAGACATGTTAGAAAAATGGGTGGCATCCACCCACGAACACGCCCACCTCCCATGTAACCCCAAAATTTAAAACTCTATAAAAAGGCTTCTCTTGAAGTTACAGGAAAAAAATTTTATGTTTGTATTTTATATCAAAACTAAATCATGGAAGAAAAGTGGGCGTCATCCGCATACGAACACACCCACCACCCATACAACCCATAAAAGTGAAATCTCTATAAATAGGCTTATATTTGAGCTACAGATCTGAAATTGGGTATTTGTGAATTTTATATCAAAGCTGAGGCGTGTTAAAAAATTGGTATCAACCACTCAAGAACACGCCCACTTACTATACAACCCCTAATTGAAAACTTAATAAATAGGCTTGTCTTATTTTGCAGGAAAACAATTTGATATGAATGTATTTTAGAAGTATACAATTTTGTATCTCATACAAAAAGGGCTTCAATTTAAGATTTAACACCATTACGAATCGCCCGTGGGGGTATTTTTACTTCGGCCGAGTCGAAGATATAACTTACTAGTTTTCTAATGAAACTGTATGGGTACCAGAAGAAGTAGCGTCCATATTATCTGGTAACGATATTTCATTAGAAACATTAGCACTGGGTGCGGCACTAACTTCGTTAAAAAGTTTAGAATTTCTCTAAAGTTAGTATTTAACAAGTTAAGACTTTCCCCAAAAGTTTTAATTTTTGAAAAAATCTGGGGAAAGGGCTCTGCACGAAGCACAGTACCAACGAAGACCTGATCGTGGGGACAATAGGCTGTCAATGCACGCCTTGGAAATTCCAACACAAGAAGCATGGAACATTTGCTCACATGGGCCACAACAACTGCACATAGGATACAAAATGTTTTGGCTTTTGCATTGCTCGTTCAAAGAACAAGCAGCAATATTATCAACGGAAAAATAATCCATTAGAAATAACAAAAAACAAAAAAAAAAAAAATTACAAAAATGTGAGCAAGGTTAAATGTAAAAGTGCTTCTCGGGTTAGTGCAGTAGAATGCAGCGAACGTAACACTTATTACAACAACAACAATAAACACTTCCACAGCGACAAAGTAAACAAACACCGCACAAAGAGGAATAGGAAAAAACAAGTAAAGAAAGTCTAAAGTCGGTCTAGGCCGACTATGAAATACCCTAAACCCACTTTTCAAAAAAAAAAAAAAAAATTAATTGTAAATGGTCGTGTCCGTGGGCGGATGAAGTCCATTTTTCCAAACCATCTTTCTCTTGTCATAAAAAACATACGTGCCAAATTTAAGCTCTGTAGGTTAAACACATGCTTATTTATTACGTTTTCAATTTTTGGGTTGTATGGGAGGTAGGCGTGTCCGTGATCGGATGACGTCCATTTTCCGAAGACATATTTGTGTTGGTATGAAACACATACATATCAAATTTTATTGTTGTAGGCTAATTATGAGCTGAGCTATGCAGTTTTCAATTTTCGCGTTGTATGGGAAGTAGGCGTGTCCGTGGGCGGACGATGTCCATTTTTCAAAACCATCTTTTTTTTGTTATAAAAAACATACGTGCCAAATTTTAGCTCTGTAGGTTAAACAGAGGCTTATTTATTGCGTTTTCAATTTTTGGGTTGTATGGGAGGTGGGCGTGTCCGTGAGCGGATGACGTCTATTTTTCAAAGACATCTTTGTGTTGGTATAAAACACACACATACCAAATTTTGTTGTTGTAGACTTATTATGAGCTGAGTTATGCAGTTTTAAATTTTTGCGTTGTATGGGAGGTAGGCGTGTCCGTTGGCGGATTCCAAAAATATTCAATAGTGCAGATCCTTGCGTACATGTGACCATGTGTACCAAGTTTCATCCAATTATCTTAACTCCTTCTTCTTATCCTGTGTATACGGACAACACACAGACGGACGGACGGACGGACGGACGGACATAGATAGCTCGACTCACGTGGTGACGCTGATCAAGAATATACAGTGGCTCACAGCTTATTTCGTGCAGACGATGTGTTAAATTTTGAAATGCTATAACTTGGTAACTACACGGTTAAAAATCTTGGACTAAATTTTAAACTTTTTTGTTTTACATATAGGACACGACCAAAAAAAGATTATTTTTTAATCCAATGAAAGGTTTTACATTTTTTAATCCAAAAAGGATTTATTTTTAATCCGCAAAAAGTTTAAAATTTCTTAATCCAAAAAGGAATAATTGTTAATCCACAGAAAGCTTAAAATACTATAATCCAAAAAGGATTAGATTTTAGTCCATCAAAGTTTAAAATATTGTTATCCAAATAGGATTACTATTTAATCCACAAAGGTTTAAGCACTGTTTACTGTTATTATAATGTATATAATATTTTGGTTCAGATTTTAATAAACAATTTTTTCATTTAATTAAAAATAAATTTCGGATGCTTTAACAACATTTAGAATTATATTTAGCTTAAATTTCGTAGTAGTAGTAGTTTTCAATCTTATACCTGAATAACAATGCGGCAGTGGCAGCGTCAGTGGCAGTGGCATTGATCAGCTGTAATTTTAGGAATACTGTTGTTCAATGGTGAAACTTACATAGCAGCAGTGGCAGTAATCAGTACTGCCAACATGCAAATAATTAAACTACTAAGAAAAATTCCAAATTCACTACTTTTGATGCTGACGCTGCCACTTCTAGATTGTAATTTGCAGTCAGTAAAATACGAAACAGCTGATCGCTGCCGTTGCCACTAACACAGCTGCTGCCACTGCCACTGCTGCATTGTAATTCAGCTATTAAATAATATAAATACTTTTTCCTGAAAACACTACCTTAATGCAAATTTGTAGTCCAAAAATAGTCTTAAACTTTAACTTTTTCGGATTAAAAAAAATTAAACTAAAATATGGAATAAAAAATAGTACTTTTAGGATTAAAAATTCCTTTAAACCAAAGTTTGGATTAAAAACTAGTCCAAAATTTTTAACCGTGTAGTACTGGTAATGAAAAAATTTAAACGACATTTGTATCCTAGTAATTATATATGTTTATAGAAATTTTCATTTCTGTATATAAAAGTCTACCAAAAAGATAATTAACAAAAAACTGAAAATACAGCAAAATTCAACGCCACAGCTTATTTCGTGTACACTGTTTTTAAATGTAAGCTCTTGAACGTGATGCCGTTAGTTTATTGTTTTCTTTCGCTGTTTTTTTTCTTTACTATATCGTGATTCTTCTGATCGCAGTTAGCAGTTATTTTTAGTGTGAATTTAAAACAGTAAGTGCACAAATTAGTTTGTTTTAAAAATGGGCCATCGCACAACAAAAGAACTGCGCGAATTAGTTTTAATTCACTTTAAAAAAGAAAAAAGCCAACGGCAAATAGCTAAATTTGAGACTCTCTACAGTGTAGTACATCATCCAGCGCTTTTGCACGAAAATCATATTGCTTATAAGAGCAAAAATGCTCCAAATAAAATATTTACAGAAGCGGACGAATGACTTTTCTGCGAAAAATCAAAGAAAATCCGAGGCTTTCGGCTCCTTAATTGGCTTGAGGAGGTTGTGAAGGAGTTGGGCAAGAAATGCTGTGCCGAAACAATTCGTCGTCTGCTGCGGGCAAACGAGTTTAATGGTCGAGTAGCACGCAAGAAACCTTATATTAATAAATAAAAATCAGCTATGTCTACTGAACTTCGCTTAACAACACATTTTATATCCTAGGACATTCTGGAATGGACATTAATTTTCTCGAGGGAGTCTAAGTTCAATATTTTTTGGCTCCGACGGAATGCAATATGTGTGGCGTAAGGCTAATACCGAGCTGAACAATAAACATCTCAAGCCTACAGTAAAACATGGTGGCGGCAGCGTAATGGTTTGGGCCTATATGGCTGTAGGGGCGTTGGAAAATTAGTTTTAATTGAAGGCATTCTGGGCAAGGCAATGTACCTAGATATTTTAAAAGAAAATTTGCTTCAAAGTGCCGACACCTTGGGCGTAAGAGAGTCATTTCGGTTCTACCAGGACAACGACCCAAAACATAAATCAGGAATCGTCCAGTCATGGTTGATTTGGAATTGCTCGCATCTTATGAATCCGTCAGCACAGTCACCCGACTTAAATGTAAAAGAAAATTTATGGGCAGTTTTGGACAGTGGCATTCGCAAGCGGAATATTTCCAATAAAAATGATTTAAAAATGCCTTAATGGAGGAATGGCCACAAATACCCCCAGAGATTACAAAAAAGATGAAGAAGATGCTTAGAAATGTAATTAAACAAAGTGGTGGCCGCACAAAATATTCAAAAATACTAACATATAACATTTTCTTAAGATTCAGTGCTGTGCACGAAATAAGTTGTGACGTTGAATTTTGCTTCATTTTCAGTTTTTTGTTTATTATCCTTTTAGTAGGCTTTTATATAAAGAAATGAAAGTTTTTTTATTAATATATTATTACTAGCATACAAATGTCGTTTAAATTTTTTAATTACGAGCACTAGTTACTAAGTTAAAGCATATCGAAGTTAGAAGTTTCGTCTACACGAAATAAGCTGTGAGCCACTGTATATACTTTTCTATACCGGACTCGCTTCGTTCTATGCGTTACAAACGTTTGCACAAAGTTAATATACCCTGACCTTTCAGGTTTAGGGTATAATAAACAGACGAGCAAGCACTGGCTACAATAACAACAAAATACGTATATAAATATTATAACGTTAAACAAATATGTATATTATAAAAATTAAACAAAATACCACTAAAAAGCATGCAGACACAATTAAAAAAAATTAAAGAACTATTATTATTAAACTAACGCACTTTAGATATAGATACTTGACGCTAAAATCACAAACAAATCAAAAGTATTCAATTATTTAAAATCACAAAGCACAAAAATAGCACAACTAACACCGAGTAGAAGACGAGATCAACTTTTATAATTAATTACATATTAAACTCCTTTTATCACGTAAGCTTTCACGATCTGCAAGCACAGCACACACAAAACAAGAAGTAAACTAATTGCATCATCACCTTATCTTTATTAGGATATGACAATGAGCCTGATGAATAAAAACTAAGCAATTCCTTATAAGCAATTCCTTATAAGCAATTCCTTATAAGCTTAAGGTATTGCTTAATAAGCAATAGCTTAGCCTTAAAAATAACCGGTTTATTCTCGTATGAATAAAAATGTAAGCTATTGCTGCTTTTGCTGAGTCGCTCAAGGAAATGGTACCCTTGCCTTTAAATATATGTTTATTCAGATACACATAAAACCAGTTTCGTGTTGCTTGCACGTGTTGTTGAATTTTGTTCCTGTAAAACAATTGCTTGTGGCCTTCGATACATGTCAGCATCGAAAAAGATTTTACCGCTATCTATGACTAGAAATTTAATATGTAATGCAATTGTTAAACGCGACTAATTGCTCAAGCTGATCGATCATGTCGGACAGCAGTGAAAGTTCAGAATGTGATATCGACAAGCAATTTATTTTTATAAAAAAAGTAAAAGAACATAAAATTATTTTTAATAAGTCACAAGTGCCCAGTATAAAAATTGAAAAGGAAAAAGCTCTAAAAATTTTAACTGAGCAATTTAAACATATTTTCAATGTTGAAATAACATCAAAGCAGTTATCAAAAAAAATAAGCAATATGAAAAGCGAAGTTAAAAAAAAATTTGACCTAGAAAAAACAGGGAACAAAAAAATAAACTATAAGACCTGGGAAAAAATGTTGATAGATATTTTAGATGCTGAAAAAAATCCGGTATTTACAAAAATTCCAGGTAATAAAAAATATTACAAAATTTTAAAGAATTTTTATTAATCACTAGCTTTTGTGTTTATTTAGGTGCAGTTTCTGTCGGAATCAACGATCCATCGTCTTCTCAAGTAAGTGCCAGTTTAAGCTTATCGTCAGCAACTCCAAATGCTGCATCAACTTCATCATTAATGACACCATTGAAGCGAAAGTCATCTATGCCAGAAACAAAGCATTTGTCAAATTCCGAACTACAAAGATTGGTGCTTCTGGAGCAGTTAGAGCTGATACGGTTGCAGAAACAAAAAGAAATTGAACAACTGCATCTAATAAAATCACAGAGTGAAAAAAGTTCTTTAAGCATTGAAAGCAGTGAAGTAATGTTTTCTTCGTATTAGAAAATATTGAATTTTGTTTAAATAAAAATAAAGCATATGTTTTAAAGACCTGAAATCAGAGAAATTTTATTGAACCACCCACAATTGTGAAAACTCTATAAAGATGCTAATATTTAAGCTTCAAAAATAATATTCGTTATGTGTATAGTTTATATTCTAGCAGCCAAAAAGTAGTCGGAAAAAATAAAAAAATAATTTAAGGATTTTTGATTGATGTTTTTATTATTTTAAGTGTTATATTTAAGTTTTAAATATGATCAAAAAGTTGTTGCGAAATTTGTTCTCTTCTTTGAATACCTAAACGTCTCATCAGGCTTATATTGGAACTCTCGACTTGTAAACATTGCTCAAAGTTAGCAGGCTCTTCCGGCAGATCAAAGTTGTCATCTTTCAAGAACTTCGCAATGTTATGCAAAACAACGCAGCAAGTAATAATTGAAGGAATTTTTTGAATTTTGCTCCGGACTTTATATTGAAGAATAGGAAACCTTGCTTTTAATTGACCAAAACATCTCTCAATTACGACACGTTCTCTTCAAAATACTTTATTAAAATGTTGTTGTTCAAGTGTAATTGGATTCCTCCAAGGAGTCATCAGGAATGTCGATACAGAGTATCCTTCATCACCAAGGAGTAAGCCGGATTCTGTAGAATTTTTCAGTACTGGATAAATGTCAGAATTTTTAAAAATCCTGCTGTCATGTACAGAGCCTGGCCACTGGCAATCTATGCTCGTAAAAAGTTCCATTTCGTTGCAAGTAGCTTGTATGTTTATTTATATACTCATCACCAAATTCAGCCGACTTGGGAATTCGTACATGAGTGCAGTCAATCACACCGATACAATCTGGAAAGCTATATTTTTGACTCCATGCATTTTTAGCTTCAATCATCTCAGCAGCAGTTTTTGGGAATTGTATCCACAAATGCGCCTTCTTTAAAATTTCATTCATGACAAAATTAAATGTTTTGGACACAGTTGTCTGGTGAACACCCAATTCTTCTGCTTTTCCATTTTGAAAGCCTGGATCAGATACTACGCGAAGAAATATTTTAATTTTTTCGATTTCTGTCAACGCGCATCCCCGTTTTTCATCTGTTGTCACAAAAAAATATTGAGCCAACCACTCGACGTTTTCGCGATTAAAACGATAAAGTTTTCGAAAATCGTCATTTCTGCATTCTTTTCGCACATTATAAAATTTCTTCTTTCGAATATTAAGGAACTGCGCCATTTTCACTTCCGAATGCAGCAAACAACAAATTAAAACTAACTTCAGCAAATTCAAGCTACGGGTAGAGCAGCTTGAAAAATCCTAAGCAATTCCTTAACTGGCAAAAGCAATGCCTACGTTTATTCATACGATTTTAAGCAATGTCTTAAGAAAATAAGAAAAAGATCATTAAATTTCCCTTTGCTAAGGAAATTAGGAATTGCTTAAGGAAAAAGGAATTGCTTAAGTTTTTATTCATACCCCACTTAAGTAATTCCTTAGAAAATCCAAGGAAAAGCAATTGCTTACGTTTTATTCATTAGGCTCAATGTCTTGGGTTGCGTAGTGGGTTAAGCATACCAAAAATATTTAACTTGGACATTAGCTTATATAATTTTGACAATGACAATTGAGAAGGTATCAGCTGCATAAGTTGCTGAGTTTAAAACTAATATTTAAGAATTTTACTTGAAATTTTGTAGAGATTGAAAAAATTTTGATTGAAATTCATTTCTTTGTTTCATTTGGGTTGCAGTCGATACTATTATGGAGTAGTGAGTTGCGCTTGAGTATTATTTTGGACCCACGAATTTTGAAGCGCACTAGGTAAAGAAAATATATAGAAAATATATTTTCGATAAGTGAAAACAACCGCCACCCGTTCATAAAAATGTATATATTTTTGTTACTCATACTTAAAAACTTGTTAACGACTTGAATATTCAAATGTAGTCAGAGGTAACCAGAATTCACATACTTTGTTCTAGATTTAAAATTTATTTAGACAAATTTGCCGAAATTTTATTAAAAAAAAAATTTCGATTAAATTAAGTTCGTTTAATTTAAACAATCATATCCCAGTGGAAGATTTTTATTGTGAAACTATAGTCGTTTCAAATAGGTTCAAAAGAAAGAATTTTACAAAATTTTTTATTACTTTTTGTACAGACTTGGGGTATTGTCGGCGATGACAAGATCAAACAGCTGGTTCCAAAACAATTAATACAATTGATTCAACAGCATATTAACGCTCGTTGGCTGGACCTAGCAAAATAACAATTTATGCAATTCCGTCTCCTAGACAAAAAGTTTATTTGAGTTTGAGTTGAGTTAAAAAAAAAGATAAATGTTAAACAAGAAACTTACGATTCTTTCACATTCATTCATCTTATTTATTGTAAATAAATAAGCACAGCTGTTTCATTTGATGGTAATGGGTGACTATGGAAGGACCAAGGAAACAGAAAGAAATAGCGACATGGAGCCGTAGCGAAACAAAAACCAGTTCAACGAGATGAACCAGCGACTGAGCAAGTTCATCTCTTTGTTAGTGTTCTGCATGTTATTTAGAACCTTTTTGGTTTAACCAGAACAAATAAAACACTCCTAATAAAATACTAAACATGATTCCATATTTGTCTCCACATCATTAGTGTGCGATATGATGTACTTTGAAGTGTAAATTATTTGAATACACTAAAATTTAAACATGTAGTCTCTGGTGAAACGAATGGCATTTTGACATTACTTTACATTTATTTCCAGAAAAAAACAAGTAAAGAAAGTCTAAAGTCGGTCTAGGCCGACTATGAAATACCCTAAACCCACTTTTCAAAAACAAAAAAAAATTTATTGTAAATGGGCTTGTCCGTGGGCGGATGAAGCCTATATTTTTTATGCATTTAAATGTTGATGAAAAATTACACATACCAAGTTTTATTCCTGTAGCTCACAGTTAATGCCTTTATTGTGCTTTTGCTATGGGAGGTGGTCGAGTTCATGGACGGATTACTCCCAATTTTTGAACACACCTTAGTTTTGGTATGAAATACATACATACCAACTTTAATTTCTCTATGACAAACATAACCTAATTTATTGAGTTTTAAACTTTTTGGGTTGTATGGGAGGTAGGCGTGTCCGTAGGCGGATTACGTCCATTTTTCAAAACCATCTTTGTCTTGTCATAAAAAACATACGTGCCAAATTTAAGCTCTGTAGGTTAAATATAGGCTTATTTATTGCGTTTTCAATTTTTGGGTTGTATGGGAGGTGGGCGTGTGCGTGATCGGATGACGATCATTTTTCAAAGACATCTTTTTGTTAATATAAAACACGTATGTACCAAATTTTATTGTTGTAGGTTAATTATGAGCTGAGTTATGCAGTTTTCAATTTTCGCGTTGTATGGGAGGTAGGCGTGTCTGTGGGCGGATTCAAAAAATATTCAATAGTGCAGATCCTTGGATCCATGTGACCATGTGTACCAAGTTTCATCCAATTATTTCTATTCTTTCTTCTTATCCTGTGTATACGGACAACACACAGACGGACAGACGGACGGACGGACGGACGGACATGAATAGCTCGACTCACGAGGTGACGCTGATCAAGAATATATATACTTTTATATACCGGACTCGCTTCGTTTTATGCGTTACAAACGTTTGCACAAAGTTAATATACCCTGACCTTTCAGGTTTACTGTATAAAAATTCTAAAAATAAAATTAAAAACATATGTAGAGCGTCATCTAAATATCCTACAATTTCCAATATGGAAAATGTCTCCATTTCACAAATTTTATTATTGATTTAATTTATTATATTGTAGTGAGCAGGTAATCTAATTGAGTTTGTTTTGCCAAAAATGCCAGTTTGATAAAAAACTAGTGAGGTATATCTACGACTTGGCCGAAGTTAAAACATCCCACGCCCGATTCGGTAGGGTAAGAAATCTTAAATAATAGCTCTTGTACGAGATTTTAAAAGATTTTACGATTTTGATGACGTCTAAAATACACTCAAATCAAATTGTTTCCTTGCAGCTTAAAGATAATCATCCTCTATACAATTTATGAGTTCTAATACAAATATTTGTTGATTTGTGTTTTATTTCTTTTTGCTTGACATATTTTGTACAAATTTTTTTTTAAGATTTTAGATTGAAATAAAACCAGACATGCACAACGAAATCAACAAAATTTTTTCGTTTCGTTGAGGCCGAAAAATAAATTATCAAAATTATTTCGTTTTTTAAATAACGTTAAAAATTTATCAAATTTCTTCTGATACAAAAAAACGAAATTTTTTTGTTCAAATTAACGTTATTTTCAACGGTTGATTGGGAAAAAAACGAAAAAATTATATATCGTTTTCTCCGAAACGAAATAAATATTTTTCGTTTTTTGAATTAACGTTATTTTTTTATTTCGTTTCAACGAAACAAAAAAAATATATCGGTTATAGCCCGCTTCAAAAGAGAAGAACATTTTTTAGTTTCATTTTTCGATGCGCAGTGAGAAATTATTTTTAAAGCTAGAACATTTTTTAGAGCGTAATTTCTTGAATTCTTGCTCTTTTTGTACTGTTCGCTGAACTTTATGCTTTTTTCGAGTGGTTTTTACTATTTTTTTATATATTTAAATGCGCAAACATTAAGAGCAAATGATCTCACAAGTACGGTGTTGCACCGACGACTTGCAGCAACCTGCATCTTAAAAGAGATATCAAATACAAATTACAGAAAAAATAAATTATTTTCTCAAG
The DNA here is from genome assembly GCA_958299015.1 of Tetanocera ferruginea. Taxonomy (NCBI): domain Eukaryota; kingdom Metazoa; phylum Arthropoda; class Insecta; order Diptera; family Sciomyzidae; genus Tetanocera; species Tetanocera ferruginea. The sequence continues at coordinate 68,817,916 of OY282640.1, forward strand.
AAAAAATTGTGAAGTGAAATTTTGGCTAACAAATTATTTTTTGACGCCCCCTTTTTTTTCAATTTTGATTGGTTGATTTTGAAAAATAAAATTCAGTACTTTCGCAGCGCAGTTGCGATGAACAACAAAATTGAGGAATATATAGCCCGTTTCAAAAGAGAAGAACATTTTTTAGTTTCATTTTTCGATGCGCAGTGAAAAATTATTTTTAAAGCTTGAAAATTTTTTAGAGCGTAATTCTTGCTCTTTTTGTACTGTTCGCTGAACTTTATGCTTTTTTTGAGTGTTTCTTACTATTTTCTATATATTTAAATGTGCAAACATTCAGAAGAAATGATCGCGCAAGGACGGTGTTGCACCGACGGCCTGCAGCAACCTGCATCTTGAGAGAGAAATAAAATACAAATTACATTAAAAATAAATTATTTTCTCAAGAAAAAATTGTGAAGTGAAATTTTGGCTAAAAAATTATTTTTTGACGCCCACTTTTTTCAATTTTGATTGGTTGATTTTGAAAAATAAAATTCAGTACTTCCGCAGCGCAGTTGCGATCAACAACAAAATCCGGGAATATACATTAAGTTTTTTCATTTATTTTTCTGCTCAGAGAATATTCAATTTTGTTTTTTTAATGTCGACCAATCAGAATGGAGAACACTCTCAAAATTATTTTCTTATTCTCAAACATGCGTGAAAATGTTCTTCTCTTTTGAAACGGGCTATACCAGGCATGGCATTTTACGCACAATTGTGCTTTTTTCGGCACTTTCGAGACTAGACGGCACTTTCGGCACGTGCTTTTTCATTTCGGCACAATTTTAATATCCCAAAATTGAAAACAGTTGCAACGAAACTCATAATGATTATTTAGCATGTAAATGAAAATAATGTAATTTAAATTTTTCATTCACCTTGTTGCTTACATTCATAATTTGCCATATTTTGCCAAATTTAATTTTTTTAAATTTTTTTAAGAACTTTCAAAAACATAACAATTGAAACAGATTAAAATAACGTTTTTATACGATAAATATTCTTTGAATATTAAAGTTCAACTTTAAAATAATAAATAAAGAGATCATTTTTAATACCACTTAATTAAATTAATATTATAGTCTTAAAAAAATGAAACCTGTACCGTTTGTGCTAGGCCCAACTTACACGAATAAGAATGTGTCCGACCCAATATTCGGTTTCGGCCATATTGATGCCGAATAGCCGAAACTGATTTAAAGGGCCGAAACCGAAACCGAATTTTCGGTCGGACTCTACTAAAAATGTACTAATTTTCTTATAATAATTCAATTTCGAATTATTAGAGTTGAAATTTTTGTGCTTTTAACGATATGCATTGTATCCCTAAAAAAAGCCTTTAAAATTCACATTTTGGTTAAGTAATCATAATGTAAAAGGTTACATTAACTTCCACACACGTAAAAATTTGCACTGCATTTTCAAACTTTCGCGAACTTTTATCTCCTAAACCAATCGAGACGACAATTTTTTATTTCATCATTAAGCATAGAAGTCCATATACGTTTAATAAAAATAAAAAAATATTCGGGCCTGGACGCAAAAGTTAAATCAATCCTTGCATTGCTTTATTTTATAATCATTAAAATCCCCATTAAGAGTTGCCTACAATGAAAAATGTAAAAGGTAAAATTATCTTACATATCTGCAAACATTTTCACAGAATTTTTAAATTTTCGCGAATATAAGAATTCTCCTAAACCAACCGAGGCCGACAATTTTGTTTCTACAATTGGCTATTTAATAAAAGTTTGAAAAATATTCAGGACTGGGACCCAAACTGAAGCGATGCAAATCAATATGCTTAAGGCAGTGTCGATAGATTTCAAGTTAGGGGGGGGTCTCGAAAAATATGTTTAAAATTTCAATTTTAATTCTTTTTGGATGTTACACCACCATATCGCACCCCTCTTCAAAAGAGGCACTACTCAAAACTTTGAAATTTTGACTTGTTAAAATCAATGATTTGTAATGCACATCCAATCGACTACCAAAATTTGTAATTTAAATATGTAATACTACCAAGATTTGTAATTCCTTCTTTTCTTAAAGTTTACAAATCTTGAAATAAATCTAAGTCAATCATGTTCTGCTTATATGATGACACCGAAACTGTATTCAAATTTAAACCACGTCAAATACTAAAACTATGGTTAGTCCCGCATGGGTTTTAACCCACGTCAAATACTAAAACTAAGTTTTAGTCACGCAAGGGTTTTAAAATATAAGCTTTAAACCCTGGTTTGATCCTCAGTCAAACCAGTTAGTATTGTTTGTGGTATTTAACAAAATGTTAACACACTGTCAATTATTTATTATTTTTTTATTGTGATTTACAATCACAAGGATCAACGTTTTTTGTCTGTCCGCTTTATACTGCCCGAATACCAATGTGGCCTTTGCTTCGTTCACTCTTTAAGTATATAAAGAATTTATCTTTCGATTTTTATATTAATATTGCAGCGTAACACTTATATATAATTTTTAGTTCTTATCTTAAAACTAACTTGTTTTTGTTAAGTTTTAGCAGCAAAAAAAAAAACAACTTAAAAATTATTTTTTATCTAAGCGAAAAACAAAAATCGAAAAATATTTCTTAAAAACTTTTTTAATGAAAATTATAAGAATAATAGTCCTTTTTATGAGTAATTTTCTAATAAATGTTATGTTTTGTAGCATATTAGTTATGTAAAGACATTCTGCAAGCTTCAAGATTGAGAATAATTCATTGCGAATTGAACAATTAAGAAATTTTTCGAACATTTTCCCTAACTTTGCCGATATATATTTGTATATAACTTTGTATATAACTTATAAATAAAAACTAGGAAATAGTAACAAATATTTTTTTTGAAAAAAATTTAGTTGGCTGATTCGACAAGCAAAAGACTCTAAACCAAATCTGCGGCAGGCATTAAAAACGAAATCGAAAGAGAAATCGGAAGAAGAATTCGAAGAGGCATCGAATGAGGTCTGTGACGGGAAATCGGAAGAAGGATTAGAAGACGAACCGGAAGAGCCGTCAGAAGATGAACCGGAATCACCTTCAGAAGACGAACAGGAAGAGCCGTCAGAACAGGAATCAGAACAGGAAAAAATACCAAATACCGTCAGAATAGGAAAAAATACCAAATCAATTTTCGGCAGGAATGGCAAAATAAATACAGCTGGTTGTTGAAGACACGTCTCTTAAGCAAGGCAAGAAATGCAATATCTGCAATGTGCCAATTATTGGATGTGGTTTTCATATTGAACGACATTCGTCTTCGAAAGAGCATAGAGCAGCGTATGAAAACGCAAAAAAAACTTTGAAAATAATTAATTTTACAAAACGTGACACAGAGTGCCTTGCTGTCGAAACTGAGGCAAAAATATTTGAAATACGCCCTTGTTTATAGCTGAGCATAATTTGCCCTTCCACCATAACCATCCCGGACTCTAAAGTTGTCAAATCAATGTGCATTAACAGAAAAAAGGGCAAAAAATAATTAAAACCTTAACTGGCCCACAAAACACAAAAGAAATTTCGCAAATCAAAAAAAACCATATTTTTCACTTATAATTTTTTCCCGTTTTTTGGGAATTGCTCCTGTTTCTGACTGCGTAATGATGTGTTCTCGCATGGGTAATTGTTAGTTGGACTTTAACGTTTTGGAAATTCTTCAAACCAGTTCATATTATGTACTTCCAAACGATGAATGTTTTAGCAAAAACGTAGTTTATTCAGAAGTTTTTAGCAACTAAAAGTGATGTTTTAACTAAGTTCTGTTATTATTCTCTTCTTTTCATACCAAAAGGTCCTTTTAGATTTGTTATTAACATTTCAAAAGTGGGCGCGTTAGTTCATTAACCTTTCATGCTTCGTTTCTGCGCTTAATAATTGTATTTTGTATATGCTCCAATGTTTGATATTTATTTTTTTTTTATATACAAGTCTTATACAAGTAATATTATAAAATAATATTGGGTGCGATGATTGGAAGACCTCCACCTCGATGATTTTCACCTAGCTTCACGCCAAAAAAAAATTATTAATTCTGTTATGACACTAATGCTGTTATAACACACTATTTGTAAATAAAAAACAAGTAAAGAAACTCTCAAGTTGGTCTAGCCCGACTATGGACTTCCCGAAAATCTCCTTCTCAGAAAACGAACACAATCATATTTATTGAAGTTTGGACAGGACAACGTCTGTCGGGTCTGCTGGTATGTATATATACGGAAAACATGATTTTTGGAGTTTTTGCAAAATGATTTAGCTAACTGACGGATTTCGGTATAGCCAAAATATATTGGGAATCATCATAAAATACATCAAGGTTCATTTAAGGATGGGTACAAATGGAACTTTTTTTTTCAAGGCACCTTAATATATATATTTATAATATATTTATAATATGAAAATTTTTGAATTTGAAATTTGTATCAAGACCTTTTTAAATTTATCTTCCATATAGAAAGCGAGTTAAAACTTTTTGCAAAACCGTTATATCATTGCAAATAAGGTCATCTTGAAATATGCAATAGAGCTCTCTGGTGTTTTTTTCTGTATATTTTCTTTAAAAATGATAAATTTGAGTTTTGACAGATTTTTACGAAATAAGCGCGAATTTTAAAATTCGGCACTATTTTTTTCTAAAAAGCACTATTTTTCTCTCTGATTCAGCACAAGCAAAAAAGGTCCAATTCCATCCCTGGGCTATACCGTTAAAATTAACGTTAATGTGCATGCCTGAATAGAACCAAAGAAATTCATTGCTTTGTTGGACGAGTCTGTTGAGTTTTTAAAACATTTCACGCGGGTTCAAGCCAGGATTAAACCAAAATCTTTTTTGTTTAATATTTTTTTGAACATATATAAATGTCAATGAAAAACATTTATTGGTACATAGCTAGCTAAAAGCAAAGTTAAGCAACAAATACAAAAACCTATATGTTTTTGTTCAAATTTTCTGACAGCTTTTGAGATGAACAGTATTTGAATATGCTTCGCTACAGTTCAATTATCGTCACCAACATCTCAGTGGAAGTGTGAATGACTGGCACGCGGAGGTCGTTGGTTCGTAACACGACTGTGTTAGAATACAAATTTTAATTTAATTATTATTGTAATTCGATTCCAATTCTATGAGTCATTAACTGCTCGAACAAAAACGACCCCCTCCGAAATAAGTTTGTGCTTACATCTGAATCAAAAACTTGTTGTCTTATAGAATACTTGTTCTACTTAAAAAACATTTTTTATAGAAATAATATTTGCTGGTCCCGGCGGGGACTGAACCTAGGGAAGTTGGGAGTGAAATGCGAACGCCAGCAACTCTGTTAAGTTTGAACTTTGAAAATATTTATTACTTTTCATGTAAAAGTTTCGTTTGAAGCAAAATTACATCATTTTAGAATTTAAGGGGGAACATTACATTCGCGGCAGAGAAAACAGACCTTTTTTAAAATTCATAACTCAGTCGAGAACAAACATTTTTCCAAACATTTTTATTATTGTAGAGAATTGAACAAATTACAAGAAAAAAAATTCAAAAAAATATATTTTTCACTGCAACATGGTTTTATAGAGCTCCACACAGGCGGCAGAGAAAAAACGGGGCCTCGTTGTCCAATCTGAAAAAAAAATTACTTTTTTATCGTGTGACAAGAGCTTTTTTTAAATTTTTTTCAATTTTTGGTGATGTTCCAAATTTGAAAGTGTGTTTTTCGAAAAAAATATTGACTTTAAAATTAAAAAAAAATCGAAAAAAATTAAAAAAAAATGCTCGTGTCATACGATAGCGAATCAAGTTTAAAAAATAAAAAAAAAAATTCAAATTCGTCAAAAAATGAACCCGCTAGTGCCGCAACCAGTACGAAAAACATAATAGAGATAAACACGTTCAAAGTTTGTGAACAAAGAAAAAAAAAGAGCGAAAATTAAAAATGCGCTCTCACTTATCCGGCTGTAACTTTTGAACCCGTAGGAATTTTTTATTATGTCCCCTTCAAGTCATAATAAATAGTTGATTTTTCTAAAATATTAAGTCAATATATGAAAATACATAGATGATTTTCATAAATATGTAGGAGTCGTTTCTACTCTTAAGTGGAAGAAATAATCTAAATTATTATATAATATTTCTACACTTAGTAGGTGACTTGCCAAATCTGAAGACGACATAGTTTCGCAAGAATTAGATAATTCTTCTAATTAATTATGTTTGCTTTTTATATATTTGATAGCTGAAGTCCACATTAATATTAAGGTGCTTTATATACTCTCGCAGTTAACCTACCTTATACAATTGTAGTACATTAACAATTAAAAATTTGTTTCGAATAACTTTAGCTGAATTTTCTACATTTTGTGCAAAAGTGCTTTTAATAAATGCTTTTGAAATGCCCATGCTTTTAAGAAAAAAGCACAAATATCGAATTTCTTTACGATACACAGTAGGGCGTATCGAATTAATTTTTTTTTTTCGAATTTCACATTCAAGAGGTCTCAAAAGTTTCATGTGGTTGTCAAGATCTGCCAAAAAAATTTTATGAAAATAAAAGGACATCTTCCTCTCCGGCAAGGACAAAGTTGTTTTTTGAGAAAATCAGTAAAAATTACGATCTTAAAATGCTTTGATTTTTGTAAAAAAAACTACATGTGTCTAAAGGAAAAAATTTAAATACAGTTTAACTAGCAATATCTTATCGAACACATGATTCTCAGGATTTTTATCCACAGTATCCTGTATGAAGGATATTCGAAGCGAAAGTTATACTCGAGATGGCACATGACTTTTGATTGTAACCATTGAGTCTAAATGTTGATGGCATTGATGACATATAGTGTTGGCGTATTTCTTAAATATGATGAATTAATAATTTGCATAGTTTTTGCATATCAATTCTCTTATTTTAGAGAAATGTATACTTGAACGCAATTTTTTAACTTATTCAAAAAAATTAATATTAGATTTTATATCACGGGCATAAGAAGTGGTGGCGAAGATAATTTTCTCAATTTGGATTTTTTGAATATTTCTTAAAATATGTATTTAATATGCCAGGTTCAGACCACGATTTATTTTAATTCTTAAAAAATTTTACTTCGTACCATCAAATTTGTCAATTTGAGTTATATCTTCTTTATGGTTATAATTTCGTTAAAATACATTTTATACCATTCAATTGGTCTCAAAAGACTAAACAATTGTTTATAAAATGTGTTTTAACGAAATTATAACCATAAAGGGGACATAACTCAAATTGAGAAATTTGATGCTAGAAATAACTTTTTTTTAAATAGCGAAATAGAAAAAAAATCGTGGTCTTAAGCCGGAATATTAAATATATATTTTTAGGCAGTATCATGTTCAGAAATTTTCAAAAACCCAAATTGAGAAGATTATCTTCGAAACCACTTCTCATTCACTTGACATAAAATCTTATATTCATTTATTTGAAAAAGTTAAAAAATTGCGTCCTAGTATACATTTCTATTCTATTTATCACACCACACTATTGCACTAGTACAGTGTATTTCAGTGTACGATTGATTCGAAATAAAATTGTTCTGAATGCAGCAAAGCAAACAAGCGCTGCCCTGGATAACTTGAACGCTATTCGCTATAGTTGCTGCAGTAGCGCAACAGTTTGCTGTGGAACAAAATATCTAACATAGACTGACAAGAAGTAAACCAACGGTAAAGCATAGCAAGTATATCGAGTGCAATACTGTTGGGCCATCGATAAGTTTGCAGCGACGTTGATGTTTATATTTTTATGTCCCTAGTATTTCAAGCTAAATATCTTCCGTTGTATGTTTTTTTCATTCAATAGCACGTGTGCCATGCACAGTGAAGCAAAAGCAATTGAACGTTTTTTATTAATTAAGATGCATATTTATAAAACACTTTGTACGTTAAGACTAAAATTATAAGAAAAGTTGGATATAAAAATGAAAGAAGTAAAATAAATCAGATAATATATAGGATATATTAAATAGTTCTTGACAATACGGAAAGAGGATCATTAACATAGTTTATTTGTATTTAAGCCAAATATTAATAAATTGTTTCAGTGAAATTGGCCAAAATATATTTAGTTTATCTTTTATTGGAGCGAGCATGGAACAGGTTGTTTGAAGCTGTTTAGAGACCTTAAACTCTCGAATGGATTGACCGATCTTAAAAATTCTTTTTCTGAACTGTTCTACGCTTCCTAACGAAGGTTGTTTTCTTAGGAAGTTTTTTTAAATTCCATTTAGTTTAAAAGTTAATTGAAAATAATATTTCCGTGAGTTTTGTTGTTGTTATTCGCTGAAATAGTTTTCTTCTAACATGCTTATGTATGTATCAGTCAATGAAAAAACTAAACGACATGAAACGACAGCAAAAATCTTGCGGTGAATGTTTTTCGCTGCAACAGCTATATATCAATAAATAGTAAAATAATAAAATATAAGGGTACAAATTTTATTTATGAAGGCAAATAGTTAGAAAATAAAACACAAAGCTTGAAATCTGTTTATATTTGCATATGTTAAATAAAATAATTTTGCAGTTTTAATTCTTATTTTAGGCTTATTTTCTTTCATAAACAACAGTTGTTGTTGTTTGACAGACATTTGTAGTTTCATAAATTTCAGCTAAGCGCTGCTGTTATGCTGCTAAAGAAACTTGCAGCGCATGCAAATCAATTTTTGTTCTTGACTGTTACAACTATAAAATATTAAAAAAATTCTAAGTGGGCAAGGAACAATGAGCGCGTAATTGTCGTAGAGTATTTAAAGAGAAACAGAGAATGGATAAGAAGTAAATGGCTGGGTTTCTATAAGTAATTCACAATTATTTTGTGAAATCTAGCCATTTCTTTATTAAGTAATTCATTGTATTTGTTGAGAGGGATCTTTAGGCACAGACATGAACTGTGTATATATTCAATACATGAAATTATGAACAAAAAATATATATATAATACATTATGCATGTACTCATTACATAAAATTATATATTTAACATATGTAATGAGTAAATTATGTGTGTACTCATTGCATTAAATTATGTACTCCAAATATGTAATGAGTAAAGTATGTATGTACTGAGTACATGCAAATTGTTCTAACATACTGTACTTATCGCAAGTGTTCTACATGACTTTATGTAATGAGTCAATAATCTATGTGATACGTACATAAGAACTTTACTCATTACATAAAATTGCTTGTAACAGTTTGCGGTGAGTACAGTGTGAGTGTACTCACCACATACATCCATGAATTCAAGACATATATTTATGTGTTGAGTACATAAAATTCTTTATTGAGTACAGAAACGTTTAAAAGCATTATGTAGTCAATAAAGATTTCAACATGTACTCAATACATGAAAAATGTCAAACTTTTGTGTGCAGAAAACTATGACATGAGTACATAAATTTATGTATTGAGTCCATAGGTATTTCCCTCTGTGTATTTAAAAGCAAATTGATTTCGTTTGCAATGGAAAGAGAAACGTATTTTTTTATAACTTAAATTTGTCTGCTTCGTATTTTCTCGTTATTTTTAACCGTTAATTAAAAACTAACGTTTGAATAGATCGTCCGTTCTGAAAAACTTTTGTATGCCGCGCTTACGTTGGTATGGTTCGTTTTACGTTGTTGTTGTTCTACAAGTTTTCGTTTTTGCGTTATCATGGAGAATTGAAAACACTAAGAAATAAAAAAGAAAACTAAGAAAATCTGTTAGGAAGAAACAGTTAGATAATTAAATGCCGGTCATGAAGAAAGTTCCTGAATTATTAATTCAAACGCTCATTTTGAATAATTGATAACAAACGAACATTCGTTGTTTATATTTTAATTATCATATTCATTGCAGCAAAAATATACGGCCATTTCAAGCCTAATGCAAGTTTTTTTTTCTAAAAATTTATCACACGCTCTTAGACCCGTTTACTTGAAATTTTGTCTATAGGTTCCTTTTCTACTTATAAGAATATAATTTATTTGTTTTTTTTAAAGCAATTTTTTTAAAAATTATGGAGATACCAGTGATTTATAAATGAAACAATCTTAAAAATCATTTAAAATCAGCCATTTCCAATAAATCATATCTCCGTCATCTGTTACCTTATTTTCGTAAATTAAGTAACATTAGAAAGCTATAGCGATTAGGAAAAAATTTAGTATTTTTGAAATTTGTATGCTAGAGTTGCCAACTTTTTGAAAAAACTTTAATTTGGTTATATATCAAAAAGTGATTTTTTTTTTAATTTGAAAAACAAAATAAACTGTTCACCAACATAGAATTACGATGGCCAAATTACACGTTTTTTCGCAATCTCTTTTTCTGACACACATTTCGCTTTATCGTTCATATTCGTACCGTTTGAGATATTTATACAAAATATATATACTTGTTTTATATATAGTAATGACCTCACACGTGACTTTGGCCCATAATATTAGAAAAAAACTGGAATAAATTAAAAAATTTTAATTTTTTCGTTTAAGATAATCGGAAGAGATAATAGGGGTATTCACACTGACTTGGGTAGTTGGGTACGGGTATATTGAGTACTTTTGATTACTGCGAGCACCCTTAACTGCGATTGAGTACTTTGTAGAATAACAGCTGATGAGAGATGAGTGACAGCTAGAAAAGAGTTGCCACCATATAGTTTATGTCATTTTATGAGCGCAAAATTTAGGCCATTGTACGGGCGTAAAAAAGTTGTTTTATATAAGAGTAATTTTTAACGTGACCTTTGCGGCTTTTTATAATTTTTATCTCAAAAAGAAACAGTTTCGATAGTATCGTAAGTGTAGACGTAGAAATCCGTTTAAGTTGTAACCTCTTCTACTCTGTCCCTTTGATACGATTGTTTTGTCCATTTTGCACGTATTTTTATTGATCTTCCAAAAATTAACAAATAAATGAATAACACTCAATCATGGACTACTTATCGAGGCCAAAACAAAGAAAAAGTTAAAAAGTAAGTATGATTAAATGAGCAAGCAAAAAGAAACAAGCAAAATTTCAAATTTTTTCGATAATTTTGTTAAGGTTGTTCATTGACTTAGTTGAAAAGAAGGCGAAGCAAATGCACTTTCCATTGGTGCCTCTTTCGTCTCTGCCCGATATATGTATATTTAGTTTGCGAGCTACAGTCAGTTTAACTACTAATTTCAAATTTAAATTAAGATCCCGATTTTTAAAAAATCGTATGGTAACTATATTTCACGCTGGGCACATGCCCTTTCCATTAGTGCCACTCTCACTGTCCGATACTTAGTTTACGAGCTACACTTTCGTCTCTGTTCGATGTATAGTTTGCGAACTTCACTGGCTAGTGCTAGTGGGATGTGGGATCCAAATTTATTTGCATTAAAATAAAACTTGAAATTTTACGCCATCTATTGGGTAAAAGCATAAAACCAAATATGATCCATTTCGTTTTTTTCATAAGAGTTAAATCTAACAGGATCACAGACCCATTTCGTTAAATTTAACAGTTTGAGTTCATTGACTGAGTTGAAAAGAGGTTCATGACCTCTGGTTTAAAAAAAAAACACAAAGTAAACTAGAACAGTAGTGCATACATAAACCCAATACGAACCCATGCTTACAATGCTACCAATACGAACTAGAACTTCCAGTTTCACGTAAGCACGTGTTGAACGTGTTCACGTGTTTTTAAAAAAATCAAGTGAAAACACGAACCTCAACTACACGTGTATTTTATTCACGAACTACACGTGAAGTTCGTATTCACGTGACAGTGCCAATGACCCACCTGTGAACTCAGATAATCCCACTGCATCCGATTGGCCATAGAATCATCCATTTTGATCCAAATCAAATGCAGTGGGATATGATGAAATAAATCCAGTTTTCTTAAAATTATTGCTTCCGAAAATACTCCCTTTTCTAACTTATATTTTTAATACTCACCAAATCAATCTACCCGGAGGAATGGAAGAAAGCAAAAATTATCCCCGTGCTAAAATCACAGAATGAGTACCGTCCAATCACAATCCTTTTTTTCATATCCAAAGCATTGGAGTCGTTATTAAGTAAGCAAATTAACAGGCACCTTCTCAAATATGATCTCTTAACAGACAGACAATCAGGATTTAGGGCTAAACATAGCTGTATAACTGCTCTCCTGGATGTGACTGAAGACCTACGTGTGGGTTTGGATGATAATGAGGTGGGTTTCTTAGTTCTACTAGATCATTCAAAGGCCTTTGACACTGTCGACTATGACATTCTACTGACAAAGCTCTCTAAATTCTTCATGTTTTCATCAACTGCTGTAAACCTCATTGCTTCATATCTCACGAATAGTTCGCAAGCTGTCTCTGTTAACAATGTTTCGTCAGCTTTTCTCCCTACCGAAAGGGGTGTTCCTCAAGGGTCTGTATTGGGACCTCTTTTTTTCTCAATGTACATTAATGACCTTCCTAGTGTTCTTAAAGATTGTAAGGTTCATATGTACGCGGATGATGTCCAAGTATATGTGAGTTGTAAACGTGAAAATTTGCTAGACTGCATCGCTTACCTAAATACTGTTCTTGGAAATATTTTTGCCTGGGCGCAAAAAAACGGTTTAAGCCTTAACCCTCAAAAGTCCAAATGTCTAGTAATCTCAAAAAAAGTCATTGACATCTCAAATGTTCCTCGCCTTGTGTTAAACAGCTGCAGCATTGATTTCGTCGACACTGCAAAAAACCTAGGAGTAACCTTTAATAGAACGCTGACCTGGCACAACCATGTCAATATAACTGTCGGGAAAGTTTACAGCATGCTACGTGTATTATGGACAACTCAGTATTTTACACCTCTACATATCAGATTGCTGCTTGCCAAAACCTATATTATGCCAACTATGTTTTATGGGTGCGAAGTGTTTGCAAACTGTGATAGCTCAAGTAAACGTAAATTAAACGTCCTTTTCAATAATATTGCTCGGGACGTATATGGGTTAGCGAGAAGAGACCATGTCTCTCCATATGCTAAAAAAATCCATGGTATGACCTGCGACAAATTGCTTGATTTCCGTACGCTCTTGTTGTTATATAAGATAATCAACACTACAGAATCGAAATACTTGTTCACCAGATTAAACTTTTCTCGGTCTAGTCGCACAAATAAAATTAACTCTTCACGTCATTCTTGTTTAACTTCTGAAAGGCAACTCTTTGTTTATTCTGTTCGTCTTTGGAACGCTCTTCCTAATTATATAAGATTTAACAATAACGCTGTGCAATTTAAAAATAAATTAGATTTACATTTATCTTCGTTGTAATAAGAGTAGTGATAATTAGCTAAGGGGTTTAATATTGTTTTTATGTTATATTGAAAGTAAATCTTGTTCAAACTATTCTTCTCTACGATTTTAAAATTCACCTGATGTATAAAAGCCTCGTTTTTGTTTATTATGTAATTTTAATGTTTTATTGTGTAATTTTAAGCTATAAATGTTATAAATACTTTGTACTTCTATGCTGCCAGTACTGTCATAAAAGGTTATCTAACTTTGTTGTACTGGTTATTCGAAAGAATTAAATAAATACAAATACAAATACAAATAAATACAAATGGTCCATGGAACCCATAAAAGTGCCAATGACCCACCTGTGACCTCAGATAATCCCACTGCATCCGATTGGCCATAGAATCATCCATTTTGGTCCAAAGTTTCCATGGAACCCGTAGAAGTTCCAATGACCCACCTGTGACCTCAGATAATCCCACTGCATCCGATTGGCCATAGAATCATCCATTTTGGTCCAAATGTTCCATGGAACCCATAAATTTATTTATTTATTTATTTATTCAACTATAAACAGTATTGTTTTACATTTACTTAAAATTAACTTACAAAGTTATAATAATATAATGTTAAAAATGGCTAAGCATAATACAATTCTTAAAAGAGGCCCTACTTTGGGTTATATCAATATTCATACAAAAAGAATTAAAAGAAGCGCTCATATTATAAACTGGATCCTGTCTACCATAGTTTGTTCGGCGATAAGGAATTTGAAAAAAATTTCTTTGCCTAAAATTCCTTTCAGGCGCATATATATTACATAAAGCAAGCAGTGGTGCACAATCTAAGTGATTCATTACTATATCACGCGCAAACATAGCCAGAAAATACTTCCGTCTAAACTCTAAGGTTTTTAAACCTAAAAGAGCACAACGAGAATCATAAGTTGGCATAAATTGCCAGTGAAGTTTTCTAAGCGTCAGCCGAGTAAAACGTCTTTGAATATTTTCAATTCTAGTAATATGCACGGCATATCTTGGGTCCCAAACAACACAACAATACTCCAAGCTTGATCTAACCAAAGAGAAGAAAATAGACTTTAGAGTGAAAGGATCTGAGAACTCCTTTTGTGTTACGCATAATGAAACCCATCATCGCATTAGCTTTAGAAATAATAGCATCGTAGTGCTTACAGAAAGTTAGTTTTTTGTCAAACATGATACCCAAATCCATTTTGAAATCAACTCTTAAGAGGCTTTCGGTGCTTAAAACATAAGTACCTGCAATTAACTGTTGTTTCATGGTAAATGACATAACATTACATTTAGCCACATTAAAATATAACTTGTTAATATCACACCACTTCTGCAAGCCGTCTAAATCCTGTTGAATAAGTTGACAGTCGACATCGGTGTTAATAGTCTTAAATATCTTTACGTCATCAGCGTACATTAGGCATTTCGAACTCTTAATATAGTTCGGTAGGTCGTTAATAAACAAGACAAACAAAAGCGGGCCTAGATGACTACCTTGCGGTACACCAGAAAAATTATCAATATATTTGGAGAGCTTACTTCCTATCCTGACTGCTTGTCTGCGACCAAATAGGTAATTTTCTATCCACCTAAGCAGGGAGGAATGAAACCCCAATTTACTAAGTTTATTTATTAAAACTGAGTGCTGAACTCTGTCAAATGCTTTCGCAAAATCTGTAAAAATTACATCAATTTGTTGGCCCTTTTCCATTTCAATTGCTATGAAGTGGGTAAACAGAGATAAATTAGTTGAAGTAGATTTACCAGAAACAAAGCCATGTTGGCTTTCCGATATAGCGCCTTTAATACAGGCATAGATTTTTCTTTTAACAAGGGACTCGAATAATTTTGGAATGAGTGGCAATTTCGATATAGGTCGATAGTTTGCAATATTTTGTCTCGATCCTGATTTAAAAATCGGAGTTATCTCAGAAATTTTCCATATATCTAAAAATTCGCCCTTTTGCAACGATTGATTAAAAAGAAAAGTAAGAGGTTGGAAAAGTGCCATTGCACAAGATTTTAAATAGATAGGGGGAATTTTATCAGGGCCACATTTCTTCTTCGCATCTAAGCTAATTAATTCACGATAAACCTCTTCACAAGATAAAGTTAAGGAACCAAGATCTGTAATAGGAACATCGTTGAACTCAGGTGGAGCATAGCTAATTGCATGGTTATAGCATACATAATTCGACTGAAAATAGACTGCAAAGAGATCACATATTTCTTGAATATTATCAGTATTTCTCTCTTGGAAAAACATGTTTTTTGGGAAACCCATAGAATTTTTTTTGTTGTTCAAATAGGACCAAAATGCTTTTGGATTGCATTTAATGTTCGACTCTAAAGCAAGCAAATGATTTTTATATAAAAATTTTTTAAGTGACTCATATTGTTTTCGTGCTTCAATATATTCATGTCTTACAGCTATGTTAGTCTTACTCAATTTAAATTTTTTATTCATGATATTCTTTAGGTTTGCAAGGCGACTATTATACCACGTTGGCTTTGTGGCTTTACGAACCTTTTTTAGAGGCACAAATCTCATGAAAGTTTCATTAATGCAGTTAATGAAGTAATGATAGTTTTGTAAAAGATTATCACCAAAGATTGTACACCAATCCATATTATATAAGAAATCCATTATTACGGCATAATTTGCCTTATTAAATGCAAATTCATATATGTCTTCTCCCAGAAAGGGATTTTGTACGGCAACAATACCATAACTTACTAAAAGAGCTTTGTGGTGAAAACTATTATCGGATAATGTGAATTCTGCTTCACTACAAACCGTATTGAACTCTAAGTCAGTAAAAACTAAATCTAGCAATTTATTTAAACCATTTCTTACAGCATTGATTTGATAGAACCCAAGGGAGAGAATAGAGTCTAAGAACTCTGCATCTCTTCCCGCACCCAAGTTACTCGGCGTTAATGCCGGCCCTATATCAGATGTAACCCAGTTAACATTACTTAAGTTAAAGTCTCCTAAAACTAAAGGATATTCATTATCTTTAAGCTTTTCAACTATCTTAAGAATATTAAAAAAATGCAACGAATAAGTTTCACAAGTTGAGCCTGGTGGAATGTACGAAACAAAAATATAAATACTTATGCGCCTAGATTTATTAACTCCAACAGAAGAAAGAGGAACATCTATCTTTACACAGATCTGCTCTAAAATTCCAGTGACTTGTATCAGCTTAATCTCTTGACAAGAATAAACAGAGCGAACAGCTACCAAAACCCCTCCACCTCGTGTAAAACCTGTGGCTATTGGACAGCGATCACGACGAAAAACTTCATATTTATTGTCAAAAAACTCCGAAGTAAAAATATCTTTTTGTAGCCAGGTCTCCGTCAAGGCAACAACATCATAGCAGCAATCGGATACAGCAACAGAAAATTTTGATGACTTAGTACGTAAACCACCAACATTTTGATAATATACAGCAAATTTATTAGTTACGGCACTATGAGATAAACGAGTATCTAGCTCGCCTGCTGGTGTTAAAACATTCATGTCGGAATCAGAGCATAAGGTTCCATCTCGTTTTTTGAGTTTTTCTGAAATGGCCTTACTCGTACGCCCAGTGGCCAGAAGTTTGAGTTGTAAACCGTACTAACCAAATGCGGAGGAATCGCTATTTTGAAATTCACAGTGTTTGATGTGACATTGATTTTAGCTAATTTAAAGCACGCAATTTCAGATGCATCAACCTTGGCTTTATTGGCCACATAATTTTTTACTGCTTGGTATGTTGTAGATGACTTGAAACTGGAAACATGAAACCACTTTCGATGTATTAGAACACCAAGATCATCTGTTTCATTGTTTGCATTTCCAGTAATATAGCGCTGTTTTCTATTTTGTTTATTTGGCAAAGTATGTAAAGCATTTTGAGCACTTCGACCTTGACGCCGATCATTAACCTTTTCTGACTTTTTTAAATCCAAGGTCGCCCCAGTTTCAGCGAGAGCGACACCAGTGGAAACGGCAGCAGCAGCGACAGAAGCGTATGAAGATCGTTGTATCTCACTAACAGTGTTAGAGTGAGCAGCAACATCAGCCGCAACAACTACATTAGCCGGAACAACAACATCAGCCGGAACAACAACAGCATTTTTAGTAATTTCACAGCTCACTGCAGAAGTTTTTACAGCAACAGGAACAACAACAGCGTTATTTATAACTTCGCAGCTCACTGAAGAAGTGTTAACGGTGGTAGATTTCTTAGATTTAGAGCGCGTAACAATATGATTAGTAGAGTTTATATCACTCTCTTTTGTATTATTCGATGACTTAACAACAGTAGTAGCAAGTGGATAACGATTTAAGACACTCTTTAAGTCGCCCAAACTCTTTTGAGCTACACTCAGTTTATTTAAGAGATCATTAATTGAGCAGTTTTGGCAAGAATCACACTTAAACACGATGTTTTTGTTGGTTTTTAGAAGATTAACGCAGTCTATACCAATATTTGCGCAAGTATAATGCAATTCGCGAGTACAAATACAACACGAAATAAAATCGAGTCCAGACACTGGCTGGCTGCACGAAAAGCAAATCGACATAATCGCTACTATCTTAAGCGCACTTATAAAACGAAGTTATCACATTGGCAGTCAAAAATCGACTGAAAAAGTGCCAATGACCCACCTATGACCTCAGATAATCGCACTGCATCCGCTTGGCCAGAGAATCATCCATTTTGATCCAAATGTTCCATGGAACCCATAAAAGTTCCAATGACCTGCTTGTGACCTCAGATAATCCCATTGCATCCGATTGGCCATAGAATCATACATTTTGGTCCAAATGGTCATTGGAACCCAAAAAAGTTCCAATGACCCGCCTGTGACCTCAGATAATCCCATTGCACCTGATTGGCCATAGAATCATCCATTTTGGTCCAAATGTTCAATGGATTCTATAAAAGTGCCAATGACCCACCTGTGACCTCAGATAACCCCACTGCATCCGATTGGCCATGGAATCATACATTTTGGTACAAATGTTCCATGGAACCCATAAAAGTGCCAATGACCCACCTGTGACCTCAGATAACCCCACTGCATCCGATTGGCCATGGAATCATCCATTTTGGTCCAACTGTTCTATGGAACCCATCAAAGTACCAATGACCCACCTGTGACCTCAGATAATCCCACTGCATCCGATTGGCCATAGAATCATCCATTTTGGTCCAAATGTTCCATGAAACCCATAAAAGTGCCAATGACCCACCTGTGACCTCAGATAATCCCACTGCATCCGATTGGCCATAGAATCATCCATTTTGGTCCAAATGTTCCATGGAACCCTTCAAAGTACCAATGACCCGCCTGTGACCTCAGATGATCCCACTGCATCCGATTGGCCATAGAATCATTCTGAAGCTGAAGCTCTAATACGAACCAATCAGTTCGTGCAAAATTAAAACAATACAAGCATAAACAACGAAACAAAAACAAAGAAAGCAGCAGGCACAGCAGGTACATTATAAGCAGCTGATGATGGACTTTCTCATATAAGAACATGCATTTTTCTTCTTATATTTTACTATTTTCTGACTTTCATATAATAGTGACAAAATCCAAAATTAGATATTCATTCAGCGTAGGATATATCGGATATTTAAGAATATATATTATCTTTGAACGATAAGTATTAAAGGCTGTAGGTATACCCTAAAGTATTAGCCAAAAACGTTGCATGACCTTCAAAAAATCTGTTTAAACGACCCCATACAAACCGCGCTGTAAGACGTAATTCTACGTCAAAATTTTAAAATAACGCATTTTAACACATTTGTCTATTTTATTCACTTAAAATTTGTTTACTTTGTTTTAGTTTATTGTCAATTCAATTATTGCCTACTTTTGGAAATGGTGGTAACCCATGATAAAAGTACTCAATCAATCTACCCAAACAAGTCAGGGTGTCAGCTAGAGTAGATTGGTATATGGGTACTGGGGTAGAATGGCACTTTTACAAAAACAAAATGTATGGCATTTGCCAATCTACCCAACAACCCAAGGCAGTGTGAATACCCCAAATATCTTTTCTTTTATAGTTTTAAGAAAAAATTTTTCAAAGCGAGCGAGCCAACTTATTTGTATCCTCAACGTACCTATTTATGTGGCCAGCTTATGCATTTGCTAAGAGATTGCTACGACCTAGTTTATACTTTTTGCTGTAAAACTATTGCAGTCGATAGTCAACAATTGCTGTCTGCTGCGTAAAATTCCAAAGTTTACGTAGAGACATAGCACCACTGTTAGATTTTACTCAGCAGTCTGCGGACTACGACAGCAGCAGCTGCATATCGACTACGACAGCCCATTCATGAACTGTTCTTTGACTGTGAAATTTTACGCAGCAGACAGCAGCAGCCGAATATCGACTACGACAGTCGGTCGTGAACTGCTGCTTTGACTGTCGTATTTTACACAGCAGATAGCAGCAGCCGACCATCGACTACGACAGCTGAGAATATGCTGTTGCTGTAGCTGCCGATCTGGTGCCGATATGGTGGATTTCTGGTGCTGTTGCTATTTGTTGCGTAGCAATTTAAACCCTGGTTTTATTTATTATACCCCCGCTCGGACTGCGTAAGGAGTAAATTAATTTTGTCACGACGTGTGTAACGCCAAAAAAGAGGCGTGGTAGATAAAGAAAAGAATATTCTTGACCAGCGTAACCACCTGAGTTAATTAAGCCATGTCCGTTTGTCTGTCGACACTATTACGGCCGTAATTTTCAAGCTATCGTAATGAAATTCGATATTTGAGCTTCTTTCTAATAACACTATGCGCCAAAATCAGAAAAAAATTTCTGTACACGGCATCTCACTATTTTTTGAATTTGAATTTGAAATGGAAAAAGCTTTTTTTTACTTGTAAAAAGTTTAATTTGTATTGGAAAAAGTTAAATTTCAAATGGAAAAGGTTGAATATAAAGTTAAAAACCTGTATACATAAAAATATTAGACATAAATAAACATGAAAAAATTCGTTATGAATATGTTATTTATAAATCGACATTATTTTGTTTAATCTAAGAGATTATTTTACTGCAGAATTATTTCCAAAGTTAATTGAAGTTCGAGAATTTGAAGGAACTCGAAATGGTGGTCTCACAACACCAACAGCACATTTTGAGAAATTAAGTAAAAAATTCATTAATATATTTTTCAAAAAAACATTTGAAATTCATTGCTTCGAGCAAAATGTTTTAAGCATTTTAAATAATTTGTGTAAGTCCGAAATACAAAGTTCCACTTTACTGTTCTGTTGCAAAACATGTGATCACATGATTTTGCACACATTACGTGTTCTCCTACGCGCAAAAATTAAAATAATAAATTTAAAGGCAAAGTGTTCCAAAAGAAAAATTAAAAAATATTATATACTAAATCATGTTTAGTTAAATTATTTTTAAGTTTTCAGTCATTAAGTATTCATATTTTTTTCAATATTCATTTCAATTTCTTTATTCATTATTCCTTTTTAATAAATTTTTATTCAAAATTAATTATTATATTCATTCTTTATTTTTGTCTACTTATTACAAATTTCATATTCATAAAAATATTAAGAGTAAACATGAAAACATTAACTATGAATGCATTATTAATAAATTAACATTATTTGTCTGATAAAAGTGATTATTTTATTGAATATTGAAAACCCATTTTTATTTTCATTGAACACAATTTGGCAATTTGCATAAAAATTAAATTACACAAACGAAAACTCTTGCCAGCGATGCAGCAGCTAATGACCTTGAACAAAGGAGGATATTATTTCTGTTTGTCTTGGGATCAATTTTGGATTTTCTTAGCTATGTGCACGAGCCAGGTGAAAAGCTTTGAAGATATGCAAAACGATGGTGGCGACATAACAATGGGGTAGTGGCGAATGTCGGCGGTGTCCATTCTATATTATAATTATTCAATGCCAAAATAGTAAAATTTTTTTAAATCTCATATAAAGAGCTACAATTTGAGATTTTGTACCATTATGAATCGCCCGTGGGGGTATTTTAACTTCGGCCAAGTCGAAGATATACCTTACTAGTTCTATAGTAAAAATGTCTATGAGTATTAATTAATACTAGTATCGCCTGTGGTCGAAATTCGACCAATTTTTTGTTCTGCATATAATGATATATGAAGAAAAATACAACAAAGCTCTGTTATTCTTTACAACAGCAATCTACAACATGTGTTGGCTACAACAGCGATGTTTAACAGAGCTATGTCTGCATTTATTTTTATGTTTTTTCTGACAAAAACCCATTGGGAAAAAGGTGTTTTTAGGTTCCTTCAATTAACCTATCGTAATGACATCAAATTCGAATAAAAATATTCTGCACTTCTAATCAAAAATACCTTTCCATCGATATAAGTATTATGTAAATATATTGACATTATCCCAGTGAAAAGTGTACCCAAAACTTTTTGTTTGCGTATTAATATATAGAAGATATGCAGACAAAGCGATATGGTTAAAATAAGTTCGAGGCAATAATTTTTAATTGATTGGAGATATAAAGTTATTTCCTTCAAAGAAATTTTAAATTTTATTAATTTTTTAAAAATTAGCAAAAACAACGTCTTAAAAAAAATGTAATTTTGTCAAAGAGATCATATGGGGTAGCCTTGATTTTTTTGTTTGCACGGATAGTTAATAATTAAGTGGCAAAACAAAATAAATTCACCAAAAATGCGCTAAAGGTTTTGAAAGGAAATCAAAAATAAAAATTTGAGCTTTTATTTTTTACAACAGAAATCAGTTTTACCCTATATTTTACGAAAAGATCAAAGCGGACGACAAAGTTTGCCGAGATTGTTGAAATAAGTTCGAGGCTATTACTTTTAATTGTTGGAGACATAAATCTATTGCTTTAAAGAAATTATTTTAAAATTTAATTATTTTTTAAGAAAAAGAAGAGATTTAATAAAAATTTAATATTTTCAAAACAATTATAAGGGGAGCCTTGATTTTTTTATCTCACGGACAGTTTGTTAATTTAGTGTCAATACAAAATAAATGCACCTTAAATCTAAAAAAAAAATGCAGATTTCAGTTCATTTAAGTTAAACTATAATTGTGTATAGGCGCAGCAGTCGCACAAAATTCATACGAATTCATGCTAGCAGTGCTGACATTGCCTAATGGGCAGTAAAACTTATCACATTTATGCAAAAAAAAAAACACAGTTCATGTGTCAAATTTCGATCTTCGAAATTCTGAACTTCAGCTCGCCCTGAGAGAAAGAAAAAATGGTAAAAATTAGGCGCGCTTTTTCAGCAGTTTTTTTTTTACTCTGATGTGGCAGAATTTCATTCTGTTCAAGAAGAGTAAAAATGAGAAAAAGCATTCTCAACAACAATACGACACAGCTCTGTTAATCTCTGTCCATCTCACTGTTACGCTCGCAATTACTTTTCTTTCTGTTGGCTACAACAGCGATGTTTAACAGAGCTATGTCGGCATTTATTTTGATGTTTTTTTCTGAAAAAACCCATTGGGAAAAAGGTGTTTTTAGGTTTTCTTCGATTTACATACCGTAAGATATCCAATTCGAATAAAAATAATATTCTGCACTTCTATTCAAAAATACCTTTCCATCGATATTGTAAATATGTATTATGTAAATATATATTGATATTAGCACAGTTAAAAGTGTACCCAAAACTTTTTGTTTGCGTATTAATATATAAGAATGATGCATTTTTGTCCAAATCCTCCTAGGAATTCATTAAAATTCCAATACAATCGCATTGAAACCGATCGAATCAACAATTTTTCTCCATAAAATCATCTATTTCCATCCATATGCTTCATTGAATTCATAAAAGTTCCAATGACTTATCCGTAACCTCCTCTGATAATTTCATTGCATCCGATTGGTCATAGAGTCATAATTTTTGTTCAAACGCTCGAAAGAATCCATAACTGTTCCAATGAAACACCTGTGACCTGAGATATTCCAAGAAAGAAAGAGTTGCATCCCCCCTTCATTTGTTATGTTGCTCGAATTTTTATACTCGCACTCATACGCACACATTACGTGAGGATTTCTACCAAATCACTCTACTCTCAAACGAATATAGAAATAATGAAAAAATGTGGAATTTGTTATCAATGTTATCAATAAAACAATTGAATCCAAGTTGAAAATGCTTAAAAGTTTTTGTAGGTGTCACCATTTGCAACATAGAACAAACTTAAGCAGGGGAACTCCTCTCGTTGCGTCAGCGCTACGATAAATAAATCGTTCACTTCGATTTCATAGGTTTAATTCATTAAAAAAAATATCATTAAAAAAGTCATTCTCACATTTTTAACACACAGGAATGTGCACAGGTAACACTAAATATATAATAAGTTTGAAAAAATTAAAAAAAAAAATATTTTCAAAAATTCTGGTTTTGCAAAAACTGTTTGACTAATAATTAAAATAATGAGCACATAGCCTGAAAGCTTGTGAGCGCCTTTAATACGTGCATGGAAATTTTTTTAAATGATTTAATTTTTTACTGCATTTTGTGAAGTAAAACTTCGTGTTGCGTTAAAGCAACGCCGGGAAGAAATAGGTTAAAGAAGTTTCCGATCACTGAGAAAACAAATTTTCGAAAGCAACTGAAACCTGGTAGTTTTTAAAATTTTTATTTTTAATTTAAAATTTTTATTTTTAATTTAAACTTAAAATCGATTAAAAGAATGAATGGTGACCGTGGCGTGCAGGTTAAGTGTGTGGCTTAGCACGCTCGGAGCCCGAGTTCGATCCCCAGTCACGGCGAAAAGTTTTATCAATAAAAAAATTTTTCAGATCGGTCACCACCTCTTTGCAGACAATGGCAAACCTCAGAGAGTAAATAATGCCATGTGAGAACATGAACTTTAGCCATTCGGAGTCGGCATAAAACGTGTAGGTCCAGTTCTCGGTTAATTGTGTGCAAACATTTAATAACACACAACACAATTGATGATAAGAAGCTCGGTCAAAGTCCTTTCAAGGGCTGAAATGGCCAATTTGTTTGTTTGTTTTTTAGAAAAATGAATACTTTAAAAACATTTTTCATCAAACAAAAATGAAAACGCATATTTTCAAGCTCAGAAGTAAAATTAAACATGTTAAAAGCAACAACGAAAATTTTAGAATGAAAAGTAAAATGAATATTTTCAAAAACGTTTACGCCACAGAAAAATGAAAACGCACATTTTCAAATTCAAAAGTAATATTTAAATTTTTTTCAAAAACGAAAGGGTGATGCTTCAACTTTAAGAAAAAACAAACAACAAATTTATGTTTGTCAATTATAAATTTTATATAAATCAATTTTTCAATAATAGATTCATACCCACTCATAGCCCACTCAATCAAATTCATTTGATGTGATCCTTGCGCTCAAATGATCACTTCCAAAAAGAATTATAAATGTTAAAATATTCATTACCAAAAATTAAATGAACGTTTTAAAATTTTTATTTTAAAAAACCAAACGAACGTTTTAGAAATCAATTTTAAAATGTTAATTTTAAAATATTTATACGTTAAAATAATAATTTTTCTTATCAATTTTAAAGCGTTTTACGGAGTTTAACTTTCCAGACGCACATAAAAATTAACCTTTGTTTGTGAAGTTTTTTCTCAAAATATTATCCAATGAGTTAAAATAAAATTTTTATACTTTATTAATGGCGGGGTAAAGTATTTTTACTTTTTTTTTAACCATTTTTTATGTAATGCACAACATCTCAAGAATGTTGTGTCCAAATTTGAAGTCAATCCGAGTAAATCTTTCGGAGATATGTATTTTAAGTAAGTTTACCTCGAACGTCGATAAACGTAGCTTATAAACTTTAAACGCGTTTTTCTCAAAACTACATTTTCAAAGTCCGTGTTCACACTGAGAAAACCTTTGGCCTCTAACGTTTATTTTCATTTCAAAAACGGACATTTTAAAATTAGCTTCTAAAACTTTCGTTTGATTATCTATAATAAGTATTTTAATATGAGTTTTTAAAACGTTCGTTTGATAGTTTAAAATGAAAATTTCGAAAATTGCATGTAATTCTTCTAAAATTTTAATTTTTAAATATCAAAGGAACGTTTTCCTAGCTAATGTTAAAATGTTTATTATAGAAAATCAAACGAACGTTTTAGAAGCTCATTTTAAAATATCCGTTTTTGAAATGAAAATAAACGTTAGAGGAGCAAAATCTGGGTTAAACGTTTTCAAAAGTAGCTCGCTACCTGCTTTTCGTGCTATGAAACGTTTTCACAGTTTTCTCTGTGCACTGCCATTTAAAAACTACTTGACCGATTCATTTAAAACTTGGTTCACATTTTCTACACATAAAATGCCTCCCCCCCAACGCTTAATTTGATTTTTTTTTACATAAAGGGGTTTTCCCACCCACAAAATTGCGGAATTTTTCGTGGAAAATAGCAGTTTACACTTCAGATGGCTACCAAAAATTTTTTACATGAAAAAACAAATAATCAAAGAACGTTGGGGGGAGGATTTGATGATACTTTGACTAAATTTTAATGGATTTTGATTTCCGGGAAAAGCTCTGTCACGGCTTGTTTTTCAATATTTCAATATTCCGGGAAAAAAATTACAGAATATTGGTAAAAGTACACTTAATAATTTACGAAAGGTTTTAATAAATTTGCTCATACTCAAAAAAAAAATTCAGTGTTTTTTTTCTATGCTGAAACCCTTACACACTTAGTTTGACTTACCAGTGCAAAACTTAACTCAGTTTGCACTTGTAACTTGAACATGCCTTGTTTTGTTTTTGATGAGCAAATCGGCGTACACCACAGCTGTCTCGGAATAATAAAATTCCACGATTATAAAATTATTTTTACATTTTTTAACATTTTGCACCAAGTGGTGACCGGAGGCTTCTTTGGTGTGCACCGATTTGCTCCTCTTCTCAATACACATTTTCGTTAAAATTCTTTTTAGTTAAGCTTGCCTTTTTCTTAATTGTTGGGCTAGTATAACTTGCGTCCTATAAAGTTTTATTAAAAAAGTTATTTTCCAGCGAAAACTTAAAATTTTCCAAAAGTGCGTTGTGCCAGCGACACTAATCCAATCAGCAATCACTAATCGAATGAACACCTGCTCAACAGTTTTTTGGTTAACGCTAAAGCAGAATGTTCATTCTATTCAGGCTATCAGTGTGTTCAAGGAGAGTGAAATTGAGAAAAAGCCTTTACAACAATAATACGGCACAGCTCTGTTAATCTCTGTCCATCTCACTGTTACGCTCGCATTTACTCTTCTTTCTGGAGGCTACAACAGCGATGCTTAACAGAGCTATGACGCATATTTTGATGTTTTTTCTGATAAAACCCATTGGGAAAAAGGTGTTTTTACGTTTCCTTCAATTAACCTATCTTAATGCCATCCTATTCAAATAAAAATATTATTCTGCACTTCTACTCAAAAATACCTTTCCATCGATATAAGTATTATGTAAATATATTGACATTAACACAGTTAAAAGTATACCCAAAACTTTTTGTTTGCGTATTAATATATAGATATTTAACAACTGAATTATCTTGCTAAAGTTTTTCATTACAGAAAAAACTAAAAAAAAGAATGCGTTTGCCCAAATTGCCTGTCACTTTTTGAGATGAGCAGTTTTTAAATTTGTTTTTCTACAATCAACATTTCCTTCAAAATTTACAGAATTTCAGAACAACAACAAATCATGCGAAAATAAGTCATATATCATGAATTGTTTTTTAAAGTATAGAATAATGGCTAATTTTTGTACGAATTGTGTCTTAAATGCTTTCAATCCTGCGCTCAATTCTCTCCGTGTTGTTTTTTTCATTTCAACGACGAATTATTGAAATGGTTAAGTACTTTCACCGGCAAGTGTAATTACCAGTGTTGCCAGAAAGTTTTGAGGATAGAAGCTAGATGGTCTTTAAAAAATGACTAGAAAATATGGCTTAAGAAAAAATGCTACCAAAAGGCTAGATTTGCTTACGTGAATCAAGTTATTTTTTTTAAACATGATTCTGTGAATATACCATCCGTTTGTATATATTTATACACTATACTCTATAACAACACGGTTAAAAATTTTGGACTAGTTTTTAATCCAAACTTTGGTTTAAAGGAATTCTTAATCCTAAAAGTACTATTTTTTATTACATATTTTAGTTTTATTTTTTTAATCCGAAAAAGTTCAAGTTTAAGACTATTTTTTTGTACTACAAATTTGCATTAAGGTAGTATTTTCAGGAAAAAGTATTAATGTTATTTAATAGCTGAATTATAGTGCAGCAGTGAGAGTGGCAGCAGCTGTGTCAATGGCAGCGGCAGTGATCAGCTGTTTCGTATTTTACCTCCTGTATATTACAATCTAGCAGTAGCAGCGTCAGCATCAAAAGCAGTGAATGTGGAATTTTTCTTAATAGTTTAATTATTTGCATGTTGGCAGTGAACTTAGGAATAGGGCTAACATCGGTGTACTGCTTACTGCCACTGCTGCTTTGTAAGTTTCACCATTGAACAACAGTATTCCTAAAATAACATCTGATCAATGCCACTGCCACTGAAAAGCTTCCAGCAAATAAAAGCTTTAATCCCAACACTTAACCAGCGTTTACACATTTGATCAAACTCACCATTAACCACTTCCATCCAATGTTAATGTATATTATTCATTATATATTCCGAAAATATCATCATTGATAAATTAGCAACATGCATTCAGTTCAACAACACCCTTAATTTTTTTTTATTTTTTATTCTGCATCAACACTATTTAAACCAACTTCACCATCAGGCATTTTGCGTAAACGATCATGAGCATATTTATAAATTCTTTTGGAAGAAGGATTCGAAAGAACATATCTGTCTCCATCTAAAATTTCAACTACCTTAAATGGGCCTTTAAACTTTGTATCAAGTTTTGTTTGATTTCGTTCCTCATTTTGAAGCAAAACGAAGTCACCAAGAGCAAACTTATTAATCTTGGCTTTACTCTGTTCAAATTTAATTTTTTCATAACAGGCATTATTTGTCATATTGGTTGTGGCGTTTTGTCTTACTTCATCTATATTAACAATTTCTTCATTTCCATCCAGTAGCATACGATCTAAAGGTCTAGCAACTTTACCTATCAATAGCGTTGCCATCATATCTCTTTAAAAGAGGACATGTTCTCTTTTTTTCTCGAGATCTTTTTTTCTCTTTTTTGAAAATAGAAAGTCCTCTTTTTTTTGTTGGTCAAAAACAGAAACAGTAATTGAAACAAGCGCAAGAAAACTTTAAGTATGATTCCGAGGAGGATTAATAACTCAGTCTCAATTTCCCACTATATTTTTCTTATAGATTCGGGATCTCTTAAAACAAAAAAAAATAGAAAAAATTTTTTATGAAAGCGTCTTTTTTAAAAAAAATTTTTTGTTTTTTCAAATATAGTCGGATATATTGAAGTATATCTTCAATATTACTTATACAATTGATCAAATTATCAAATATCAAATTAAGTCCAATAAAATTTTCTGCATGTTTTTCAAAAATAATTTTTCGTGGGATGCGTAGTTCTTGCGCTTTAAGAAAAAATATTTTGAAAAAATATAAAAATAATTTTTTCAAAATATTTTTTTCACGTAAAAATGTAAGTCACAAATGACTTTGAAAATTCATAAAAAATCGATAAATCCAGAAAGTGGTAAATTTGATATTTCAATTGCATAAGTAATATTGAAGATATACTTCAATATATCCGACTATATTTGAAAAAACCAAACAAAATTTTTAAATTTGAAAAAAAGGCGCTTCCATAAAAAAATTTTCTATTTTGTTTTGTTTTAAGAGATCCCGAATCTATAAGAAAACTATAGTGGGATGCCGTGGACAGAACTTTTTTGATTTTGGCGCATAGTGTCATTTATTTGATCTCATTTATTTAAACCTTTATTTTGTTTAACTTTTTGAAATAATTAGTAGATGTATGATGTTTTTTATTTACTTTATGAGGAAAACTTAATATATTCATTATAAAATTTATTATATTTATTATTAACTAATTTGTATTTTATGTTATTACTTTTTCAACAAATGTTTTAAAACTAAAAAATGGAATATGCAATATTTTAAAAATTTTTATTTTATGTTTTTACTTTACAATAAATGTTATTGAATTAAAAAAGTCCTCTTTTTGTTCTCTTTTTTTTTGTCAAGAGTTCTCTTATTTTTTCCTAGACTTCTGGTAACCCTACCTATCAACAACTCAAGCGGACTTGAGTTTGTAACGCGATTAATAGTACAATTTAGAGCTAATTGTACATCAGGCAAAGCGTCCTGCCATGAACGATCCTTAGTAGTTTCAACAGCTGTTAACATATTCTTTAGCGTACTCATTACTCGCTCAACTTGTCCATTGGCACGCGCACTACCCGTTGCTATCAAATGAAGATCAATACCGTGTGTATTACAAAACTCACGAAATTCAGAACTAACAAAGCATCTTCCCTGATCAGCTATGATGCGAACAGGTGCACCAAATAGTGAAACACAATATTTCAAAGCCCTTATGCTGCTAGAAGTATCAATATGAGATGAATGATGCAATGTTACAAATTTTGTGAATGCATCAATAAACACAAAAACGTACTCTTTCTTATCATTTTTTCCACTTAGCTTCCCAGTTGCATCTACATGTATGGTATGCCATGGTATAGGAACCTTAGGTATTGGATGAAGTTCTGCCTGAATTTTTCCAGAATGCGATTTTGAAATACTGCATACAATACAGTTTGCAATTAATTTTTTTGTATATTTGGACATATTTTATGTATTGGACAACCAATACATTTCATATAACTTTTCAAGAGTTTTTTCCCAACCAAGGTGCATTAATGACTTATGTGTTGAATTTATTAAGGAACATCTCACTGCTCTAGGAAGAATTGGTAGCATCTGTTTTTGCCATGACGTTTTACTTTACGATGCAAAACCCCATCACGTATTTCATATGTTTTAGCCAAATCAATGCTTAGTTTATCTCCCTTAAAATCAGTTATTAGCTTTAAAATTTCAGAATCACGTTGTTGCTCAGCAATTAACCAGTTTTTAGAAATATCCGTGAAATTTACCTCTTTATTTTGTACTTTAGTAAATTTTGATACTGACGTTACAGGTAATGGGTTCCTTGAAAAAAAATTAACATGACACATCTGATTCCCATTCCTATGAATAATTTCAAAGTCAAATGCTTGAAGAAAAGCCCACCACCTATGTACCCAGGGAGTCAAATCTAATTTAGTTCGAGATGACTTAAAAAATTTGGATTAAATATAATAAATACCGGTGAATTTGTAAGCACATTAACTATTTTTTGTCTAATTTGTTCATGAGATGATTTCCAATCAATTTGTGAAGAACTTGCATTTGTTAATTTGTACAATGGCGCCAATACTTCGGAAAATTTTGGAACAAATTGTCTGAAATATGACGCCAATCCAATAAATTGTCGCAACTGTGTTACTGACTTTGGTGGGGGTAAAGCAACTAATGCTTCAATTTTTTTTGGATTAGGTCTTATCTCACCACTACTTACTTCAAATCCTAAATACTCTACCTTTTGTTTCATAAAATGACATTTTTTTATTATTAAGAGAAAACCCAGCTTTTGAAAGCGTAATCAAAACATTTTCTAATCTTTCCAAGCTTTCTGTGATGTTATTGCTACCTAGAACAAGAATGTCGTCCATATAAACCACAACATAAGTGTTGGCAAGGTCACCCAAAACATTAATAACACTTCGTTGGAACACTGCAGGAGGGAGCATTTCGTAACCCAAATGGCATAGCTAAATACTCAAAATTACCCTTAGGGGTTACAAATGCTGTCTTCTCAATTGAATCAGGATGAACAGGTATTTGATGATATCCACTTGCCATATCTAATGTTGTGAAATAAAAACTTCTTCCGTGAAGTCTATTAATCTGGTCCGATATTAACGGCAACGGAAATCTGTCAGGTACTGTGTTGTCATTAAGTTCCCTATAATCCACACACATGCGATCTGAACCATCTTTCTTTTTAACTAACAAAATAGGACTTGCAAAAGGTGAACAACTAGGACAAATTACATTTGCTTTTAACAATTCATTAATTTTACTGCGAACAACTTTTTGTTCTTCAAAACTTAACCTGTACGGTCGTCTACAAACTGTTTTATTTGGATCTTTTAGTCGAATTTGCATTGGAGCCATGTTGGAAACATAACAAGGCGTGCCTTCTACAAACTTATCTTTATATTTATTCAAAATATTTACTAACTCAGGTTTAAACTCAATAGGAATATCAGTTGCAATTTCGTTAAAGTTAATGTCTGCACTTTTAACCTCACATACATTAACTTCACCACTATCTATCTTACAAAACTGCAAACTTTTAGAAGTCATTGTCACACATATATTTTGAGTCAAAACTTCGCAACCAATCATAATGCCATATTTAAGAAAATGATTTGGTAGAACATGAAAAAGTATTTGTAATTTAATTTTATCAATTTCTACAAAAGCCAAAATTTGTAATATACTATTTACACTTGTTTGACCAATGCCACTCATTGTAATTACGTTATTAAATCGTTTGCCAAAAAATTTGGAACTTACCGACTCCTTCATTAAAGAGTACTCTGCCCCAGAGTCATAACAAAAGGAATGCTGCTCACCTGATTGCCACAAAATACCTGAAGGTGTATTTAATACACACACATCAACACGTCTACCAGAAAAGCCAGTTGATTTGTTTCCCATTACCTTATCCTTTAATATAGCTGGACATCGTGAGGCGTAGTGACCAATTTCTCGACAACGAAAACAGGTAATATTGGTCAGCTTTGGTGTTGGAGAATTTGAACTTATGGGTTTGTTGATTGTTGCATTTTGATGAGCATTTCTTTTTACACTGAAACGACATACTGCAGCTTTATGTCAAAATTTGCCGCAATTGTAGCACTTCAAATTCCCATCAGCAATCTTTTGTCGCTTGAAATTTCCTTCCTCATGTTCATATGACATTGTTGAAAGTTTCCTTTTTAAGTTTGGTATCGCTTTCAGCTCTTGAGTCAACTGATTTCTTGAAGATCTGTCGGTTGTAAAAGCAAGATGGTGAATGCGTGGTTCAAACTTAGCGATATGAGCTAAAGCTGTTGATATTGTAATTTGTTCTATTGTAAGTTTTTCCATGTTCAACATTAAAGAAGTCATCAGCCCTACTGCATAAGACACCATACTCTCATTATCTCGTGGTCTGGAGCTCTGAAGTTGCAGCAAAAATGCAGCTGGAGTTTCAGAAAAACTAAATCTTGAAGTGAATAACTCCTTGAAATCATTCCAAGTCATCTGCGGAAATGCAACTTGTGATAACCAGGTCGCTGCTGCTCCTTTCAAAGCCTTTGTTAATGTCATCATCAAAGTGGAACCTTGTAATGAATGCTCTGTCATCAGAATGTCTGCCGTTGATATCCATGCCTGTGCGTTAACCTCATCTCCCTCTGGATCGAATTCCGGCAGCTGAACTTTATCATTTTTCGGAGCTTTAAACGATTTTATTAATTTCACCATCTGCTTGTTTTGTTCTTCGTATAGCAACTTCCAATTTTCTGCATCATTTCCATTGCAATGATTTTGTACGGCATTTGGAGTACATCCCACTTCTGATATCGGATTCATCGTATAAATTTGTAGTGATCCGCCGGTGGCTACACTCGTCTCACTGTTTCAATTGCTTCAACTATAATCAATCCTCCAAACTACATTCTCCCCTTTTTATAACTTCTATTTGAAAATCATATTTTTCATAGCTTTCTACATTTTCATTTAATACAGATTTTACAAGTTTTCCTTAACAAGTGTGCCACCTTTGTTTCACTCAAGTATTACTACTTGACATATCTATACCAACTCCGACATATACATTATTACAGTAATCAGTGTTTAAACCTTTGTGGATTAAATTTGTAATCCTTTCCGGATTACAATATTTTAAACTTTTTTGGACTAAAATCTAATCCTTTTTGGATTATAATATTTTAAACTTTCTGTGGATTAAATGTACTACTTAAACTTTAAACACGTTTTTCTCGAAAAGTACTGTTTCAAACCGGTGGACAGCAGTACTCGAAAACTATTCAAAGGATCGCTACCAAATTTTTTCACTTCTAAAGTAATAATATTTTAGAGAAAAAGTTTTTATTATATAACCTAAAATCAATTAAATTTTTAGGCAAAAATCGGTTTTTCAAGTACCATTATCGCAAAAAAACAGTATTTTTCTGAAATCTCCTATTAAAAGCTCAAAAAATTTTCAGTAGAACATAAATTGATATTTTTTTGTGTTTTGGATGAACAATAAGCCGAATCGAAATTTAGATATCGCCGGACACCGACTCAAAAGTTGGAGGTACTCTTAAAAACTATTTCTGCATCATTTGTTTTTGGATCGAAGAAATCCCCATGGGGCGGTTTTGGTTTTCTGAACCCTTTTTTTGGCCAAAAAATCAAGGTTTTTGCCTATATTTTTCTTCATTCAGAATGCATACTCAAAAAAGTAAAGATTGATTGAAGCAAAAAAGTAAAGATTGTAATAGTACACAAATATTGGTTAAAAAAAATTTTGAAATTTGTTGTCCTTACAAACTCATTTCAGACCCGTCCAACTTGTAAGCAACGAAACACTGTGTGCCGGCATCTTTAATACAAAATCGTACACGGTTAAAAATCTTGGGCTAAATTTAATCTCTTTTGGATTACATATAGGACACGACCAAAAAAAGATTACTTTTTAATCCAATGAAAAGTTTTAAATTTTCCAATCCAAAAAGGATTTATTTATCCGCAAAAAATTTTAAATTTTTTAATCCAAAAAGGAATAATTTTTAATCCACAGAAAGTATAAAATATTATAATCCAAACAGGATTAGATTTTAGTCCAAAAAAAGTTTAAAATTTTTTAATCCGAAAAGGATTACTTTTTAATCCACAAACGTTTCGTTTGTCTGTTTTCATTTACATATTGATTCACATATTGGATTTAATCGTTTTGTTGAAATTGACAAGAAAAATGCAAAGTGTGTGTAAAGTGAAGTGAGCTGCCTGAGGCAATATATTTAGTGCTGTAGGAGGAGAAAACTATCGAGTTTTTTTGAAGAATACGCATATATATGCGGAAGTGGCCAGAAATTCAGCTACATGCAACAATCGCAAGAGAACGCAGTAATAAAAAACATATGACTATATGTCAAATGAAAAGCATCTTTTCCAGTGTGAACACCTGTTTCTGAAAAGATGCTTTTCCGCTGAAACAACATAGCTAGTGTGAACATAGTTTTATATTGCCAAAAACTTTACTATATATACATTAAAAGTATTCATGCAAATAGGCAATTCCCTTAAAAATGATATAAATTTATCAGCCTTATAAATGAAATGTATGGAGAACCGTTTGCACAAACCAGATATATCACACACCAGCAATCAGCTGTTTATATGCATGCTGAAAGTTGACTGTAAACAAGTTAACAAGTTATCTCACCAAATGCACTATCGACCTTAGGCGACGTTCACACAATCTGCCTGATAAAAATACCTTTATTATGTATTATAAAACACTGCTTAATGTAATAATGAATATAATAATATTTTGGTTCAGATTTTAACAAAGAATTTGTTTCATTTAATTAAAAATAAACTTCTGATGCTTTAACAACATTATCAATTATATTTAGCGTGAATTTCGTAGTAGTAGTAGTTTTATATCTTAGGTAACATAAATAATTTTTCCTGAAAATACTACCTGAATGTAAATTTGTAGTCCAAAAATAGTCTTAAACTTAAATTTTTTTGGATTAAATACAAATTAAACTAAAGTATGGAATACAAAATAGTACTTTTTGGATTAAAAATACCTTTAAACCAAAGCTTGGATTAAAAACTAGTCCAAAATTTTTAACCGTGTAGCATGCGCCAACATGTTCTTTTGCTGTTGTTCTGCAACGCTAACATTCGCTACATAAGGTAAGGTTTTTTGATCACGATCAAAAAGCACAACAAAGCAAATAATGTTTTTTGATCAAACAGCACAACCTCTTCCATTTTATTCCGCACTCTTTCTTCTTCGTGGTTGTGATTGTGCTTGTGTTTGAGTCGAAGAGCAAATGCGGAATAGAGAGAGAAAAATGTTTGAGTGCGCGCGATTTTTATTCGGTACGTACAAGGTACGGTTTTTTTCCATTCTCTGGTTAAAACACACCAAGACATAAGAAGTAATCAAATGTTTTGAAATTGCATTGAATATTATTATTGAATATTATTGAATAATAAAAAACGTTAATGGAAAATAGGATAAAAGAAGTCCCTTACACATCGTGAATTGGAAAAATTGTTGGCAATAGGAATACACGAATTGTTCAAGGCTAGCAAAGAAATGTTTTATTGTGGAAGGAAGTAGTGAAGTGAGTTATGACGACTGTTAATCATTTAAAGTTTTGTAATTTTTTTTAAAAAAAGGTAAATTTTCTCAGAAAGTGGTAATTTTTTCTCAAAAAGTGGTAAATTTCAGTTCGGCTCTCTGGCAACACTGCATCATCTTATAAAAGAGATTTTTTTTCTCTCTAACCACCTAATGAGTCATAGCATTGGAATACCTAAAAATAAATTAAAATCTTTATACTTACACAATCAGGACACAAGCCCACGTCCTCCGAATACTACCCCGACAACAATCAGTTCGTACGCCTGCCTTTTTTATAATATTAACACTTTCAACATTTTTATAATAAGAAAACAATATTTCTGATACAAAGTTTGTAGTATACTAAACGCTTGAAATGTAATTTTTTAGAATTAATAGGAAAAGTAAAAAACATTACAAAAACAACAACGTTAACACCGAGATTACCCAACACAGTCATAAAATGCAATCCAAAAACTGACAACATTCAATTTGTACGATAGAAAGAATGCGAATGTGCACAAGGATAACGGGACAAATTCTTTTTTGCTGATTCTGTATATCAATTGAGAATGAATTGGGATTGTTTTGAGAAAATTTTGGTCAGTCTTTGATTTTATACCAGTAGCTTTTTTTTAATGATGTTCAACTATGGCACGTGGCGAAGTGGTTTGCAAAGAAATAAGAAAGTTAATTGTTAAAAACTTTATTTTACACAGAAGTTATGGCTTTTATTGCATAGCCCCTAGGATTAGCAAAGTCAACTGTCTAATGAGTCTTCAAAAATTATGTGAATATCGCCTCAATTGAGCCACAGCAGCAAGGGCGAGGTAATAAATCAAAACTAAATGATCAAGAAACACGATCATTGGTGGCCTAATAATAGAAAAAAGACGGACTTCAGTGAGAAACTTAGCGAAAATGTGGTCGAAGTTGATCGGGAGAAGTGTAAGCCGTGAATGGATTCGGAAACATTTGCATAAATTTCCAGTCAACGGTGTTTCTTTCTTCTCCTGCAAAATTGAAAATTAATGCATTGGGACTCCTTTAACCAAAATGAACATTATTTAGTATTTAGTATTTATTGAGTCTTTGGAAGAATTCCTTACAGACTAAAACAAAAAATTACTTAAAGTAAAAGGAACTTAAACAACTTAAAGCGAAATAATTAACAGGAAATTAATTACAAAAGTCTTAGCAAAGCATACTTAAAATCAACTTTAGTCATACAAAAATCAATGGACCTATCTTTGTATATATTATTAAGCACTGAAAGAGACCTATTAATGGGCTCATTGATGGCATAGTTAGATCTGTGACATTTTATGTGAAAATAGTCTAATGCGCGTAACGATCTAGATGGTATATTAAAGGTTATAAACTCAAGAAGCAAAGGACTGTCAATATAACAATTAATAATATCATAAATAAACATTATACTTTGAACCAACCGTCGCTTTTCAAGGCTTTTAAGACTTATAAGCATGGACCGAGAGGTATAGGAGGGAATAGGCTCAGTAAAAACAATCGAGCGTAATGTTTAAACGCATACTTAAGAAATTTCTTTTGTATACGCTCCAGACGATTGATGTGAATACCGTAATATGGGTTCCAGATGAGTGATGCATAATCCAAGTTAGATCTTACAAATGAAGTATAGAGCTGCTTTAAGGTACAAGGGTCAAGAAAAGCGGAACTATTTCTTTTAATGAAAGCAAGAAGGGAATAAGCCTTCGGAATTATGCGATTAACATGGCAAACAAAACTAAAACGAGAGTCGAAGAAAACACCAAGATCACGTATTTCATTCACTTTTTTTAAAACCACGCCACTAATGTTGTACGAAAAACTTATGGGTGTATTAATCTTCGAGACAGTCATACTGCAACATTTATTCAGATCCAGTGTAAGACCATTATTTTTAAACCACGTTAGGCAATTGTTCAATTCAGTTTGAAGAACTTGACAATCTGAATAATGTTTTATTTTGTAATAAATTTTCAAGTCATCGGCGTATAATAAAAAGCGAGCTGAAGGAAAACATTTTGAGATATCATTAATGAATAAAATTAATAATAATGGACCAAGGATACTGCCTTGCGGGACTCCAGATGTTACCAAAATAGGTTCAGAATTCACATTCTCTATGGAAACACAAGATACCCTGTTAGACAAGTAGGAACTAAGCCACGAGAGAACCGATGAATGAAAACCATACTTAGACAATTTCGAAATTAAGAGATTATGGGGAACTTTGTCAAAAGCTTTCGATATATCTGAATAAATAATGTCAACTTGGCTACCATCTTCAAATGAATTAATGCAATATTTTGTGAAAATTCTTAAGTTAGTTGTAGCTGACCTTCCGTAACAAAACCATACTGGTAAGTACAGATAGTGTTCTTTACCGCGAAGTAAACTTTCTCCTTCACAATTTTTTCAAAAACTTTAGATATATTAGTAAGCTTTGAAATTGCTCTATAATTTTCAATATTGTTCTTATTTCCAGATTTAAAAATAGGAGATATTACAGATATTTTCCATTTATTAATAAATATGCAAGAAGCAAGAGATTTGTTGAAAATTAATTAGAGTGGAAGAGAGACAGCTTTAATACATTTTAACAAAATGTGAGAACTTATTCCATCAAGGTCACTTTTAAAGGAATCATTTACGCTAAGAATACCATTTTCAATATCCGTTAAGGATAGACAGAGGTTGCCGAAATTCAAGAAAGAGTCAACATTTTCTAGTTGAATATTATTAGAATTCTAGTTCGAGACGAAAAATTTTGCAAATAAATTAGCGGTATCAAACAAAGTGTTCGATACCTTATCATTGTAAAACATAGACGAAGAAATGTACATACAATGAACATATCTCCAAAAAGATTTCGGATCAGATTTCATACGGCTCTCAAGATTCAAAATATATTGCTTATACCATGGTGAAATATCAAATCCCCAATATCAGAAAAAAATAGGCTGCCTTATTTTGACAATTTCTTTTGAAATCGGAGTAGGGTTGCATATTTTTGTACTTTCCTGATACTAGTACTTTTTTGTGATGCTACTTGAATATGATACTATTATACATGTAACAATGAGATTTAAGATACTTATTTTTGAAATAAGTAAATTTTAGCTTTTATATACAATCAACTTTTAGATATTTTCTAGAAGTTTGATCTTTTCTATGAAGATTGCATTCGGTTTTAGAAGAGAACCGCTTGCCACTTGACAACATAAGCCCACAAATCAGAGCTTTCTTGACAATCTTCTAAATTGAGTTTACTTATTACATAACATGCAAGTACTCTAGAGCATCTTCTTGTAAAACTCAAAATTAATTGTCTAATCTTTATATAAATAGGCGTGGGGAAAACAGTTAAGAACCATTTTCTCCTGTGTTTCTCAACTGATTTTGATTATTGTTTTTTTTCCGAGCGCGGAGAAGGAGAGCACCGACTATTTTTAATAATTAAAATGGTATAATCATTTTCAAGGTAGTATTGACGTTTCAGTAGGAAACAATCATGATTCAATAAATTAAAAGGTTATCCCAATATTTGACGTCTTCTCAAGAAGTTGCGCTATCACAACGGTTGACACAGCCGAATGTGGCCAACGCATATAACAACGAACTGCTGTTTTTGAAAGGAACTCAATTACTTGTAGATGAGAAAATCAACACTTGTCAATGCTACCTTGTAAATTATTATACCATGGACCCAGGCGATACTAATATACATGAATATTCATTATATATGTAGTCAAATGCAATTTTAATCTAATATAATCAGCCCAATCATGAAACATTTTCTCGCGGGAGTTGTAAATGGGAGTTCCCGTTTTAAATATAAAGTTAAAATACTTTTCGGAAATTTTTAATGCAATTTTGTTCATCAACCGCCTATATTCATGAGTGTAAAATAAAAAATGAGATATGTTTATCTGTTATCTTAAAACAGGATACTCCCATTTACAACTCCCGGGAGAAAATGTTTCACGATTAGACAGAATAATAATAATCTAAAATAATAATCCAAGTCATAATCATGTTTCGAGAAATCTTGCTAAAAGTTTTCATATTTATAAGAATTCTATGTTAGGTTACTGTTTTTTTGTGATAACTTTTGCTAGAATCAAGTTTTTTCAAATAAAAACACGACTTGTGTGTTTTACTTACCAAAAATAAAAAAAGTACTTTTTTTGAGTACTTAACGGACTCAAAACAACACCCTTAAAAAACATGTATCTGAAACCCTTATAATTGTCAAAATAAGGCAGCATGTCAAAAAAAATATTGGAAAATGTCACGGGATGAGAACACCTTTCAATTATTTCACCATGGCTTATACAGAAATTTATTTAGAAAATCAAACTCACGCTTATAATGTATAAATTTTTCGATCAATTCTATAAAACCTGCAGATTTGAATTTCAAACAGTATTTATTCCGAAGGTTCTTTAACTTTTTTAAACCCTTTGTATACCATGGAGACAAGGGGGCGATATTCACATGGCAACGTGTCTGACTGCCTCAACTTGGCGAGGCCAGCATTATCCATGTCGAAATCGTCTCAATTCGACTCAAAACCTCCCCGTGGTGTCTCCTGGAAACGTCAAAAACTATCGCTCGATAAACTATGGCGGCTAATTTGAGCGGCGGGCTTCCCCTTTGGCCATCAAGTAAAGGTTGTGCGTTGGGTTTGAAGCCCACCACATAAAAAAAAAAAAAACAGATTTCAATGAAACGTAAAAGAATAAATGAAAGAATGATCCCTAAATCTGATGACGACTACCGCAAAACGAAAAACTGATAATGATTTACGGATATGCACCTGGAATGTCCGGACCCTAAATTGGGATGGTGGGCTCTATCCAACTGATTGATATCTTGGAAAGATATAATATAACTGATAATGATTTACGGATATGCACCTGGAATGTCCGGACCCTAAATTGGGATGGTGGGCTCTATCCAACTGATTGATATCTTGGAAAGATATAATTCTGATATCACTGCAATCCAAGAAATGCGATGGAAGGGACAGGGTTGCTTACGGCAAGCATCCTGTGATATCTACTACAGCGGCCATGTGGAGAAGCACAAGTTTGGATGCGGATTTGTAGTTGGCAAGAGAAGACGGCATCATGTCCTGCGATTCACTCCTGTGACTTGCCATAATCCGCTTCAAGACTAAATTTTTTAACATAAGCCTAATATGTGCGCACGCTCCGACAGAAGAAAAAGATGACGAGACCAAAGAAAGTTTTTACGAGTGCCTTGAAGACGCATACGAGCGCTGCCCCCGTCATGACATAAAAATCGTGCTTGGTGACTTCAACGACAAGGTGGGTAAGGAAAACATATTTGGTCCACGGTCGGAAAGTTCAGCCTCCACGACAACACATCCGATAACGGAATGAGGTTGATTGACTTCGCCGCAGCACGAAACATGGTCGTTAGTAGCACTAGATTCAAGCATCTCAATATTCATAAGGCCACTTGGCTGTCCCCTGATCAAAAAACATGCAACCAAATTGATCACGTTTTGATTGACGGAAGGCACTCTTCCAGTGTTCTAGACGTACGCACGATCCGTGGTGCTAACATAGACTCGGATCATTATCTTGTCGCAGCCAAGATCCGCACACGTCTGTGCGCAGCTAAGAATGCTCGCAATCCTACACAAAGAAAGCTAGACGTCGATAAGCTGCAGTCAAAACGGACGGCCGAAGCCTTCGCTAATCGACTCTCTCTCCTGCTTCAAAAAAGCACTCCTCCGATCGACGATATATGCGGACAGTGGACGCACATATCCCACTCTATGCTTACGGCTGCCGAAGAGGTGATAAGCTACCACCGCCCTCGCCGAAACCAGTGGCTTGACCAGGAGTGTCGCGACGCCACTGCAGAGAAGGACATCGCCTACAAAGCCACCCTGCAGTCGGTTGTAACGCGTGCTGTAATGGAGCGATACCGAGAGAAGAGGAGGGAAGAGAGACGCATTTTCAGGCGAAAAAAACGAGAGGCGGAAATGCGTGAGTGCGAGAAAATTGAGATGCATGGCGACAGGAATGAGACTCGAAAATTTTTCGAAAAATAAGACGCCTGGCCGATGGTTTTAAGACCGGAGCCTCTTCCTGCAAGGACGAGAATGGGAATCTAGTGACAGATATCCAGAGTACACTGATGTTATGGAGGGAGCACTTCTCTAGACTTTTAAATGGTGACGCTGACAACAATCCCGCAAGTGGAGACGATATCCCGGAAACCCCAATTATGGACGACAGCGTTGAAGTTCCGCTGCCCGATTATAACGAGGTCTTAACAGCTATAGCTCGGCTTAAAAACAACAAAGCCGCAGGAGCCGATGGCCTACCGGCTGAACTGCTTAAGACCGGTGGCGAAGCTCTGTTTAAATGCATTCACAGACTTCTATGCAGAATATGGTCGGAAGAATGCATTCCAGATGATTGGAACCTCAGTGTGCTCTGCCCAATCCACAAGAAAGGCGATCCCACCATTTGCGCCAACTACCGTGGGATTAAACAAAAAAAAAGGCTACCGTGGGATTAGCCTTCTTAATATCGCATATAAAGTCCTGTCGAGCGTATTGTGTGAAAGACTAAAGCCCATCGTCAACCAACTGATTGGACCTTATCAGTGTGGCTTTAGACCTGGAAGTCCACCATTGACCAGATCTTCACGCTCCGACAAATCTTGGAAAAGTCCCTCGAAAAACAAATCGACACACACCATCTTTTTGTCGATTTCAAAGCCGCCTTCGACAGTCCAATAAGGAGTCACCTATATGCCATCATGTCTGAATTTGGTATTCCTGCGAAGCTAATACGTCTTTGCAGGATGACACTGAAGAACACCAGCAGCGCAGTGAAAATCGGGAAGGACCTCTCCCTTCCGTTCGATACCAAGCGAGGTTTCAGACAAGGTGATTCCTTATCGTGCGACTTCTTTAATATAGTAATGGAGAAGATCATCCGAGCTGCTGACTTCAGACGCAGCGGCACAATTTTCTATAAGAGCGTTATGCTGCTGGCGTATGCAGATGATATTGACATCATTGGCCACAATACACGCGAAGTCAGTGCAGCATTCTCCAGGCTAGAAAAAGAGTCGAGTCGAATGGGTATTGCAGTGAACGCAGATAAAACGAAGCATCTTGTGTCAACAAGCAAACAGTCCCAGCGTCTTGGAAACCACGTCTCTGTTGACAACATCTCCTTTGAGGTAGTGAAGGACTTTGTTTACCTGGGATCCAGTATTAACTCCTAAAACGATATCAGACTTTGGGAGCGTTCGAGAGAAAAATCCTTCGCAAGATCTATGGTCCAATCTGCGTCAATGGCGAGAACCGAATACGATGGAACCACGAGCTGTATGAGCTATATGCCGACATCGATATAGTCAAACGTATTAAAATAGAGCGGCTTCACTGGCTAGGTCATGTCGAGAGAATGAACGAAAGCTCCAGCGACAAAATATTGGATTCGGTACCCAGCGGTGGCCAACGCAGACGAGGAAGACCGCATATCCGTTGGAAAGACCAGGCATTGGATATCCGACAACGCTTGAAATTTCCAACTGGCGCCAGCAAGCACACGACAAAAGAGGCTGGCGAAAATTCTTAGACGAGGCCAAAACCGACCAATGCACATAGGGGTATTTGGCTCGTAAAACCGCTCATTAATCAATTTCTCAAAATGTAAAGTTGAGAAGCAAAATTATTTTCTAGCTTTTGTTAATACTCATTAAATAAATTACCATTTGTTTTTTTAATTTTAATGCACACACTTCGTCGCAGCATCAGTTGAAAGTCATCGATCGTAAGCTTGCATTGTTATTGAGTTAATTTGATTGAAAAAGATAGCACCTAAACAAATATTTTTTTTTTTTGTTATTAATATTGTGAAATAAATTTGTTGCTATGGAAGATTTTGCTGCAGGTATGAACTTTAAAATACAACTTTTTTTATGGATATTGAAGCTTTATTTATTTAGATATATAATTTGTTATGAAGGTATGAAAATGGGAAATTTTTTTAAAATTTTTTTTTTTTAGTATGAACCTTTTGTTATATTATTTGGTGTTATTGGGTAACATTTTTGGTATAGGCTAATGAAGAAAAATGTCAAAAAGTAAAAACCGAAAAAAATGCTGCCCGAAACCGCCCCCCTCACCCAGATTTCATTGTCCCTGATAGGTGTCTAGTTTGATGAAAGAGAAAATTTGAAATGAAAGAGAAAAGGGACATGACATTGGCCGTTTATTTTTATAATTTTGTATTTTAATAAATATTCTTAAGATTCTAAGAAAAAAATTTCATGGAAAAATTTTTACGATCTCAAAAGTTACAGCCGGATTAGTGAGAGCGCATTTTTATTTTTCCTTGCATTTTTCTTTGTACACAAACTTTGAACGCGTTTATCTCGAAACCCTGTTTTTCGTACTGGTTGCGGCACTAGCGGGTTCATTTTTTGACGATTTTTTTTTTTTTATTTTCTTAAACTTGATTCGCTTTCGTATGACACGAGCTTTTTTTAAATTTTTTTTCGATTTTTTATGAATTTTAAAGTCAATATTTTTTTCGAAAAACACACTTTCAAATTTGGAACATCACCAAAAAGTGAAAAAAAAAAAATGTAAAAAAAGTCATTTTTTTCCAGATCGGACAATTTTTGCGACTCCCAGCGCTGCAACCGCGAGGCTCCGTTTTTTTCTCTGCCGCCAGTTTGGAGCTCTACAAAATCATGTTGGAGTGAAAAATATATTTTTTTGAATATTTTTTTTTTTTTTTGTAATTTGTTCAAGTCTTTACAATAATTAAAAAAATTTTTGGAAAATGTTTGTTTTTGACTGAGTTATGAATTTTTCAAAAAAAGGTCTGTTTTCTCTGCC
Source organism: Tetanocera ferruginea (assembly GCA_958299015.1). Lineage (NCBI taxonomy): Eukaryota > Metazoa > Arthropoda > Insecta > Diptera > Sciomyzidae > Tetanocera > Tetanocera ferruginea. The sequence continues at coordinate 68,862,702 of OY282640.1, forward strand.
GCGAATGTTATGTCCCTCCTTAAGAAACTAAATTTACACCTTTATTTGGTCGAAACAAGCTTTATAACACTTTTCAAGTTATTTTAGACAAACATCATTTACTTAGGACAAAAAAATATTTTTGAGCGGTTTTTCGAGCCAAATACCCCTATGTGCAACGGTTGTAAGAGCCATCTAAGTAAGTAAGTAAGTATACCATGGAAGTTTTTGAGACTTTTTTGTCAGGGGAATATTAATCAGGACGTGATCTAATAAATCACGAAAACCTCAAAACAATGCTGAGTATCAAGCCCATTAAAGAGCTGATTCCAGTCTATGCCATCAATTAGACTAGTGATGTTCAGCTTATCGGCTCGCGCTGCCAGCTTCGTGCTAGCAGCAGCTCATCACATAAAACAATAACAAAGAAGCGTGTACGTAACTTTGTATTCGACGACATTGCACAGTGGACAAAAGCGAAAATATGCGGCTTATAGTTTTGCAGATTCATAAAATTAGTGCAAAACTTATGTTATAGCAGGTAACATGCTTGGTAAAAAATGTATTAAGTGCTCTTAACACTTAAATTTTAACAATATACTCACTTCAATTTTATTTAAAACTTATTTCAATTAGCAAAATTTTATCTTACACACTTATGTCAACACACTTCAAACTGACTTTACATATAAAAATAATAATATTAAATCGAACTTATTTCAACCAAATCTATTGCGCAGCTGCATGGTCTGAACTTCTGAGAAATAACAAAATTTCCTCTGTACTTTCTTGGTATCGAATTCAACAACCAAATCTTAAAATTACTCCACTGTAAGGAAAGCAAATACACATAAACATCCCAGCAAGAAATATTAACTGTAACCGAGTACATGAATTTGATTACTTATGCTTATATATAGGCGTTTACATGAAGCATAATGCTTTATTTAATTTATTGTGCATCTGAATTGCGTGCAGATTTCAAAAATAATGCTTTTTCTTGTTTGCATGCTTAAACTGCCTTAAACTTAACATAATCAAACTTCAAAATCAAAATCAAAATTATATGTTAACTTTTTGCATTGACTTATATATTTACATATATAAGTTGAAATTAACTATATTTTAGGAAAAATGTTATTGTTAAACTAAAAAGTTTAACAATATGAACGCTTTTTGTCTAACAGCTGACTACATTGAAATAAAATTCTGACTGGGTTTTTTGTTCAAATAAAACATACACACAAACACACAGCGAGCTCGCCGTGCACGCGGTCAGCTCGTAAGTGCAGAAAGCTCGCAGGAGCTGAGTTGAACATCCCTAAATTAGACCATTTAGTAAATCATAATTACAATTATTATAATCATAAAATATAAATGGGAGCTATTTACTTTCAAGTAAGAATAAAATTTAATTTCAAAACACAAAGCTGAGTGATGTAATGTTGCCTCAGAGATGGGGCAAGCGCATTCAAATAATTTAACTTTTAAAAGATTACTTAAAAAGATTAAATCTAATATCTTAGATAATTTATTTAGAACAAAATTGATCTGGACCAGATCACAACTTAGAAAACTATCTACCAAGTGAATTTCCAGCGATTTGTAGACATTTAAGGGAATTAATACCGAACTATCATCCGGAGCAGGGGTCCAGATTAAACTGCTAAGGTTGAAGTCTCCAACAACACAAAAATAGTTATCGCAGCTAACAGCAGTAGACAACGAAATAATATTATCCACATGTTTGCAATAGAGTTCAGAGGAACTATTTGGTGGAACATAAGATGTGCACAAGACAATACTCCCAAGGGGATGATATATCATAATACAAAGTTGATCCAAAAGTCCATCAAAGGTATCAATATTACATGCGGATGAACATAACTCTCTTCTGATAGCTACCAGCACACCACCACCTCTAGAGAAACCAGTTTGTAGAGAACTCCGATCATTCCGATATATTTGAAACTTTGATGAATCAGCAATTTCACAATCATAAAAATCATCATTAAGCTATGTTTCACATAACTTACATAAACATCATAATCAGCATCCGATATAAAATTACGTACAGTCAGTAATTTTGTCCGCATTCCAGAAAGATTTTGGTAATAACATTTTTTTTTTTTTTTTTTTTTTTTTTTTTTTTTGGATTCGCCAAAGGAGTGAGAAAATCTCATAAATACGTATTACCCGTACTATACGCATGCACGACTTACATTCTAAAATCTATCCGGATCAACCGGAACAGACAGAATGCACCTACGTACTAAGACACACACCCAGTTGGCGACGTATGAATTTCCACTAAGCACATTAACTGGCTTTTCAGCGGAACTTAAAAATTTTATACAAAAACACGAATTTATTTAGAATTTATGAATTTGAAAAAGTAAACAACATCAAATAAGTAGTAAACTTTACATAAAACTCTAAAATAAAGAGACCAAAGTAACTATAAATAATATGAATATTAGTAAGTTTGCGGCAACTATCCAACCCAAGATCCTACGTGGAAAAGAGAGTAAACTCTTAAACACCAAACCAATTCCAAATATAACGCAGATATATACGTGTAAATATGTACAAACATATATGTGTATATATATACGGGTCACTATGTAATTTTGGAACACCGTGCTAATGTTATTAATTGGATATGTATTTGGGCCAACGCAGGCATAAACTTGCATGGAAAAGAGATAAACTCTTGCGCACCAAACTAAATAACTAATAAGTCAAATGAATAAGAAAAATTTAAAATTTTTTTTGATTAAAAACAACCAAGTTCAAGCATACATATCATATTCGATGGTGTTTACTTCATCAAATAAAGGAAAAACAAATGAAACGGTCTCGAATATATGGAATTACTTCAGCCAACATTTTAACAGAATATAACACTATTATTTACCGAGTTAATGTTTGAAACAAAATTCTTAAATGTATCAATTATTTAAATGTAAAATCATTTTGCGTTTCAAGGCATCCACCGAATCACAAAAATTAATTAAGCTGTAGCTATTGTTGAAATCACTACACATACATCGTAAAGGGTCATGAAGGGCAAAATTTGAAGTGCACTGGCTCAACTTAAAAAGCACAAAATGTCTAGATCCTCTTCTTGGGATGTTAAAGTTAAGAGATGAGAGAATATATTGGGAGTCAATTTCACCACAAAGTAATTAATATAGGAAGGTGACATTAAGCACCATCCTTCTGCTTCTTAGGGAAGGCAGTAAAATTTGCTTAAGGCGGGTTTCATACGAAGGAAGAATAATATCTGGGTTCCAACGATGATGACGTAAAGCAAAAAGTAAAAACTGTTTTTGAACCGATTCTATTGCATCAATGTGGACGTGATATTGAGGGTTCCATACTACGGAAGCATATTCAAGAATAGGTCTTACGAGAGATATATATAGTAATTTAGTTGTGAAGGCATCATTGAATTCTTTCGCCCATCTCTTAATGAAACCAAGAACACCTCTAGCCTTATTTACAGTCAAATTTACGTGGAGATTGAAGCGAAGTTTTGGATCCATAATTACACCAAGATCAACAAAACTATGAACAATTTCTAAATGGATGTTATTTATAGTGTAATTTGTGCTATGAGCAGTTCTACGTGAGAAGGTCATTGATTTGCATTTTTTTAAGTTAAGGTTTAATAGGTTGAAGTTACACCAATCCACTAGTCTGTTTAAATCAGATTGTAAAAGGTGTTGTTCGTCGAGTGACTTGTAGGTAAGAAAAAGTTTCACATCGTCAGCAAACATTAAGACGTCACAATGTTTAATTGCAGAGGGAAGGTCATTAATAAATAGTAAGAATAAAACCGGTCCAAGATGACTTCCTTGCGGAACACCAGATGTAACCATAATATTTTGTGATAGAGAATTTTTATATAAAACTTTTTGAAAACGTCGCGATAAATAAGATTCTATCCAATTTAGCAATTTTACAGGAAACCCAATTAGCTTAAGTTTATTCAATAGAAGATTATGATTGACGCTGTCAAAAGCTTTGCTATAGTCCGTATAAATAACGTCAGTCTGTTTTCCCAAAGTAAAACCTTTTATTACACGGGATGTAAACTCCAAAAGGTTTGTTGAAGTTGATTTACCCTTTAAAAAACCATGCTGAGTGACAGAAATGGAAGATGATACGAAGTGGGTTAGTTGTTCAGTTATGATTTTCTCAAATAATTTAGGGATTGCGCTTAATTTGGCGATGCCTCGGTAGTTAGTGACATCAATTTTGGAGCCAGATTTATGAAGGGGTATAGTATATGAATCTTTCCATATAATGGGAAAATGTCCACTTTGCAGGGATATATTGAATATGTTTGATAGAGGAGCACACAGGTTGCTAGCACATTCCTTTAGAATGCAACTCGGAATTTCATCAGGGCCAGTCGAAAAAGAGCATTTAACTTGACGAAGGTTATGCATAACAATAATTGAGTCTATTACTGGAGTTTCAAAAGGGATCTTAAGGGACTAGTACTAGCCAATGGGTGGCTCGATTCAGTTACTTTCTTCTCTGAATAAGCCCTTTCACTCCGAAAAAAGAAGAAGAAAAAGGTCGGACCAAAACATCAATGGGCCAAATATTTGCATTATAAACCTTATCATAACACCACGCAGGAATAACTAACTTAAAGGAAATTCTTTTTAAGTTAGACAAATCAGCATCTTTTTTGCCCAAACTATAGCAAGCAATTAGTTGTTTATCAATTTGAGCGTGAGACGAAACATATTCAACAATATTTCCACTGTGACTGTTGGTTTGAAAGAAGAGATATGTAGAGCTTTTTTAAGAGAAGCTACATCAAGCTCAGAATTTGCAAAATTTCCAATAAGAAATGCATTATTTTTTAACAATAATAACAAAAACTATTTTATAAAAGCCATATTTCAATTTATGCAAATTATTTCGAGTTTCCGAGTAAGCGATTCACATCTTACATTTCTCTCGATCATTTCCGACCACATTTTTGCTAAGTTTCTCACTGAAATCCGTCTTTTTTCTATTTTTTTGGCCTCCAATGCTTGAATATCTCGATCATTCAATTTAATTTATAACCTCACCTATGTTGCTGTGGCTCGATTTAGGCAATATTTACATAATTTCTGATGACGTATTGGACAGTTGACTTTGCTTATCCTAGAGGCTATGCAATAAAAGCCATAACTTTTGTGTAAAAGAAAGTTTTTAACAATTAACTTTCTCATTTCTTTGTAAACCGCTTTGCCACGTGCCAAAACAGAAAATCATTCAAAAAAAGATACTGGTATAAAATCAAAGAGTGACCGAAATTTTCTAAAAACATTCCCAATTCATTCTCAATACATCCTCAATTGATGTACGGAATCAGCAAAAAAGAATTTGTCCCGTTATCCTTGTGCACACTCGCATTCTCTCTATAGTACGAATTGAATGTTGTCAATTTTTGGATTGCATTTTCTGACTGTGTTGGGTAATCTCGCTATTAACGTTGTTGTTTTTGTAATTTTTTTTACTGTTGCTATTAATTCTAAAAACTTACATTTCAAGCTTTAAGGATACTACAAACTTTGTATCAGAAATATTGTTTTCGTATTATTAAAAAAAGTTGAAAGTGTTAATATTATAAAATATGCATGCGTACGAACTGATTGTTGTCGGGGTAGTATAAGTCTAGCTTACTTCCACTGAAATATTGGTAATGATTATTTAATTGTAGAAAAACATATTTAAGAACTGCTCATCACAAAAAGTAGCAGACAAGTTGGGCAAAAACATAGTTTTTTTCCAGGGTTTAAATTGCTGTAGTCAAATTAGTAAGAGCATCAAAATATTGCTGTTGCTGTGCTCTCGCATTTGCAAATTTTTAAAGTTTCTCTTTTGCATTTGCTGCATGCTATGAAACAACGAGCAGTTACAGCGGCAGCCAGCGATCGCATTTTACAGCCGTTTCTCATTTGCTGCTTTATTTCTTTTACATTCACGAAGCAACAGCAGCACCGAACGAAATAATTTTGTAGCCGTCTCGTCGCTGCTGCTGTCTCTTTATAGCATTATCAAGCATTGGCAGCAGCAATAGTAAGAAATGTTTGCATGCGGTGCTGCTATGCTATTTTCAGCATTTGACTGCTGCTGTTTGCAGTTGCTGCTGCTTTCTGTTTGCGGTATTCCTGCGCTATATACAGCAATCAGTAGCTGCTGCTTGTGGTCGCTGCTGCGTTTGTTTGTTTTTTAATCAGAAGCGGCAGTGAGTGTTCAGATTTTGAAGTCTTTATGCGTCATTTAAGCTCGTGTTATTTTAAAGGATACCGTTCTCGTTAATTAATTAATTAATTGATTAAAATATTAATTGCAATTGATTTAATTGCAATTAATATCAATTGCAATTAATGGCAATTGATTTCATTGCAATTAATATCAATTGCATTCAATCATTAATTGTACACTGCAATTAATTTATTAAGACTCTCAAGTCAAAATGAACTGAGTGTAGATGTTACAAACGTTTACACAAAGTTAACATATCCTAACCTTACAGGTTAGGGTGTAACAAACAAACATACAAAAGTATAACAAACAAAAGCAGCAGCCGGTTTGAAACCGGTTTTCTTAGGCAAAGGAAGTGAAGCAAGCAGCGGATACAAGCGAAGTCGTCATATTTATGCATACAGTTCGCAAAATTTACCACACTAATGCAATCAAACACAGCTCATCGGGTGGACAAATTAATTGCTATTTTTAATTGTTTGTACCTTTAATTTAAAAAAGTTAATTGCCAACGATTAAATTGTATTTTGCAATTACTTCAGGTTAGTCTTAATAAATTAATTGCAGTGTACAATTAATGATTGAATGCAATTGATATTAATTGCAATTTAATCAATTTATGTTAATTGATGTTAATTATATGTTAATTGCATGATGTTAATTGCAATTAAATCAATTGCAATTAATATTTTAATCAATTAATTAATTAATTAACGAGAACGGTATCCTTTAAAATAACACGAGCTTAACAAATGACGCATAAAGACTTCAAAATCCGAACACTCACTGCCGCTTCTGATTAAAAAACAAACAAACGCAGCAGCGACCACAAGCAGCAGCTACTGATTGCTGTATATAGCGCAGAAATACCGCAAACAGAAAGCAGCAGCAACTGCAAACAGCAGCAGTCAAATGCTGAAAATAGCATAGCAGCACCGCATGCAAACATTTCTTACTATTGCTGCTGCCAATGCTTGATAATACCATAAACAAACAGCAGCAGCGAGGAAACGGCTGCAAAGTTATTTTGTTCGATGCTGCTGTTGCTTCGTGAATGTAACAGAAATAAAGCAGCAAAGGAGAAACGGCTGTAAAATGCGATCGCTGGCTGCCGCTGTGACTGTTTGTTTTTTCATAGTCTGAAGCAAATGAAAAATAGAGACTACGAAAATTTTGCTGCATTTTTAATCCCTGTTTTTTTCTATATATTTTCTTTAATACAAAAATCATCAGCAAAATAGTTGATTTGTTAAATTTATTTTTCGAGTTGTTAATATTAAATTTATTTTAAATATGTTAAAATGTTCATTGACATTTTTTATAAAAAAAATTTTTTATCAGGTTTCGAACCCACGTAAATTCTTATAAAAATTCAACGTTCAACTCGCTGGACCAACAAGTCAATGGATTTAAATGCCTTTTTTTTCAATATAGAATCATAAACAAAATATTTGTTAGAATTTAAAACATGAGTCATGCAAAAGTTGCTCAGGAACTTATTCACAAAAAATAAGGCTTACGAAATTGCTCTCAAAATTCAAGAGCAAGAAGACTTAAGAACACCATTTCACGTTAGTTTAAGCCAGACTTTAAGTATTAACTCGTATAAATTTAAAAACAGAAGTTCACCTATATTTATGAGTCGACTATGAATGAATCACACGCAAGTTATTTTCTCCATGAAGTGAACAATTGTTTAAACAATATTTGTAAAAAGTCATGAAAAAATATTTATAGTACAAAACAATAACAGATAAATTTCGCTTGGATCCAATAATTTTTTTTTGTACTTGCAAATTTTTGAGTTTTAAGGTGTTTATTTTTAAGTAAAGATACTTTTTTTACAAGCAATAGTTACTCAAACAAATTACTTCCATAAGCAAAATACATTTGAAAATAATCCTCTTTACTTTTTTTTAGAAAAAAACTTAATTTTTTAAAACATTTACTCAATTTTAAACTACTTGATTTTCTGCAAATAAGTAGGAGTAGTATTAAAGGAACGCATTTATTTATTATAAACGATATATCAAAAAATGTTTTAAATTTTATATAACTATTTATTATGGTTCAATATTCTATGCTTTTAAAAAAAAAATTCAAAACCACAACATATTTTTGTATTTTTATACCATTTCGATGCATTGTGCGCTGTCTTAAAAACTGGCTTTTTTTTATATAAGAGCTGCAAAATTTGAAATAACCTCATCGAAATCAATTTAAACGACTATCCCCGAAATAACTGTCCTTAAGTTTTTAAGTTATTTATAAAAAAGTGTTACCCCTATAGCAACATATTTGGTACCTTAATAAAGTATAAATATCGCATATTAAAAAAAAATTGCTAATTAGTAAAATAAAAGAGCTACTGAAAAGATGTCGTCTCAACAAGAAGAAAAGCGGAAAGCAATTATTTGCAAATACCTGGAAAATCCAAACACCACGTACAAAAAGAAAAGTGTTCCAGCGAACCAAGCGGTGGCCCAGAACGTTAAGAGGCTGTTTACTCAGAATCCAGGCACTTCGGTTCGTGATATGGCAGCAAAACCGGGAACATCGAAGTCAAGTGTTCAACGTATTAAAAAATTGTACAACCTAAGGAGCTATAAAGTACAAAAAGTACCTGATAGGTCAGAAGAAAAGGACGCCGAAGCCAAGAGGAGGGCTCGAAAACTGTATAGCGATTACCTGCCCAAATTTGATTTTGCAAAGCAGATTTCAAGCAGTTACCTGTACACGGATATTATACTGCGGTTAGAAAGGGTGGAGCATCCTCTAAATTTACCACCGAAAAACATACCAAATTTCGAAAGAAATACAGGGTGTGGCAGGCCATTTGCAAATGTGGCCTTCGAAGTAAGGAATTTGTGACAGATCGCACAATCAACACCGAAATTTACATCATAGTGTCTGGAGCGGCGTTTGCTGCCTTTTATACACCAAGGTTCAGTGCTTTTTTCGCCTGACCTAGCAACATGTCACTACGCCCAGAGAACGATGGATTGGTACCAATCCAATAATGTCACTGTGGTACTAAGAGAAGCCATTCCTCTGAATTGCCCCGGACTTCGTCCATCCGAAAGATATTGGGATTTAATGAAAATAAATCTTAAGAAGACCAAACAAAAAAAAAACTACTTAAAAAAAAAATTACTTGAGGACCTTAATCAAAAAGTGCATAATTTTTTTGAAGTGTATTTTTTTCAGTGTAAATAAAATTTTCATTTATTTTGTAATGTTCACTTAATAATAAACTAAAAGAAGTTTTAAAAAACATCATTGGTTTTTTACAATAAAAAAAAAAAAAAAACATAAGGACAGTTATTTCTGGGACAGTCTTTACTTGCAAGCTCGTTTTCAATGGATAAAATAGCAAGATCGGAAACTCTTGCCTCTCCCTTGAAAGACCTTAAATAAGTCTTAATTAATTTTAGCTTTGAAAAACTTTCAAAACGTTTCCGAAATGTTTTTTCCTCATTGTTTGGACTTACAAGCAGAATTATAAATTTTGAAACAGCAATTAAAAAAATGAGAACACATTTTTTTAACGTAAAATATTTTTCACTTATTTTGACTGTTTGAGAAATAAAAAAAATATCGAAATGGTGTCACCCCTAAAATGGTGGTACCCGGTACCCACGGATCTCCCTCTCCTACCCCCCTGCCCCCCCTAGGAACGCCTCTGCCGTGCAGTACGGCTTGCAAATCATGGTTTTATTCTACTGGAATAGTTCATACTCAAAAGCACAAACATTTATCTTGTGAATCAGTGGTTATTTGAAATATTATCATGTAATTTTTGCTACATATCATACCTTATAACCAACATCAGGCATATAAACCGGAACTTTTAATAAAGTCGTCAACATTTAGCTTATCAAAGTAACCATCCTTAAATAAAACTACTTTACTCGAAGGGGTGTATAAAATACCAAGGGAATTCTCAAATTGTTTCTTAGCAAAATATTTCCATGGTCGAATGCAGTTCTATTCATGTTACTCAAGGGCCTCAGCCCTCTTAAATTTTGATTCGCGGCGGAACTGATTAGCTGACAATATGTTCATAGGGCAAATAATACACTCACCATATGATCTCTAGAGTAATGGATAATCAAGACTGATTTGTTTCCAGCCGCTTTGATATACAGCCAACCGCACAAGTGAGGGGAGAATAAACGGATGCATGTGTCGGCAATAGTTTTTATACGATAAAATCTCAATTTCTTTTGCTATTCAAAAGAATGAACTTTGTTATACCCTCGGAAAATGACATACGCCGCGGTAGTAAATTAGTGAAACGTTTATGTTGCTGTGGGTTGGTACCTGCAATTGTGGTGTTGTAATGTTGTTAACAGAATTAACCCCTAAGCGATACTAACAAAAAGTCTTGGGTTGTTAAAATATTGCAAGGGGTAGATCCCAATCAGTATAGCTACGCGACGAAAATCATGATTTTGAATTAAATAACTGTCACATTTGGTTGACATCAAACTGAATTTGGGAAGTTCTTTACAAAGAGTATGAACTTTGTTCTGAACTTCTTTACTGAGATTTTAATAAATAATATAAACCTGACAATTATTAATCATGGTGACCATGATAGATATTTTGAGCGTTTAACTATAAAATTCAAATTAAAAATATTGAATTATTAAAATTTCGTTGGATTTTGGCCAGAAAATAAAGCTTTTATTTTTTAAGTTTGCTAGGCAATTTCCCCTATATATGTATATTAGGTTGTCCCTTAAAAACGACTTCTTTCAAATACCTTTCGAACAAGACTTTTTTGTTCATGTCACTTCGTAAGCGCTTTGTAAGCTCGTATTTCGTAAGAACTTACGAAACGTGAAAATTGTTTTATATGAAGATTGGGATACGAACATTTTACAACTTTACTCATCAAATTATGTGCTTATGTCGTAAAAAGATTGCGTAAAAAGATTTGACTTAACTGTCAAATAAATTCAAAAATAATTTTAGTTCTTTTCAGTTTTTAAAAAATTTGCCTCAAAAATAAAATTGCATAAAAATGGAAAAACAAAGTGAAGTTAAGGTAACAAATTAATTTGAATTAAAATATGTGATTTTAAGCATTAAAATTATCTTAAACAGCGAAAACGTTCAACTCCAATTCACCGCTGGACTGAAGAAGAAACAAGGCTGTTGCTCTGCTGCGTCGCTGAAGCCGTAATGGCTGAATCGCAAAGACGCGTTAGGTCGGTAGCGCATTGATCGTACTTTGCTCGGACTTTACGAGATGAACTGTCAAAACGCCCGACCTTATAATTTTGAAATCATGATGTAGCGTTGACATGTCGTGCGTCTATCACTTAGATTAGTGATGTTCAGCTTATCGGCTCGCGCTGCCAGCTTCGTGCTAGCAGCAGCTCATCACATAAAACAATAACAAAGAAGCGTGTACGTAAATTTGTATTCGACAACATTGCACAGTGGACAAGAGCGAAAATATGCGGCTTATAGTTTTGCAGATTCATAAAATTAGTGCAAAACTTATGTTATACCAGGTTACATGCTTGGTATAATTTATTTTTATTATAATTTTATTAATATTACTTATTATTATTACTATTATTACTTTTTATTATTATTATTTATTATTACTTATTAAAATTTAATAAAAATTGTTTTCTATAGTTCTTTAAATAGCTGAGTAGTATATTTGGGAAAACAAAGTGTTAAATTAGTGTTAAAGCTAAACGTTTTTTTTTATATTAAACTTTCTGATGACATTGAATTAGTTATATGAAAAAAATTTATCAGTAAAATATATTTAAAAAATTTTAAATGAAGTTCCCACTCAATTTAAACACTTTTTGTAAAAACGTTGGAAGCCAAATTTGATTGAACAAATCTTGCAAAAGATTGTATTTATTTTTAAAATTTTAAAATCGTTTTTATAAATATTCTGGATTGAATAACACCAATTTAACAACTTCAAATGTTAGCACAGCTCTTAACACTTTAATTTTAACAATATACTCTCTTTAATTTTATTTAAAACTAATTTCAATTAGCAAAATTTTATCTTACGCACTTATGTCAACACACTTCAAACTGACTACATATTTAAATAATAATATTAAATCGAAATAATTTCAACGAAATCTATTGCGCATTTCCTTTGTACTTGCTTGGTATCGAATTCAACAACCAAATCTTAAAACTGCTCCACTGTAAGGAAAGCAAATACACATAAACATCCCAGCAAGAAATATAAACTGTAACCGAGTACATGAATTTGATTACTTATGCTTATATAGGCGTTTACATGAAGCATAATGCTTTATTTAATTTATTGTGCAGCTGAATTGTCTGCATATTTCAAAAATAATGCTTTTTCCTGTTTGCATGCTTAAACTGCCTTAAACTTAACATAATCCAACTTCAAAATTAAAATCAAAATTATATGTTAACTGTTTGCATTGACTTATATATTTAATATATAAGTTGCAATGAACTATATTTTAGGAAAAAGGTTATTGTTAAACTAAAAAGTTTCAATATGAATGCTTTTTGTATAAAAGCTGATTACATTGAAATAAATTTCTGACTGGGTTTTTTGTTCAAATAAAACACACACACAAACACACAGCGAGCTCGCTGTGCACGCGGTCAGCTCGTAAGTGCAGAAAGCTCGCAGGAGCTGAGTTGAACATCACTAACTTAGATGATGCCACTATACGCAGTCAAATCAAAAAGTCCCATTTACCCAAATCGCAAAGTATGTAATAATAATGTTGGCACAAATATTAATATTAAATTATAAAATGCTGAACTCATCAAAACTTTCATTTCATCATTTCCATAAAGCAAATTAAAAAAATTAAATCATTTTCAACACAACTATTCTGACAAAATAACAAATCCCGTGCAAACATGTCTCTACCATAGAAACTGAACAACACCAACATATTCAGCTGACTCAATGAAAATACAACCCTGCGCTATCAGCAAATGTCAAACGCACGACCGAGTAGAACATTTCTCAACTTTTTCGGCAGGTCGCGCTTAGATCGTACTTTACCCCTTCCTACGAGATTTGAATGTTTTTACGATACAAAGTACGATCAAAGCTTGAGGTCGAATTGCTTCATAACAACTCGTTGTTTCTACTTTAGCTGTCAAAGCGCGACCGACCTAACGCGCCTTTGCGATTTGGGTATAAAAGACGACCAGGAAAACTTTGAGGTAAGTTTATTTAAACATCTGTGTTAATTGCAGATTAAAACCTTTTTGTTTTGTCCTTCCGTGAAGCAATTTAGTGTTGTTGTGGGCGAACGTTTTGCTTGCGAAAAAGCTGTTATCACAAGGATTTCGCAAGCAAACGCATCAAACCACTTTTTTGAGCGTTTGCTTGGGAATGTCGTGCTTTTTGTTGTTGTTTAATTCTTGCTAATTTTAATTTTTTATGCTGTCGCATCGAGGCAAAAACAAAAGCGAGTGTGCATTTTATTAAACTAACCATACAAAAGGATAGCAAGTGTGTTGGAAGTTTAATGGGTTTAATTAAAGTTATAAAATATTTCTTAGTGAATTAAGTATGGATGCTGTTGAGTGTACAACTTATATCGCGACTAAAGTGTTTTTATACCCTAAGCCTGAAAGGTGAGGATATATTAATTTTGTGCAAACGCTTGTAACGCATTGAACGAAGCGAGTCCGGTATAGAAAAGTATATATATTCTTGATCAGCGTCACCTCGTGAGTCGAGCTATTCATGACCATCCGTCCGTCCGTCCTTCTGTGTGTTGTCCGTAAACACAGGATAAGAAGAAGGAGTTGAGATAATTGGATGAAACTTGGTACACATGGTCACATGCACTCAAGGATCTGCACTGTTGAATATTTTTGGAATCCGCCCACGGACACGCCTACCTCCCATACAATGCGAAAATTGAAAACTGCATAACTCAGCTCATAATAAGCCTACAACAATAAAATTTGATATGTATGTGTTTTATATCAACACAAAAGATGTCTTTGAAAAATGGACGTCATCCGCTTACGGACACGCCCACCTCCCATACAACCCAAAAATTGAACACGCAATAAATAAGCCTCTGTTTAACCTAAAGAGCTAAAATTTAGCACATATGTTTTTTATAACAAACCAAAGATGGTTTTGAAAAATGGACATCATCCACCAACAGACACGCCTACCTCCCATACAACCCAAAAAGTTTAAAACTCAATAAATAAGGTTATGTTTGTCATAGAAAAATTAAATTTGGTATGTATGTATTTCATACCAAAACTAAGGTCTGTTCAAAAATTGGGAGTAATCCGTCCATGAACACGCCCACCTCCCATAGCGAAAGCACAATAAGGGCATTAACTGTGAGCTACAGGAATAAAACTTGGTATGTGTAAATTTTTATCAACATTTAAATGCATATAAAATATAGGCTTCATCCGCCCACGGACACTCCCATTTTCAATAATATTTTTATTTTTTTTTTGGAAAAGTAGGTTAGGGTATTTCATAGTCGGCCTAGATCAACTTTAGACTTTCTTTACTTGTTTTGATTTGATTTTGATTTTTCGTTTTCATTGTCTGTTTTGTTTGTTTTTGGTGCATAAAACACTTAAGAAAGCCACCGATCTGGTTGATTCTAGCCGATGCATCGATGCATCGATGTTTTTTAAATATCGAAAACTGACATCACTAGTTCAGCGAACTAGTTAACGAGCGAACTTTTAAATTGTGCAAAAAAATAAAGCGAGCATTCACAGGTTTTCTTGTGGTAACTCTCTCTCTGTAAGTCAAATTGAGAATAGATTTTTAAAATATAGATTTTTAAAAACCCTAAAAATTTAGGGAGAGTTTTGGAGGACTTTAAAATTTAAATTTTTATGATTTTTGTGGTTTAACGAAAACTTTTTGGACCTGATTCGATAGTCCATTAGAAACATAAATAGCTCAGGTATAGTAATTAATTTGAAATTATGTTCAGTTTTGCTTATAACATACTTTGTTCCTTAGTAAAATCTTAAAAACCGTATACAAATCGATGCATCGATGTATGCCCTCCAATGCATCGAAATATATCGATGTACATTTCGATGCATTGAATCACAGAAAAACATCGATGTATTTTTCCTACTGACATCCCTAGTTGATTCGCACTAGCACACTGAAGCAGTTAAAAAAAGCAGAATCAATTTCAAAAGAAACAGCACACAACAGTTGATAGCAACTGCGACTGCGGTGACAATATTTATCAAAGCGAAAGCGATGCTGCTGCTTCAGAGTCCGAACAGAACCAAAGCGACTGACGGCTGGTGGTCCTCTCTCGGCGAATTGAGCTGAAACACGTCTACAACAAGAGCGGCTGGCGGTTTTCGGAACAGAGTTGCTTTTTGTCACGGTAGTGGTACAATTGACTGATAGGGGTGCAACAGACGGACAACATGATTAACATATATGAAAAAATTTTGACTTATTCAATTAAGTGTTCATCAAAATCCATTATGAAGACAATTATTTCGTATATTATTGCGAATTCAGATAAATATAACACAGACACAAAAAACAAAACGTCAGAATGTACTAAAAACTAAAAAAATTACATTAAACACAGCCAATTCTTAGCAAAAGTATGGCAACATTTATGTTACTCAGAGAGAGGACCGTCAGCCGCCATAGCAAAAATAGAATAGATTCTATTCTGGCGTTTTTCCGTCGCGGATTCGCCCAGCGAATTCGTTTTTGCCGAGTGCATATACCCCTTTTACATTAGTCAAGAATTGAAGTCAATTTTCTGAGCTTGTAGGCCAATTCGCCGCAAATAGGAAGCGACGAAAGAGGAAAAAGTTGACGGTACACAGTCAAGTGTACTGGCAAGTTTTTCGAACTCGAAAAATTGCTTCCATTTCTTGACTAGTGTAAAAGGGGACATACATTTTAATGTATTCTGCTGAACGGCGAATCCGCCAGCCGTCATCCGCTTTTACCCCTTTTACATTAGTCAAGAATTGAAGTAAATTTCCTGAGCTTGTAGGCCAATTCGCCGCAAATAGGAAGCGACGAAAGAGGAAAAAGTTGACGGTACACAGTCAAGTGTACTGGCAAGTTTTTCGAACTCGAAAAATTGCTTCCATTTCTTGACTAGTGTAAAAGGGGACATACATTTTAATGTATTCTGCTGAACGGCGAATCCGCCAGCCGTCATCCGCTTTTACCCCTTTTACATTAGTCAAGAATTGAAGTCAATTTTCTGAGCTTGTAGGCCAATTCGCCGCAAATAGGAAGCGACGAAAGAGGAAAAAGTTGACGGTACACAGTCAAGTGTACTGGCAAGTTTTTCGAACTCGAAAAATTGCATCCATTTCTTGACTAGTGTAAAAGGGGACTTTGGTTCTGTTCGGGCTCTCAACTTCAGAATTCAGTGCAAGTTGTAGTCAGTCAAAACAAAAACTGTCGACTGCTGAAGTGCTTTGCAGTCTATCAGCGATAGCATTTTGTTTTTGCTTTGACTGCGACTATTTGGTTTTTAGCAAGCACGAGCTTAAGCAGCTCCAAAGAAAGCGACAAGTTTTTGAAGTTCTAAAACGCTCCCAATCAGCCAAACAAGCTTGGAATAAGCTTTAAACAAGCTTAAAAACGTTAGCCTCAAGCTTGGATAACGCTTTCATTTACTATTGTAGAACACTTACATGTAATTGTAGGATAAATGAAAGTGAATCGTTGGAATAATATTCCTTACATCAATCTTAATCCAAGTTTAAAAAAAAATGTTTCATTTCAAATAAATTTAAAAGTTGCTCTCTCCACCCTTGCTATTATTTTGAACCGCTTTTGGTCCAACTGCGGCAAAATGTCTCCAAAAAAATTCCTGGTTTTCGGAACAGATCCTCTTTGAAAGGGTACTCCGTACCGAAACGCTTCAATTACTGCCACGCTGAATATAGCTTCTTCGGCAATATGGTCATCAACTATCTTCGGTGTCAAAAAATAAAATTAAAACAATTTACAAAAGGATAATTAAAGTGAGATACCTTCGTTAACTATGTCGAGAAGCGCCTTTTCCATTTCAAATTCAATTGCCTCACATTTTTCACTTTTTCGCGGCATTTTCTTTCTATTATTAAAATTTTTTATTTTATTTTGTTATCTTTATGAGTACAACGCCAACTTTACGAAGAAATTACAAAACTTTTGAAAGTGCTTTCATGTCATTTTCATATACGAAGAATACAAAATACAATATACGCAAACTAACGAAGTGACATGAATCACCTTATTATGTTTAAAATTTTAGCTTAATTTCTTAAAGTTTAGGTGTGGCACAAAGCTTTCAAATTGAAAAATTTTTCAAAAAATTAACCACAAATGGTATCAGAAACCTCTAATAAAAATCTTAAAAACGTGTCCGAAATAGGGATGTCAGTGGGAAAAATACATCGATGTTTTTCTGTGATTCGATGCATCGAAATGTACATCGATATCTTTCGATGCATTGGAGGGCATACATCGATGCATCGATTTGTAGACGATTTTTAAGATTTTATTAAACAACAAAATATGTTATAAGCAAAATTGAACATAATTTAAAGTTAATTACCATACCTGAGCTATTTTTGTTTCTAATGGACTATCGAATCAAGTCAAAAACGTTTTCGTTAAACCACAAAAATCATAAAATTTACATTTTTAAGCCCTCCAAAACTCTCCCTAAATTTGTAGTGTTTTTATAAATCTACATTTTAAAAATCTATTCTCAATTTGACTTTCAGAGAGAGAGAGTTATAATAAGAAAACCTGTGAATGCTCACTTTATTGTTTTGCTTTATTTAGAAATGGTGGTTCGCTGTATTAGAGATGTCAGTTTTCGATATTTAAAAAACATCAAAGCATCGATGCATCGGCTATTCAAACATCGAGTGAAAATTATTCGATGCATCGACGCAAAACATCGATATTTTCGATGCATCGATGTTTTTCCGACATCCCTAGTCCGAAAGTCAGCTGTACGCGTAAATAAAAACAGATGTGTTCGATTGTTATGTTTTTATTTTTGTTATACAAATGAATTCAGAATTGCATAAAAAATTAAATTAAAAATTAAACATGCTTTAAAATTTTTTCATTTTTCTTAGTTTTCTCAATGCTTGTGCTACTCCTTAAAATTATTTATTTTTGCTGAAATTTCTTGTGGAAGTTTGTTATAAGCATTGGAAACAATTTAAAATTGTTCTGTAGGTATATAATTTTTTTTAAATTAGTCATATAAGGGACACCCTAAGAAACTATATCCTCGATGAAACTATAGGAATTTGTGTAGAAGAGACAAAAATCTGTAATTTTTAAAACTTCTTTTTAATTTGGATATTATTTGTTTTCAAAGAATTGTGGATATAGCGTGCTATGCGCGCAACACAGAATATTGAATATAGCTTGGTTTGCATAAAAAAAAATTAAAACCAATTTGATAATTTACATTATCGACTACTTTCCCCAAATAAAATCAAAACTTGTAATGTATATCTTCGACTTGGCTGAGGTTAAAATACTCCACGGGTCAATTTTGAACAAATATTAAATTAAAATCTATTTTGGGTTTATTTTTGGGTGGATGACGCTTTCAAAAACGATTTAGTTTTGATATAAAATACATACATACCTAATTTTATTTTTGTGGCTTGAATATTAGCTCCTTTAAAGTTTTCAATTTTTCTTACACCACAATAAACCAAACGAATTTGCCTCGAATTCGAGGTGAATCCGAGATCTCGGATATTTATTTCGAAAACGAAGTTCGAAAATGTTTTGCTAATGAACCCGATGGCGGGAGAAATGCACATTTCATTCTCGAAACGAGATTTTTTATCATAATCGAATCACTACCGAAGCGAGAATTTCAACATTAGCAAATCGTTTTCGAATAACTTTAGCAAATTTTTTTTAAATGAAATCTTTTAATATATTCGTGTCTTACGCAAATCGATTATTATGATAAAAGATTATAAGATTATTATTGTTATAAAGAAAAAAAAAAAACAAAACATGTTTAGGATTCGTATCCACCTTCCCCGGATGCCAGTCTCCTACGTTATCAACTAGCCTATCGCATTTATTGTTTAGAAGCGGCGTAATTTGTTTCATTATGAAAACAAACGTTTGAGGAAGTGGGTTCGACTCCCAGCTCAGGCAAAAAAGTTTATCATTGTTTTTTTTTTTGCTTTTAGTGTTTATACCCTAAACCTGAAAGGTCAGGGTATATTAACTTTGTGCAAACGTTTGTAACGCATAGAACGAAGCGAGTCCGGTATAGAAAAGTATATATATTCTTGATCAGCGCACCCCGTGAGTCGAGCTATTTATGTCCGTCCGTCTGTGTGTTGTCCGTATACACAGGATAAGAAGAAGGAGTAGAGATAATTGGACGAAACTGGGTACACATGCACCCAAGGATCTGCACTATTGAATATTTTTGGAATCCGCTCACGGACACGCCTACCTCCCATACAATGCGAAAATTGAAAACTGCATAACTCAGCTCATAATAAGCCTACAACAATAAAATTTGATATGTATGTGTTTTATATCAACACAAAAGATGTCTTTGAAAAATGGACGTCATCCGCTTACGGACACGCCCACCTCCCATACAACCCAAAAATTGAACACGCAATAAATAAGCCTCTGTTTAACCTAAAGAGCTACAATTTAGCACATATGTTTTTTATAACAAACCAAAGATGGTTTTGAAAAATGGACATCATCCACCTACGGACACGCCTAACTCCCATACAACGCGAAAATTGAAAACTACATAACTCAGCTCATAATAAGTCACAACAATAAAATTCGATGTGTATGTATTTTATATCAACACAAAGATGTCTTCGGAAAATGGACGTCATCCGCTCACGCACACGCCCACCTCCCATACAACCCAAAAATTTAAAACACAATAAATAAGCCTCTGTTTAACCTACAGAGCTAAAATTTGGCACGTATGTTTTTTATGACAAGACAAAGATGGTTTTGAAAAATGGACGTCATCCGCGTACGGACACGCCTACCTCCCAAAAAGTTTAAAACTCAATAAATAAGGTTATGTTTGTCATAGAGAAATTAAATTTGGTATGTATGTATTTTATACCAAAACTAAGGTGTGTTCAAAAATTGGGAGTAATCCGTCCATGAACTCGCCTACCTCCCATAGCGAAAGCACAATAAAGGCATTAACTTGGTTGGTATGTTATAAAGGCATTGGTATGTGTAAATTTTTCATCAACATTTAAATGCATATAAAATATAGGTTTCATCCGCCCACGGACACGCGCATTTACAATAAAAATTTTTTTGTTTTTGAAAAGTGGGTTTAGGGTATTTCCTAGTCGGCCTAGACCGATTTTAAAAAATTTAAAAAATAATTTTTTAAAAAATCTGGAGGGCTCACGAATTTATAAACAAAAAAATCAATGTTGCGATGATTAATTGCAGATATATAAAAATTTATTTTATATTACGAGATTGCGGACTCGTTTCGAATACGAGATATCTAATCCGAGTTCTCGGTTTCATTACTAATTCGAATTTAAACCGAGTCCGCTATGTGGTTCATTGGGACGCCGTAGTTTTGACATAAACTACACACATACTGAATATGAATAATTTTTGTAGCTTCAATATTAGCCTTTTTATAGAGTTTTCACTACTTTGGCAACGCAACTTTACTCAACTCAATTGATAGTTGACTTTCTCTGTGCTGAACTAGCTGGAGACTTTAGCTCCGCTCGATTCGCCAGCCCAGCAAAATCTTCACTTACATGTAATCGAAAAAGTAATCCAGAAAATTTCATTCATCGCTTACCCTCTCGCTTACAGAACCCATTATTTTTATACAGGCATGTCATTGGAGGTAATTGATAACGCTTTTGCTTGACGTGGAAGTACTTATGTATGCGCCTTTTAAGCTTGACGAATAACTACTTCTCAGTAATCTAATATTTATCAACAAGTAAGAAATTGCTTAATAACACGTTGTTGTCCACAAATAAGGAAACCAATTAAATATTAGCTGCGTTCGATTCGCCAGTGTTCAACTCGCTTGTGAATAAAACGTCTACTCGTTTAACTTTTATTTGCTCAATAGTTGGCAACACTTTTGTCATGACGACCACATCAATAAATAAATTAAAATTTTTTACCTGCCAAAAAATCAATCGACATAAGACATTTTAAAATATTTTGAAAATAAACAAGCAAAGAAACTTTAAAGTCGGTCTAGCCCGACTATGGAATACATTAAACCTCCAAACATAAATAAATTTAAATTCGGGTGGCACCCATTGTTTGTGCGCACCTTAGTTTTAATTTAAATTCTCTCATACAAAGTTTAATCCCTGTAAGTTATATACAAACCTTTTTATGGTATTTTCAATATTGTGAGTTGTATGGGAGGTAGGCGTGTCCTTGGGCGAATTCCAAAAATATTCAATAGTGCAGATCCTTGGGTCCATGTGAATATGTGTATTGTATTGTATCATGCAATTATCTCAACTTTTTCTTCTTATCCTGTGTTGACGGACAACACACAGACGGACGGACGGACAGAAGGACATAGCTTAATCAACTCACGAGGTCGCTCTGATCACTTTTCTATAACGGGCTCGCTTATTTCTAGGTGTTGCAAACGTTTGCACAAAGTTAATATAACCTGACCTTTCAGGTTTAGGGTATAAGCAGTTGACTGCTTGAAGAAATTTAATTTTGTTTTTGTACTCACATCACATTTTGACAGAATATATGACAGTTAACTCTATCCCGTACACAAACCAAGTAAAAAATAAGAACTTGGCAACGCAACTTTACTCAACTCAATAGGTAGTTGACTTTCTCTATGCTCAACTAGCTGGAGACTTTGTTGTTGTTTTCTCATATAAATTTTGAAATAAGCGACAATAAGCGAGTATATGCTGGCGAATCGAACGCAGCTATTGAATATGATTTCCTTAAAACAAGAAAAAACTTTTATTGAGAAGATACATACATATTTTTGTAAAAAATTAAGGGACTAAAATTTATAAATTGTAATTAAATAACACAAAATTGTAGAGCATTGGACTTTTTCTGCACACAATTATGATTGGAATAAAAATAGTTTCGTTGAAGCCATTTCAAATGAATGTTAAAACATCCTATCGTTCTCGAAGCTACTTTTACTAAATAGGAAAACAAGTGGTTAAGTTATTAAGTGATATTAAGTTATGGTTATTTATTCTTACCTTTTATTCTTTCTTCTACATATAATTAGCAAATTTTTTATTTTTCAAACGTTCTTCTGAAATTTTAGTTTTTTAACTAAAGGTGAAAATGAACGATTTTTGTCATGTTGGGTATGTGACAATATTGTTCACATCAAGTGTGTAGGAGTGTCAGGTCGAGTGGCAGATGCCATTGAAGAAGGTAAAGGGTTGCGTTGGTCTTGTGAGAAGTGTAGGTTGGCCGACATTAACTTTTATAAGCTTTTTAAGCAAACGAAGCAAGGTTTCTCGGAAATAAGTAGAGAACTTTCTTCACTTTCTGATAAATTTTTAAAATATCAAACTCTTTTCAATGAATTTAAATATATTGATGAGTCAATTCCTTCACCAAAGCGAAAAAAGAAACATATGACCCTTCGAAGCAAACAGAAAACTGACTCGACACCAACACAACCTTCTATAGAACAAGACAACGTTGACGACATGGACACGGATGCTCCTCCTCCTATTCTTTCTTCTTCGGCAAATTTGTCTATGTCTGCTCCTTTTTCATTATCAGCTCCACCTCTCGCTTTGCCTGAAATATCGTATGCACAAGCTGCTGCTCTTGCTTCTACTGTTGCTGATGTCCAACAAATTGCAATTACTTCTGGCATTTCTGTTCCTAACCCTTTGATTGCTATTCCTCCAACTAAATCAATCTTTGTTTCGCGCTTAGCATCTGATACAACAGATGATGATATAGATTTTTTCATTAAATCAAAGTTGAAATGTTCATCGACTCTTTCTATTTCCATTCATAAATTCAAATATGTAAACGCACGTCCGACTACTTCCTTTAGATTGACAGTTCCAGAAAATTTATTTAATACTATTGTTGATGTAAGTTTCTGGCCACGAAATACAATCGTTCGCGAATTCGAATTCAAAAATAATCCGCGATTAGTAAATGTAGTACACTTGCCTCGCCCGCGAAATAGCCCGCAATCTCATCCAAAAAACGATTAACAAATCGCAAGTCTAAATTAGAACTTGTGTATCAAAACGTAAGGGGTCTTAATTCCAAACTTTCTGCAATGTTCATTAACAGTTTTGATTTCGAATATAACATTATAATTTTCACGGAGACTTGGCTTCGCTCTAATATTCTAAATTCTGAAATAATGTGTAAAAATTATCAAATTTTCCGTAAAGACCGTTATAATAAGATCGGTGGTGGTGTTCTGATAGCTGTTCATATCTCGTTTGCATCTGATAAATTAACAATTCTCGACACTAGTGAACTGGAGTTTATTTGTGTTTCAGTTAAATTAAATAATTGAATTGCTTATCTTACCTGTTCTTACATTCCTCCAAATTGTGACATATCAATTTACTTAAGACATATAAACGCCATCGAGCAAGTTCATAATATGTTAAAAAATAATGATGTTCTTATTGTGTTGGGCGATTTTAACCTACCCTTTGTGTCTTGGAATTCGACAGATGACTCTTCATTTCTTACACCTGTTTCCACTAGTAATTGGATAAATGATTTTTTAGATAAGTTATCTGACCTGTGTCAAGTCAATAATACTTTTAATAAAAACCATAGAACGCTGGACCTTGTGTTTGTAGATAGATGACTACTGTATATCTCAATCGCTCAAACCCTGTATCATTTCCGGAAGATGAACATCATCCAACTCTTGAGATAACAGTTTTACTTGCTCATGAAAATGAAAATAAACTTACACCTGATAAGCGAAATACAAAAATATATAATTTCAAAAGTACAGACTATGTTAAACTCAACACCTTACTCTCGCAGACTGACTGGTCACCGATTCTATCTATTAAACCACCGCATTCATATTATGACGTCGAAACCTCGGTACAGTTTTTTAATGATACTTTGCAAAGGTGCTTCTTATTGTGCGTCCCAACAAAGCAAATTAATTCTAAACCCTTAAGTCCACCCTGGCTAACAAGTGAACTTAAGTCACTAAAAAATTTAAAAAATTGATTATTTAAAAAATATAAAAAATCTGGTTCTAATATTGACTTTGCTTGTTATTCATCTTGTCGTTGCAGATACCAGCTATTAAATAAACAGTGTTATACAGCTTATATAGCCAACATCAAATCTCAATTTAATGATAATCCGAAACTCTTCTATACTTTTGTTAATTCAAAACGTAAGGCTTCCAACTTTCCACCCCTTATGAGATTCAATCAAGAGGAATCGTCTTGTGACAATGTTATTTCTAACATGTTTGCAAGCTTCTTCAAATCAACTTACTCCAACATACCATTTAATATGTGTTCTGAGCATCCTTATTTACCTCCAGTTAGCTCTTTTGAAACTCCAGTAATAGACTCAATTATTGTTATGCATAACCTTCGTCAAGTTAAATGCTCTTTTTCGACTGGCCCTGTTGAAATTCCGAGTTGCATTCTAAAGGAATGTGCTAGCAACCTGTGTGCTCCTCTATCAAACATATTTAATATATCCCTGCAAAGTGGACATTTTCCCATTGTATGGAAAGATTCATATATTATACCCCTTCATAAATCTGGCTCCAAAATTGATGTCACTAACTACCGAGGAATCGCAAAATTAAGCGCAATCCCTAAATTATTTGAGAAAATCATAACTGAACAACTAACCCACTTCGTTTCATCTTCCATTACTGTCACTCAGCATGGTTTTTTAAAGGTTTTTTGTTCATAGTTTTGTTGATCTTGGTGTAATTATGGATCCAAAACTTCGCTTCAATCTCCACATAAATTTGGCTGTAAATAAGGCTAGAGGTGTTCTTGGTTTCATTAAAAGATGGGCGAAAGAATTCAATGATGCCTTCACAACTAAATTACTATATATATCTCTCGTAAGACCTATTTTTGAATATGCTTCCGTAGTATGGAACCCTCAATATCACGTCCACATTGATGCAATAGAATCGGTTCAAAAACAGTTTTTACTTTTTGCTTTACGTCATCATCGTTGGAACCCAGATATTATTCTTCCTTCGTATGAAACCCGCCTTAAACAAATTTTACTGCCTTCCCTGAGAAGCAGAAGGATGGTGCTTAATGTCACCTTCCTATATAAATTACTTTGTGGTGAAATTGACTCCCAATATATTCTCTCATCTCTTAACTTTAACATCCCAAGAAGAGGATCTAGACATTTTGTGCTTTTTAAGTTGAGCCAGTGCACTTCAAATTTTGCCCTTCATAACCCTTTACGATGTATGTGTAGTGATTTCAACAATAGCTACAACTTAATTAACTTTTGTAATTCGGTGTATGCCTTGAAACGGAAAATGATTTTACATTTAAATAATTGATACATTTAAGAATTTTGTTTCAAACATTAACTCGGTAAATAATAGTGTTATATTCTGTTAAAATGTTGGCTGAAGTTATTCCATATATTCGAGACCGTTTCAGTTGTTTTTCCTTTATAATATTGCGTTTGATGAAGTAAACACCATCGAATACGATATGTATGCTTTAACTTGTTTGTTTTTAATCAAAAAATTTTAAAATTTTTCTTATTCAGTTGACTTATTAGTTACTTAGTTTGGTGCGCAAGAGTTTATCTCTTTTCCATGCAAGTTTATGCCTGCGTTGGCCCAAATACATATCCAACTAATAACATTAGCACGGTGTTCCAAAATTACATAGTGACCCGTATATATATACCAGGGGTGCGCAAACTAATACCTACAAAATTTTGTGTTTGTATTGCAAAGCTTTTGTTTTTCAAGTTAACACTGAACGAAAAGCATGAGTTAGTTCATTGTTACAATCACAACATATGTTCAGTCGCTGTTTGAACTTCATGCTGAAAGGTTGTGGTCGCTTGCTACTGCGTTGACGTATTCAATACTAAAAGCTTCGTTTAAAAATTAAGTAAAATTCTACGAATTAATTAAATCCCTATTATTTAAAAAGAAAAAATTATTACAGACAAACAAATACAATAAATAAACGCATATTCACGCGTATGAATGTAAGCTTGTCGTTTTTAATAAGGCAACTTAGGAGAAAGCGACTGCAACCTCATAGCATGAAGTTCGCCCAGCGACTGATCGTGTGCTGTGATAGCACGAATGTGAATAAATATTCAGTGTAACAGAGCGAGTCTCGACTGCAAAGCTTTTTTCACTGAAAGCTGTCGTATGCATGTGAAAGCTATCCGCCCATGGGCGGCCTTTTGCGCATGCCTGATATATACACATATATGTTTGTACATATTTACACGTATATATCTCCGTTATATTTGGAATTGGTTTGGTGTTTAAGAGTTTACTCTCTTTTTCACGTAGGATCTTGGGTTGGATAGTTGCCGCAAACTTACTAATATTCATATTATTTATAGTTACTTTGGTCTCTTTGTTTTAGAGTTTTATGTAAAGTTTACTACTTATTTGATGTTGTTTACTTTTTCAAATTCATAAATTCTTAATAAATTCGTGTTTCTGTATAAAATTTTTAAGTTCCGCTGAAAAGTCAATTAATGTGCTTAGTGGAAATTCATACTTCGCCAACTGGTTGTGTGTTTTAGTACGTAGGTGCATTCTATCTTTCCGGTTAATCCGGACTGTTGTATAATGTAAGTCGTGCATGCGTATAGTACGGGCTATACGTATTCATGAGATTTCACACTCCCTTGGCGAATCCAAAAAAAAAAAAAAAAGAAACAGTTTCGATAGTATCGTAAGTGTAGACGTAGAAATCCGTTTAAGTTGTAACCTCTTCTACTCTGTCTCTTTGGTACGATTGTTTTGTCCATTTTGCACGTATTTTTATTGATCTTCCAAAAATTAACAAATAAATGAATAACACTCAATCATGGACTACTTATCGAGGCCAAAACAAAGAAAAAGTTAAAACGTAAGTATGATTAAATGAGCAAGCAAAAAGAAACAAGCAAAATTTCAAATTTTTTCGATCATTTTGTTAAGGTTGTCCATTGACTTAGTTGAAAAGAAGGCGAAGCAAATGCACTTTCCATTGGTGCCACTTTCGTCTCTGCCCGATATATATTTAGTTTGCGAGCTACAGTCAGTTTAACTACTAATTTCAAATTTAAATTAAGATCCCGATTTTTAAAAAATCTTATGGTAACTATATTTCACGCTGGGCACATGCCTTTTCCATTAGTGCCACTCTCACTGTCCGATACTTAGTTTACGAGCTACACTTTCGTCTCTGTTCGATGTATAGTTTGCGAACTACACTGGCTAGTGCTAGTGGGATGTGGGATCCAAATTAATTTGCATTAAAACAAAACTTGAAATTTTACGCCATCTATTGGGTAAAAGCATAAAACGAAATATGATCCATTTCATTTTTTTCATAAGAGTTAAATCTAACCGGATCACAGACCCATTTTGTTAAATTTAACAGTTTGAGTTCATTGACTGAGTTGAAAAGAGGTTCATGACCTCTGGTTTAAAAAAAAAACACTTAGTAAACTAGTACAGTAGTGCATACATAAACCCAATACGAACCCATGCTTACAATGCTACCAATACGAATTAGAACTTCCAGTTTCACATAAGCACGTGTTGAACGTGTTCACGTGTTTTTAAAAAAATCAAGTGAAAACACGAACCTCAACTACATGTGTATTTTATTCACGAACTACACGTGAAGTTCGTATTCACGTGACAGTGCCAATGACCCACCTGTGACCTCAGATAATCCCACTGCATCCGATTGGCCATAGAATCATCCATTTTGGTCCAAATGTTCAATGGAACCCATAAAAGTGCCAATGACCCGCCTGTGACCTCAGATAAGCCCATTGCATCCGATTGGCCATGGAATCATACATTTTGGTACAAATGTTCCATGGAACCCATAAAAGTGCCAATGACCCACCTGTGACCTCAGATAATCCCACTGCATCCGATTGGCCATGGAATCATCCATTTTGGTCCAACTGTTCTTTGGAACCCAGCAAAGTACCAATGACCCACCTGTGACCTCAGATAATCCCACTGCATCCGATTGGCCATAGAATCATCCATTTTGGTCCAAATGTTCCATGGAACCCATAAAAGTTCCAACGACCCGCCTGTGACCTCAGATAAGCCCATTGCATCCGATTGGCCATAGAATCATCCATTTTGGTCCAAATGTTCAATGGATTCTATAAAAGTGCCAATGACCCACCTGTGAGCTCAGATAACCCCACTGCATCCGATTGGCCATGGAATCATACATTTTGGTACAAATGTTCCATGGAACCCATAAAAGTGCCAATGACCCACCTGTGACCTCAGATAACCCCACTGCATCCGATTGGCCATGAAATCATCCATTTTGGTCCAACTGTTCTATGGAACGCATCAAAGTACCAATGACCCACCTGTGACCTCAGATAATCCCACTGCATCCGATTGGCCATATAATCATCCATTTTGGTCCAAATGTTCCATGGAACCCATAAAAGTGCCAATGACCCACCTATGACCTCAGATAATCGCACTGCATCCGCTTGGCCATAGAATCATCCATTTTGATCCAAATGGTCCATGGCACCCATAAAAGTGCCAATGACCCACCTGTGACCTCAGATAATCCCACTGCATCCGATTGGCCATAGAATCATCCATTTTGGTCCAAATGTTCCATGAAACCCATAAAAGTGCCAATGACCTGCTTGTGACCTCAGATAATCCCATTGCATCCGATTGGCCATAGAATCATCCATTTTGATCCAAATGGTCCATGGAACCCATGAAAGTGCCAATGACCCACCTGTGACCTCAGATAATCCCACTGCATCCGATTGGCCATAGAATCATCCATTTTGATCCAAATGGTCCATGGAACCCATGAAAGTGCCAATGACCCACCTGTGACCTCAGATAATCCCACTGCATCCGATTGGCCATAGAATCATCCATTTTGATCCAAATGGTCCATGGAACCCATTAAAGTGCCAATGACCCACCTATGACCTCAGATAATCGCACTGCATCCGCTTGGCCAGAGAATCATCCATTTTGGTCCAAATGTTCCATGGAACCCATAAAAGTTCCAATGACCTGCTTGTGACCTCAGATAATCCCATTGCATCCGATTGGCCATAGAATCATCCATTTTGATCCAAATGGTCCATGGAACCCATGAAAGTGCCAATGACCCACCTGTGACCTCAGATAATCCCACTGCATCCGATTGGCTATAGAATCATCCATTTTGATCCAAATGGTTCATGGAACCCATTAAAGTGCCAATGACCCACTTGTGACCTCAGATAATCCCACTGCATCCGATTGGCCATAGAATCATCCATTTTGATCCAAATGGTTCATGGAACCCATTAAAGTGCCAATGACCCACCTGTGACCTAAGATAATCCCACTGCATCCGATTGGCCATAGAATCATCCATTTTGATCCAAATGGTCCATGGAACGCATGAAAGTTCCAATGACCCACCTGTGACCTCAGATAATCCCACTGCATCCGATTGGCCATAGAATCATCCATTTTGGTCCAAATGTTCCATGGAACCCATAAAAGTTCCAATGACCTGCTTGTGACCTCAGATAATCCCATTGCATCCGATTGGCCATAGAATCATCCATTTTGATCCAAATGGTCCATGGAACCCATGAAAGTGCCAATGACCCACCTGTGACCTCAGATAATCCCACTGCATCCGATTGGCCATAGAATCATCCATTTTGATCCAAATGGTCCATGGAACCCATTAAAGTGCCAATGACCCACCTATGACCTCAGATAATCGCACTGCATCCGCTTGGCCAGAGAATCATCCATTTTGGTCCAAATGTTCCATGGAACCCATAAAAGTTCCAATGACCTGCTTGTGACCTCAGATAATCCCATTGCATCCGATTGGCCATAGAATCATCCATTTTGATCCAAATGGTCCATGGAACCCATGAAAGTGCCAATGACCCACCTGTGACCTCAGATAATCCCACTGCATCCGATTGGCCATAGAATCATCCATTTTGATCCAAATGGTCCATGGAACCCATAAAAGTGCCAATGACCCACCTATGACCTCAGATAATCGCACTGCATCTGCTTGGCCAGAGAATCATCCATTTTGGTTCAAATGTTCCATGGAACCCATAAAAGTGCCAATGACCCACCTATGACCTCAGATAATCGCACTGCATCCGATTGGCCATAGAATCATCCATTTTGATCCAAATGGTCCATGGAACCCATAAAAGTGCCAATGACCCACCTATGACCTCAGATAATCGCACTGCATCCGCTTGGCCAGAGAATCATCCATTTTGGTCCAAATGTTCCATGGAACCCATAAAAGTTCCAATGACCTGCTTGTGACCTCAGATAATCCCATTGCATCCGATTGGCCATAGAATCATCAATTTTGATCCAAATGGTTCATGGAACCCATGAAAGTGCCAATGACCCACCTGTGACCTCAGATAATCCCACTGCATCCGATTGGCCATAGAATCATCCATTTTGATCCAAATGGTCCATGGAACCCATAAAAGTGCCAATGACCCACCTATGACCTCAGATAATCGCACTGCATCCGCTTGGCCAGAGAATCATCCATTTTAGTCAAAATGTTCCATGGAACCCATCAAAGTACCAAAGACCCGCCTGTGACCTCAGATAATCCCACTGCATCCGATTGGCCATAGAATCATTCTGAAGCTGAAGCTCTAATACGAACCAATCAGTTCGTGCAAAATAAAAACAATACAACCATAAACAACGAAACAAAAACAAAGAAAGCAGCAGGCACAGCAGGTACATTATAAGCAGTTGATGATCGACTTTCTCATATAAGAACATGCATTTTTCTTCTTATATTTTACTATTTTCTGACTTTCATATAATAGAGACAAAATCCAAAATCCAGATATTCATTCAGCGCAGGATATATCGGATATTTAAGAATATATATTATCTTTGAACGATAAGTATTAAGGGCTGTAGGTATACCCTAAAGTATTAGCCAAAAACGTTGCATAACCTTCAAAAAATCTGTTAAAACGACCCCATACAAACCGCGCTGTAAGACGTAATTCTACGTCAAAAAAAAAAAAAAACTTAAAAAATTTTAAAAACTTGAGGCGTTTGAAGTAAAAAACAAAAGTCAAACAAAAATTTTCAACAATCCTAAAAAAAAACAAACATCTGAAAAGCACACAAGCCTGACATTACTACACGCAAAGAAATTTTTCGTTTATCGTAACTGAAAAATTCACCAACTATACTTCGTTTGCGAACTGTATTTGCTGCAAACGAAAATTCAGTTGTCATCAACTTAAAAATATTCTTGCTTGAAACGAAAAAACATCGAACTTCCCAACCAGCAAAATGAGTAGAAATTTGCGTTTGAGTTCCCTTTAAAGCTGTTTTAAGCGGCAAAATAAGTTCCATGGCACTTCGAAGCTGCTTTATGGTCCGTTGTAGAACTCGACACACTTAAAGCTGCTTAAAGGTACATTGTGGAACTTGTCACACCTAAAGCTGCTTTATGGTGTCAATTTCAGGCAATAGATCTTGTAGTTCCAAAAGTTACAAGTTATACTTCTGTGCAGGTTTAAGATAATTAAGTTCGAAAGGAGTTCTGAAGTGCCGCTTGTGCGTCTTCTTTACATTTATTTTGAACTTAAAGCTGCTTAATGGTTCGATTGAACCTAATTTTGCACCTTAACGCTGCTTATGGGTTCCTACGACACAATTAGCTGTATAAATGAAAAATCTTCGTTTCGATATAAAGCTACATGGCAGAATGGCTAAGGCGTCGGACTTCAAACCGGCGAGACACGGGATCGAACCCTGGCAAAGGCAACATTTTAATAAAAAAGTTTTTTCTCTGCGAATCAGATGGTACAAGTTGAGAACAAAAGCGGTAATGGTAGAAAAAGAAGAAAATAAAATAATATAAAAAATAAAAAAATTAAAATCAGAAATAAAACAAGGAAAATATTTTTTTTAAAAAAAAGTTTTCGAAGTTCGATTAGAAAGCTGCTTAGCAGTCTATGCAACGTTCTTGTTGATACCTCAAAGTACGAAAAATTACTTAAATATTGGGCTGCTTACACTGCAAAGCAGCTTAGAGAATTCGCTGTATAAGCCAAATTTAGAGCGTTTCTTGCTGGTTGGGTTAATGAAATTTTATCATTGTCTTGGAAGTTCAAGTTTAGCCGAGCGTGCTGGCGTTCGAGTCTAGGAACTTGAGTGACCTGGGTTCAATTCCCAACAGGAACACCAAATATTTTTTTTTTAATTAATGTTTTTTATTATTATTTTTATTATTCTTATTTTGGCGGTTATTTTTGACGAAGCAGTTAATGAAACAGAATTAGAATTTCAATAATTAAATTAAAATTTTTGATACTTACACAGCCAAGAATCGAACCCACGTCTTCCGCGTGACAGTCTAGCATGCTTCCATTGAGCTATTGTGAGATATTGTCTAGAATGAATTTTTTGTTTACTTAAGCTGTAACACATTCTTGTTTTTTTCGTTTATGGCAAATATTTAACATTTGTCATCAACGAAAGCGAGCTGTGTAGCAGTTGTGTGACTGCGCTTGTGATTCACAATTGTGTGTATGTTTGTTGACACTCTTAAAATACTTCCTTTTCGTTGATGGCAAATATAAAACATTTTTCATCACCGAAATCAAGCAACTTTTTTTGTCAGTCGAGAACTATTCGCTTATAACAAATTAATTTTGTTTGCTGCAAACGAAGTTTTCAGTTGGAAAAAACAAATTTTTCGGTTGCTGCAATTTAAAAATCACTGCTGTTTATGACAAACAAAATTAATTTCTTGCAACTAAATAACGTGTTTCCCGCAACTAGCCATTATTATGCCAACTGTTCAAACGTTTACAAACAATGATTTGAAGCATGACAAACGAAGTTCGTTTGCAGCAAACTGGCGATAAACGTTTTTTTTCTCTGCGTGTAACTGCATTACGAGTAATACACAATTTAATGCATTATTGGTCAATTATTATTTATGTAATGCATTTTAGAATTGAATGAAAATCAAGGCTTAAAGCTGGAAGTTCATTCGATGCATTTGCGTTTTTCATCCGTTTACTCCTGGCGTTATAAAATAGAAGAATGTGAAAGCTTATGGGAGCGAGTTCAATGGTTGTGAACGTTATAGTACGTTCACACTGATTTCTAAATGCGCATTTAGAAGTTCGAAAATTCAACCAAATGTCAAGTGTTCACATTAGGGAGAAGCGTAAAATGCGCATTTAAATTGACAAGTATTCGAACATGCATTGACAAGTATTCGAACATTTATAAGGCTGTGTGCCAATCGGAAACTTTTCACTCGTGGTTGGAAGGAAAATTCTGAGTTGAATAAAATTTCTGTCTATTGAAATTGAATTGTCATTTTTACTGTGCCAAATGAAGCATGAAAAGTTAACTGCTGCGTTTTCTAATCCTTTTTTTATTCAAAATTATATATGTTTAATAAATACTGTTGCTTTGCGTAAAATAAGATTATTAAAGCAATAGTTGTCTATATTGTGTTAATTTGTTGAAAATGCATAACCAATGAATGCTGCTCAGTACATATGTAGTTCAAATTAGTATTTTGTACTGAAATGTATTGAAATGTACAAACAAAATCGACGTTTCTACACATGTAAAATTTTTCACTTATCAGTTTAGTGTACTTAACCATCGATTTATTCATAATTATTTTCATTCAACATGTTTTTGAATGAAACCTTAAAACTTAACACGCACTCCAAAAAAATCTCAGTCTTGACCTTGCAACACCGGAAGTTGCAAATTTTTAGTAAACTATACAAAATTTGAACACGTGCTTTGAAAAAAAAGTTCCAGTTGTACCCATTCTAAAATTAACCTTGATGTATTTTACGGTGATTCCCAAAATATTTTGGCTATACCGAAATATGTCAGTAAGCTAAACCATTTTGCAAAAACCTCAAAAAATCATGTTTTCCGTATTTGTATATATTAACAAGTGTAATAGTTGTAAGCAAATAAACTGTCTTAAGTTATAGGCCTGAAAAAGTTCGTTCAATCTGCATCAAAAATTTGAAAATATTTGCAATTGGATTAATGATAATAATGTTTTCATGTATTTTTTTAGATTATTTTCACAAAACTTAAAATAACTTTATTATTTCTTATACAATCTTCGTTATCAATATACCATTAGAAAAGTATGGACGGCTGTCATTTATTTTTGGACACAATTGCTTAAACCGAATAACAAAAAAGGAATAATTTAAAAAAAAAATTATATTGGAGAAAAGACCTGCTGGAAAAATACTGTAAACCATCAATAGGCATGTGCGGCTCTTTGTTTAATAATGTGTGGCTCTTATTTTATTTCCCCATTTGTGTGCAATTTACCTGAAGGTAAAATTTTCAAAATCCAAAATACTATATATTTATACTCTATAATTACATTTATATATCCTTATTTACATTACATTTTGAGCACTACACCTCCGCCCGCACACTGCTTTAATGAAAAATTAATATATTCTGAATATTAACAGCATTCAGAAACATCATCAAGCAATACTATTTTTTCAGAAAAAAAAGTCAAAATAGTGTAGTTAGTATATTTTACACAACCCTCCTCTTAATTTTTCCAAACTTCAATGCAACTAAGACATGCTTTTATTTAATTTTCGCTTGTGTCGAAAATTCTTTTCCCTCTTGTCAAAATTTATACTATACCCTGAGTATCAATCCGAGTCAAAAGTTTCCGATTGGCACACAGCCTTAGCAAAAAAAATCTGACAGTAAACAAAATTGACAACTAATGAAACGAGTTCAATTCAGAGATGAGAAAAAAGTAGCGAGTAGCAGTTTTTCGGATATCGAATCAGGGTCGCAAACTGCTAAATGCTCATTAGAAGTAGCATTTAAGTGAATTAACTTGACAGAATTTTCTATGGGTAAATGCGCATTTAGAGAAGCATTAATGAAATAAATGCGAATTAAGCTTTAAATGCGCATTTAGCTTCCAGTGTGAACATAGTATTACGCTGGCAAAACGCTAGTTACGCAAGAAAGTTGAAAATATTTAAACTTTTCTTGCGTAAATTGCGTTTTTTGACAGCTCGCTACTTATAACGAAAAGCGAGAAGAAAGTAAAGTAACGAGTCAGAAGCAGGGCTGCCACTCTCAAACATTTTTTTTCTACCAAATTTCATCCAAAAATTTACCAAAATGAAAAATAATTTACCAAACACAAAAAAATTTTATTTTTGAGTTAAAGAAACAATACTTTTATACATATTTTTTAATTAAATTAACATTTATTGTACGCTTGAAGATGTTTCATCGCTTTTCACACTGGTCGCCTTCTTTCTATTAACATATCTAAACAGAAATAAGATAATCGCTTAGAATAAAAATTTTAAGAAAATCAATTTATTAAAAATGAAAACTTACTTATCCATCTTAGCCATCATACAAAAATACAGATAGCATTGGCTGCTGTCAAAAACGACAAAAACCACATTCAGCGTAGTCAACTGTTGTGACAGTGTACCTAGGTGAGCTATGTTTTAGCTGAATGGGTTGCTATATGAAGCGTCTTAAAGTTGTCAAGTTGACGAAATGTTAGTCATGTACCGTTTATGTGTAGCCTATTATACTATTACAATAATTCATACTATTTATTTATAATTTTTCTATTTTAAGTGCATATGTAATTCATATGCATATTTTTGATTTTTAAGTACCTAAAAAATATCTAATATTAAACTGTATTTTAAAAAAATCATATAGAAATTATAAATATTTTACTATGTGTTGAAAACTATTTCCCACCATCTCAGATTGATGTATATTTAATTAATTAACACAGATTCAAAGTTGAAGTTTTAATTTCTGAACAGTTGAGACAGAAGCTTACATTTTAGCGTCTCCCACCTCATCAGTTTTACTGAACGCTATCAATATTTAATTTTACTCAAGTTTTGGCAATATTGAGTATACTGAATGTGCCCTTTGTAATATGTTGTTTGCTTATGAGCGCTCCCTTCTTCGATATATTTTTTGACAGTTTGAAATTGTCGACGGAAACGTCAATACTACCTGTATTTTTGTATCATGATCTTGGCGATACATCAATTTCTTTCCTAAGCCGACCATCTAAGCAACTGCCAAATTCAAATTTTTGACATTTTGCTTTGCGTTCATTCGTGTAATTTTCACTTGATGCGTTCAATTATATATTTTCAATTATTTTCAATCATAAGGATGGTGGTGCACAATGAGCATGATTGATATAATTTTTATACAATCATTTTTTGATTTGCAACTTATTTTAAATTTTCATTGATTTTAAATTTACCAAACAAAAAAAAATTTACCATTTTACCAAGTTGAAATCTTTTTACCAAATTTGGTAATATTTTACCAAAACGGCAGCCCTGGTCAGAAGCAATTACTTTCAGGGATGGCTCTAACACATAGATCTTAAAAATTTTAAATGTCTTAGATTTTTTTGTTGAGAATTTGTAAACAGGACGTATTTAATACTTAGAATTTAAATTTTTATGATTATAAATTAAAACATTTTGAGTATTTTTGTGTAAAATTAATAAAAATAATTAAGAAATATGACGCTAAGAACATAAAAACTGTTTTATAATGTTGCAGCCCTTGCTTGCTCTGAACGTAAAACACAGTGATTGAACTCTACCATCATTTTCTTGCGTAAATTGTTTTAGCGAGTATAGGGATGAAAAACGCAAATGCATCGAATGAACTTGCAGCTTTACAAAAAATTTTGCTGGGAGTGCTCAAAAAAACGTCTACTCATTCTGCTTTTATTTGCTCAATAGTTGGCAACACTTTTGTTATGACGACCACATCAATAAATAAATTAAAATTTTTTTCCTGCCAAAAAATCAATAGACATAAAATATTTTGAAATTTTTTGAAAATAAAACAGTTGACTGCTTGGAGGAAAACAAAATTAAGGGGATTTTTAAAATCAAAATTTTTCAACAAAATTTATTTTAATGTTTAAAAATGCCTATAAGTTTAGTAAAAAATAAGATATCATTTTAAAAATTATATATATGTATATTTTTTAGTAAAAATTACACGAAATAATTCTTGATTTTTTTATTTGCATATATGACTACTGGAATTATTGAAAAAAAACACCAAAAAACCATGGCGGGCGTGATAACGACTCACTGGGACATCAAAAACACCATGGAATGAACTAGAAGAAACAGTTTTGGCTGAAATATAACAAAATGGCGGTGTTTTTTCGAAATTTGTCATGTTTTTTGGACAAAATCGGCCAAAAACTCAAAAACTATAAAACCGATTTTTCTGTCCGTAGGTCATTAAATGTATCGACAAGTGTAAAATAACATAAAAAAATTCAGTACGATCAGTCAAGTAGTTTTTGTTTTTTCACGCCCGCCATGATTTTTGAATGACTTTTAAAAAAATTCCAGTAGCAATACCCAGCAAAATCTTCGCTTACATGTAATCGAGAAAGTAGTCCAGAAAATTTCATTCATCGATTACCCTTTCGCTTACAGAACCCATTATTTTTATACAGGCATGTCATTGGAGGTAATTGATGACGCTTTCGCTTGACGTGGAAGTGCTTTTGTATGCGCTTATTAAACTTGACGAATAACTACTTCTCAATAATCAATTATTTATCAACAACTTAGAAGTTGTTTTATAACACGTTGCTGTCCACAAATAAGGAAACCAATTACATACATATTGAATATATTTTAATCCTTAAAATCAGGAACTACTTTTATTGAGAATATATATACAATGTATAAATTATAGTTAAAAAATGATCACACAAAATTGCAGAGCGTCGGACTATTTCTGCAAACAATTATGTTTTTTTGAAATTCGTCGTTAATTTCGTTGAAGCCTTTTCCAATGAATGTTACAACGTCCCATCGTTCTCGAAGCTACTTTTAC
This sequence comes from Tetanocera ferruginea, assembly GCA_958299015.1. Taxonomy (NCBI): domain Eukaryota; kingdom Metazoa; phylum Arthropoda; class Insecta; order Diptera; family Sciomyzidae; genus Tetanocera; species Tetanocera ferruginea. Next base: position 68,901,158 of record OY282640.1, read on the forward strand.
TAGGTAGAGAAAAACATGTTTAAGTTTTTTAGTGGCATTAAGTTATGGTTATTTATTCTTACCTTTTATTCTTTCTTCTATATATAATAAGCAATTTTTTATATTTGTCAAACGTTTTTATGAAATTTTAGTTTTGGAACTTCAAAAATTTTAAAAATTTGACGCGTTTGAAGTAAAAAACAAAAGTCAAACAAAAATTTTCAACAATCCTAAAAAAAAAGAAACATCTGAAAAGCACAAAAGCCTGACCTTACCAACTGCATTACGAATAATACACAATATAATGCATTATTGGTCAATTAGCATTTATGTAATGCATTTTAGAATTGAATGAAAATCAAGGCTTTACAAAAAATTTTGCTGGGTATGTGTGATTAAAATAATATAAACAAATTTTTTTGCGAAAAATATATTTGTACTTTTTCAAAATGATATCTTATTTTTTATTCAACTTATACGCATTTCAAAACATTAAAAGAAAAAAAATTTTGAAAGCGTCACGTCCCCTTAATTTTGTTTTTGTACTCACATCACATTTTGGTACAATCTATGACATTTAACTATATCCCGAACACACACCAAGTAAAAAAAAAAGAACTTTGCAACGAAACTTTACTCAACTCAATATGTAGTTGACTTGCTCTATGCTCAACTAGCTGGAGACTTTGTTGTTGTTTTTTCATACGAATTTTGAAACAAGCTACTTCAATTGAGTATAGGTTGGCGAATCGAACGCAGCTTTTGTTGTTGTTTTCTTATAAAAATTTTGAAATATGCGACATTAAGCGAGTATAGGCTGGCGAATCGAACGCAGCTATAATTTCAGATGTTCAAAGCAGGTAAATTTATTAAAAAAATATTCGGTGCACCCCCTATTCTTTTTATTTAAAAAAAAAATGTTGTGGGGGCCCCCACCCCCCGCCCCCCCCTCAATTAGTTCCACTTAATGACAAATGATATATCAAATAAAAGCTAATAAAATTTCTTACAAACAATGCAAACACCATTTTTTGGTCGAGTTGTTAGTTTTGGCGGAATAAATTCAAATTTCGGGGATTTTTTTTATTTTTCAGAAAAATTTCCAAAAAGATACAAAAAAATTGCAAATTTCCTTGATTTGAAATTGGATGTCTGAATATATATGAAATATACAAACCGATAAATTTGGTATGTATGTTTTTTATACCAAAACTAAAGTGTGTTCAAAAATTGGGAGTAATCCGTTCATGAACACGCCCACCTCCCATAGCGAAAGCACAATAAAGGCATTAACTGTGAGCTACAGGAATAAAACTTGGTATGTGTTAATTTTTCATCAACATTTAAATGCATAAAAAATAAAGGCTTCATCCGCCCACGGACGCGCCCATTTACAATCAAATTTTTTTTTTGTTTTTGAAAAGTGGGTTTAGGGTATTTCATAGTCGGCCTAGACCGACTTTAGACTTCTTTACTTGTTTTTAATTGATTTTTAAAAATTATGTCTTCGAATTTTGCTGCACCGACATTCAATGACGTTTTGCAGTCCACTGTAAAAAGTAAAGCGTATTTTAAAGACTGCCTTTAAATCAACTTGTGCCTGAATTTAAGCATGTTTTGCATTTTAATATTCTAAATGCTGAAAAAACTAAAGGTGCATATTTGAAGTCAACTTTTGGAAGTTGATTTTAAGACAAGCTTGCTTAATTTAAAGAAATTTATGGGTTTTTATCAGACATGCACGTTAACGTTAATTTTAACGGTAACCGAAATATTTTTTTCGTTTCGTTGAAACGAAATAAAACAAGTTAAGAAAGTTTAAAGTCAGTCTAGGCCGACTATGAAATACCCTAAACCCACTTTTCAAAAGCAAAAAATTTTATTGTAAATGGGCGCCTCCAAGGGCGGATGAAGCCTATATTTTATATACATTTAAATGTTGATGAAAAATTTACACATACCAAGTTTTATTCCTGTAGCTCACAGTTAATGCCTTTATTGTGCTTTCGCTATGGGAGGTGGGGGTGTTCATGGACGGATTACTTCCAATTTTTGAACACACCTTAGTTTTGGTATAAAATACATGCATACCAAATTTAATTTCTCTATGACAAACATAACCTTATTTATTGAGTTTTAAACTTTTTGGGTTGTATGGGAGGTAGGCGTGTCTGTAGGTGGATGACGTCCATTTTTCAAAACCATCTTTGTGTTGTCATAAAAAACATACGTGCCAAATTTTAGCTCGGTAGGTTAAACAGAGGCTTATTTATTGCGTTTTCAATTTTTTGGTTGTATGGGAGGTGGGCGTTTCCGTGAGCGGATGACGTCCATTTTTCGAAGACATCTTTGTGTTTGTATAAAACACATACATATCAAATTTTATTGTTGTAGGCTAGTTATGAGCTGAGTTAAGCAGTTTTCAATTTTCGCGTTGTATGGGAGGTAGGCGTGTCCGTGGGCGGATGATGTCCACTTTTCAAAACCATCTTTGTTTTGTTACAAAAAACTTATATGCCAAATTTTAGCTCTGTAGGTTAAACAGAGGCTTATTTATTGCGTTTTCAATTGTTGGTTTGTATGGGAGGTGGGCGTGTCCGTAAGCGGTTGACGTCCATTTTTCAAAGACATCTTTGTGTTGATATAAAACACATACATATCAAATTTTATTGTTGTAGGCTTATTATGAGCTGAGTTATGCAGTTTTCAATTTTCGCGTTGTATGGGAGGTAGGCGTGTCCGTGGGCGGATTCCAAAAATATTCAATAGTGCAGATCCTTGAGTTCATGTGACCATGTGTACCTAGTTTCATCCAATTATCTCAACTCCTTCTTCTTATCCTGTGTATACGGACAACACACAGACGGACGGACGGACATGCATAGCTCGACTCACGTGGTGACGCTGATCAAGAATATATATACTTTTCTATACCGGACTGACCTTTCAGGTTTAGGGTATAAAAATAACGTTAATTCAAAAAACGAAAAATATTTATTTCGTTTCAGAGAAAACGATATAAAATTTTTTCGTTTTTTTTCCCAATCAACAACCGTTGAAAATAACGTTAATTTCAACTGAAGGGTTACTCAGTAGAAATCTTGGGTGCTGAGTGCCTTGAAACTGGTCGATAAATTTAATTGTATTCGTAAACCCATTGGACTTGAGAAAGCAACTCCTAATAGACAGAGTCGGCCCTATGATCCTGCACACCGACAAGTTCAAGTGAGCTTCTTGAAAACGCTTCTGTTGAGAGTTGATTTCGAAAGTCCATGACTCCTCGCCATGGGGCAAGTAGATTTAAACCGAACAGGTAGGCATCTACTCTAAATACTGGTACTCAGCTGTTCCAGTGTGCACTGTGCTCAAAAATAAAATACTACAAATCGTACCAAAGTAACTATTTTATTTTTCAAAATTCTATTCTCCTACATATTGTCTTTCCAACAAGATAAAGATGACCAAAATCGGTTCATTTTTGAGTAAATGAGACCACTTTGTTTGGTAGCAGATTTATATGGGAATCAGTATTTTATGCTTAAAAAAAAAAAACGTTATAATTGCTGGCATTTAGCGAATTCTCAACCGATGTCTATGTTATTGTATTCAATGGAAAGTTCTTTTATAGTGCAGGTCAGTTCCGTGAAAAAACAAATGTCCTCTATGGCATATTTTTTAAATAAAATTAAAAGAAAGACATATTTTTTTGAGAAATTTTCAAAAATTACAAGAACTGGCTTCGCCCCACGCTCCGTTTGGCTTTTTTCGCAGTTTTTTTTTGCACAGTCTTGTTCTACGACAAATTCAACTGAATATAAGGGGATTTCGTTTTCCGATAAGGCAAATAACTGGAAAACGTCATTGAACGTCAGTGCAGCAAAGTTCGAAGACATAATTTTTAAAAATCAATTAAAAAAATTGTGACGACATTGAGATGTCACATTAGGTGAGTTGGATTCGCAAAATGTTCATCTTTGAGAATTTTTACAAATGGTTCTTGTAATAATTTATTGTGTTATTAAAAAAATTGTGTTATTAATTCTGTAAATCAAGAACATTTACATTTAACAAAAAATAAATAAATGCAAATAACTAAAAAACAAGTAAAGAAAGTCTAAAGTCGGTCTAGGCCGACTATGAAATACCCTTAACCTACATTTCAAAAACAAAAAATTTTTATTGTAAATTATCGTCTCCGTGGACGGATGAAGGCTATACTTTATATGCATTTAAATGTTGATGAAAAATTTACTAATACCAAGTTTTATTCCTGTAGCTCACAGTTAATGCCTTTATTGTGCTTTCGCTATGGGCGAAATTAAACATAACAGGCTAACGAAATTAAACATAAGAGTGTATTCACAGTTCACAAATTTAACGAATTCAACAACTAACCAAATAACAAACTAACGAGTTCTGTGTGAATACCCCTATAAGTTCTCTATTAGACCAATTAAACGTTAAGATACATAGTCGTTCAGGCGTACTTTTTATGTGTGTGTCGTACATTCCTCCCAATAATGATCATGTGGATAATATTGTTAATCTCTTGTCATCAACTGCTGCTAAAAATCAGTTTTGCATCTTAGAGAATTTCAATCTCAGCAAAATTGCATGGTCTTTTCTTAGGAATGAAAAAAATTTTATATCCTATAAATGTGAATAATTCAAATGAAATTTATTTAATAGATAACTTCTTTAGTATAACTTCTTTAAAGCAAGTTAATACCTTTGACAAAAAACTAGGTAAATTTCTAGAACTTATTTTTGTATGTTTTGAAATAAAATTCTTTATTGAAGAATGCATGTTTCCTTTGTCAGCAACCGACATGCATCATGTATCTTGGATTTTAAATGTTGAATTTTTCAATTATATTCAACTTACCGAGGACCGTTATATTTTGAATTATAATTATAGTTGATGTGATTTTGAGTGTTTAAATGATTGCCAGAGTAGACTGCACTGCAGTAATATTGCTGAATCTTTTTCATTATTTGCTAGTGGCATGGCAGAAATTTAACGAGATTTCGTAAAAAAGATTTCAAGCGACCATGGCACACAAATTTCTTATGAGATTGAAAAATTTACTCAATAAATTTTTAAAAAAATATAAATTGACTTAGAATACCGAGTTTGAATCAAAGTATAACCATTTTATGAGAGAATTTAATTTCCTCCATAAATTTCTTTACATATTTCGAGTTTTATAGATTCGAAAAAAGCATGTTCCTCCCCACACTGAGAAAACAAAAAACAGTAAAACGCATATTTTAAAAACGATTAGTAAAATGTTTTTACAAACATTCTACGTCATGCAGAAATGAGAACGCATATTTTAATATACATAAGTAAAACAAAATGTTTTAGAAACAACAACAAACGTGTTACAATGATAAAGTAGGCTAAAATTAATATTTTCAAAAACATTTTACGCCATACCGAAATAAAAACGCACATTTTAAAATACAAAAGTAAAACGAAACGTTTTTGAAACAGCAATGAACGTTTTAACATATTTACCTAACTGATGTTGCTGTCAAGATTTTCTGGCACTATTTCAGATGAGCAGTTTTAAATATGTTTGCTACAGTTAATCTATCGTTACGAATACCTCAGTGGTAGAGTGCTTGGACCTGTTTGGGCACAAAGGAGAAAAAAGCGGCCAAAAGTTTAATTGTCGTTGCAGCTATCCGAGGTAATAAATGTTTGTAAATGGTTAGATACATAACATGTATTTGCGTGCGTTTGAAAGTTGAAAATCTTGTTGTGGAAAGCTTACGTTTGCATTGCACTCTGCTTCATAAATTCTAATATATTCCAACTTTTCATTCGTCAATGACTTTACGCTTATGCACGCAAATTAACGCTATGTATTTGGACATTTAAATATATAAATCTTTTATTTAATTTTCCTCAGGTGCATTTCAAAGTAAATATGGAAATTTGGGTATATCGGCAGTGGAGGACGTTGCAAATAAGTTCTTCCACTATGCGAATGATCGCATTACGAAGAAGATGAAAAGTGATAGTTAATATTGAATTATAAAATTATTTTCATATTCATATCTATAAATTAAAAATCAGGTTTTTTATTGCAATTTTATTTGCGTTGTTTGTAAATTTGCAATTTTATTTAAGCTTTATAGCAATTTTATTTGCTGGCTATATTTTTTACAAATTTTTTTCAAACTTTTTATATATGTTTTTTACAAAATAAAATATGACTTGCTTTTCTCAAATCTAATTTTTCTCTACCAAAAAATATTTTATTTTGATATCACAAACCAAGTGAAGTAAATTGGAAATATTTCTTAAATAACAAGTATAAATGTTAAAGTGCTGGATAAAGTTAAAGTTAAAGTTAAAAGTTAAAATTAAAGTTAAATTAAAGTTAAAGTAAAAGTTAAAGTTAAAGTTAAAGTTAAAGTTAAAATTAAAGTTAAAAATAAAATTAAAATTAAAATTAAAATTAAAATTAAAATTAAAATTAAAATTAAAATTAAAATTAAAATTAAAATTAAAATTAAAGTTAAATTTAAAGTTAAAGTTAAAGGTAAAGTTAAAATTTGAATAACAATAAGACGGTGAAACCTCATTCAGTAACTTATATATTATATATTCATATCATTTTTATATCATTTTCATATCCATATTAAAGCAATTTATATAACACGGTGTGACGACTAAAAAAGCACAAGCACACCTTATAGAAATTCTTAAAGAGGGACATGTTACGAATCCATCGCACCTTGTCAGACCTCTCAATGACGTCACAGTTTTTTGTAATTATTTTTTAAAGTTGAAGTGTTAAAATTTTGTTGTGCCGACTTTCATTAAATTTTTACAGTCATTTGCCTTGTCGTAAATAAAAACTTAATTGCACTTCTTTTCAATAGAATTTTACGCAGAATAAGGCTGTATAAAAATAAATTTGATTTAATATAAGCGAAGCAAATTCTTCTTTTTTTCGGTAATATCAGATAAATATAATATATATGAATTTTAATGGCATAATGTTGTATTTCCTTTTCGGAAATAAAAACTAAATTGCACTTTTTTTCAATAAAATTTTACGTAGAATAAGGCTGTATAAAAAGAAATTTGATTTAATACAAAATGAAGTGTGTAGCGAAGCAAATTCTTTTGTTTTTCGGTAATTTCAGAAAAAACAACAAGTAAAAAAAGTCTAAAGTCGGTCTAGGCCGACTATGAAATACCCTAAACCTACTCTTCCAAAAAAAAAAATAATATTATTGAAAATGGGTGTGTCCGTGGGTGGATAAAGCCTAAATTTTATATGCATTTAAATGTTGATGAAAAATTTAAAAATACCTACCAAGTTTTATTCCTGTAGCTCACAGTTAATGCCTTTATTGTGCTTTCGCTATGGGAGGTGGGCGTGTTCATGGACGGATTACTCCCAATTTTTGAACACACCTTAGTTTTGGTATAAAATACATACATACCAAATTTAATTTCTCTATGACAAACATAACCTTATTTATTGAGTTTTAAACTTTTTGGGTTGTATGGGAGGTAGGCGTGTCCGTATGCGGAAAACGTCCATTTTGCAAACCCATCTCTGTTTTGTTATAAAAAACATACGTGCCAAATTTTATCTCTGTAGGTTAACCCATATTCTTCTAGCGTCGCCAAATGACGACAGAAACATTGGCAGTTTCAACGCGCTAGTGTTCCGTTATCACTGCAAAAAAAAAAATAAAACAACAACAGTTGTATTGTCTGTTGATTGTTTTTTCATAATGTATTTAGTTTGGCGTTGTCATTCAAAGAATTCACGTGTTATAAACTCTTAATTCCTCTCGTTTTGTTTTTAAGTTCAGAATTATGAGTTCGGCTAAAAAGTGTGTCAAAAACTTATAAACTTATAAAAATATGCCCTAATAGTAACCTAAAATTAAAATATATACTTGTTTTCAAGATTTGTGTTAAAAATCTTTATATAAGTTGTAGAAGAAACATATTTTTTTTCGGATTATATTTGGTTGTCGTCATATAACGACACTATGATAACACGAATACTGATGTAAAGTTTTTTTTTGTTTTCGGTTTTTTATCAGCAAATTTCTTAGCGCAGCGGAGATTTTAGATATTTTAGAGGAAGAAAATGAAAATGAGTTTTATATAGAACCTCCGGAAGTCAATATTTTTACTGATGAAGATTCAGATGAGGAGGTGGAAGGAAATATCAATTCTTTGTGTCGTAACCAACTTCTGGCACCAGCTGAAATTCGAAGAACTAATAAAGAGTTTCCCACAAACACTCATCAGCAAGACATCAAAAGAAAAAAAGTGGATGTGAAAAAGCAAAATAAAATACATTGGAAATTAGGAGGAAAAACATCTCAAATCAAAGAATTCCAAGTACCTGTCAATAATTGTGAGGAAAGCCTGACTGCAGTCCAGTACTTTGAGCTTTTTTTCGATGAAGCATTGATTGAACTCATATTCGCAGAAAGTACTAAGTATTGTTTATCAAAAAATTGGCCAGACGTGAACTTGAGCGCAAAGGAGTTAAAAACTTTTTTTGGAATTTTGATCCTTTCTGGATATAATCCATTGTCTAGTAAAGCAATGTATTGGAATACAGGCGATGATTTGCGTAACAATGCGATATACAATGCGCAGAAACAGATTTGATACTATCATGAAGGCGCTGCATTTTCAGAGCAATGACAATCTAGACAAAACCGATAAGTTCTGCAAATTACGTCCACTTATAACGCACCTTCAAAAAGCTTTTATGAAGCACTTTCAACCAACGGAGTCAGTATCACATGACGAAGCGATGGTACAGTATTTTGGAAAACACGGTTGTAAGCAAGCCATCCAAAATAAACCGATACGTTTTGGATAAAAAATTTGGTGTCAAAACTCACCATCTGGCTACCTTATTGCGTTTGACCCATATCAAGGGAAAACCTACCAGGGTGATAAAGAAATGGAAAACCAATTTGGAAAATGTGCATCCACATTGTTGCAATTGATTGACCATTATCCCTTATCGAAATCTGAGCTACCTTACCATTTCTTTTGCGATAATTTATTTACAACACTTCCTTTGCTCAAAGACATGAGAAAAAGAGGCTTCAATTGCACCGGGACCATAAAAAACAATCGTTTAGGTAACAATTGTTGTTTGGAAGATGTAAGTACGTTCAAAAAGAAAGAAAGAGGCTTTATACAGACGGCAATAGCAAGGTTTCAGAAAGAAGATTTCTATGTAACTAGGTGGAAAGACAATGCCGTGGTAACTGTAGCTTCAACTGTTTTTTCTGCAGATCCCGAGGGAAAAGCTAAAAGATGGAGTAAGGCAGACCTAAAATATGTTGAAGTTTGTATTACATACTCTGATCGCATATCTATTCGAAGTAAAAAATGGTGGTGGTCATTATTTACCTAGATGCTGGATGTTGCAATACAAAATGCTTGGCTTTTAGCCAGACAACATGATCCCAAACTGAAACAAAAGTCTTTCCGTAGGGACGTAGCAATGTCATATCTTATGTCAAATAATAATCTTCCAAAAACTGCGGGGAGAAAACCGAAATCAGAGCCTGGAGCTGATTCCATAAGATATGATCAATATATGCACTTTGTACACAGAACAAAAAATAATAAGCAGAGACGCTGTGCTGGAGATAAATGTAAGTCAACTGTAAGGACAGAGTGCCAAAAATGTGATAAAGGATTGTGCATTGATTGCTTCGCCCCATATCATCAAAAATAAAAATATTTGTTTTTTTATTTTTAATGAATTTATTTAAATATTTGGGTTAAAACAATGAGGACTAAAGAAGAAATAAAAGTTTTACACCTAAAATCAATATCGCAAATTTTGTACACTTATTATAATAGCGTCGTGATATGACGACACCCATTTTCCGGAAACCTGGACCTGATATGCCAGATGTTTTTCCAAATATATAACAAAGGTAGCCTATATATGTTGTGAATCAAATATTATGATACTCGGATGATTATTCCATAATTCGGGAGAATATGGGTTAAACAGAGGCTTAGTTATTGCGTGTTCAATTTTTGGGTTGTATGAGAGGTGGGCGTGTCCGTGAGCGGATGACGTCCATTTTTCGAAGACATCTTTGTGTTTGTATAAAACACATGCATATCAAATTTTATTGTTGTAGGCTAATTATGAGCTGAGTTATGCAGTTTTCAATTTTCGCGTTGTATGGGAGGTAGGCGTGTCCGTGAGCGGATGATGTCCACTTTTCAAAACCATCTTTGTTTTGTTACAAAAAACATATGTGCCAAATTATTGCTCTGTAGGTTAAACAGAGGCTTATTTATTGCGTTTTCAATTTTTGGGATGTATGGGAGGTGGGCGTGTCCGTAAGCGGATGACGTCCATTTTTCAAAGACATCTTTGTGTTGATATAAAACACATACATATCAAATTTTATTGTTGGAGGCTAATTATGAGCTGAGTTATGCAATTTTCAATTTTCGCGTTGTATGGGAGGTAGGCGTGTCCGTAGGCGGATGATGTCCATTTTTCAAAACCGTCTTTGTTTTGTTATAACAAACACATGTGCCAAATTTTAGCTCTGTAGGTTAAACAGAGGCTTATTTATTGCGTTTTAAATTTTTGGGTTGTATGGGAGGTGGGCGTGTCCGTAAGCGGATGACGTCCATTTTTCAAAGACATCTTTGTGTTGATATAAAACACATGCATACCAAATTTTATTGTTGTAGGCTAAGTAAAAGCTGAGTTATGCAGTTTTCAATTTTCGCGTTGTAGGGGAGGTAGGCGTGTCCGTGGGCGGATTCCAAAAATATTCAATAGTGCAGATCCTTGGGTCCATGTGACCATGTGTACCAAGTTTCATCCAATTATCTCAACTCCTTCTTCTTATCCTGTGTATACGGACAACACACAGACGGACAGACGGACGGACGGACGGACGGACATGGATAGCTCGACTCACGTGGTGACGCTGATCAAGAATATATATATTTTTCTATACTGGACTCGCTTCGTTCTATGCGTTACAAACGTTTGCACAAAGTTAATATACCCTGACCTTTCAGGTTTAGGGTATAAAAACGAGTTCTTGCAATAACTCTTTTGTGAGTTGACCCATGGAACAGGTTGTTTGAAGCTGTTTAGAGACCTTAAACTCTCGAATGGATTGACCGATCTTAAAATTTATTTTTCTGAACTGTTCTATGCTTCTTAACTAAGGTTGTTTTCTTAGAAAGTTTTTTCAAATTCCATTTAGTTTAAAAATTAATTGAAAATAATATTTCCGTGAGTTTTGTTGTTGTTATTCGCTGAAATAGTTTTCTTCTAACATGCTTGTATATGTATCAGTCAATGAAAAAGCCGAACGACATGAAACGACAGCAAAAATATTGCGGCGAATGTTTTTCGCTGCAACCATGATATAAAAACCAGGTATTATAAAAAGCGACTGCGCTGCCAAGACGGAGGCATGATGTGTCAAATACAAGTAGTGTAATCATAAGAAGAAGTAAACAGGGATTTTTTTGTCTTTGGTCTTGCACTCTCTGGTTACTTTTGCACTAAAACAAAGGGATTTTTTTGTTGATTCACTTACAAATTTTTAACATTTTATAAAAGGTAAGCACTTATATTTAGGTAAACAACAATATTTTCCAACTAGAGTAAACAAGTAAAATTTGTTTGTCGTTATTTTAAAACAATTCCGCTTTTATTTTAGAACAGTTAGGAGTATTAGGTTAAAATATTTCACAAAAGTTAATAAGAATATAATATAA